>OY755187.1:3969992-5220629 GCA_963576735.1 Bedellia somnulentella | reverse complement strand
TACATGAGCGTCGGAACCAGAACAGCATTATGCACAGCCATTTGAGCCTTTTACGACAACGACTGGCTAGACTTTTTAATATGCTGGTTTTTTAAACTAATATTTAGTGAGTAATTAAAAATTGTATGAACGAACTGTAATAAAAATAATATTTTTTCAAATGTGGTATGCGTATATATTTTCTTTCGTGAAAAATAAGACATAAACAAAATTTTGTTTTAATACATACACATTTTTCCTGTTCACTTGAGCAATTTTTATTTTAAAATAAATATTTTATTATTTTTAGTGATTTTCCATTATATTGATTACGTAAAACTTATCTAGATTAGATAATAAAAAACATTCTTATAAAGGCGAGGGTCCCAAGTGAGAAGAATAAAAGAGCATCTCATACATGCTATAGAATAATTAATGTAAGGGAAGCAAGAGAAGTTTTTCAAGATGGTACTAAGTGGCGATCGATAGTCTCTGCCTACCCCGATGGAATAATGGGCGTGAGTATAGGTAAGTAAGTAAGTATTTAAAAAATATAAATATAGTTATTATATAAGTCATAAAATATAAATAGAAATAATAGCACAGTTTGTGAAATATATATGGATATATCGCGTTTTTAACAGATGGCAACCCTAATTTGCGGCCGCTTTTTCACAGGCAGCTATGTATTATCATATTAGGAAAAAAAATAGCTTTAATTTCATATAAGAAATATGCGTGTAACTTATGAACGTATAAAACACTTCAAAATATAACCTACTTACACCTGGCTGCCAGGTAGTTTGCGGCCGAATTTGCAACGGCACCCATGGATTTTTATATTCTTTATATACACTGCTATGATGGGGATGTTATTATATTTCGAAACAAGTGAACGAAATTTGTCTCCAGAAAATAATAAACATTAATTAAATTAAAATTACTTGCGGCCACTTTTGCCTGGCTGCGTCTTGTCAGTGTATTCTCCTATTCATAAACTTATGTTAAAATGTGTGTTTGACTTTGTACGTTATGAACGTAGAGATTCAGCAGCGGATCTTATACTATGAGTGTCTTTTTGTAATTTTAAAAAACTTAATGAGCATAATTTCTTAAGTACTGTTTGTTCCAGCTAATGTATGGAACAGCTGGATATATTTTGATGGGACTTCACTGACATATAGATGATGTCATAAGAAACAACAAATTTTCTTTCTTTCATTAAGTAAAGAGGAAAATCTGATTTATTTATCTGTAAAAAATTGGGTCAGAAAATACTCAGCCAATTTCAAATATTCACTCAACACTAGAAACCTTCAGAAGAAACATAGGATATATATATCATCAAGCCAATTTGTAAAGGGGTCAGCAGTGATTGAGGAAACTCTAGATATATGAAGAAAAATTATATCCATGCAAAGCTAGAGCCTTTAACTACATACATACATACATATACTCACGCCATTAGTTCCCATTGGGGTAGCAGAGACTATCGATTGCCACTTCGTACGATCCTGACAAACCTCTCTAGCTTCGTGTACATCCATCAATCTTTTATACATGCTCTTTTATTCTTCATACTTTGGACGCCAGCCTTTTGAGCACACTCTCAATTTGGTCCAAGTGTGTTTTCCGTGGTCATCCTCTACTAACATTACCATCCACACTAGCTCTATAGATCCCTTTTACCAATTGTCTATCATCCATCTATTAACTAGTTCTTACTGAAATTAATGACATCGGTCCTTAGTAAGGATCTTCATATGGCTTTTGCTGTAGATCTGCCTATACTGACCCTAAACAAAGCAGGACTAAAGTTATTAAGTACATCAAAGATTGTATTCAGATACTGACTTTTCTTAAACAACCAGTAAGTAATATCTCTAGGGTGACATACAAAAATGTGATATTTTTATTCGTTTTTATTATTTTAGAACAATCAATATAAAATCAATATATAGTATAAAAAAAATTGCTTACTGCTGTCTATCTCTATAAATTTAAATCTTTAAATTATGCAATGGATGTTGATGCAGTTTTTTAAATAGAAGAATAGATTCATAAGCAAAGTCTATATGGGTTGACTCAGGAGGTTTTGAAAGTAATGTAAATAAACACCTTCTTTTTGCTTAAATTGCAAATGCTGGATGAACCCTACAAGATCATTCATACATACATATACTCACACCCCCTAGTTCCCATTGGGGTAGGCAGTGACTACTGATTGCCACTGAGTACAATCCTGGTAAACCTGTCTAGCTTTGTCTACATCCATCAATCTTTTCATTAATGCTCCTTTAATCTTCATACTTTGGATGCCTGCCTTTTTGAGCACACTCTCGATTTGGTCCAAGTGTGTCCTCTGTGGCCATCTTCTGCTAAAATTAGCTCAATAGATCCCTTTACCAATTTCTTATCATCCATCCTCTCGAAACATCATTAAAAATAGTGTTTTACAGCATTATACAACATCTACAGGTCTACTTATATATTATGATTGTATCTGTCTATAAGGCATAAATATAATTTCTTATCCGTTGTGTTTATCATGTAAAATGGCTTATTTATTTTATTTAATGGTTTTGTACATTTACTATAGATCAGGGAGGCTTGTTGTATCATACAATTTAATGTAATGTTTAAAAGATATTACAAATTTCAAATGCAGGAACATAGTACACAAAATTGGCGAAAAGTAGATATTAACTTGCGGAAAATACCCGTTAACAAAACAATACAATGTAAGATCATAGGGTCATTTTTATATTATCAAAGAAGGCATAAATGCTATGCTACCTGGTCACTAATCCTCTGTATAGTCTGGTCTGTAATACCTAATATTGGGTGGCGCTATGAGCTGAATACCAAATAAGCTGCCTCAAATGCAGTATTCCAAATAAAATTCAAAATAACATCTTATCAAAGAAAATCATTACATTAATAAAATTTAAAACTATTATGACTCCATTGCTAAGGGAACATATTCTTACTCACTTTGTTAGTGTACCTTACATTGTATTTGGCTTAGAATAAGTTGTATATTCACAGTTTGACGCAGCTAAGTTTTAAAATAGCTCAGATATCAGATAAAACATGTGCATTACATTGAACTGCAATATGAATCACTGGTGTATATATCCATGTTATGAAATTTGTTTTGGTTAAGAAGAAAGACAGATTATATTGAAATGATATCAAGAAACTAAAACACGAAATACGCTGCTTCTGCAGTGATGAATTGGTTCCTTTAAGTATAAACTGACAAATATAGATATGCAGATGTAAGAAAGACAAAGAACGTATACTCACGTTTTGAGATTCCTCCTCTAGCACAGCCATAGCCTCAAAATCAATGTTCATCTTGATTCTTTAGGACAAACTGCGTGCACTTTTGATTAGTTGATAGAAAACAGAAAAGAAACCAATGAAATAAAGAAGAAAAAATATCCTTATTTTTGTTTACAAACGCAAAGGTCATCTATTTTGACAGCAAGCATACAATGTGGGTTTTGGGGATGCCAATGCTAATTTATCATATCCCAAAAAATATACTTAATAAATTCCACACATTAGGACTTTGATCAGAATCTCATTCATTTTAGGAAAATTCCCCAATTAAAAAAACTTTCAAAATACTCAGTCAGAAACTATCGATCATGGCATTGTAGGATCTTCGCAAACCTCTTGAGCTTTGTATACATTCATGAACTGAATGCTGAATCAATTTTCAGTATTAGCACAAAATGAAAAAGTATGGCTTCCACTCACTACTTGAAATTGAAATAGAGTTAGAGTTGTACTACTACATGGCTTCCCGTGGGTGTTTGCAAAAGACAATTAAGAATATAAGAGGTTTTTTTTTTATTATTATTGAGCAATGCAGTTGGAGCACAGGACCAGTGGACATCTATTAGATACATACATACATACATACATATTCTCACGCCGTTAGTTATTAATTATTATTAATAATAATATTATTGTTATTAACATCTATTAGATGTTCATGATAAATAAAAAAATAAACTATATCTGGCTTTGCCCCTGTCCCTTTCTAGTAAGTTTTTACCATTCAATGTTGCACTAGCAAATTTCTTAGGGTTCGTACGGTGACACAAAAAATTTACCCTCTAATATTTAATAGGAAACAATACCCCCCTTCGACGTACTGTGGATTACTAGATTTCAAACTTGAACTAGCCGTGTGTAGGTCCGGCTCGGTGGATTCAAATGATTCGAATCTCTGCGTGAGCCTGATTGGCCTAACCAGCCCCACTCTTTCTTAACAGGTGCGAGTTCGCTTAACCGGGCCGCGGCCGCACCGGCTCGGTTCTATTGTTTTCGAACAACAGGCTCAGGCATCAGGTTCAGGATCGGTTCGATTATTACCGTTACATTTGCTTGCTGAATGTGAGAGGGAGACAAGAATGTAATACAATTTGAACTCGGGAGACAGAGACGAAAAGAGAGCTGTCCTTTTGTGTTCTTTGTTTGCCAATTTCGTTTAAAAGATTTATCAATATTTTCATAAATAATGGTGTTTATTGTGATATTATAAATACGATAGTGTTTTATGTTGTGTAACTTTCTGATTTGCATATATTTGTGTGTAGATGTTGTTAAGATGTTTCTAAATATTATTTAATTTTTTACATATGAATATTTGTATGTTAGCGAACCTAGCCTGTACACAAACAGAATCATTATACATATGAGTTAATTGATTTTTAAATGTATGTCAATAGCAATCGTTACGTTCCGCGAAGTAAGATAGCAATCGTTACGTTCCGCGATCCGGCCCGGTTAAGAGGATTCAGTACCGGAACTGAGCCTGAACCTGGTGATTCGAATCACCTCGCGGAGCTGGATCTACCCAAGCCTAACTTGAACGACTGTCGACGTAGTGTCGCGTTAGTTTTTTATCTTCTATCGCCCTCCGACGAACCGCATCATATGTTAACTTTGATGATTTTTAAATGTAAAAACAACATTGAAGTCGATTTATAGAAAACATCTATATCTATTATTAGCTATGAATTCCCCGTATTAATTCCCTCAAAAAATAATTCCCAATCAATTTAATATTCCCTGCAGCTCGCGGCAATTCTCACAAGCTGGCAAGCCTGAAAAGGCCGAATGGCCGAGCGCCGAGCGAGACTACTCTCAATTTTTTTCATAAATATTTTCACGGCCACGGTTGCCAAATGTTTTGAGCCAAGACTTCATTTCATAGAAAATATCATAGACCACATGGAGATACTACGTAAATACATTACGTCTTGTAAATCTACCTTCATTTATTGCCTCACCGTACAAAATTTGTAAAATAAATAAATAAGACTGGAATAAATATAGTCCCGTCCGTGGCAGTCTGAAATCGCTCACAGCTCTAATACTGATAATAATTTACGGTCCATTAGGCTGTTTGTGTGTTTTAGAAATAAAGTTTTGTTGATATGTAGTAAAGTAATTTAAATAAGTGATGACTTGATAGAGCGATAAAGAGTGAAACACAAATATAATCTAAGAAAGGAAGTCCTTGACACCATGGACACAAATAAGTTTGGCAGTATCGCAGGTATAAAGGGAAGATCGATAGTCTCTGTCTACGCATGCCTGCATATGCTTGTGATAAATTTCTTTTAAATACCACTAGGAAACACACTATCCATGCATATCTATGATGAACCACTGTTTTCTGATAAAATAATACAAATTTGCCATTAATAACAGGCTAATCTATTTGGTTTGCATTCCAGACTCGTTGTGGCACTAGAGTAAAATATAATGTTCTCATGTTCTGTTCTGTGTTATGTCACATTTATGACAGCCGCCAGCTGTCAGGAAGATAAAATCGTGACCTCGTCTCGTTCGTCACAGAATTTTTTGGCTGTGATAAAACTTAACATTTTTGTAATTAAATAAAGTCAAATGTGGCCTTAAAAAACTCTTTCATGCATGATTTTATTATGTGTCTATTAAAGTAAAAAGTGGGAGTGTTTTCGTGTTGTAAAGTGTTTTCATTTGATTAGTGGTACAATGCGTATCGGTTTAGTGATTTATCTGTGTGTGTTTGCACTGGATGCGAGTAGATGTGAGGAAAGGACAGAGCCTAGAGATGGTGGCCGGAGATGGGGTCCCGTGGTCCGGTCCGGTTCGTTTGTCAGCGAGTCAGCCATGCAAGCTTCTAATGAGCAGAGTGAGTTTTGGCACTGGATATAATAAATTAGTTTGGACCTATTATCACACCTGTTGTCGCCCTTCTCTATTCAGACTTTGTGTTTTTTAACGGCGCTTAGATTTTCAGCAAATTCATCTACAGGTTAAGTTTCCTTGACAGTATGATATGACCTTGTGGCATTGGTCCTAATAAGGCTATTAAACATCAGTTCAGGGCATCACTACTGCTACTAAAAAACAACTGTTGTGTCTAAGCTTTTCTTATAAGAATTTATGTATGTTATAGTTTTGCTTATCTTGTTCAAAATAAGGTTGCACCAAAAACTGGCATGTTTATAAATTGACAAAGATTATAAAATAATATAATCACTTTGTGTGGATAAATGAAACTTGATACATCAATATAAGAGTTTACTGTTGCATTTGTATTGCCAACTTCTCTATTACATTTACTTATTTTCATTAAAATGGTATCCATAATGCATAGGCTATGGTATTTTAATATCCATTTTAAATATAACAATTTTGATAGCAAGTCACACACAGCTAGTTAGCACTATACAGTGGGAACACCACCATTTGCCATGACGGAGATGTGTCTACATATGCTGAGTTGGGCCTACACCAATATCTAATTTCTTGTTTATTTATCACAGATAATTGTTAATAGAATAGAATAGAATAACTCTTTATTGCACATCAAACAGAAATTTACAATTTGGTTGTTTTAATATATGGTTGGTGTTTTAATATTTTGTATTGCTGTGTAGTCTCAGCTCAGTATAACATGAACCAATATTTTCATCTCAATTTCATAAGCGGTAACTATAACCATTAGGGCTTTTATGGATTGTCAGGTGATGCGGTTGGAGACTCTTTAAAACTGAGTGTGGTGATAATATATTAAAAATAAAACCGTTTAAAAATGGACATGTTATAAACAGATAAAAGATGTTATTAAAGGAAAGAAAAATTTCGACACTGGCGGGGTTCGAACCCGCGACCTTCGGGTATACGCCCCCGTCGCGGGTTCGAACCCCGCCAGTGTCGAAATTTTTCTTTCCTTTAATAACATCTTTTATTTATGAGTAATAATCCCCACATGAGGAATTCATGTCAAAAAACATTAAATTATGTTATAAACAGATTAAGATGACTAACAACCTATATACTTATTTCTTTATTTCTTTTCTCCACTTAACTACCAAAAGTGCCTGAGGAATTTCTTATTTTTAAGCTTTTGCTGCCCCTTTTATGGATTTACAGCTGTGAGTATATTTATATATGCATGTACTGTCAAATTTCATTTCCAGTATATAAAAATCTTGTATTTGTGTATTTATATGATTGTTATGTTAGTATGTTAGTTACACTATTTATACCCCACAAATGGCTCATAATTTGTGGGCAGGCAGCTTATAACCAGGAGAATGAGACTTTTTATCATTTATGCACCAACTTTTAAAAGAAACACAGGCTATGTAACATCACACATATATTCAAAGTATAAGCCTACCTGTGCGAAGCTGGGGCAGTCCACAAGTATTGTATTATTTGTACATGTCACTTTTCTTTGTCTGTCAAACTGCATTAGGTTGACATAGTGGTTGTTGGCCAAATCACCCTATACAGAAAAGGCCCCCTCTTGGTGGGACATATATATAGACTGTTGTGTAATGATAATGAACTTACAAAAATAACAAATTGTACTTGTTTTCTTAAAATTTAATATTATTTGAAGAAAATGAAGGTATAAAATTATTAAAATCATGTATGTTTCATAAAATTTGCAGAGGGTAAAGTTCACATTTTTTAATGAAAGTCGTTATATATTTTTTGGCCTACTCTAAGAAATTTTGGAGATGTTAAAATCATTTATTGTCTTCCGGTGGAAGGTACTAATGGTCTTGGTGAATTTCCTCTTAAGATAAAATAGTGATGTAGTCATCATACTCACAATCTTCTTTAGAAGGCCCAGGATTGTTACAACAAAAGTTAACACTTAGTAACTAATTAAGATAAAACTGAAAGGTAGAAATACAAAGAATGGTTGAGTGTTCATCAGAGCTTTGTTTACAACACAGAGATCTATGGCCAAGTGGTTAAGTGGGTAGCATCTGGATCCAGTTGCGGGTTTGAATCGTGCTAAGTGTTATTTAATTTATAAAATGAATGGTTATTATCTCATACAACTAGTCATTAAGTTGTGCTTACTTTGGGGTTAAATTGATGTGTGTCATATGTCAATATATATTTAATATAAAATTCAGGAATAACAAAGATTTAAGAATGTGGTACTTGTAGTTCAAAATTTATAACAAAAAATTCATCTGCCAAGAACACTGAAGAAGTTGTTTTTTCGTTTATAAATACATAAATAATCATAATACAAATTAATTATTAAAAAATAAATATTATCGGTATTGCTAGTATATTTTATTCTGCATTCCATGCGCTTCTGCGTTTCATCACTCACATATAATATTCCTATATATACCGACACTCGCTCCAAACAGTATAAAAATGTTTTCGCATTAAATACTAAGGTATCATAAAATAGTAAGATGCTCATAGATGTTTCATTGCTTCCGCTAAATTATGTGTTAATGAGGAGCCACACAATTTGTATTGAATTTTACGACTTTTTGTATGATCTTGTATTGTGACGTAAGCCGTTCACTATAAGCTGAGGGCAACATTTATGTGATGAACATAAACAATTGTTTCTTAGGCTTGGATGTATATATTTGTATTATATATGATTAATTATATCATCCAGTTAGTATCCCTTACCAAAGGTGATTCTGTATCTTTCTAGCGGCTAACTTGATCTGTGTAGTATGGCTAATCTGAGTCATGTGGCAGTAGTGTATTCGTGCAAAACGGCCATAGGCCTGCCCCCTAACACGTGAATACACTGTCCAAGCAAAACGCGGGTACTCTGAACACCAGGTGACAATGTCACGTGATGTTCAGAAGTATTAGTACCTCTGCCAACCCCTTCGGGAATATTAGGCGTGAGCGTTTTGAGTTTTTAGATGAGTTGGATTATGATAAGGATTTATAGGGGCACAATCTTCAGAGGCGTTGAATTCAGTTAAATACATATTTAACCAAAACTACATTGATTTGGCTTTGTGTGTGTGAGTCTTGTTGAAATATCTTGAAAGATTTGTTACAACTTCGTAGGACGTTCTTACACCTTACCAAACCGTCACAGATGCTGGGTGAAGGCTCTACTTGACCTTTAGTATTATTACCCATAGAGCGGCTTTAATAGCTGCTGGTTCTTTGAGTTCGATCGACTCTTGGGGTATCATAGTCCTCATCATCATCCAATGATGATTTATCTGAATGTAATGTTTACTAGTACGGTTAATGAGTTTTATTTGTAATGGTTCTCTCAATTTGATAGTCTTATATGGCATTTTGTTATTATTTGCGTAACGCAATCACTGCGATTCTATTACTCCATGTTTACACAGCTATGTGATACGTACATCGACATAAATAATATAACTTGTACTAATTATAATGATAACAAATAACAGTAATACTTTCATGTAGTGTCGGCTTAGAATAGCACTACCCCATTTCTTCCGGTGGGTGTACGTAAGAGGCTACTAACGGTATTAGGGCTTTTAAGGGATTTTTGGGCGATGCGGTTGGAGACCCATCACCAAAAACCTTTATTTTACCATCTTTTCCCCACTCCCATTTCCAAAAGTAGCTGTGGAATTTCTGATTCTTTGGCTCTGGCTTCCCATTCTAGGGATTTAGAGCCGTGAGTATATGTATGTATATTTCTAATACTATGTGTTCTTACTTCTACGTACTGATACTTCTGACCATCAAGCGTCATTTTTGCCAGGCATACGAGTTCAGAATACCTAAGTTTTACTTGGACAGTGCATTCAAGGCATTTCAAGGCAGGGCTATCGTAGTTTATCCGAATAACCCAGTAATAAATAAAGGACAAATAAAGGAAAAAAAAAATCGACACATTTATTTATCCTTTATTTATTAGTAATAATCCCCACATGAGGTTTTCATGAACAAAAACATTCGAATTATACGAATAACCCATTGTTGTGGGTATTATATAAAAAAGTAAAGTAAGCTAAGCTGAGATTGCAAAGCATTTCAAAATAACTTTTTTACAGCGTTACAGACAGGCTGTGCCTAGTGCAAAGGACAATATTGAGATTTGTAAAGAACATTTCCGATTGTAAAAAAAATATATTTATGTATATCTTTATCTGTAATGAAATCTGCCCGGCTAGTACGAGCGCTGTTTAAACTAGTTATCACGTGGGATAAAGCGGCCATCTCTTACGCACTTACTTAGTATCGTACACTGCCATCTCATTGTAACCGTTATCGTGTCGATAAAATAGCGCTCGTGCTTGCTCTTCTAACGGCTTCTGTTGTGTGCTCTGTTTTGAACACATTCACACACATATTTTCGTAAATCATATACCTCTTATCATAACCGGATAATAAATTTCTAACCAAGTACAAGTTTGAGTCATCCCATTTGGCACTGGCTCGCGTTTGACAAGTCAGTTGTGCTATGGGCTTTCCCGTTCATGTAACCAATTTTAACGCTCTGTCGTTCCGTGACCAGATTTTAATTGGCCATTATCGTCATCACGGTGTATTTCCCCTAAGAGGTCGCAAAGGAACTTCTGAATATCACGTGACATGTTGCAATGTCTGTACGCTCACGTGATACCGGCCTCACAATCTGCATGACTTAAAAAAGACACTTTGGAGTTCAGGATTCGAACCCATGCCTCTGTCAATAGGAGGCTGTGCTTTTAACCCTTGACAACGAAGTTTTTCATTATCTCAGCCAATAAATTTCTACCGCTGAATTGGACCTCCTTGTCGTGCTAGGTCCGCTTTGAGAGTGGAAAAATAAATGGATTTGACTACAAAACATATTCTATATCTATCTGCTTATTACATATACATACATATACTCACGGCTGTAAATCCATAGAAGGGGTAGCCAGAGCTAAGGAATTATAAATTACTCAGCCACTTTTGGAAATGTGAGTGGGGAAAATTATTATTAATTATTAAATTATTACATTTCTATACTTATTATTAAAATGAAGATTTGATTCTGCGGAAGGTGCCGTGTAGTGTCGGCTTAGAATGTCACTACCCCTTTCTATCCCACGGGTGTCGGAGAGGCGACTTAGGGCATGGCGGTTTTTTAAGTGGGTTTTGGGCGATGCGGTTGGAGACCCACCACCAACGATACTTTATTTCTAGCATCTTTTCCCATATTAACTTCCAAATGCGGCTGAGGAGTTACTAGCTCTGAAGCTCTGGCTACCCTTTTTTGGGATTTATGGCCGTGAGTATATGTATGTATTTGATTTTGTGCCTGTTTGCCTGTAATGAATACGACAAATAATAAAATATAATAATAATATACTCACAATCAACAAATGCTCCGAAACCGCTCATCCAATTAAAAAAAGCTATCACCAATAGATAGCTACAAAATTCAGAAGGAACATACGGTTCATATTAACACGTGAAATGTCATAAGGGGTAAGCAGTGTTCGTATAACATACATACATATACTCACGGCCATGAATCAAATAAAGGGGTAGCTTCTGTATAACACTACCTATGTAAAGCCGGTGCGGACCACTAGTTATGTATAAAAAATATATGATTGTAAATAAGAATATAACAAAGATGTGTGTTTGGAATATTTTAGCAGCCGTAATGATACAGTAGCGTATGGAATCTTTTAGAGTTTTTAACCAATGATCTTTAATTAGTACTGTTATAAATTATAACTATCATTAGTCGAATTGGATACAATGACCATTGTCAGTAGTTGGCCTTATTATTTGGTGATAAAAGAAGACATCATATTATTTGGTGCAGCGATTTAATAGTGATAGAATTTATACTTCAATTCAACGCTTTTGGTATGTTTTATATTTAGAATATTCTGCGAATATATTTCCGCACATATAAGTATTGCGAATTAACTTAGTTTCTCACTTATGGCCTTTCGATATAATATCGAAATTATTTTTATGGTGTGAATGGATGACAGTGAAATGGTAAAAGAGTCAATGTGGATAAACAATCTTCTGCCTCTAGTCCGGTCAATTTAGGCCTAAAATAAGGAGGAAGGTTACATAAATTCATAAGAAGCTGAAAATTGGCACAATTGTTCAAAACATGGTTATAAATGAAACCTCAAAAGTCCCCATCGTTCCGAGGTGTGCTAAAAATTTTACACGAGGTCAAAGGTAAAAAAAATGAGTTTTTTGCGATTTTAAGCGAAACGGTGAGTTTTTTCGCAAAATCACCCCAGTATAAAATTGTAGATCAGAAAATTCTCTACAAAAAAGATATCAATAATTTTTTTCCTAAAAGCCACCATTTTGAAGATATAACGCGTTGAAAAGTTCGATCATTGGTAATCTTCATACTTTGCACATGTACGCCACGTATGAACATCACTTATAAGGTGTTATAACTTAAATTTATTTGCTATTAGTGAATAATGACTCAACTCAACCAGACGTTATCAACAGCGGAATTCAATTTCTTCTCGCTGTGTACGGAGCTCCTAAAAAAAACACTTGCTTAGATAAGTTGCGATACGCAACTTTTGTTAAAAATACGCGTAATAAAATGCAAATACAACTAGCTTCTTTACCTCCAACCTCAGTAGCTGCTCACCAACATTTATTTCGGGTATATTACCAAGTTCAAGTGTGGCTTGGTAATCAGCTGGACCCTAAAGACTGGGGTTGGAAGTTGGTCGACAATACGTTAGAGCCAGTTCTATCTTTACTTCCACCAGCACCTGAGAAACTTCTCAACTCAATATTTTGCAACTGTAAAAAAGGTTGTAATGCTAAATGTGGATGCAGAAAAGTTGGACTGTTTTGTTCCCTGGCATGCACAAACTGCCAAGGCCGATCGTGCTCTAATGTTGAGTCAGCTAATCTAGAAGACTCATATGATACCGATGAGGAATCGCTAGTGGGACAGTTGATCTGTGAAATAGAAGAAAAAGAAGAAGAACAGGAAGAAGAACAAGAAGAAGACGAAGAACAAGAAACAGTAATCCTGGAAAATTACGAATCAGACGAGGAATATTAATCATTTCATTTTCAATTACACCGCCATTATTTTAACCAACCGATATGTACAATCATATTTGACAATAGTTTTAAAACAAATAAAATCACTGCAGACCCGTGCAATAGGCCTACAGGGAATACCACGTTAAAATAAAACGCGCTAAGTACACTACCTCATAGGTGGCGTGGAAACGTGTGCAAAGTATGAAGATTACCAATGATCGAACTTTTCAACGCGTTATATCTTCAAAATGGTGGCTTTTAGGAAAAAAAATATTGATATCTTTTTTGTAGAGAATTTTTTGATCTACAATTTTATACTGGGGTGATTTTGCGAAAAAACTCACCGTTTCGCTTAAAATCGCAAAAAACTCATTTTTTTGACCTTTGACCTCGTGTAAAATTTTTAGCACACCTCGGAACGATGGGGACTTTTGAGGTTTCATTTATAATCATGTTTTGAACAATTGTGCCAATTTTCAGCTTCTTATGAATTTATGTAACCTTGAATGTATAAATTGACCGGATTACTCTTTGCTGAGTGGAGAAAAGGTTGTAAAGTGAAAGATAAATAGATGTGTCTCTAGTCACGTCGCCGAAGAATCACTTTAAAAGTGCCAATACCTCTAATGGCCCCATAAGAAACCTACGGAAAAAAGGGTTAGTGCAATTCTAAACTTGCACTACACAGCTAATACATACATACATACATACATATGCTCACGGCTATAATTCCCTAGAAGGGGTAGCCAGAGCCAATTAATTATAAATTCCTCAGCCACTTTTGGAAGTTGAGTGGGGAAAAGGCGGTAAAATAAAGGTTTTTGGTGATGAGTCTCCAACCGCATCGCCCAAAAACCCAAAAGCTAATCTTACTAAAAATATACAAAATAGTACAAGAAAACGATTATCGAATAGTCGACAACTAGCAAATACAGATCTATCGGGCAATATGGAGTTGCGGCCAACACATACTTATTTGCCGCGCAGATTAATTGATAAAATCATCGTCGTCTCGCTCGACTGCGGAAGCTGAACACTGCTATTTATTTTCGTACATTGTCAAGTGTGATTACATTTATTTCGAACATCTTATCCCCTATCAACTTCCAAATGTGGCTGAGGAGTTTCTACCTCTGAAGCTCTGGCTACCCCTTTTTGGGATTTATGGCCGTGAGTATATATGTATGTATGTTAAGTGTGAATAATAAAAGGGAATGTATTAAAATTAGAGTGGGCTCAAATTAGCACAAGTTAATTTTTCCCGCGGGTTTTAAGAGGGGTTTTGGGCATTTGAAGTGTGTATTGGGCGAAGTGGTTCCATATCGTCCTTAAATTTGCAATATTTTCTCACGTATCTTTTGAATTAATGATTTTGATGGAAATGCTACTCTTTTTTTGGATTTTCAGTTGTAAGTGGATATATATGTATGAAAATATTTATTGTAAATGAAGCTATAGAGGTTTGCCAGGATCTAATGAAAAAGTATGATTGTTGATAATGATTTTTGATTGGTCCATGCTTATAGGCAACTTCGAATTTAATTTCCCATAAAGTCAAGTAACGACGTGATAGCTCAATGGGTAGATCACCGGTTATCGTGCAAACGACTAGTGTTCCAATCCCGGGTCGGGCCTACACCAATTTGTCTTTTCTAAAGACATATGTGTGGTTAATGTATCATGGTTGTTAACGGTGAGGGATAACATCGTGAGGAAACCCACATGGCTGAATTGTACTTAGTCATTTCAGTGTATTCGCACAATTCCCCTACCACGTGAGTACACTGTCCATGCTAAACGTGGGTACTCTGAACACCAGGTGACAAAGTCACGTGGTGTTTAGAAATATTTAGTACCTCTGCCAGCCCCTTCGGGGATATTCGGCGTGAACGTTTATGTTATGTCAGAGGAAAAAATCTTTCTTACATTCTTGTGAGGTATTAATAATATCGATTACAAAAATTTATTTGATGATTGTTACAGAAATTAATTTTAAATAAATATTCTTGTATCTATAAATTACAATAAATCAATAAAAAAACATACATACATACATACATATACTAACGGCTGTAAATCCCTAGAAGGGGTAGTCAGAGCTAAGGAATTAGAAATTCCTCAGCCACTTTTGGAAATTTGAGTGTAATAATAAAAAAAAAATCGGACTATCATACCATGTTAATGACTCGCATACTCATAATGTTATTTCATTTATTGTCAAACTCTGTGTAAAATTGATATTATATTGTGATGGTTTTTCATTGATATACTCTCACAGAAAACATATTCGAGTTTCGATCACTGGACGACTGTAGCATGCATATACTCCCAGCCATAAATCCCAAAACAGGGTAGCCATAGATTCAGAGCTGGAAACTCCTCAGCCACATTTGGAAGTTGATAGGGGAGAAGATTGTAGAAATAAAGTATTGTTGGTGATGGGTCTCCAACCACATCGCCGAGAAGCCACTTAAAAAAGACTCCACGACCTCTAACGTGTTTAAAATATGTGTAATTAAAACAAGTTATCGGTACTTTAAATCATATCATTCATTCGATTGATCGCGCTGTGATTATTTTGGTGTGCGTTTACGTTTGCTTCCAATAAAAAAACAACATACATACATATACTCACGGCTATAAATCCCTAAAAGGGGTAGCCAGAGCTAAGGAATTTGAAATTCCCCAGCCAAAGCCATTTTGGAAAGTTGAGTGGGGTATAGATGGTGAAATAAAGGTTGTTGGTGATGGATCTCCAACCGCATCGCCCAAAAATCCCTAAATAGCCCCAATACCGTTAGTCGCCTCTTACGTACACCCACCGGAAGAAATGGGATAGTGTTATTCTAAGCCGACACTACACAGCTAAATCCATACTTCCATACTAATATTATAAATGGGAAAGTGAGTTTGTTTGTTTGTTTGTTCCGCTTTCACGCCGTAAATACTGAACCGATTGCTTTGAAATTTTTCAGACGTGTAGTTAGAAGTCTAAATTAAATAATAGGGTACTTTTTATCCCGGAAAAAATATGTTCCCACGGGAAATCAAAAATATTGTTTGCTTACTAAATGCATTGGAGATGGCGCTGTGTATCGTTTAAAACAACGTAAAATATTGTAAACTAATGTAAAAATCAAAATTTAGAAGCTTAATGGTACGGTAATGCATCCCCGAAAATAAGGAACTCCCGAGCCATGATGTACTATTTTTTTATCGTATACATTTTTTTTTACATCTACTTATATTGCAAACGAATATTAACATGTAAATATAGAAACTAAATGAAACGACGACGATTCCTTGAAACTAAGGAATCCGCAAGAGTTCTCATAGGAACATCAAAAAACCTTAACTCATATATGGCTCAAAATATTGCAGCGATTATTTTTATCATCGATGGAATTCACATCAGACACTTTGTTAATGTTCATTTTGGAAAGATGAAGGGGTTTCATCAATTTAAATGACAAATTTGTTTATCAATAGTAAGACTAATGTGAAATAAAGCGTAATAAAAATTTGACACCGCCCCGGTAACGTCTCCGTGGCGTAGCGGTATAACTAACTACTATGAATATTTAATTAGAACTATTATGAATCAATCGTCCCGGGTTCGTATCTCAGGTAATTCAAGCTTTTTGTAAAAAAAATTTTTGTCAGCTTAAAATAACACTATATATAATAATAACAAGCACTATCCCTTCAATTTAGCGATTATTTTGGAAGGAGATCCACCACTAATCATCCCTATATTGCCGAGCAATCGCTGCAAGCTCTCCCACTATCACCAACGGTCAGTGTAGGGGGCAGCACCGGGCCGTCGCCGCAGCGCCAAACTACTATCCGTATCTGTACTTACTAAAGATATTCTCATTTCTGAACATAAAAACTTGGTATATTTGTTTCATGATTCTTATGAACAATTAAAAAGGAATTTTTAGAACTCATCCCCTAACGGGTTGATATAGCAAATGAAAGTTAATATAGAGTTTTTTTACATTTTATAATAAAACTTGGTGCGATTGAATTTATGAAATCCAACTATCAATCATTCATGAATATATGCTAACAACCATAAATTCCATAAAAGGGTGGCCATAGCTTCGGAGATACTAATTCTTCATCCAATTTTGGAAATATATTGATAAAAGATAGGTTAATAAAGGTTGTTAGTGATGGGTCACAAACTGCATCGCCCAACAATCACTTAAAAAGCCTCAATGTCCTTTATGTCATTTACAACGCCCGCGGGATTATAAATATAAAAAACAGAAGTTTAGACAGTGTTTCGGTATTTTGGTATTATGTAAACTGGATGCAAAAAATGAAGTCCACGCGGACGAAGTCGCGGGGCAAAAAGCTAGTTAACAATATAATACGAACGTGTTTTGGTAATGATCTTTGACGGAATTTTACCAATGCTTTTTTTAAGTTAAAATATATTTCTTATCAGCGTGATAAGGCAGCAGATGATTCTTAGCTCTTTAGATATGCCTTTATTGGATTGATAGCGGCTGTAAAATATGGATCTTATATTTATGATTAGCTCTATCATATTTTTATGTGCATATATAAGATATGTCCGGATAGAAACAGTTAACTTTGTAAAAATATTATTTTTATTGTGCTACTTTTACCGCGCTAGAAACCTTTTTCATAATAATAATATAATCATAATAAAACCACTTAAAAAACCCCATACCCTTAATCGCATTTTACGACACCCGTGGGTAGAAAGGGGCAGTGACATTCAAAGCCGGCACTGTACGGCATATCTATATATCGCTTAACCATAAGTGATTGTAAAAAAATGTCTAAATCAGTCCCGGAGGTTGAGTATCAGTCGGATTTCCAACATTTCGGAGTCCCGTGACATCCTTGGGTCCCAACACAACTATAGGAACTGCGGCATTTAAAGCATTTAATTCACTAAACTACATTTACTTACTAGCAAAATTTTGACGTATGCAGAGTGACAAATGTGGATGAATTAAATGATTTGTGGGATCATATAACAAAAGTGTTTATGAATTGCTATGTAGTGTCGGCTTAGAATAGAACTGATCCATTTCTACCAGCGGTTGCCATAAGAGGCCCATCACCAACAAGCTTTTATTTTAAAATCTTTTTTCAATTCAACTTTTAGAAGTGGTTGAATGGCTTGGTTTCCAAATTTTGTAGCTCTATCTATATCTACCCCTTTTTAATATTTATAGCCGTGAGTGTGTTTTCGGTCTATGATTCCCGTCTGGGAAATATCTAGACGAAGATGTAACAAATGAGTCAGCGCTGGCGACACAATGCGGCATTGTGGTCGTGAATATTTGGCTCGTTGTTGTTGTTAGATATAATTATTCATTGATCCCGATCTGAACTATTTAATTGACGATTGCGTCGCACTGCACTTGGACTTGTGTATACTTTGTTTGTGTTGATGGGACATATGGTACTATTTTTTTATTTGTTTACTAGTAAACCGTTCCATCCTCGTACGGGTTTAAAATTTACATCTACTATGGAACCGAATACTCTTGATTCAACATTAAACATAATATAGAAAGTACAGAATTGAATAGAAGTACAATTGGCGGCCTTATTACTTAATGATATTATAGCATTCCTGAATAGTGTAGCTTGTAGATTGTTAATAAACTTTATGATTGGTAAGTACTTCCGAAGATGAGCGTATTAAAACAAACAATCAATGTAGCAATCTGTAACTCTTTATTATATCTCATTATTCAATGTTAGTGAAGAAGAAGTAGTTTTTAGTGATTGATAAGTGAATTTTGCAATGCACAATAAATAGGTTTCCTATTATATTACAACTTTTGATGCCATTTTGTTATTTCAATAGCATTACAATATTCGTTAGGTTAGTCTCTGGCATCACATTATGCCATAGATACTTGATTAACACACATAAGCATGACCCATCACTAATGACGCCAGACGAAACACTTATTCAGGTTTTGTCGAAAATCAACACCAAAAAATCTGTCAAGGTCAAACCATGATTCATCACCATTTTGCAATGTTACATCTGTATGGAAAATCCAACGAAATGATATAACCTTTTAAGCGCGTGCTGAGAATTAAATAGCTTTTTGGTTAACATTTTGCTGTCAAAGGTCGATATGAAGTGTCTTCCGGGAATTACGTGTACATGTCTTGGTTTCCAAATTTTACAAATATATACTATTCTATCTCTCATTTAAATATACCTAGCGTAAAAAATACAGTAAATGAACATACAAACAAATGTTTGCTGTTTTCTGATTTTTATAAAACATTAGAAGTAAAATCATCTGTCATAGTCTCAACATGTACGATCATACATCACATAAAGTACATAGTATACATTTTGTAGTGTTAACATGAAGTTAGGATTAAATTTACCAGCCGACTGAACACTGAATTTGTAAATTATAAATAATGTTGAATATGGCAAACCCTACAATCAATACATTAAAAACTTCTCTTCAGTCATTTGGCTGCCTATGCGGCCTTTTCTTTGTTTTACACGCATAACTTTTGTTTATGAAGTGCTACACAAATTTTCATGTCAATGGCTTGGTTTATGGCTTACACATTGTCCATTATTCGGTTTTACACTGTAGGCTTAGAATAGCACTGAGGTCATCCAAGGTAAATCACTAAACCATTTCTTTCCAATGGGTCCATAGGCTCTATGTGCCCTCAACATTCCTTTTTCTATCTTACACACTGCGCCATCTTTTACACCTAACCAAACGGTGTGAACACGAATCACACTATTTCTCACTACTTGTTGGAGCACAAGGGATTTCATTTCCTAGCCATGATAATTCCAATGGGTAGAACGACCAACCTGTGTGAAGTTGGCAGCCAAAACTGGCAGCCATTATAATACGACCAAATTAAGAAGTAAAATACTTTTTGGTTCCATTTACCAGAATAACATGTAAATCCAAAGTATTTACTAGTTATAATGTAATATGTATCGATACTCATCCGGACATACATCCATATTCATCTGTAGACAGTGCCAAAGCCTGCAGATAAAATGAAATTAAGCATGGGAGCCGCTCCAGAAAAACCCTCACCTCTCCTAAACCAAGACCCGAAATACTTTGTGGTTACATTCATTGTAAAGCCTATTACATAAGTTACCAAATGATGGTATAACAAGATCCCGCTTTGCCGTCAGAGTAAAGAATATTCGACGGAGAAGATGACAGCGTATATAAGTATAAGAAATATAACGGCCGCTCCAGAAAAATCGTCACTTCTCCTAAACCAAGACCCGTAACACTTTGTGATTACATTCATTGTGAAGCTTATTACATAAGCTATCAAATGATGGTATAACAATATCCCGCTTTGCCGTCAGAGTAAGGAATATTCGACGGAGAAGATGACAGCGTATACAAGTATAAGAAATATAACGGCCGCTCCAGAAAAATCGTCACTTCTCCTAAACCAAGACCCGTAACACTTTGTGGTTACATTCATTGTAAAGCTTATTACATAGGCTATCAAATGATGGTATAACCGTATCCCGCTTTGCCGTCAGAGTAAGGAATATTCGACGGCGAAGATGACAGCGTATACAACTGTAAGAAATATAACGGCCGCTCCAGAAAAATCGTCACTTCTCCTAAACCAAAACCCGGAACACTTTGTGGTTACATTCATTGTAAAGCTTATTATATAGGCTATCAAATAATGGTATAACTGTATCCCGCTTTGCCGTCAGAGTAAGGAATATTCGACGGAGAAGATGACAGCGTATACAACTGTAAGAAATATAGCGGCCGCTCCAGAAAAATCCTCACTTGTCCTAAACCAAGACCCGTAACACTTTGTGGTTACATTCATTGTAAAGCTTATTACATAGGCTATCAAATGATGGTATAACCGTATCCCGCTTTGCCGTCAGAGTAAGGAATATTCGACGGCGAAGATGACAGCGCATACAACTGTAAGAAATATAACGGCCGCTCCAGAAAAATCGTCACCTCTCCTAAACCAAAACCCGTAACACTTTGTGGTTACATTCATTGTAAAGCTTATTATATAGGCTATCAAATAATGGTATAACCGTATCCCGCTTTGCCGTCAGAGTAAGGAATATTCGACGGAGAAGATGACAGCGTATACAACTGTAAGAAATATAGCGGCCGCTCCAGAAAAATCCTCACTTGTCCTAAACCAAGACCCGTAACACTTTGTGGTTACATTCATTGTAAAGCTTATTATATAGGCTATCAAATAATGGTATAACCGTATCCCGCTTTGCCGTCAGAGTAAGGAATATTCGACGGAGAAGATGACAGCGTATACAAGTTTAACAAATATAACGGCCGCTCCAGAAAAATCGTCACTTCTCCTAAACCAAGACCCGTAACACTTTGTGGTTACATTCATTGTAAAGCTTATTATATAGGCTATCAAATGATGGTATAACCGTATCCCGTTTTGCCGTCAGAGTAAGGAATATTCGACGGAGAAGATGACAGCGTATACAAGTTTAACAAATATAACGGCCGCTCCAGAAAAATCGTCACTTCTCCTAAACCAAGACCCGTAACACTTTGTCATTACATTCATTGTAAAGCCTATTATATAAGCTATCAAATGATGGTATAACTGTATCCCGCTTTGCCGTCAGAGTAAGGAATATTCGACGGCGAAGATGACAGCGTATACAACTGTAAGAAATATAACGGCCGCTCCAGAAAAATCGTCACTTCTCCTAAACCAAAACCCGTAACACTTTGTGGTTACATTCATTGTAAAGCTTATTATATAGGCTATCAAATAATGGTATAACTGTATCCCGCTTTGCCGTCAGAGTAAGGAATATTCGACGGAGAAGATGACAGCGTATACAACTGTAAGAAATATAGCGGCCGCTCCAGAAAAATCCTCACTTGTCCTAAACCAATACCCGTAACACTTTGTGGTTACATTCATTGTAAAGCTTATTACATAGGCTATCAAATGATGGTATAACCGTATCCCGCTTTGCCGTCAGAGTAAGGAATATTCGACGGCGAAGATGACAGCGCATACAACTGTAAGAAATATAACGGCCGCTCCAGAAAAATCGTCACCTCTCCTAAACCAAAACCCGTAACACTTTGTGGTTACATTCATTGTAAAGCTTATTATATAGGCTATCAAATGATGGTATAACCGTATCCCGTTTTGCCGTCAGAGTAAGGAATATTCGACGGAGAAGATGACAGCGTATACAAGTTTAACAAATATAACGGCCGCTCCAGAAAAATCGTCACTTCTCCTAAACCAAGACCCGTAACACTTTGTGGTTACATTCATTGTAAAGCTTATTATATAGGCTATCAAATGATGGTATAACCGTATCCCGTTTTGCCGTCAGAGTAAGGAATATTCGACGGAGAAGATGACAGCGTATACAAGTTTAACAAATATAACGGCCGCTCCAGAAAAATCGTCACTTCTCCTAAACCAAGACCCGTAACACTTTGTCATTACATTCATTGTAAAGCCTATTATATAAGCTATCAAATGATGGTATAACTGTATCCCGCTTTGCCGTCAGAGTAAGGAATATTCGACGGCGAAGATGACAGCGTATACAACTGTAAGAAATATAACGGCCGCTCCAGAAAAATCGTCACTTCTCCTAAACCAAAACCCGTAACACTTTGTGGTTACATTCATTGTAAAGCTTATTATATAGGCTATCAAATAATGGTATAACTGTATCCCGCTTTGCCGTCAGAGTAAGGAATATTCGACGGAGAAGATGACAGCGTATACAACTGTAAGAAATATAGCGGCCGCTCCAGAAAAATCCTCACTTGTCCTAAACCAATACCCGTAACACTTTGTGGTTACATTCATTGTAAAGCTTATTACATAGGCTATCAAATGATGGTATAACCGTATCCCGCTTTGCCGTCAGAGAAAGGAATATTCGACGGCGAAGATGACAGCGCATACAACTGTAAGAAATATAACGGCCGCTCCAGAAAAATCGTCACCTCTCCTAAACCAAAACCCGTAACACTTTGTGGTTACATTCATTGTAAAGCTTATTATATAGGCTATCAAATAATGGTATAACCGTATCCCGTTTTGCCGTCAGAGTAAGGAATATTCGACGGCGAAGATGACAGCGTATACAACTGTAAGAAATATGGCGGCCGCTCCAGAAAAATCCTCACTTGTCCTAAACCAAGACCCGTAACACTTTGTGGTTACATTCATTGTAAAGCTTATTATATAGGCTATCAAATAATGGTATAACCGTATCCCGCTTTGCCGTCAGAGTAAGGAATATTCGACGGAGAAGATGACAGCGTATACAAGTTTAACAAATATAACGGCCGCTCCAGAAAAATCGTCACTTCTCCTAAACCAAGACCCGTAACACTTTGTGGTTACATTCATTGTAAAGCCTATTATATAAGCTATCAAATGATGGTATAACCGTATCCCGCTTTGCCGTCAGAGTAAGGAATATTCGACGGCGAAGATGACAGCGCATACAACTGTAAGAAATATAACGGCCGCTCCAGAAAAATCGTCACCTCTCCTAAACCAAAACCCGTAACACTTGGTGGTTACATTCATTGTAAAGCTTATTATATAGGCTATCAAATAATGGTATAACCGTATCCCGCTTTGCCGTCAGAGTAAGGAATATTCGACGGAGAAGATGACAGCGTATACAACTGTAAGAAATATAGCGGCCGCTCCAGAAAAATCCTCACTTGTCCTAAACTAAGACCCGTAACACTTTGTGGTTACATTCATTGTAAAGCTTATTATATCGGCTATCAAATAATGGTATAACCGTATCCCGCTTTGCCGTCAGAGTAAGGAATATTCGACGGAGAAGATGACAGCGTATACAACTGTAAGAAATATAGCGGCCGCTCCAGAAAAATCCTCACTTGTCCTAAACCAAGACCCGTAACACTTTGTGGTTACATTCATTGTAAAGCTTATTATATCGGCTATCAAATAATGGTATAACCGTATCCCGCTTTGCCGTCAGAGTAAGGAATATTCGACGGAGAAGATGACAGCGCATACAAGTTTAACAAATATAACGGCCGCTCCAGAAAAATCGCCACTTCTCCTAAACCAAGACCCGTAACACTTTGTCATTACATTCATTGTAAAGCCTATTATATAAGCTATCAAATGATGGTATAACCGTATCCCGCTTTGCCGTCAGAGTAAGGAATATTCGACGGCGAAGATGACAGCGCATACAACTGTAAGAAATATAACGGCCGCTCCAGAAAAATCGTCACCTCTCCTAAACCAAAACCCGTAACACTTTGTGGTTACATTCATTGTAAAGCTTATTATATAGGCTATCAAATAATGGTATAACCGTATCCCGCTTTGCCGTCAGAGTAAGGAATATTCGACGGAGAAGATGACAGCGTATACAACTGTAAGAAATATAGCGGCCGCTCCAGAAAAATCCTCACTTGTCCTAAACCAAGACCCGTAACACTTTGTGGTTACATTCATTGTAAAGCTTATTATATAGGCTATCAAATAATGGTATAACCGTATCCCGCTTTGCCGTCAGAGTAAGGAATATTCGACGGAGAAGATGACAGCGTATACAAGTTTAACAAATATAACGGCCGCTCCAGAAAAATCGTCACTTCTCCTAAACCAAGACCCGTAACACTTTGTGGTTACATTCATTGTAAAGCTTATTATATAGGCTATCAAATGATGGTATAACCGTATCCCGTTTTGCCGTCAGAGTAAGGAATATTCGACGGAGAAGATGACAGCGTATACAAGTTTAACAAATATAACGGCCGCTCCAGAAAAATCGTCACTTCTCCTAAACCAAGACCCGTAACACTTTGTCATTACATTCATTGTAAAGCCTATTATATAAGCTATCAAATGATGGTATAACTGTATCCCGCTTTGCCGTCAGAGTAAGGAATATTCGACGGCGAAGATGACAGCGTATACAACTGTAAGAAATATAACGGCCGCTCCAGAAAAATCGTCACTTCTCCTAAACCAAAACCCGTAACACTTTGTGGTTACATTCATTGTAAAGCTTATTATATAGGCTATCAAATAATGGTATAACTGTATCCCGCTTTGCCGTCAGAGTAAGGAATATTCGACGGAGAAGATGACAGCGTATACAACTGTAAGAAATATAGCGGCCGCTCCAGAAAAATCCTCACTTGTCCTAAACCAAAACCCGTAACACTTTGTGGTTACATTCATTGTAAAGCTTATTATATAGGCTATCAAATAATGGTATAACCGTATCCCGCTTTGCCGTCAGAGTAAGGAATATTCGACGGCGAAGATGACAGCGTATACAACTGTAAGAAATATAGCGGCCGCTCCAGAAAAATCCTCACTTATCCTAAACCAAGACCCGTAACACTTTGTGGTTACATTCATTGTAAAGCTTATTATATAGGCTATCAAATAATGGTATAACCGTATCCCGCTTTGCCGTCAGAGTAAGGAATATTCGACGGAGAAGATGACAGCGTATACAACTGTAAGAAATATAACGGCCGCTCCAGAAAAATCGTCACTTCTCCTAAACCAAAACCCGTAACACTTTGTGGTTACATTCATTGTAAAGCTTATTACATAGGCTATCAAATGATGGTATAACCGTATCCCGCTTTGCCGTCAGAGTAAGGAATATTCGACGGCGAAGATGACAGCGCATACAACTGTAAGAAATATAACGGCCGCTCCAGAAAAATCGTCACCTCTCCTAAACCAAAACCCGTAACACTTTGTGGTTACATTCATTGTAAAGCTTATTATATAGGCTATCAAATAATGGTATAACCGTATCCCGCTTTGCCGTCAGAGTAAGGAATATTCGACGGCGAAGATGACAGCGTATACAACTGTAAGAAATATAGCGGCCGCTCCAGAAAAATCCTCACTTATCCTAAACCAAGACCCGTAACACTTTGTGGTTACATTCATTGTAAAGCTTATTATATAGGCTATCAAATAATGGTATAACCGTATCCCGCTTTGCCGTCAGAGTAAGGAATATTCGACGGAGAAGATGACAGCGTATACAAGTTTAACAAATATAACGGCCGCTCCAGAAAAATCGTCACTTCTCCTAAACCAAGACCCGTAACACTTTGTGGTTACATTCATTGTAAAGCTTATTATATAGGCTATCAAATGATGGTATAACCGTATCCCGTTTTGCCGTCAGAGTAAGGAATATTCGACGGAGAAGATGACAGCGTATACAAGTTTAACAAATATAACGGCCGCTCCAGAAAAATCGTCACTTCTCCTAAACCAAGACCCGTAACACTTTGTCATTACATTCATTGTAAAGCCTATTATATAAGCTATCAAATGATGGTATAACTGTATCCCGCTTTGCCGTCAGAGTAAGGAATATTCGACGGCGAAGATGACAGCGTATACAACTGTAAGAAATATAACGGACGCTCCAGAAAAATCGTCACTTCTCCTAAACCAAAACCCGTAACACTTTGTGGTTACATTCATTGTAAAGCTTATTATATAGGCTATCAAATTATGGTATAACTGTATCCCGCTTTGCCGTCAGAGTAAGGAATATTCGACGGAGAAGATGACAGCGTATACAACTGTAAGAAATATAGCGGCCGCTCCAGAAAAATCCTCACTTGTCCTAAACCAAGACCCGTAACACTTTGTGGTTACATTCATTGTAAAGCTTATTACATAGGCTATCAAATGATGGTATAACCGTATCCCGCTTTGCCGTCAGGGTAAGGAATATTCGACGGCGAAGATGACAGCGCATACAACTGTAAGAAATATAACGGCCGCTCCAGAAAAATCGTCACTTCTCCTAAACCAAAACCCGTAACACTTTGTGGTTACATTCATTGTAAAGCTTATTACATAGGCTATCAAATGATGGTATAACCGTATCCCGCTTTGCCGTCAGAGTAAGGAATATTCGACGGCGAAGATGACAGCGCATACAACTGTAAGAAATATAACGGCCGCTCCAGAAAAATCGTCACCTCTCCTAAACCAAAACCCGTAACACTTTGTGGTTACATTCATTGTAAAGCTTATTATATAGGCTATCAAATGATGGTATAACCGTATCCCGCTTTGCCGTCAGAGTAAGGAATATTCGACGGCGAAGATGACAGCGCATACAACTGTAAGAAATATAACGGCCGCTCCAGAAAAATCGTCACCTCTCCTAAACCAAAACCCGTAACACTTTGTGGTTACATTCATTGTAAAGCTTATTATATAGGCTATCAAATAATGGTATAACCGTATCCCGCTTTGCCGTCAGAGTAAGGAATATTCGACGGCGAAGATGACAGCGTATACAACTGTAAGAAATATAGCGGCCGCTCCAGAAAAATCCTCACTTATCCTAAACCAAGACCCGTAACACTTTGTGGTTACATTCATTGTAAAGCTTATTATATAGGCTATCAAATAATGGTATAACCGTATCCCGCTTTGCCGTCAGAGTAAGGAATATTCGACGGAGAAGATGACAGCGTATACAAGTTTAACAAATATAACGGCCGCTCCAGAAAAATCGTCACTTCTCCTAAACCAAGACCCGTAACACTTTGTGGTTACATTCATTGTAAAGCTTATTATATAGGCTATCAAATGATGGTATAACCGTATCCCGTTTTGCCGTCAGAGTAAGGAATATTCGACGGAGAAGATGACAGCGTATACAAGTTTAACAAATATAACGGCCGCTCCAGAAAAATCGTCACTTCTCCTAAACCAAGACCCGTAACACTTTGTCATTACATTCATTGTAAAGCCTATTATATAAGCTATCAAATGATGGTATAACTGTATCCCGCTTTGCCGTCAGAGTAAGGAATATTCGACGGCGAAGATGACAGCGTATACAACTGTAAGAAATATAACGGACGCTCCAGAAAAATCGTCACTTCTCCTAAACCAAAACCCGTAACACTTTGTGGTTACATTCATTGTAAAGCTTATTATATAGGCTATCAAATTATGGTATAACTGTATCCCGCTTTGCCGTCAGAGTAAGGAATATTCGACGGAGAAGATGACAGCGTATACAACTGTAAGAAATATAGCGGCCGCTCCAGAAAAATCCTCACTTGTCCTAAACCAAGACCCGTAACACTTTGTGGTTACATTCATTGTAAAGCTTATTACATAGGCTATCAAATGATGGTATAACCGTATCCCGCTTTGCCGTCAGGGTAAGGAATATTCGACGGCGAAGATGACAGCGCATACAACTGTAAGAAATATAACGGCCGCTCCAGAAAAATCGTCACCTCTCCTAAACCAAAACCCGTAACACTTTGTGGTTACATTCATTGTAAAGCTTATTATATAGGCTATCAAATAATGGTATAACCGTATCCCGCTTTGCCGTCAGAGTAAGGAATATTCGACGGAGAAGATGACAGCGTATACAAGTTTAACAAATATAACGGCCGCTCCAGAAAAATCGTCACTTCTCCTAAACCAAGACCCGTAACACTTTGTGGTTACATTCATTGTAAAGCTTATTATATAGGCTATCAAATGATGGTATAACCGTATCCCGTTTTGCCGTCAGAGTAAGGAATATTCGACGGAGAAGATGACAGCGTAGACAAGTTTAACAAATATAACGGCCGCTCCAGAAAAATCGCCACTTCTCCTAAACCAAGACCCGTAACACTTTGTCATTACATTCATTGTAAAGCCTATTATATAAGCTATCAAATGATGGTATAACCGTATCCCGCTTTGCCGTCAGAGTAAGGAATATTCGACGGAGAAGATGACAGCGTATACAACTGTAAGAAACATGGCGGCCGCTCCAGAAAAATCCTCACTTCTCCTAAACCAAGACCCGTAACACTTTGTCATTACATTCATTGTAAAGCCTATTATATAAGCTATCAAATGATGGTATAACCGTATCCCGCTTTGCCGTCAGAGTAAGGAATATTCGACGGAGAAGATGACAGCGTATACAAGTTTAACAAATATAACGGCCGCTCCAGAAAAATCGTCACTTCTCCTAAACCAAGACCCGTAACACTTTGTGGTTACATTCATTGTAAAGCTTATTATATAGGCTATCAAATGATGGTATAACAGTATCCCGCTTTGCCGTCAGAGTAAGGAATATTCGACGGAGAAGATGTCAGCGTATACAAGTTTAACAAATATAACGGCCGCTCCAGAAAAATCGTCACTTCTCCTAAACCAAGACCCGTAACACTTTGTCATTACATTCATTGTAAAGCCTATTATATAAGCTATCAAATGATCGTATAACCGTATCCCGCTTTGCCGTCAGAGTAAGGAATATTCGACGGAGAAGATGACAGCGTATACAACTGTAAGAAATATGGCGGCCGCTCCAGAAAAATCGTCACTACTCCTAAACCAAGACCCGTAACACTTTGTGATTACATTCAGTGTAAATCTTATTACATAGGCTATCAAATGATGGTATAACATTATCCCGCTATGCCGTCAGAGTAAGGAATATTCGACGGAGAAGATGACAGCGTATACATTGTAATATATAAAAACCTTACCTGTAAATATTGTTAATCCGTTTTATTATTATTTATTTCCTTTTATGTTAGTCTCCTGCGGTTATATATCATTGTTTAGTTCCTTTTTATTATTTTTCTGCGATTTGTCGATAATATTTTTATTTCTCTGGTTTATGTTATTGTTTTTATTTTGTTGTTGTTATGGCAACGACGGAGCTGAGAGTTGTCAAATTTTATTTTATCTTAAACTTTTCTTTAGTTTATCAATTTTCAATGTGTTTGTGTACGAAGGTAGGATAGTTTTAAAATATTATTATGTTAAATGATACAATTTTAATACACTTTTGTTGTCTAAAATGATAGCGCAGGCATTAATTTTATTTTTTAATGTAAGGCTAGGACATTTTACTTATTCAAATTTATATGTTTTCATCTTCTTATGATAACTGAAACTCTTTTTAAAAAAATCCTTCTTTTAAGTTTATTTGTCTATTAGGATTTTTGATTGATTGTCAAGATGTTTTTTTATGGAGGAAGAACGGATTTATCATTCTACAAGAGATCCTTAAAAAGTATATCTTACTGAAGATTTTTTCGGATAGCTACTACTACCGTTGTTATATTGAACAACCTTTACTACTTGGTGTCCTTTTGCTTAAAAACACCTAAGAATAATATATATAATTTTATACCCTGGCAGAATTTGTTAAACCAGTCAGAGTGGTATTCCGAAGTGACCAATCATTTGGTCTCATTGGCTTGTGGACTAAAAATCATCAAAGATTGATATCTGGACCTTTGATTTCGCCGGCTATACTACTGGTTTTGGAGATTACTAATACCTTTGCTCTAGCCAGAACGTGGAAGTTTGGAATCGCATCAGTATCGTTATTTAGTTATATTTATTTTATATAATTCCTTCTTGTAATATTTTTGTATTGTGTACATCTAATTTTTAATAGACTGGTGTAACTTCTTTCTTGTTTTATTAGTCTCCTTGCTCTCCGCGTTTCGTGTCTTAGGTTTTATTTCCATAAGGGGACTAAGACTTAAGACACGTAACGTTACAGATTGGCGCCCAACTATAATAACCCATTACACCAGATTCCCAAAATTCTAAAATATAGTGGTAATATTTCGGTTTTCCTTTAGGCGTTATTAACTTTTCATATTTATATTAGATGTACACAGTATTTATTATTCATAATGGCTAGGGTTATTAATTTTTTACTACTTAATAAGTCGGAATTGGAATACGAGGTTAAGATTAGGTTGGCAACTCCCGGCTCCACTTTAGTTCAACTGAGGAAACAAATAGAATCTTTAGCCATTTCTTACCCTACTGACGGACTTGACACGGTGTTACCGGTTAGTGAGGATTTAGAGGAAGTATTCCAAACTCTAGAATACGTCAAGAAAAGGATCAACAGTCCCAACACAAACAGCCAGTCTGTTAAAAAGATTAACCATCTCTTACCTTAACCATCTCTATCATCGCATCGATAGGATTGATATTGATGAAGATGATTCTTGTTTAGAGGCATATAATTTAGCCAAAAGTAATTTTAATGACTTGGATAATAGCTTTAATAATTTAACATTACAGCCGACACCTGAACTCACTCATATTCCCGCTCATCCGATAGACATTCCTTCTCCAACATCTCATGCACCTATTTTAGCCTCGTCACTTTCTCACCATTCAACTGATTTCACTCCTAGTTTAAAAGAAATCAGAAAATATACATATAATGGTACTTCTTGTCCTCGTTCTTTCTTGCAGAAAATTGAAGAGTTTACCATTTCTAGAGGTATAAATAAAACTCTTCTAGCCAATTTAGGATACGAACTTTTTTCCGATTCCGCTCTTCATTGGTTTCGTTTTCAGAAAACTAGAAACCCGAATTTAAGTTGGGATGAGATCAATAAATTACTAATTTCACACTTTGGTTCATATGACTATGATGATAAATTAATGTCATCGATACGGGCTAGAACTCAGGGCAAAGATGAGTCAATTGTTATTTTTGTATCTATTCTTAGCGGTATGTTTGCTCGCCTTTCTAATCCTATTAGTGAGACAGAACAACTCAAAATTATTATGAAAAACATTCGGCCTATGTACTCTAATTTTTTACTCCAAGACATAACCACCATTGATGAATTAATTCACATTTGTAAGAAATGTGAAGAAATTATCGACAGAAACAAACATTTTTCTGAGCCCAAGCCAGATAATAATCCGATTGTTTCAGAATTTAACTACAAACCATTTTCCAGTTCACATACATCTTCATGTAATCGTCCTCAACTTTTAAATCCTACTCCTCAACATTCTTCTCAACCTAATCGTCCCTCTAATTATACTTTTAGCTTCAATGCTTCGAATTTATTTTGTGTTAGATGTCGTATACAAGGTCACCATTTAAGAACTTGCAAAGCAAATAGAGATATTGTTTGCTTTAGATGTGGTAAAAAAGGTTTTAAGGCCACAGAATGTCCAGATTGTAAATCTTCTCACAATCCAAAAAACTAGGAATGGACTTGGAATCTCCTCATTTTAATGCTAAAGAATGGAACGATTGGCTTTCTTGCATTAATAATTTCTTTGGTTGTTATAAAACCGTCTCTACTCTTTATTCTAATGAAAATGATAATAATCGTCCCTTTCTTAGCATTATGATTAATGGATATTATTTTACAGCTTTATTAGATAGCGGTAGTTCTATTACAATTTTAGGTAAGAACTCTCATTTGAAGTTTTTGAAACTAGGCTACACTCTTTCCAAGTCCAATTTCTTATCGGTAGCCACTGCAAGTAATGAAAAATTGAATTCTTTGGGATATATGGATATTCCTATGACTTTTAATAATTTGTCTCGAATTATTAGAGCTTATGTTTTTCCTGACATTAATACTTCTATTTTACTTGGTGTTGATTTTTGGAGAAAATTTAATTTGGTTCCTAAAATTTTGTTAAATAATTTTAATACTCCCTTGCAGGTCAATACTTTAGAGGTGGAAAAAAACATTCTTCCCTATACTGATCTTTCTCCAGATCAACGTCTTATTGCTGATAGTATTATTTCTCGTTTTAAAGATATTTCTTTCGATTCAAAAGGCAAACTAGGTAGAACAACTTTATTAGCTCATAAAATTGATACAGGTGATGCACTTCCTATAAAACAACGTTGTTATCGCCTTTCTCCTGAAAAACAAAAAGCTCTCATTAAAGAAGTCGATAAGATGTTAGAGTTACAGGTCATCGAACATTGTGAAAGTCCTTGGTTATCACCCGTACTTATTACTCCTAAGAAAAACGGTGAATGGCGTTTTTGTGTTGATAGTAGAAAACTTAATTCCGTCACTCGTCGTGACGCTTATAAATTGCCTTTTATAACTGAAATTTTAGACAGTCTTAGACAGGCTAAATACCTTTCTAGCATTGATATTGCCAAAGCTTTTTGGGAAATTCCTTTGAATGAAGCTGATCGGGACAAGACTGCATTTTATTGTCCTGGTAGAGGAATGTTCAGATTTGTCGTAATGCCGTTTGGTCTCACTAATGCACCTGCTACACAACAAAGATTAATGGATATTCTCTTTAATCCTGAGTTTGAGAATAAGGTCTTCTGTTATATTGATGACGTCATAATAATTAGTGAATCATTTGAAGAACACATTGCTTTACTACATAAAGTCCTAGATAAATTAATTTTGGCTAATCTCACAATTAATTTTGAAAAGAGTAATTTTTTCAAAAGTGAATTAAAATACCTAGGTTATGTTATAGATGAGCATGGTCTTCGTGGCGATCCGGATAAGATTCGTGCTATTTTAGATTTTCCCACTCCTAAAAACAGAAAAGAAGTTAGAAGATTTCTAGGAACTTGTAGTTGGTTCCGCAGATTTATACCCAATTTTAGTACTATTGCTGCTCCTCTAAGTAAACTTACTTCTTCTGGTAAAAACGCTCCTAAGTTTGTATGGTCTCCTGATGCTGACTCCGCTTTTATGAAATTAAAAGAATTTTTAGTCACAGCTCCTATACTGTCTTGTCCGGATTTTAACCTTCCTTTTGCAGTTCATTGCGATGCTTCTAATTTTGGTATCGGTGCCATGCTTACTCAGATGAAAGACGACAAAGAAGTGGTTATAGCCTACATGAGTCGCTCTCTTAATAACCATGAGAGAAACTATTCCGTTACGGAAAGAGAAACTCTAGCGGTTATTACTGCTTTAGAACACTGGCGTTGCTATTTGGATAATGGCAAACAATTTACTGTATTCTCTGATCATTCAGCACTAAAATGGTTTTTGAATCTTTCCAATCCTACAGGTAGATTAGCTCGTTGGTCTCTTCGCCTCTCTACTTTTAATTTTGTTCTTAAACACAAGAAAGGAAAGGAAAATGTCGTACCTGATTTACTTTCTCGCTTTAAAGGTATTCCTGACAAGGTCGATTGTTTAAATAAAGTGGCTCCTGTTGATGTTAGTATAAACTCTACAGTTACTGAACGCTTCAACAAACTTTTTCTTGGTTGTCAAAATAACCCGGAACAGTATCCAAACTATTGTATCAAAAATAACAAGCTTCTTCGCTGTTGTTCAAACTCTGATTCTATTTCTGATGATTTTATTTGGAAAATCGTTCCAAATCCTATGGAACGTGAATCACTTATTAGTGCTACACATGGCTCCCTGACTTCTCCTCATTTAGGTATTTTTAAGACTTATAAGAAATTAAGTCTTTTATATTATTGGTCTGGAATGTTTAAAGATATTTCAAATTTTATTGGCAAATGTGAAACATGTCTTGCTTTCAAGCACTCAAATCATTCGCCTTATGGGATTATGGGGAAACCAAAAATTTGTTCTAGACCTTTTCAATCACTATCTTTAGATTTGATCGGACCACTTCCAATGTCCCGTCGACGTAATCAATATATTCTTGTTGTTAATTGTTTGTTTACGAAATATTCACTTCTGTTCCCATTGAAAAGAGCAACATCTGCAAATATTATTTCTAACTTGGAAAATTTTGTTTTTCTCGTACACGGTGTACCTCAAACTGTTATTATGGATAATGGTTCTCATTTTCAAAGTCATGAATTTCATAGGTTATTAGATAAATATAATATTCCTTTTAAATCTTTTACACCCCGTTATTGTCCTCAAGTAAATCCCACAGAAAGGTATAATAAAACTATTCTAACAGCTCTTGCATCACTTGTTAGTGATGATCAAAGATCCTGGGATATTCATTTACCAATAATACAAGCTGCCATGAATAATACTGTTAACTCCACTACTGGTTACAGTCCTTCTTTCCTTGTTTTTGGTCGTGAAATTATCACCTGTGGCTCGCTTTATACCCAATTCAATAATTTAGATGAGTTAGTTTTTCTTCCCAGAGATATATATGCGGGAAATATTGGTCATATCTCTTCAGTTTTTGATAAAGTTCAGGTCGCTTTATATAATTCTCACTTAAAAAACTCTTCTCATTACAACACACGTCGATCTGTCAAGGAGTATAGTATTGGAGACGTAGTTTGGCGTAAGAACTATGTCCAAAGTAATGCAGGAAATTATTTCAGCTCAAAACTTGCTCCAAAATTCCTGAAATGTAAAGTTATTGAAAAATTTTCACCTCTTGTTTACCTTTTGGAAGATCCTAACGGTTCCAGAAGTAAATGGCACATTAAAGACATTAAAGTTTAATATACATATTTTTTCTTATTTAGTTTATTATTATTTTTTTTCTTTAGTGAGTATATCAATATCAATCCTATCCTTGACTTCTCCAACAAGTTTGTAAGGGTGGATCTCCTTAAAACATTCTCTTGTTTAAAATATAACGAGGGTAAACCTTCGTTTAATTGCCTAACTTTGATTTAGAATAACTGGTAATCTGAATGATTTTAGTTAATACTTACAACTTATCATAGGACATTTAGTTCTATTTTATTTTCTCAGATAGTTTGATTTAATTGAACAAACTTAAACTAATGTTTTGTTTTTATTTACAAGAGCGGTTGATAACTCTGAATAAATAAGCCTATATCACGTAATTTATTAGGATTTCAGTAAAGAGAGAGCGGTTGATAACTCTGAATAAATAAGCCTTTATCGCGTTCACAGTTTTGTTACAGAAGAGTAAATGTCATCGAATGTGAACATTACTCATGGATGTTTGTGGGAAGTAAAAAAAAAAATATATATAATTTTGAAATTGTTAATTAAAAAAAAAAAAAAAAAGTTTTTTTTTTCTCGGGACTTTGGGGAATATATGTAATATATAAAAACCTTACCTGTAAATATTGTTAATCCGTTTTATTATTATTTATTTCCTTTTATGTTAGTCTCCTGCGGTTATATATCATTGTTTAGTTCCTTTTTATTATTTTTCTGCGATTTGTCGATAATATTTTTATTTCTCTGGTTTATGTTATTGTTTTTATTTTGTTGTTGTTATGGCAACGACGGAGCTGAGAGTTGTCAAATTTTATTTTATCTTAAACTTTTCTTTAGTTTATCAATTTTCAATGTGTTTGTGTACGAAGGTAGGATAGTTTTAAAATATTATTATGTTAAATGATACAATTTTAATACACTTTTGTTGTCTAAAATGATAGCGCAGGCATTAATTTTATTTTTTAATGTAAGGCTAGGACATTTTACTTATTCAAATTTATATGTTTTCATCTTTTTATGATAACTGAAACTCTTTTTAAAAAAATCCTTCTTTTAAGTTTATTTGTCTATTAGGATTTTTGATTGATTGTCAAGATGTTTTTTTATGGAGGAAGAACGGATTTATCATTCTACAAGAGATCCTTAAAAAGTATATCTTACTGAAGATTTTTTCGGATAGCTACTACTACCGTTGTTATATTGAACAACCTTTACTACTTGGTGTCCTTTTGCTTAAAAACACCTAAGAATAATATATATAATTTTATACCCTGGCAGAATTTGTTAAACCAGTCAGAGTGGTATTCCGAAGTGACCAATCATTTGGTCTCATTGGCTTGTGGACTAAAAATCATCAAAGATTGATATCTGGACCTTTGATTTCGCCGGCTATACTACTGGTTTTGGAGATTACTAATACCTTTGCTCTAGCCAGAACGTGGAAGTTTGGAATCGCATCAGTATCGTTATTTAGTTATATTTATTTTATATAATTCCTTCTTGTAATATTTTTGTATTGTGTACATCTAATTTTTAATAGACTGGTGTAACTTCTTTCTTGTTTTATTAGTCTCCTTGCTCTCCGCGTTTCGTGTCTTAGGTTTTATTTCCATAAGGGGATTAAGACTTAAGACACGTAACGTTACAACATATAATAGGAAATGAAAATATATTGATAAATTCTTACAAAAAACACTTGAAAACGTGTTCGCTCAAAAAGGTGTGGTCATAAATTTCATAGTTAAGCTGGAAAAACATATTTTACAAGAAGATGCATATAATTGTGGAATTTTTATTATTTACTTCTTTTTACAATTTCTATCTGGCGAGTCTTTATTGGAGTATACTAATATTAATGAATACCGAAAAAAATTAAAATGTTTATTATTACAAAATAGTGAGAGCATGATAAGTGTTTGTTAAATATGTGGTTCCGAGTTTACAGAACAAAGTACTCCTGTGTTTAAATGTCAAACATGTCATTGGACTAGTCATATCAAATGGGAATATTCCTTACTCTGACGGCAAAACGGGATATTGTTATACCATTATTTGATAGTTTATGTAATAAGCTTTACAATGAATGTAATCACAAAGTGTTACGGGTCTTGGTTTAGGAGAGGTGACGATTTTTCTGGAGCGGCCGTTATATTGCTTACAGTTGTATACGCTGTCATTTTCTTCGTCAAATATTCCTTACTCTGACGGCAAAGTGGGATACGGTTATACCATCATTTGATAGCTTATGTAATAAGCTTTACAATGAATGTAACCACAAAGTGTTAAGAGTCTTGGTTTAGGTGTAGTGACGATTTTTCTGGAGCAGCCGCTATATTTCTTACAGTTGTATACGCTGTCATCTTCTCCGTCGAATATTCCTTACTCTGACGCCAAAGCGGGATACTGTTATACCACTATTTTATAGCTTATGTAAAAGGCTTTACAATGAATGTAATCACAAAGTGTTACGGGTCTTGGTTTAGGAGAGGTGACGATTTTTCTGGAGCGGCCGTTATATTTCTTACAGTTGTATACGCTGTCATTTTCTTCGTCAAATATTCCTTACTCTGACGGCAAAGCGGGATACGGTTATACCATCATTTGATAGCTTATATAATAGGCTTTACAATGAATGTAATGACAAAGTGTTACGGGTCTTGGTTTAGGAGAGGTGACGATTTTTCTGGAGCGGCCGTTATATTTCTTACAGTTGTATAAGCTGTCATCTTCTCCGTCGAATATTCCTTACTCTGACGGCAAAGCGGGATGCGGTTATACCTTTATTTGATAGCTTATATAATAAGCTTCACAATGAATGAAACCACAAAGTGTTACGGGTCTTGGTTTAGGTGTAGTGACGATTTTTCTGGAGTGGCCGCTATATTTCTTACAGTTGTATACGCTGTCATCTTCTCCGTCGAATATTCCTTACTCTGACGGCAAAGCGGGATACGGTTATACCATCATTTGATAGCTTATATAATAAGCTTTACAATGAATGTAACCACAAAGTGTTACGGGTTTTGGTTTAGGAGAGGTGACGATTTTTCTGGAGCGGCCGTTATATTTCTAACAGTTGTATACGCTGTCATCTTCGCCGTCGAATATTCCTTACTCTGACGGCAAAACGGGATACGGTTATACCATAATTAGATAGTTTATGTAATAAGCTTTACAATGAATGTCATCACAAAGTGTTACGGGTCTTGGTTTAGGAGAGGTGACGATTTTTCTGGAGCGGCCGCTATATTTCTTACAGTTGTATACGCTGTCATCTTCTCCGTCGAATATTCCTTACTCTGACGGCAAAGCGGGATACAGTTATACCATTATTTGATAGCCTATATAATAAGCTTTACAATGAATGTAACCACAAAGTGTTACGGGTTGTGGTTTAGGAGAGGTGACGATTTTTCTGGAGCGGCCGTTATATTTCTTACAGTTGTATACGCTGTCATCTTCGCCGTCGAATATTCCTTACTCTGACGGCAAAGCGGGATACGGTTATACCATTATTTGATAGCCTATGTAATAAGCTTTACAATGAATGCAACCACAAAGTGTTACGGGTCTTGGTTTAGGAGAGGTGACGATTTTTCTGGAGCGGACGTTATATTTCTTATACTTGTATACGCTGTCATCTTCTCCGTCGAATATTCCTTACTCTGACGGCAAAGCGGGATACAGTTATACCATTATTTGATAGCCTATATAATAAGCTTTACACTGAATGTAACCACAAAGTGTTACGGCTTGTGGTTTAGGAGAGGTGACGATTTTTCTGGAGCGGCCGTTATATTTCTAACAGTTGTATACGCTGTCATCTTCGCCGTCGAATATTCCTTACTCTGACGGCAAAGCGGGATACGGTTATACCATCATTTGATAGCTTATATAATAAGCTTTACAATGAATGTAACCACAAAGTGTTCCGGGTTTTGGTTTAGGAGAAGTGACGATTTTTCTGGAGCGGCCGTTATATTTCTTACAGTTGTATACGCTGTCATCTTCGCCGTCGAATATTCCTTACTCTGACGGCAAAGCGGGATACGGTTATACCATCATTTGATAGCCTATGTAATAAGCTTTACAATGAATGTAACCACAAAGTGTTACGGGTCTTGGTTTAGGAGAAGTGACGATTTTTCTGGAGCGGCCGTTATATTTCTTATACTTGTATACGCTGTCATCTTCTCCGTCGAATATTCCTTACTCTGACGGCAAAGCGGGATATTGTTATACCATCATTTGATAGCTTATGTAATAAGCTTCACAATGAATGTAATCACAAAGTGTTACGGGTCTTGGTTTAGGAGAAGTGACGATTTTTCTGGAGCGTCCGTTATATTTCTTATACTTATATACGCTGTCATCTTCTCCGTCGAATATTCTTTACTCTGACGGCAAAGCGGGATCTTGTTATACCATCATTTGGTAACTTATGTAATAGGCTTTACAATGAATGTAACCACAAAGTATTTCGGGTCTTGGTTTAGGAGAGGTGAGGGTTTTTCTGGAGCGGCTCCCATGCTTAATTTCATTTTATCTGCAGGCTTTGGCACTGTCTACAGATGAATATGGATGTATGTCCGGATGAGTATCGATACATATTACATTATAACTAGTAAATACTTTGGATTTACATGTTATTCTGGTAAATGGAACCAAAAAGTATTTTACTTCTTAATTTGGTCGTATTATAATGGCTGCCAGTTTTGGCTGCCAACTTCACACAGGTGAACGACCACCCGTCAGGCGTGATATCACAGACAGGCGTGATATAAAATGCCGGGTCGGGCCTACACCGATCGGTCTTTTCTTAAGTCATATGTGTGGTTAATTTATTATGGGTTTTAACGGTGAGGGAAACATCGTGAGGAAACCCACATGGCTAATTTGTTCGTGTTACGAACGAATACACTGTCACGTGATTAAGCACAACTCAGCCATATGGTTTTCCTCACGAATGTTCGATTGTTCTCACACTTTTTTACCACCTATTATAATCTTACATTCAGTCATATTTTCCACTCTTTCAAAAACATGGTCTTGGTTTTGTCCACATTCACCTTTATTTCCTTTCTTTCAAAAGTCGTACTTTTTAAGGAGCATTTTTTTTATATTTTTCACATATATAGTTTCTGCAATAACTGCTCACCTCTTATAAAATTAAGCGAGATGATATAGCCCATGTTTCTTCTGAAGGTTATAGATTTCTAAGACATTTATTTTTTAAATAATTTTACCATTTGTAGAGCTTATTTATTACAGATTACAAACACAAAAATACATTTTTCCTCTTTATAGTAGTGATAGATTATGTAGATTGAGGCAAAAACGGTACCTTTAGATAAGATGACAATATGTATGAGTCATAAAGACATATTTTTTATATTCTTAATTGATACTTAATATTAACGACAGATTATTTACGTGACGAGTATTACATTACGAAGTTCGTCATTAGCATATTGCAATTGATAGTTTAATATCTTTACATCCATGTAGCCACTTGCAAATATAAAAAACATAACATAACATAACATAAACGTTCACGCCGAATATCCCCGAAGGGGTTGGCAGAGGTACTAATACTTCTGAACATCACGTGACTTTGTCACCTGGTGTTCAGAGTACCCACGTTTTGCTTGGACAGCGTTCTCACGTGATAGGAGGCAGGCTTATCGCCGTTTTGTACGTACACAATGTCACATGACAAAGTACAACTTAGTCATGTGGGTTTCCCCACGATGTTTTCCCTCACCGTCAAAAACCATGATAAATATGAAATAAAACTTAGTGAATATTAAAGAAGAAGGGTCTCCAACCACATAGGTAGCTAGAGCTTCAGTATTCGTCATTCTTCAGCCACATTTGAAAGTTTAATTAAAGAAAGATAGTAAAATAAAGGATGTTTGGTGATGGTTGTTTAGCCAGATCGCCCAAAAATCTTCTTTATATATTATTTCTGTAAGCCTCTTTCTTGCCCGGAAGCCTGTGACGCGATGAGTTAAGCTAGAAATTTGGTTCAGGTATCGTTTTGTACAGTTCGCGGCCGTGGTGTGCACAAAATTCAGACATCTGATGTAACTGGATTAAGTTAATTGTTACAGAATTTCAAAGTTTCGATTTTGGCCCATAGACTTTGCTTGAGTGTCATAAGCGCGCGCAAACTTTAGTCGATCAGAGATGCGCTGTGATTGGTCGGAATTTTTTCAAACCGGCCAATCAGAAAAAATCACTAGAAATTCAAAAGAGCTGCGCTGTGATTGGTCGGAAAATTTCAAAATAAACTCATTTTATTGGACGCGACGTAGTCGCGCCAGGGTTACCCACTCTGTTTTAAAGACCCAACCCTCTAAGCCACTTCTTACAACACCAAAAGAAAGAAATGAGTAAGTGCTTTAATAAGTTATTCTATCTAATCTAGCACGAGCGCTATTTTATCTTCACAATATCGGTTAGAATGAGATGACAGTATACGATACTATGTAAGTGCGAAAGAGATGGTTGTTTTATACCACGCGATATCTAGTTAAAAGATCGCTCGTACTAGCATGCTGAGAGACATAAAAATATGTTTACGGTCGTTCATTACTTTATTTGTTCACTTTAATTTGGGTTTCTTCACTGGCCCTACATTTGTTATGAGATGAGACTTTCAATGTATGTCGTGTTCGTGAGTACCTTTGTTAATTTAAAACTATAGTTGTGTCGAAATATAAAGTGCCTTTTGAAGAAATGTTTTAGCCAATTAGCGTTATCTTCTGAACTACTATGTCGATGCAATGGAATCATTCGTTGGGTTTTTTTACCTTCTTTTTACATTTTTATAGTAGCTAAACCGACCAACGTAATTTTTCTTTGCAAACCCCTATGGTTAATTAATATGAATTTTAGTAGCATGAATAATGGTTAACTTACTATTCGCACGACTACTGAATAAACAGATATAATTTTATACCTACCTTCCTTTACAGAGGTTAGCCAGAGCTGCGACATAAATCATTTCTCAGTTATTTACGAAAGTTGCGCGGAGAAATGATTGTTAAATAAATAGCCTCAAAATATTATAAGAATATGTTGAACCATTTTGTCATATGATTTTGGTTCCTTACAAACTTTTTAAAGATAAGATGCAATTGAATTTTGTGAAAACCTGTTAATTTGATATCACAAAAACTTTACCTTTATACATATGTTTAAAGAGTTGACTAACCATCATCTATACTTATTTATAATATTTTGATTGTCATAAAATAAAAAGATAATGTTAAAATTTTGGTGTGCAGTGTCGGCTTGGAATAGCACTACCCCATTTCTTCCCATGGGTGATCGTAAGAGGCGATTAAGGGTATAGGGGCTTTTAAAGTGATTTTTGGGCGATGCGGTTGGAGACCCATCACCAAAAACATTTATTTTACTATCTTTTCCTCACTTCACTTCCAAAAGTGGTATTTTTTTTTCAAATTCTGAAGCTCTGGCTACCCCTTATAGGGATTTATAGCCGTGATGTGTGATATATATGTATGTAATATTAAAATTAAAAGTCAGTGTATTGTATGTATATGTCTATAAATTACTGTTTACTGACGATTATTTTATGTGTTACCGTTGTAAGATAAATAAGTGTAAATTTAAGAAGAAAGTTGAAAACTGTTAAACATTAAAGAATTCTGTCTTTATTTTTGTATCATTTTATCTTGTTGTTAGTTATAAAGTATATTGTGAAATATAATGTATCTAATGAGACAGAATAACATAACAAAGTGACGTTTCATTTCATATTTAGAACCGTCTTCTTTTTCTTTAAAAGTCGTGAGCAGCCGTTTAAGATAATATCAACATGAAGGTCGTCCACCGCAGAGTTCGTTATACAATATACAACCTCTTTACATTAATGAGCTAGCGTCACAAGTTTTTCAGACGACTTAGTTGATCATTTCGCACTCTCAGAACGAAAGAGGCTCAAGTCAAAAATTGTGATATCGAGTAGCAACCATAGAGAGGCATAAAAAAGTATGTTCTAAAACAAAGGCACTTATTGTTAGAGGGACAGAAAATTCACTATCCTGTTTTTTTAACAATAAGTGCCTTCACTTTACTATTCATCGGATAGAACATACTTTTTCATGTCTCTCTATGATTGTAACTCAGTATCACAATTTTTGACTTAAGCCTCTTTCGTTCTGAGAGTGCGATTTTGTATACAATAATACTTGTTTGCTTAACCTTGAGCTTGACCGATAACACTTAGACGGGCAATTAATTGAATTGAAATGTACCGAGACGTACATACATATACTTAAGGCTATAAATACCAAAAAGGGGTAGCCTAAAGTAGCCTTACGGCCGATTTCTGAATTGAGTATTCCAGCTGAGAACAACTTAAGTATCGTTCTGTCGCATTGAAATCTTAACAACTGAATGAGACAAAACGACTGAGCTACTTTTGGAAGTTGTGAAATAAAGAATGGTTGGTGATGTCTCCAGCCAATACTTTTAGTCGCCTCTTACGATACCCGTGAGAGGAAATGGTTTAGTGCCATCCTTATTCTCTCAAAACTGATTTCAATTGCGTTCTATTTCTGATACATACAAGTTTATAGATACTTTCTTGAGGAGGAAGGAGAAAATCTGACCCTATGTCATTGACGCATTTCACCTTTTCGTTGTCAATAGTTCATCTAAATTTATCTGACACATCTTATGTAACCTTATTAGGTGAGGCAGAGGGAGTCTTATCATGTTATCAAAATAGTCACATACAAACACATCTAGATTACTTAGGTTAAGTATGCAGTTATTGTATTGCTGTGAAGTGTACATACATACATGCATATACTCACGGCTATAAATCCCATGAAGGGGTAGCCAGAGCCAGGGAATGAGACATTCCTTAGCCACTTTTGGAAGTTGCGTGGGAAAAAGATGGTGAAATAAAGGTTGTTGGTGATGGGTCTCCAACCGCATCGCCCAAAAATCCCTTAAAACCTCCAATACCGTTAGTGGCCTCTTACGTACACCCACCGGAAGAAATGGGGTAGTGCTATTCTAAGCCGACACTACACAGCATGTAGTGTTGGCCTGGAATAGAACTAACTAAAGATTTAGTATGCTATACTTAAGTATATAGATTGGCAATACAAAGACGACAGGCGATACCAAAAAAAGTACAACGGTGTGCGTAAATGAGTGTGTGTGCGTACATTAGTATGGCGGATTCCATATTTATTAGCCCTATTAAAATTGATAATTTTTAAACCTTACAGTTATTGAAATATTATGATAATACAAGATATTTTTCATCATATAAAACTTTGTTTTAAGATCCATAATAAAGCACATAAACTGGTTATTATTACAGTCTTAATTTGGACATGAATGGCTACGTTCATACATTACTCTGGGCCGTAAATCCCAAAAAGAAACTCCTCAGCCGCGTTTGGAAGTTAATAGGGGAGAAGATGGAAAAAATAAAGTATCGTTGGTGATGGGTCTCCAACCGCATCGCCCAAAAACCACTTAAAAAGCCCCACATCCTTACTCGCCTCATACGACACCCTCGGGTAGAAAGGGGTAGTGATATTCTAAGCCGGCACTACACGGCAAACGTTCATGTTAGCCAAAGAATATGTACTTTATTTAGTTTCTGTGTTGATAAATATTTATAACTTAAAAAAACACAAAAGTTAAAACTTAAATACCAGAATTAACGGAAATAAGACTTTAATTTTCGTTCTTTTTTGATGCCAAAACCGTTGTACGCAGCTATCGTGTCCGTGAGAGGTGGTGCCTTTGTTGACGTTTATGCTATGACGTTTGTCACTTACTGCTGATTTAGTGCTTCTATGTCCATGGAACTAACACATTTCTTCCCCTATGTCAGGGTTCCCAAAATATTTGGCTGTGCCGCCCTTGGGGATGGGCCATTTTTTGCGACGCCCCGTATAATGAAAACGGACTAACATCCTCACAGCCCATATATGTCCCCACCAAGGGACTCGATTCTACCCCATATAGGGCGATTTGGCCATAGTCCACCACACTGGCCAATTGCGGGTTGGCAGATTAACGACTACTACCGTAATAGTAGCCGGGACCGACGGCTTAACGTCCCCCCCGAAGCACTGACTACCATGCCTAGTCGTTATCAGAAAAACCTCCAGATGGGGTTCGCCTTGCGACGCACAGTTAGGAAAGGCCTGCCCTAGGTGTCATGATTAGCGTAAAATCTTTCAAAGTGACTGTCGCGCGATGTGACTGGAATTCCATCACTGCCTCTGAAGGAGGATTTTGTATTTTAATGTAATACTCAAACGTTCATTCCTGAAGGGCTGGCAGATGTACCATACTTCGAACATCACAAGACCATTTTTATCACCTGTTGTTTAGAGAATCAACGTTTAGCTTCAACTATCCATTCATTTATCACACCGTCACATTTCTAAATACAACTCAGCCATGTGGGTTTTCTCTCGATGTTTCACTATAATAGTTGCCAAATATTCGGAGCATCTCTAATGATATTAATTTATTTTTCCAGTACTAGTAGAAGCGTGCCACGATGAGCCAGGGTGCGTGTTCGACCGCTCCGGGCTGGAGGCGATCGTGCAGCTCCATCGACAGTTGGATGATGACGCCAACGGGAATGTGGATCTTAGCGAGAGCAATGATGTGAGTTTGTTAGTTGTTGCCGTGTAGTGCCGGCTTAGAATGTCGCTACCCCTTTCTACCCACGGGTGTCGTAAGAGGCGACTAAGGGTATTGGGGCTTTCTATTGGATTTTTGGGCGATGCGGTTGGAGACCCATCACCAAAAACCTTTATTTTTACCATATTTTCCACACTCAACTTCCAAAAGTGGCTGAGGAATTTATAATTCCTTAGCTCTGGTTATCCCTTCTAGGAAATATAGCCGTGATATGTATGTATTAGCTATAGCTATTGTCTTTTGACGGGGGTTATTTGGGGTCTGGTTTGAGTGGATGTTTAAGTTGATTAAATATTTTAAAGATAGGGAACCCAGTCAAAGGGAAGAAAGAAGGTAACCTTATTGAAAGAGGTTTTTCTTTTTGTAACGTTTATAGAGAAACCCCTTGAAGACTGTCGTCTCTAGAGAGCTTTTAAAAGAGACGCTCTCATTTGTTGGGTAAACTTTGTAAAAAAATATTATTTTATAGCTTTCCTTTTCGATAGGGGTGCCCTTATAAATGGGAAAGCTAACTAAGAGGATTTACCTTTTATTTGGTTGTCCTTTTATAGGTTTTGAATCTGGTTGCCTTTTTTTATTTAGCCGCTGGTTCGATCTCCCTGTTTGTGAGAGTAGTACTAGCACCCTCATCGTTTATCAACATAAATATCGAGTATAATTACAGCCATATATTGCGCTATGATATGACTAATTTTTTGTACCTACCTTCGTATTCGCCATGAGTAATATGTCGCCTATGTAAAATCATTTAACTGACTAAATCTCTACCGCATATTCTGCAATATGCGGTAGATCTTATCCCTTGCAGAGAATACTACAATAAACTCTATCAAATATTTCCAGTTCCTCCGCGAAGAGTTGCAATACGACTCAGGGTATGAGAAGAGGCAGCGCGCGTTTCATCACAACGACGATATGCATATATCTGTTAAGGAGCTGTGGGAGGCGTGGCTTCGGTCGGAGGTAATGTTTAGTTATGCTTTTAAGAAATATATGACTAAGATACTGTGTAGTGTCGGCTTAGAATAGCACTACCCCATTTCTTCCGGTGGGTGTACGTAAGAGGCGACTAACGGTATTGGGGCTATTAAGGGATTTTTGGGCGATGCGGTTGGAGACTCATCACCAACAACCTTCATTTTACCATCTCATTTGCAGCATGTATTTAACGCGGCGACAAATTGATACCAATCCGGGTAGTGAAAAAACTGAAAATTAGAGGTAGCATCTTAACTAGAAAGCGGCGGCTTTTTAATGAGTTTTGAGGTTTTATTTAAATTTTATCTGGCAGTGATTTTCTCTTGTGGCAATTGAATTTCTTCTAAGGCGACAAATTATTGGCGAATAAAAAAGTTAAAATAGGCTTTCATAAATTCTTGGGGTTGTCTATAAACATTACCAAGGTCTGAAATAAATACAAACAAGATCCTAAAACAATACTTTTGGCTACATTTGTAGGGATCTAAATTAACCAATTTGCATGTCACAATGATATAAAACTATTCTTGGTCTATTTTATTAACCTTCCCTCTTTTAAATGAACCTACCTACTTTGAGTAACTAGAGTTGCCTATGTATAAATTGCGTTTTATACACTTATTCTAAACGTTTTTTTCCATTATTTTGCTTTTAATGTTTAAAACTTTGAGTAAATATTTGTAAAATATGATTACCTACGAACCTTAGTTTTAATATGTAGTTACAACTTAACCTGACCTAACAGCGTGTCGATTGACTATTTCCGCTCTAAGGGACACAAGCTAACCCTAACCTAACCTAGCACAAATACAATTGTGGTGATTAATTGTTTTTTAATGCGGGGGGCTTCGACCCCCGAGCCCCCCTCTGTTTTCCTTCCCTAACTTAATTGCATTTGCCCATTGGCTAGAAACGCGCTCAACCCACCGCTCCGCAGCCTCCGCACTGCTCAGACACACGAGCGCATTTGGCGCCTTTTCAAGAATTTACGAATCTGCAAACAATATTCTTATAGCTATCTACTTGCTGTGGATAGACCGAGCTCCGAACCTTTTTGTCTTATGTAAATATTCATTGTCGTTATTACATTTCATGTCATGTGTGTAAAAGAGACAAATAAATGCTTTTATTATTATTATTATTATATCCAAATACATTATTATAATACCCATTTTCAGTTTTAAAGCTATCTAAAAATCGCTGCCAGATGTGTATTTTTATAATGAAATCCATTAGTCGCTACATTAGGTTTTATAATACCTTAACCAGTTTTACACTGACCCCGCTTGATATATTTGATACCTTACAGTAGCAGCCGTTTTTTTAGATTTTTGATCCTAGCATTTTGTTGCTTGTATAGTTTAATAGTTGCTAAGATATTTAATCACTGCAAAGTTAGTTTTTTTGTGACTTAATAGAAAGTTGCCTAAAAAGGATTTCAGTTGTCATGTTTAATATTTGCCATATTTATATAGCTAATGTTACTTGAACAAGGAATTGGCATGGAATTTTTATTTTAGCGTAGGCTAAGAAACTCATTATACTTTCTCAGTTTGATCTAGGCAGTGACACTTTTTAATTATTTTGAAAATTACAATATTTTAGATAAGCATTCCATAGGCAAAGTTGTTTAGTTTGACGTCTTTTATCAATTTAAAATATAAAAAGGGTATGTTTCAAAAACGAGGTCTAGGCCAATTGCTGGACGCATATACAAAAGGCAATTATGAAGTCACTGCTGTGTTAATCTTTAGAAAAAGATTATTTCATATTTTAAGAATCGAAGAAGATTGATTACAAAGGAGAGATATTTTTCCCTGCTTCTTTCTATATAGTTTTGAGAACTTTGAAAGCTTGTAGTTATATATATGATAATATTTATAAGATTGACGCTCGAGTAAAGTTACATTTTGCACCTTGGCCTCCCCTACTATAGTGTATTTTTTAAATATCACAGGTTCCTTCAAGATGTGTAAGGTCTAATCTTATTTAAAAATCTAATAAACTTTCGCAGGTTCACAACTGGACCGTAGAGCAGACGGTAGAATGGCTCACGCAATCCGTAGATCTTCCACAATACAAGACTCTCTTCCTCCAAAATAAAGTCACGGGAGCGACACTTCCAAGGTAATGAACTATAGTAACAAAACAAAAAAGGGGTATCCAGAGCTTTAAAATTAGCTATTTTTCAGCAATGTTTGTTTCTTGACTTAAGCAGCGTTTGTTCTTCTCCCTACTTGACTTAAGTAGGAGAAGATCTTCAGTCACCCGGCAGAAATGGGTCAGTGCTATTCTAAACAGACACTACACGGCACTTTGACATTGTCATACATATACATATAGTCACAGCAATAAATCCCTAAAAGGGGTAGCCAGAGCTGCAGAGCTACAAACTCCTCAGCCACATTTGGAAGTTGATAGGGGAGAAGATGGTAGAAATAAAGCAACCGTGATAGCCCAGTGGGTAGAACACTCGGTTATCGTGCAAACGACTAGTGTTCAAATCCTGGGTCGGGCCTACACCAATTTGTCTTTTCTAAAGACATATGTGTGGTTAATTTATTATGGTTGTTAACGGTGAGGGAAAACATCGCGAGGAAACCCACATGGCTGAGTTGTACTAAGTCATGTGACAGTGTATTCGTACAAAACGGCGATAGGCCTGCCCCCTATCACGTGAGTACACTGTCCATGCAAAACGTGGGTACTCTGAACACCAGGTGACAAAGTCACGTGATGTTCAGAAGTATTAGTACCTCTGCCAACCCCTTCGGGGATATTCGGCGTGAACGTTTATGTTATGTTTATGTAAAGTATCGTTGTGGATGGGTCTTCAACCGTATCGCCCAAAAAGCACTTAAAAAGCCCCATACCCTTAGCCGCTCTTACGACACCCGTGGGTAGAAAGTGGTAGTGATATTCTAAGCCAGCACTACACGGCACTCTGAATGTGAGCCATTTACAAATCTTCACAAATAACCAGCATTGGGCAGCCATTGTCTTAAATTGGCTGCGATTTTTATGTGATTATATATTTTAAATCGAAGACATGAAATAGTTTCCCTTTTCGTATGAGCCCAGTCGAGAGCACAAAAAAAGCTATAGAGACACAATCAGGACTAAGCGTTCAGCGTAAGTAGCTGACGAATTATTTTAACCATCAGCATCAGCTCAACATTCTCGCCATAAATCACCAAGGTTGGCTACTATTACTTATACTTCTGAGCATCACGTGAAAGGAGTCAAGCCTATTTTTTTATGAATACACTACATCCGTTTTTGTAAACATTATTGTGCAGTACAGTTTTTGCCGTGTAGTGTCGGTTTAGAATAGCACTACCCCATTTCTTCCGATGGGTGTACGTAAGAGGCGACTCACGGTATGGGGCTATTAAGGGATTTATGGGCGATGCGGTTGGAGACCCATCACCAACAACCTTTATTTTTACTATCTTTTCCCCACTCAAATTTCCAAAAGTGGCTGAGGAATTTCTAATTCTTTAGCTCTGGCTACCCTTTCCTGGGATTTATAGCCGTGAGTATATGTATGTATGTATGTATGAATACACTATCATGTGTACAACAGGTATGTGGGTTTTTTTATTATACTTACCCCTAAATAACCGACATATGTCTTAGGAAAACATACATGTGTGCGGTCTGACTCAGTATTCAAACTCACATGTACTGCATAGGAAGTAGTGGTCTTCCTTCCAAGTTTTCAATGTTATTATTATTACTAATATTATTTTAATTATTTTCAGATTGGCTGTGAACAATATGCAGTACTTAAGCAATGTCCTAGGCATAAAGGACCCTATACACAAACAGAAACTGGCGCTTAAGGCAATGGATGTGGTCCTATTTGGCCCCCCTAAAGGTAGGACTGCTTAAAATTGACATTTATTGCACAATGTTCTAATAGTGTAAAAACTAAAATATAGTTTGAATGAACAGGATTATTGGAATACTTAGCTTACGAGTCACCGATTATGGTTTCCGAAAATAATTGGAGATTTGTTATTAAATGCAGTTAGAATCATATATTTCTTCGCAATATGGCTCTCATTAGTCAAGTATCACACAAACTACATCCGTTTTTGTAAACATTATTGTGCAGTACATTTTTTTCACAATTGACTACAAATATGTTTGTGGAATTTTTAATATATGGTTATTTTAATTCATCCATGTTCAATGTAAAAAAACAGGTACTAAACTAGTAGTAAAGCTAGTAATTTTGCAATACATGTACAAAAAACCCTCAATAAGTCTACAAAATGTTTTATCTTAGAAGTAGTTAATTTATGTATACACTAGCTGACCTGACAGTCTTCGAACTGTCATAAAAGTTTAGTATGAACTGAAGTATCTATAACAAAGAAAATAAGAAATCGTACCGCGATGCAGAAAGCATCGCAATATTCATACAATATGCTTTCAATTATCTTTATTCATACATATTCGCATAGTTGAATGTGAAAAAGAAGGATTAGTGCATCCTATTATTCTAACCTGACACAAAAGCAAAAAAAAATACGCAAAAAGCCTTTGACCACCCGGGATTCGAACCTGGGTCTTTCGTACTTAGTGTTTACCAAACGGTATACCGCTACGCCACGCAGACATTTGTGTAAGTCTCAAATTTGTGATATCCTATATATCTAGTAGTCATACTATTGACAAACAATTAAATGGACAATTATTTTGATGAAAATGGATGAAACCCTTATTTTTTCCAAAAAGACTATTAATGAAGAGTCCGATAAAGTCGGTCGATGAAAAAATTAATCGTGTAAATATGGGGAACCATATAAAAGTTATGTTTTTTTATGCTCCTGTGGGAACCCTTGCGAAATCCGGGATAAATTATATCCTATATCTTGGCCAGGTGTATAACCTACATTCATGCCAAATTTGATCAAGATCGGTCCGGTAGAATTAACGTGATGAACGGACATACAGACAGACAGACATTTTTTTCAAAAATAGCAAATTTGGCTTCAGTATCGAAAATAAAACATATTCCACCGGTTTTTATTTTTTTTTCTTCAATGTACAGTTTTGACCTCGTTACAGTCTTATTATAGTATAGAAGATAGATAGCCTAAGCTTTAGTTCATAAAATTCAATTAATACTAAGAAAAGAATATTTGCATCATAATTTTATTTACCAAGTAAAAATTTTAAAACTCAATCGTTTCCTCGAAGGTGTTTTCTTAAGAGAAGAAGCAACAAAGAACTCGTTACTTCCACATTTTTAATCATTTTGCGTTTAACATTACTTTTTACTTTTAAAGATTTTCTATTCGACGAAACTGACTCTAGTTTGACTTAATTTAATCAAATTGCCTTTCACAAAAAACAATTAAATAACGTGGGTGGAAATTCTTTACTAGACAATTACTCCAGAGAATGACAAGGGAAATTTACGGTCATGGCTATGTATGCGCGGATCCAGCCATGTGGGCAAGGTGGGTATGCCTACTACCCTAAATAACTTGCAGCCTCATACTTTTTTGGTCTATAAGAGCTACAATAAGTAGGCAGATTTGGAATTGGAAGTTTAGGTAGCTATGCCCACAACCTAAATTGAGGACTGGATCCGCTCCTGTGGCTATGTTCGCGTTGGGTCTTTATCGTTTAAAAATATTTAACATAGTAGTAGGATTTTTTAAAGTATTTAATAGCACTTTTAAACTATGCCATGGGCAATCCTAAATTATCAGAACGAAGTTTGTTGAACATAAGAAGATATAGTCGCTTAAACGAGTTACTTTTTTTAGTCTGTACTTCGGTACATCAATTTTGTCCCTATATATCTAGTATAAACAGTACTGTTAACGTACGCCTATTCCTAACTTTATTTAATTTACTTATGATTAATTGGCACGGAACAGATAAAAAGACAATTTCTTAAATTTTTCGTGTTACTAATACATCCACTGAGTAGGATGGGTGGATTCCACTCCAACATGTAAATTAATCAGATGACACGCTTTTGTAAGACAAATATTTTATATTGCGAGGCCAATTCGTAGAAATTTCTACAGAGTTTGATAACAACTCCTATAAAATATGTTAGTTCTACGATAATAAACGGAGATACTTTGTGTGTACCATAATGAAATTCACACGCAAGATAATTTTCCCATTTTCCTAATTTCAGTGTATCTATAGTTTCAAGCTTCTATTATTCCATATATACGGAATTTTCTTAAAATATCTGGATGCTGTTTAATACGCGAATAACCTAAACATGTTATGAACTATTAACTATTAATACTCAATACTATCAAATAAAGCAATTACCAATTCACCTTATGTTTCAAAGTTAAAAACGACAATTTCCTTTAATGTATATAATTTATTAATATTCAAGATGAATTTTGTAGAAGATTCGCATTTTATTCAAATATTACAAAGCTTTGTTAAAATCGAGAATGTTTTTTTACCACACTATTGTAGAATTAATTACTTCCCTGCACTACTATACAAATTTTAAGATTCGTTTTTAGTAAGGCCTTCCCGAAAAATTATACGAATTTGATTGTTTTAAACTCTTCTTAAAATCTTGACATTGTCTTAAGATTGGCTGTTTGTGATAAACTCCTTATAGACTCCATTGCTTTTAAAAAAACATATGTGAACACCTTATGTTATGTATTAACGCGCAATTATATGTACTAAAATATTGCTGTTCAACTTACATTTAAACTCTATAGTTATTTACTACAACAAAATTTAGTGCATTTTTACTGTGTACTATGTGTGTGTGTAATGTATTCGTACATGCCTGGCCTGCCCCCTATCACGTGAATACACTGTCCAAGCAAAACGTGGGTACCTGGTTGGGACACTAGATGGCGCTGTTATGTGGTGTTCAGAAGTATTGTTACCTCTGCCAACCCCTTCGGGATAAACGGCGTGTACTTTTATGTAATGTTATGTTAAATTACTGTGCGCGTGTTTTTCTGTCCTTTTCACTCTCGGAGGAATTGACGTAAGACTGAGCGCAACGCAATACAGTTTTTGCGTTCCTAATGAGGAAATAGCCTCAACGACAAAGAAATTAGAAATATATCGTTTAAATAAAATGCTTTTATTAATTGCCTGGAAATATGCGTGTTTTTATTTTATTTAAATTAAATTATCTTTTTCTCATGTTGTGGATGTCACTGTTGCACAATTAAAAGTAATTTATTACTTGGTTCTCGGAGCATTAAGACTTATCTGATTCCTTTGTTCGTAGACACTAACTTATTAGAGCGAACTGCTACCACACACATAAACAAATAAATATAGCAGGTATTTAACACAGATATGGATACTGTACCGCAATGATACATTTAATAATAATATATATATTCCACAGACCTGTATTTGAATAGATGACGCAAGTGTCATTATTTGTATAGAAACCAAGCGTGCCATTATTTCTCGCCCTACCGTGACGTCACATGAGCAATTTAGTGTTAGAACCTCCCTATCCGCGCGTAAACGATTCAATCGATTATAATCGAGTGCATCTGCAGACGAATGTTAAATCGACAGAGGAATGATAAATCTAGCATTATTTGTGTTTTTTTAATGTCGCTATTTTCTCATGGTCTCATGTTAATTCTGAACAATTCTTCCTACATTATTTTCCTCCACCACTACTTCTTCTAGGAGAACAACGATCTAAATCAGTGAGATAGTGAGAAGTACAGTAGCCTTTATTATTATAATAACTTGTCTTTATTGATAACCTACCTACCTAATTATCTAGTTTTAATAATATGTTCTCGGAAAGTCACAAAATGAAAAAAAACCGAGATGAAATTATATCTACAAAACGGAAAACTAGTTGAATGCGCTATGACGAAATATAATTTAACCCAGAACTAAGTCGTCTTGGAAAAAAAAGAAGTTGTAGAGAAAAAAAAAATTTAAGTTTTTTTTTCGCTGTCTGTCTGTCTCCAGGCTGTATCTCATAAACGGTGATAGCTAGAAAGCTAAAATTTTCACACATGATGTATTTTATATAGAATATTGTATATCGCCTTTCAAAACAAGCAGTTAAATACGAGTAAAGTACATATCAAGGGGGGTTCCCATACAGAAACGTAATTTTCTATTATAGATGATAGTACGAAACCATTCATTTGTTCTTTACTGGAAATAAAATAACAAAGTAGTGTAAAAAGGTCTTCAACATTTGCTGAAAATGTAGAATTATTATAAGCAGTAACAGAATTAAATTTTCTCATTTGTGTAATGAATGATGCCTTTACTAAAGTTTGTAAACCAGGTAGCTATTCCTAAGTATGGAAACTTTACAAAGAATTCTAAGCACATTAAAATACACTATCATTTTGTAAATGAAAATGTTAAGCAAGGAAGTAATAAAAATAGAGTCAGAAAATAATATTGCAGATATATTTACAAAAGCTTTGGGAAATGTTAAATTCACTAAATTTAGCAAAATGTTAATTTAAAGGAGTAAAGTTCCCTAATTGATAATTATAATTTCTGTAGTACTTAAGAAGCTTTGTCTTCTTGTTATTGTTTTACAATATGAATGTAAGAAGGCGTGTTGGTATATATGTACATTTATATTGGCAATACCGACTGAAGGAAGGAAATAAAAAAGACTGACACATACCACATTTTCAGAGATGGAGCCTAGAGCAAAACGTAGAACTAAAATTAAACTGTTCTTTTATTAAATAAACTATTTAACAGAAACATTGTAGTTATAAAAATACTTTAGACACATGGAACACCCATCGCGAATATTATCATTCCTCTGTTCCCAAAATCGATAAGAATTAGAATCGAATACAACTAACTGTACAGGTACAACACAATATGCTTAAAATGACAGAAATATGACAATAGCCACCGTACCATGACGTTGATTGACAAGTGAAAATATCGTTAATTTTAATGTTCATTGCGTGTTTTAATAGACAAGCCATACTAGGTAGCTTTGTAACTAAAAGCGGCAATGTATTATAAATTAAAAAACCACAATAAACATTAAATAATTGATTTTGCAATAAAAACCACATCATTTTATAATAAAATGACCTACCGATGAAAGGAAATCTTTCCATTAATTCGTCCCGCTTTATTTGGAAAGTTTTTGCAACTCAATACGGGACAATAAGGCATTTTTTATATTTGGCTTGACATCCGTCACTGAGAACGTTCGAGCGCGGACTCAATCAAATGGCGACAATCTAAGAAAATTTTACTCAGTTTTTACACGCGAAGTACATGCACTTGCGGCATCTATTCAAATACAGGTCTGTGATATATTCACTCACGATTATACATCCTAAAAAAGAGGAGCTTTAATATCGGAAATTGCTCAGCCATTTTTGGAAATTGAATAACGAACATACATATACATACATACATATACTCACGTACAAAGTGGCGATCGATAGTCTCTGCCTACCCCAATGGGAACTAACGGCGTGAGAATATGTATGTATGTATGTATGTATATACTCACGGCCATAAATCCCAAAAAGGGGTAGCCCACTGACCTCCATTATACTATGTAAGTACGCTGGACAAATTATAGGCCGTGACATATTGAGGCAATTTGATTTTCGCCATTTTGGCGCTTACGGCAGCTGTGAGAGGGAAAGAAACTAATGAAAGGATGGGACAGTAAGATAGAATATATCGATAAAAGCTTTTACTTAAAGGGATGGATCATATTACTCTTAATGCATAAATCATGGCTAATGTCCAAACTAATTCAATTGATCGCTAATACTATGACTAACCAAGGATTGAGTAATCGTAGGATAAGCCGAAGCCAGGAAATGTGGGTAGTTTATGTATAGCTAGCTAGATCCAACAATAAATAGGGAACGTTTTTTTAATAAATATGAAACTTCAACTTCAGTACGTAATGAGCTACTATCCGTTTCACTTGCCCGTACATATAATAGATTAGGTGAGGTATTTATAGAAAAAAACATAATTTTATTATTTATTATATTAAGTACAAACAAAATAAAGTTTTTCACTTTCTTAAAGAGCATTCTTATGCTTAATAAAACAGACGTCAGTGAAGTGTTTTGAGCATATGTAGTCATATTCTTTTGGACGTGAACTAGACTTATTAATACTTTTCAGCCATAATTCCAAAGTAAGAAACCTGTAAATTACAAGATTATGTATGTTTAACAATCTGTCTATAGGCACTACACGGATTGTTATCTACATTCTCTGCATCGGTAAGTTTTATCGAAACTGAATTTTACTGCATGGTCACAGCACTATTGAATATTTTTTTATTATAAAAACCATAGATATATTACGCTTTATGGTAAAAAAGCACTAGCCAATTTGCAGTTTACGTCAGATTTAGTTCCTTTCCCCCATATTATTGGAGGCGCTTCAAATCGGCACAATAAATAGCTGTCAATTTAAGTCAGTGTCAGTCAGTTGCAGAGCCAGAGCTGCAGAGCTAAAAACTCCTCAGCCACAGTTGAAAGGAATAGGGAAAATATTGTAAAATAAATAAAGATATATAGACGGCTACACGTGCAAAAAAAATATTTTAATAACACAAACTTAGTATCCTCCAGACACCGTAGTCAGTACAAAATCGGTTCGGCAAAATGGTCCAATAATCCCCCCGCTCTCACTGCACTTCACGCCCCGCAATGTTGCAAGCTTTAACCCATCGCCAGTTTGCAAATGTATATTTTCTACCAAACTCCTATTAATTTCTACCAAACTTCTTATAATTATTTAATATGTTCTTTTTCTATATTTGAGAAAAACATGAAATATTTAATGCTTTTAAATGATAAGGTAATAAAAAACATATATTAAAAATACGACGACGTGATAGCTCAGTAGGTAGAACACCGGTTGACGTGCAAGCGACTAGTGTTCGAATCCCGGGTCGGGCCTACACCAATTTGTCTTTTCTAAAGACATATGTGTGGTTAATTTATCACGGTTGTTAACGGTGAGGGAAAACATCGTGAGGAAACCCACATGGCTGAGTTGTACTTAGTCATGTGACAGTGTATTCGTACAAAAACGGCGATAGGCCTGCCCCCTATCACGTGAGTACACTGTCCATGCAAAACGTGGGTACTCTGAACACCAGGTGACAAAGTCACGTGATGTTCAGAAGTATTAGTACCTCTGCCAACCCCTTCGGGGATATTCGGCGTGAACGTTTATGTTTATGTTATGTATAAAAATAAAACAACAGCTTTAATAATTTAAATCTTTTTGTTCATGAAAACCTCATGTGGGGATTATTACTAATAAATAAAGAATAAATAAAGGAAAGAAAAATTTCGACACAGGCGGGGATCGAACCGGCGACCTTCGGGTATACGCCCCCGTCGCTCTGCCAATTGAGCTACCGTGTCAATGGCTGCCAGGGCGAAATTCTTCTATCCTTTATTTCTTTTACACGTTTAAGTAGTGTTTGTGTTTCCTACCTCCGAATTTTCGATTTAAATTATGTGATAGTTAGGCGTTTTCAACATTTGCATTCTATCTGAAAAGGTAGACAAATGGCCTTCCGAATGGCATGTATTTAACGCGGCGACAAATTGATACCATTCCGGGTCGTAAAAAAACTGAAAATGGATGGTAAATAATCTACTTTGGCGACTAATTAGAGGTAGCATCTTAACTAGAAAGCGGCGGCTTTTTAATGAGTTTTGAGGTTTTATTTAAATTTTATCTGGCAGTGATTTTCTTTTGTGGCAATTGAATTTCTTCTAAGGCGACAAATTATTGGCGGATAAAAAAGTTAAAATAGGCTCTCATAAATTCTAAAATGGGGTTGTCTATAAACATGACCAAGGTCTAAAATAAATACAAACAAGATCTTAAAAAAATACTTTTGGCTACATTTGTAGGGATCTAAATTAACCAAATTGTGACATGCAATAAAACTATTCTTGGTCTATTTTATTAACATTCCCTCTTTTAATAAACCTACACCTACACAATTAACCTAACCTAACAGCGTATCGACGTCACCCCGCTTCGCGGGTTGCCTATTTCCGCTCTAAGGGGCATAAGCTAACCCTAACTTAACCTAGCACAAACGCATTTGTGGTGAATAATTTTTTTTTAATGCGGGTTGCTTTGCCCCCCCTTCCCCTATCTGTTTTCTTTCCTCATCTTAATTGCATCTGCCCATTAGGGTGGGAGAAGCAACTTTTAACCTAACCTAATATATTTTAGTATTATTAATTTTTACTTCAATATACACAATATTTAATTTACTTAATATAATAGTCACAAAAATAAAAAAGCCAGCGAGCGCATTTGCCGCCTTTCCAAGAATTTACGAATCTACAAACAATATTTTAATATCCAAATACATTACTATAATACCCATTTTCAGTTTCAATGCTACCTAAAAATCGCTGCCAGCTGTGTATTTTTATAATGAAATCCAACAGTTGCCACTAAAGAATGTATGATATCCCTTCGGAAAAATTAGTCGCCACATTAGGTTTTATAATACCTGAACCAGTTTTTCACTGATCCCGCTTGATATATTTGATACCTTACAGTAGCAGCCGTTTTTTTAGTTTTTTGATCCCAGCATTTTGTTGCTTGTATAGTTTAATAGTTGCTAAGATATTTAATCATAAGATAAGATATTTGCCGTGTAGTGCCGGCTTAGAATATCGCTACCCCTTTCTACCCACGGGTGTCGTAAGAGGCGACTCAGGGTATTTGGGGCTTTTTATTGGATTTTTGGGCGATGCGGTTGGAGACCCATCACCAAAAACCTTTATTTTTACCATCTTATCCCCACTCAACTTCCAAGAGTGGCTGAGGAATTTATAATTCCTTAGCTCTGGCTACCCCTTCTAGGGAAATATAGCCGTGAGTATATGTATGTATGTATGTATATTTAATCACTGCAAAGTTAGTTTTTTTGTGACCTAATAGAAAGTTGCCTAAAAAGGATTTTAGTTTCCGTGTTAAATATTTGCCCTTCCGAATTAGTAAAAATTCGGAGGTAGGAAACGCAAACACTACTTAAACGTGTAAAAGAAATAAAGGATAGAAGAATTTCGCCCTGGCAGCCATTGACACGGTAGCTCAATTGGCAGAGCGACGGGGGCGTATACCCGAAGGTCGCGGGTTCGATCCCCGCCTGTGTCGAAATTTTTCTTTCCTTTATTTATTCTTTATTTATTAGTAACAGCTTTAATAGTTTTTTGACTTATTAGTAAAATTAAATTTTCTGAAATATCAAAATGTTCTTTTTCTATATTTGAACATAATCATGAATTATTTTATGCTTCTAAATAATAAGATGGATAATAAAAAAACATGGATGTTATCATGTTTATGGCATTCGTAGTTGAATTACAGCTAAGAACTCCAATATCTTGAAGAGCTATGCAATTGCCTTGATCCGAAGCTTTTATCCCTAAATTGCACAATACTTTGCGGTATATACCCTTAAATTGTTTTGCATTTGGGTTGTCGTTCAATCCACCATGCATAGCGTATATAAAAACAGTAATAACTTTTAGATACAAAATATTATAAAAACTATTAATATTTAGACACATACATAATATTTAAATACAATAAACTAGCTCTTCACCCGCGTCTTCTTTCACGTAGGTACACATATATCACTGCTTACCCTTTTTCGAATTTATCGTATTTCGATGTATAATTTATATACCTTCAAAGTTTCATCCAAATTCCTTTAGTAGATTTTGTCTGAAAGCGTAACAATCACATCCACACAAACTTTCACAATTATAATATTATAGTAAGATATATATTTATATGTATAATATTACGCATATACAGATAGGTATATATTTCAAATATAGTACAAATAAACCTTCGTGGGTATGGCATCTTTTACAAGTCTTCTGATTCCAGATTTAGTTAAATCAAAATATTTTTCTTCAAAATGCTCGGAGCAAATGCGTGAGCTTGAGGTGGGTTTCCAATACTCATCGAATTGAATACTAGTGGGTAACCCTGGCGCGACTACGTCGCGTCCAATAAAATGAGTTTATTTTGAAATTTTCCGACCAATCACAGCGCAGCTCTTTTGAATTTCTAGTGAATTTTTCTGATTGGCCGGTTTGAAAAAATTCCGACCAATCACAGCGCATCTCTGATCGACTAAAGTTTGCGCGCGCTTATGACACTCAATCAGTCTATGGGCCAAAATCGAAACTTTGAAATTCTGTAACAGTTAACTTAATCCAGTTACATCAGATGTCTGAATTTGCACACCACGGCCGCGAACTGTACAAAACGATACCTGAACCAAATTTCTAGCTTAACTCATCGCGTCACAGGCTTCCGGGCAAGAAAGAGGCTTACAGAAATAATATATAAAGATGAGAGATATTCGTCATTAATGGTGTGATTCTACCAGAAATGTGCTATGTTAATGTGTTTTTTTAGTCAATAGAACCGCTTCATGAATCTCGGCTCAGCATTGGGTGAATGAAGTGATCCTATTGGTCCTTTAAAACACATTATCTTCGCACATCCCTGTTGGAATCGCAGTCTTATCGCAATTACTTGAATTCGCTTATTACTTGAAGTGGTTTTTGATCTATGTAGGCGTCATCGTATTCCATATATTAGGTTCGACGTAAGTCGTTGGCATGGGAAATACAAACAGTACAAAAAATACACGTGTCTGCAGAATATATTTATGGAAGTTAGCCTTACGTAATAAAGCCATGAGAAAACATTCACACTAAAGTTAATGCCTTTTAAAATAAAGTTTTCGTTACATATCATATCGCACCATCTAGTAAAACAATTCAGAACTATTTGATTTTATGGTATGGCAGCAGCACCGACCTCAATTGACCTTATCAACTGTTGAACAACCGATCACGAAATGCTTAATTTTTTCGTCCAAGCAGCTGGTATTAAAAGATTTCTAAGATGTTGATGACGTCTAATTCTTTTAAAGATTTAGGGTGACGTTTATGTTCGGAAATGGGATGTATAGTGTTTATCGGTTAGGATGTATATATTGCCGTGTAGTGTCGGCTTAGAATAACACTACCCCATTTCTACCCGTGGGTGATAGTAAGAGGCGACTAAGGGTATAGGGGCTTTATAAGTGATTTTTGGGCGATGTGGTTGGAGACCCGTCACCAAAAACATTTATTATAACCATCTTTTCCCAATCAACTTCCAAAAGTGGCTGAGGAATTTTTCATTCCAAAGCTCTGGCTACCCCGTTAAGGGATTTATAGCCGTGAGTATATGTATGTATGTATATACCATGCTAGTCCATATGATTAGGACACCGAGTGTGGAAACTAATCTACCTATTTTCAGACATAGAACGAAAGCAATACCTATTTAAATCAGTAACTCTTTAGGATTATTCAACTTAGTTTGACAGTAAAAAAAGGTAATATTGAAATTTAAAATTAAGAATTTATTTTTTGAGAATCACTTGCGAAAGTTAAACCCGTCATTTAATTTAAATCTTTTTGTTCATGTAAACCTCATGTGGGGATTATTACTAATAAATCTATACTAATATTATAAAGCTGAAGAGTTTGTTTGTTTGAACGCTAGGATCTCAGGAACTACCCAATCAAATTGAAAAATTATTTTTGTGTTGGATAGTCCATTTATTGAGGAAGGTTTTAGGCTATATATCATCACGCTGCGACCAACATGAGCAAACTCTCAGCGAATAATGTTGCAAAAACGGGGATAATTATTCATACTAAGGCTTCCGTTGTGTGCGCTGCGTAAACGGTTTAAGTTACCCAAAAAAAATGTATTAAGGAATTATTTCTCTTTAAAACTTATGAAGTGAAAAAATTGTGAGGACGCTATGAAAAACACCTTTTTTCTCATCGCATGACAGAGACCCTCAACAGGTCAGTTAAATATTTCAGTTTGACGACGTGAAAGTCTACACTTTTGACAGTACGAAGTCTGTGGGGTCAGCTAGTAAAGAATAAATAAAGGAAAGAAAAATTTTCGACACAGTCGGGAATCGAACCCGCGATCTCGGGTATACGCCCCCGTCGCTCTAAACCCGTCATCTTCGGTCGGATATAAAGCTTAATGCCATAACGATTTAACCAAAAAACACTCAATATGAGACATATCATTTTTTCTAGTGCTATCTCATTCAAACAAGTTACTTTATTTTGAAATCGGTTAAAAGCGCACTATTACATTTACAATGCAATCTAGAGCCAACCAAGAAGAGACAAATCATCAACTAAACGGTATGACATTGGTCAGAGCGATTATCATTCGCGTGAAACACCATACATACATTTTGTATGTAAGTTGTTGACAGGTGTTTGTAGCCACAAATAAAAAAATCAACCGTTTCAGGCTAACGTAAATTTTCCTTTGTATGAATTTTCATACATACTCACGGCCATAAATCACAAAAAGGGCTAGCCAGAGCTTCAGAGCTAGAAACTTCTCAGACACATCTGTAAGTTGATAGGGTACAAGATGGTAGAAATAAAGTATCGTGGTGATGTGTTTTCAACCGCACCTCCCAAAAACCACTTAAAAAAGCTCCATGCCCTTAGTCGCCTCTTACAACACCCGTAAGTAAACAGGGGTAGTGACATTCTAAGACGGCACCACACGGCTACATATTTGTATACGTTTTTCCTAGGTTATCCACCTGTGAGCTACTACTATACTCGGAAAGTTCAAACTCTTGCTATAAACTGCTTGCAACTCCTATAGAAAACGCTGGGCAGTCAATCGTATGCAAGTAGTTTAACAATTCGACCAGAAGGGCAAGCACGAGCGGTGTTTAAACTAGTTATCGCGTGCGATAAAGCAGCCATCTCTTACGCACTTACTTAGTATCGTATACTGCCATCTCGTTCTAACCGTTTTCGTGTCGATAAAATAGGGCTCGTGCTTTGCCCTACTGAAGTAGTATGTGTGTTGATAGAAGACTATAGTTTACATCGCAGTTCTAAATGATTTCTACCCACGGCTGTCGTAAGAGGCGACTGAGGGTATGGGTTTTTTTAAGTGATTTTTGGGCGGTGACTTTATTTCTACCATCTTGTCCCCTATCAAGTTCTAAATGTGGCTGAGGAGCCGTGATTGTATGTTTGTATGTATTTTACATTTCTGTGGTATTTATACAACTTATTTTACCTAGTATTAACAAAAACCGTGAGCAATAAAATTATCGAGATGGTGAGTCATCTTTTTCCAATAATTATTTGGTTTGCCTTATTTATTTAGTATTGTTTAGAAAAAAACTAATCGATACTCGGTTATTGGATTAGTAATGAATTAATTTAATGGTTTTTGACATTGAGATGTCATTAAAGTATTTCTACTGCCTGTGGTTTAAATATATGGTATAGGTTGTAAATTGCCAGGAAAATTCTCATTGGCCAGCAACATTTCATATTTTTTTGGTCTTTAGTGTATCATATAAAACGATGATGCTATCTCCTATCAGCAGGTGTTAAGTGGGTACGTTTAACACCACTACTGCAGTGGTACCACCATAGTCCTTTTCAGTTGAAATCTCGTGGTTTAAAACTGCTATCTCTTTCACACTCCCCAAGTATCGTTCCGTTCTAAATGACTTGCTCACGATATGGTAGCGTGCTACAACCACTGAAAACTATTGAAAACTTGTTTGGAAATTTATTTTTTGCATACATACATATTTTCACGACTATAAATCCCAAGAAAGGATAGCCAGATCTTCAGAACAAGACATTCCTCAGTTACTTTTGGAGGTGGAGTGTCGTAAAGATTGTAAACTAAAGTTTGTTGGTGATGGGTATCCAACCGCATCGCCCAACAACTTCTATTAAATCCCCAATATCCATAGTCGCCTCTTACGAACACCTACGGACAAGAATGGGGTAGTGCTATTCTTAGCCGAAACTACACAACGAAAATTTTGTTACTAAATGTTAAACGTTAAACCAAGATTAAGTTGGTTGATAGAAATGGGATAGTCAAAATTGCGATATCAAATTCAAATATATAGAAAATGAAACATATCATTTACATTTATCGATATTTAGATTTTCCATTAGTTAATTAAGACTCGATTGTTAAAATTTTGCGTTCTTTATTTCATATTCGATGAACGTGTCGCGCAAAAAATGTATCTAAAAACGCTTCATTGTTCAAAGCCATTTTAGGAGTGACGATGTTAAAATAAAAAAAATACTCACATACATTTTTGACTCAGAGAATTAAAAAAACTCACACAATGTTTTGCAAATCGTATGTGGGTAGTTAGAGGCATATTTGATGTAATTGTACATCATTATGTTACGGCGTAATAAGACCATGATTTGCGGTAAATTATAGACTGGACATTAATTATTTTTTTAATTGCTGGTAAAAGTCTCATGGTTCTGAACGCTTTGTTTTAAGGTGCATGAAAATTAACTCGGGCTCTAGTATAATAAATATATGTTATATTGAAAACAAGAAATGTTACAAAATTTGTATGATAATATATTGTAAGTTAAACATATACAGTCATATGTGTGGTTAATTTATCATGGTTGCTAACGGTGAGGGAAAACATCGTGAGGAAACCCACATGGCTGAGTTGTACTTAGTCATGTGACAGTGTATTCGTACAAAACGGCGATAGGCCTGCCCCCTATCACGTGAGTACACTGTCTAAGCAAAACGTGGGTACCTTCTCTGGAATCTAGATGGCGCTTGCCATGTGAGTTCAGGAGTATTGGTACCTCTGCCAACCCCTTCGGGGATAAACGGCGTGAACGTTTATGTTATGTTATGTTAAACAGTGAGTTTTATACCATATGCATCTCAATTTCAGACTCGTTCAAACCTTTGTAATTTAATTAATTAAAATATAAAATTATACATACACTCACGGTTATAAATCCCTTGAAGGGGTAGCCAGAGTTAGGGAATTAGAAATTCCTCAGCCACTTTTGGAAGTTGCGTGAGTAAAAGACGATGAAATAAAGGTTGTTGGTGTTTGGTCTCCAACCGCATCGCCCAAAAATCCCTTAAAAGCCCCAATACCGTTAGTCTCCTTCACATACACCCACGGGAAGAAATTGGATAGTGCTATTCTTAGCTGACACTACATAGCTAATTTAATAATGCATATAAAAAATATTATTTGCATTCTATGTGAGTTTTAGAATTCTCTTCCGATTGCTATTTCTAATAGCCATAACATTGCTAATAGCCTATTAGCAATATTATGACATAAGATCATTTGAATACTTAAAAAGTGAAAGCGGATCGTGACAGTCTAATTATGGAAATGTCGATGCCTAACAGTTACTAAACTTAAACTTCTTTGACTGAATATTGCACATAGTGTGTTTGAGAAAGAACTATTTTATTTGGTTCTGTACTTTTAAGTAGCCACTTACTTCTTGGCTTGGTAGACGTTACTTATCGAATCCCGTATTATATTCCCTTATCGATTTAAATGCAGAATATTTTAGGATTATTCAACTTACTTTGCTTTCCCATATAAGCATTTTTCTTGAATAACATAAATTTGATATTATAAATTGCTAGGGCCATTTATGGTGGGGTGTTTATTCGCCATTTTTAATATAAAAATTTTTTTAATTTAGAACACAGTCTAAGCACTAAATTACAAAACTATCACTCACTCATAAAGAAGTGTTAAATAAAAAAAAAACAGTCTCTTAAAACTTCTAAATCATAGCCATAATCCAGTATTCATTGTCACCATAACAGACTCGAAACGAATCTAGTCTGCGAACAATTGCTGTCCAGTAGCAACACCTATATCGCTGCTATATCGAAATATAGATGGATAAACGAAAGTGACACGAAAAATAACATAAAAAAGTGTACTAAAAATGACTTTTGTTTAAGAAAATATTAATAAATGGTGCCAAACTATTGGATCGGTTTATGTGTGTGTTGTACTCTACACTGGATTTGGAGCGGATACCATGTGACCTTGAGCGAACTTGGTAATGATGTGTTTTCCTAAATGGTGTGACAATCGCTTATTTCACGATGAATAGGTGATTGCTTGTTGTTATTTATTTTATGGATGAATGTAACATATGAAAAGTATATTGTGTTCGGTGAATCAGTGTTCGGGGCTAACTTCAATGTTAATTTTGGGATGGCTTCAAAACCAGTTATTCTTTAGCCAGCTTTGGCAGTACATACATATATATACTCACGGCCATAAAACCCAAAAAAGTGCTAGAAACTCCTCAGCCACATTTGGAAGTAGATAACGGAGAAGATGGTGGAAATAAAGTATCGATGGTGATGGGTCTCTAATCACATCGCCCAAAAACCATTTAAAAAAGTCCCACACACTTAGTCGCCTCTTACGACACCACCCTAGACATGGACCCTAGACCGTGGCTAGAAAAGGGTAGTGACATTCTAAGCCGGCACTACACGGCAGTGGAAAGAGAAAAACACTATTGTTGTGATTCTAACCCCGTCACCCAAACATCTTATTTAAGTAATTTAGTATTTAAACAATCTGATATACTAAACTTCAATGAACAGAATCATTTATAAAACTGAAACCAAAATCATAATGACTGGGCTTGATTTTTGCCCAAAAATACTACATGTTTTTGAACTTCTTGAGTCGGGTTGTAAAGAGATCAGAGGGCCTTATTTAAAATTCTGAAGCGATGGGCTAGCAGCCTGGTGTTTTGGATTATTTAATATTTTATCACGCGGTACATAGTCCCTATTATTTAGTTAAATTAAATGAAATAATAGTATTTTAAAATAAAAACGATAATCTTTGTTTTTTTGGAAATTTAATGTTAAGTTGAAATGTACTACTTCCACTGAGGTACTTAAAATACGTCTGCTCTTTGTACCCATATGTTACATGTACATCATTCAACTACCTCCTGTGTAGGAAAGGGTGAGTGGTTTCGAATCCTAAATAGAGCCTACACTATATGTCTTATCGAAAATCACATGATATATGGCTAAGGCCTAGCACGTGTTTGCAGTGCATATCAGGCACTGTCCAAGCAATAGCTGTAAAACTGAAAAGATTTTTATCAGATGATACTATTTTTAACACTTAGAATAGACCTAAACACTTTTGAGATCCTTTCAGGATAATTTATCTGTACAAATATAAGTCATTTACGTAAAAGAATAGTAAATAGCAGCTATTTCTATGAAAGACCGTTTACCGTGTCGATTGCAGGAAAACCTTTCATTCATATGCCTTTGTTCTATAATTATTACCTCTCAGTCGCTGTTGCAAACGTTGCATTCCGAATTCAGTACAATGTGTCTGGTATAAAAATTATGGTATTGGTAAAATAATACCCGTCAATGAAAGATGCGGTTTAATTATTTGGGTATACTTTGTAACACCATCAAAAAGAGCAAATAATATATGGAAAATAGTGGAATAAGAAGATAATATGCTTTTTTATAATCTCATAAGTTATTGAACAATATCACAAGTTTAATTTAACTCGCTTCAGCAAATTTGAATTCGCTCAGAAGCACTATATTGGCTTTTTAATGAGTGGGCTGCAGAACCTTTACTTCAAAAAATGGTAACGTTGGAAAGGTACAAATGAAATTGAGGCCGTATCTGTCACAGTACACTAAATATTATATAGGGTGTCTTTATATGTCAGTACAGTTAGGGGGGAAATCTACCAATATAGTATGGTATAGCAATTTATTGCTAAATATGTGTTTATTTTAAAAATACTGTTTTTTTTCGAAATCTGCATGTATGACCATGACTAGGTTTTTGTATAAACAATAAAAAACGATACAGTTGAAGTCTATGTGTGTTTTACCATTGCCGTGACTGTTCCAATCGCTAGTACATGAATAAAACAGTTGACTTTATTTCTAGGTAATGTAATCATACGTGAAGGATGGTAGGATGTAAATATCAACTCAGTAAGTATAAGCATAGTATAATGAATACTTCATATATGATGGATACTGCCGAAAAAAAGTAGTCATAGTATATGCAGTTCTCATTATTTTACTATGTTATATAAGCAACAGTAGATTTGTGTATGAACCCTTTTGAGTTTGAATTTGCCAATTTAACCTGTGTTGCAATATTCGTTTAACCCCAAAATATGCCTTGATCCATCCATTTGTGTTTTTTTCCACACCATTAAAGTCATATAATAAAAACGAAATTAGTGTTTGTCGAATAGAAAGCAAATGCATGAAACTGTTAGGTAAATCCGTAGTTTTCAGTTGGGAAAAATGGAAAGTGATGTAATCTATACAATGCAAATGAAAATAATTTTCATACTATACACCTATTCACGCATCCTCAATAAGATTGCTATGTTAATATTATATACGCTACACATACAGAGATGAAATATAACAAAACTCACTTAGATACAGATACAATAGTAGAAACTGCAAATTAATTAAATTATTCATAAATCAACTTTATAAATGGATATTACGTCAAAATTCTATTTCTAAATAAAGCCGTGAAACAGCCGTGTAGCGTCGGCTTAGAATAACTCTACCCCATTTCTACCCGTATGGGTGATCGTAAGAGGCGACTAAGGGTAAAGGGGCTTCTTAAGTAATTTTTGGGCGATGTGGTTGGAGACCCGTCACCAAAAATATTTATATATTATTACCATCTTTTTCCCAATCAACTTCCAAAAGTGGCTGAGGAATTTCTCATTTCAAAGCTCTGGCTACCCTGTTAGGGATTTTTAGCCGTGAGTATATGTATGTATGCATGTATAAATGAATTTATATACTTAAATTATTTGTTGCTTAAAATCAATGCTTCAGTTTATTAATGAATAATTCTTATGATAGATAAGTATTATTATATAAGTAACAGTAAGAAATCTATTTATTTTGGTAGAATGTACAATAGTCCGGTCAATTTAGGCCTAAAATAAGGAGGAAGGTTACATAAATTCATAAGAAGCTGAAAATTGGCACAATTGTTCAAAACATGATTATAAATGAAACCTCAAAAGTCCCCATCGTTCCGAGGTGTGCTAAAAATTTTACATGGGGTCAAAGGTCAAAAAAATTAGTTTTTTGCGATTTTAAGCGAAACGGTGAGTTTTTCGCAAAATCTTTCCAGTACAAAATTGTAGATCAGAAGATTTTCTACAAAAAAGATATCAATATTTTTTTTCCTAAAAGCCACCATTTTGAAGATATAACGCGTTGAAAAGTTCGATCATTGGTAATCTTCATACTTTGCACACGTTTCCACGCCACCTATGAGGTAGTGTACTTAGCGCGTTTTATTTTAACGTGGTATCTCCTGTAGGCCTATTCCACGGGTCTGCATTGATTTTATTTGTTTTAAAACTATTGTAAAATATTATTGTACATATCGGTTGGTTAAAATAATGGCGGTGTAATTGAAAATGAAATGATTAATATTCCTCGTCTGATTCGTAATTTTCCAGGATTACTGTTTCTTGTCCTTCGTCTTCTTCTTGTTCTTCTTCCTGTGTTTCTTCTTCTTTTTCTTCTATTTCACAGATCAACTGTCCCACTAGCGATTCCTCATTGGTATCATATGAGTCTTCTAGATTAGCTGACTCAACATTAGAGCACGATCGGCCTTGGCAGTTTGTGCATGCCAGGGAATAAAACAGTCCAACTTTTCTGCATCCACATTTAGCATTACAACCTTTTTTACAGTTACAAAATATTGAGTTGAGAAGTTTCTCAGGTGCTGGTGGAAGTAAAGTTAGAACTGGCTCTAATCTATTGTCGACCAACTTCCAACCCCAGTCTTTAGGGTCCAGGTGATTACCAAGACACACTTGAACTTGGTAATATACCCGAAATAAATGTTGGTGAGCAGCTACTGAGGTTTAAGTTATAACACCTTATAAGTGATGTTCATACGTGGCGTACATTTGCAAAGTATGAAGATTACCAATGATCGAACTTTTCAACGCGTTATATCTTCAAAATGGTGGCTTTTAGGAAAAAAAATATTGTAATCTTTTTTGTAGAGAATCTTCTGATCTACAATTTTGTACTGGAAAGATTTTGCGAAAAACTCACTGTTTCGCTTAAAATCGCAAAAAACTAATTTTTTTGACCTTTGACCCCGTGTAAAATTTTTAGCACACCTCGGAACGATGGGGACTTTTGAGGTTTCATTTATAATCATGTTTTGAACAATTGTGCCAATTTTCAGCTTCTTATGAATTTATGTAACCTTGAATGTATAAATTGACCGGACTACAATACATGTTTCTGTATCAATTATTTGAATTGCCATTTCTTAAATTAACTCGTACATTTCTGTTTCTATCAGAGATGTTGTACAGAACACTTATTTTATTCATTCCTAATTCCTATTCAAATTGTAAAGAAAGTAAGACAGAATTCATACACCATTAAGTACCAAAAACAGTCATGTTTTCACAGATTTGCCACTAAAAAAAACGGTTATTTATTATATTTGACTTAAAATCATGCATGTTTTTTTTCAATGGTTTTTACCGCATGCATTCAGCCAAGTCAAGTACGATTAAGTAGTTTTAGATGAAGCTTCCGACTCGTCTTTAACTGATGTTTGGATTCTGTTGGCGTTACATATGACCTATTGTCATTACAATTGCAAGTTTAAAGTAATATTTAGGGTTTTTTAATAGTAGATAGATACCTTGCAAAGCTTCGTTCGTCATATGGATATACACCACGGGAGGTGGTGCAATCTTGCAATACAAGTACAGATGACAATAGATCATGCTAAATTGAAAGCCATGCCAAATAAAAAGATTAATGTTTTGTCGATTGTACTACTGAATATATATCCTCTACAATATATTATTATTTTTTGTATGTAAACTTAGCGATCAACAGATTAATTTTGAAAACCTTTTTCTTGTGTATATAATTGCCCGAACGCAATTGTTATTATCGACGACATGCGGGGACAATGAAAGCTAGAAAAAGCATTCTTAGCGGACCTGCACCTTATTGTCTAAAATACTAGTTCTGCTATAACTATTTGTCCAAGATCTTGATACGAGATTGACAATAGATAGCGTGGACAACTTAATATGTTTATAGAGTTATCGTAAATTGATAAATAACTGAATTTTAGCACATTACTACTCACGAACATTGTTATCATTTATGTCTTTAAACGAAATAGTATACAGTTGTTTTGCTCCTTGTAGTATTTTTCAACGACTCTTATTTATATTGTGTGCATAAATTGTTTCAATTAATGTTTTATAATATTATTCTTTTATATATTTATACAGGGCCAAATTTTGAAATCAATATTTTCATATCGCAATTTTCTTTTAAATATTGTTGTGTCATAAAGTATTATTACTGAATATTTATTTGTATAATAAATTGTACATGCATACGTATACTCACGGCTATAAATCCCTTAACGGGGTAGCCAGAGCTTTGGAACGAGAAATTCGGTGTGCAAAGTTTTATTTTGGTATTTATTAAATATTTTTATTCGATAGTAAACACCAAAATAAAAGACTTATTTGAATATTTTCCATTTAAAATGAGTATGTAAAGTTATGATTTTTTAAAGATTGTTCAACTTTTGTACTTAATGACGTCATCGATCGATAAAATCACGTAGCGACATACAAATGAAGCGAAATGTTTTATAAAAATGTTGCTGATTGCAAAACATATCACGAATTTGTGATGTCAAATGAAATTATAACGATATTGTACTACACAAACCTATGATTTTCGATATTTTATTAATAAACTGCAAAACCGTATGTCTTTGAAACAACATTGAAGGTCAAACACTGTTACAGTTTTTTGATAAAATAACAGTCATCTTAGCTTCAATTGATATAATTTCAAGAAAATATTGTTTATAACCATAATATCTCGAAATGGTTTTGTAATCAGCATCACTTTAGTAAAACTTTGCATACCGAATTCCTCAGCCACTTTTGGAAGTTGATGGGGAAAAGATGGTAATGATAAATGTTTTTGGTGACGGGTCTCCAGCCACATCGCCCAAAAATCACTTAAAAAGCCCCTATTCCCTGAGTCGCCCCTTACGATCACCCACGTGTAGAAATGGTAGTGTTATTCTAAGCCGAAAGTACACGGCAAATACCTAACATCTAACACAACCTTTCATAACTACTTAAAACCTCTCTACTCTACTGTCTATATGCGGCCACGTTGACGAACACGGCAGGCACGTCTTGAAGACCGCAGCCGATACCCCACGCCACCAGCCCCGCTAGCTTGTAGCGGTCGCCGGACGGACACGCTAGGTGGGCGCCACCGTCGCCCTCACAGGTATCCTTAATTTCCTCACCGCCGGCGCACTCGAAGGAGCTATGCAGTCGGAATTTGAACCAAAGTCTTGATGCCCTCAGCAGCCGCTCACACCGAGCGCGGTTCACCATGTCTTGCTCTACTTTCTTGAGGATCACCACGTAACGACCTCTGGCTCCAAAGGAATCCTTCCCCCAGCCGTTGGACACGCACCCCCGGCTGCGGTCGAAGGTCTCGTCTTGCTCCGGGAAGTTGATATGCGCGTCCAGCACCACCGGGGAGTCGAGGTGGAGTAGTGCTATGTCGTTGGCTAAGCTGCGTGCGTTGAATTTTTCATGCGCAATGATTTCCTGTACCATTCGTTCTTGAGAGCGTAGTCTTTCTTTACCAGTTTGTGTCTCCCACTCGCCAGCCCGGATCTTTATACCACCACTTCCCAAGACTTTGTTAGCAATATGCGCCCCGGTGATAACAATTGAGGGATGCACGAGCACGCCGACGCCGAGGTAGGCGGAGCGCGCGTTCAGCACCACCACCACCCACGGGAACTCGCCGAAACCTGTCTCGGCTCCCGTTCCCCCAGTCAACGTGAAATCCAACCCCCCTACATCCCTCCGTCCGCAGGTGGGGGCGGGCGCGAGGGTTGGCGGGGGTGGCGGAGGGGGCGGAGACGTCACCTCACTGACAGATTGCTTTGACAGCTTGTAGCAGCGCTCTACGCTCTCTTGGCATTGTCTTTCCACTTCGCCGAATCGAATATCAAGTTCTCCCCATCCAGTGATGCTCGCGTTCTCAGCATGTATGGCGTTGAAGTCGGTGTCGCACAGATAATACGGCAGACACTGGCACTGCTCCCCTGCGCTGTCTGTGTGCACGCTGGGCTTGTCAGTGGGAATGCGTTCTGCCTGTGGACTGGTCGGTAGGACCTAGGTATAATAAATTGTCTTTGTGTTATTGTGTGCAAAGTTCGAGATTTAACACATTTCCATTCCATCGATTGTACAATGTTAAATTATAATGAATAAGGAGTTATTCACTTTCGTTTGTCGGGAAAAAAATTTTGACATTATTATTAACATTTGGATAGGGCTTATATGCGATAAGTAGACTACGCTTTCGAGTGTCATTTTACAATATCTTAGGACTCTTTAATACAGACTATCCAATTTTAAAATGATTGTTAGCAGACCTGACTAAGTAAAAATAAATGTATTTATTCATTAAGGACTGTGTTGTGTGGGCTAGAGGCTAAAGTGTTGAATTACACGACCTTATTTCTTCTTGTTGTAAGAGGATATTTAGGCTTCATCAGTCTTTTCATACCTGCTTTCTTGGCTCTTTTTATAATTTTCACCAATTTACTTTCATCCATCTACTCTATGTACCCAAACATCTTAAAATTCCCTTATCTATCCTCATCATATATCTTCCAAGAGGCAGTAGATAGAAAGACTGGCTTCTAGCATCTCTTCTATTCAGTGCAGTGGTAGCCACCTGGGCAGCTTTACGCTCAATCTTTCACCAAATTACTATAATGTAACCACCCTGCATGCCCAAACCATTAGCATTCCTTTTATTATTTTACAACAACTAATCGCCAGCACTTGGTTGCATTTCTTCCAGAAGGCAGTAGATGGAAAGACTGGCTTCTCGTGTCTCTCTTATTCGATGCGGTGTGGTAGCTCTCATTGTGGTCGGCTGAGACTATCGATCCTCAGTGTGTACGATCCTGGCAAAATTCATCAGTCCTTTCATACTTGCTCTATTGTCCATATATCTCTGTCAACAATTTACTATTATCCATCCTCTATTAACATACATTTTTATTATTTTACAATAACTAATCCCAAGCACTTGGTTGCATTTCTTCCAGAAGGCAGTAGATGGAAAGACTGGCTCCTAGCGTCTCTCCTATTCGGCGCGGTTGTAGGCACCTGGGCAGCTTTGCGCGCAGGCCGGGCCAGTCGGCATCAGGTGCAGAGGATGCTGAGGGACATGGAGCATTTGAGGAAGGCTGAGCTCGCCTTGGATGATATGCAGAAAGAGCTGGAGAAGGCTAGGCTTGAACAGGTAAGAGGTTTATGGAGGTTGTAAGAGATATTGTGTTTGTTAAGTTCTTGTTTTATAACACTGATGATAAATAAATATGACTAGGTCTGTTTGAAAGACGGTTTTTTTTGTATGATGTATTTATGTTAGGCTTTCGAAATATACCTAGAAATATCAAAAGAAATATCACCTAGGGGCTCGAGTCCAGCCCAAAAAAGGGTGACTATTTTGAATTCAACTAATTTATTTGCATGTCACGAAATGATAAGATCTTGTTACATAATTGAAAGTACAAGTTACGCCCTGTAATGTTAGCCAAAATCCACCTCGGTGGCCTAGTGCTGGCTGGTAGACTTCGACTACCACCATATTGCAAAAAGTAACTACAAACAGTAACCAAAGACCGACGGCTTTACATGCCCTCAAAAAAAACGGAAATTATAGAATAAACAGGTGATTCGCTCACAATATCATAATTAATATACATACATACCTACATATACTCACGGCTGTAAATCTCTAGAAGGAAGGAGCTAAGGAAATAGAAATACCTCAGCCACTTTTGGAAATCTGAGTGGGGAAAAGATGCTAAAAATAAAGGTTGTTGGTGATGGGTCTCCAACCGCATCGCCCAAAAATCCGTTTGTCGCCTCTTACGTACACCCACCGGAAGAAATGGGGTAGTGCTATTCTAAGCCGACCCTATGCAGCAGCATAATTAAGTTAACTCGTAATCAAAGTTATGTTCTGCAAATTTCAGGAAAGTGTAACGACGGAAAAGAAGAACTTAGAAAAGAAACTTCGTGAGGCCGGAGACACGCCATTGCTCAACTCTGCTTCGTCGGATTTAGAAGTAACTCAACTAAAATCTGAAATCGAGGTAAATATCAACGGGATACTTTTGTTTCATAAATATATGGGTACACACAAATAATAATACGCTCCAATTTTACTTCTACTCTAACAAAGATGTACAGTTTTTGAGGTTTTTGACAAAGACCATTTTATGAAAGATTACGAATGTGTGAGTCCAAGGCTCCTGTGGATTAAGGTGAAATTGGGACTAGTCCGGATGCGCATAATTTGCGTTTATGCTCCGGACATGTCTAAATCCCTATCCGAGAGGGAGGAGTTTTGGAATCTGTTAGACGATGTTGTGAATGGGTGTGATCAGAATGAGAGACTTATAATGTTAGGAGATTTTAATGGCTGGGTTGGTGTGTCACGCAACGGTTGCGAAAGAGTTTTAGGAAAGTTTGGTGATCAAAGAATGAATGAGAATGGTGAGAAATTGATTGAGGTATGTTTGGAGAGGAATCTTTGTGTTACAAACACGTTGTTTAAACACAAAGATATCCATATGTATACAAGACAGAGGGGAAGCGAGAGAAGTATGATTGATTTTGTGATAGTTGATGAAAGGCTGAGAGCAAAGGTTGTTGACACCAGGGTCTATAGGGGCACGAACGTTGGCACAGATCACTTTCTCGTTATATCACGATTAAGGGGTCTGTGTACGCGTTGGCGTCACAGGCCTAAAGTGTCAACAACGGATTTTGCGAGAATAAAAGTGGAAAAACTGCAAGAAGATGAAAATATCAGAGATGAATATGTGAGAAAATTGGATGATAGACTAAGTTGCGCGGAGATGAAGGATGAAATGGAAATAGAAGAAGTATGGGATGTGCTCAAATCGACGATGGTTGAATGTGCGACGGAAGTTTGTGGTGTGTGCAAAAGGTCAAATAGACCACCAACAAGTTGGTGGGATAAAGTTGTGAAAGAGGCGGTTGGAGATAAGAAGAAAGCGTGGTTAGATTTACTAGCGATTAAAGCTAGTAAACGGATGAATGCGAGTGTAACTGACGATGTAGTGCAGAAAAGTGAAGATGAATATAAGAGAGTCAAGAATGAGGTGAAGAAGAAAATAGAAAAGAAAAAGCGGGATTTGCAAGAGTGGTGTGAGAGGAAACTTTCTGATAATTTCCGGAATAACCAAAAGTTATTCTGGAAGTATATCCGGAAGGAAAAGGGAGTTTCCCAAAACACGAGAGTGAGTGTAATAAGAGATGAACAGGGTGAATTGGCGACGGATGAAAGTAGCATGAAACGGGTATGGAAGAATTATTTTGAGGGACTGTTTGAAAAAGAGGATGCATCCATTTCTTCGCCAATCGACAGTAATGTTGATTGGAACGAAGAGATGGGTGTTTTCAGTGACAGTGAGATTAGTATGGAAGAAATAATGAAAGCAATGAAAAGTATGAAAGTAGGGAAGGCGGCAGGGTATGATAGGATAACTATCGAAATGCTGAGGGCTGGTAAAGGGTTGGTGGCTTCTTGGTTGTACTTCCTTTTCCAAAAATGCTGGTCGAGTGGCAAAGTTCCTCGAGACTGGTGCAAGGCGGTGATTGTGCCTCTATATAAAGGAAAGGGGTCACACCAAGAGGCTAAAAACTACCGCGGCATCAGCTTACTCAGCATTGTTGGTAAATTGTATGCTAAGGTACTGATTGAAAGAGTGATGAATGAAACTGATGAGAAAATATGGGATGTGCAAGCGGGATTTAGGAAAGGAATGGGATGTATGGATCAAATCTTCTCTCTAAGGAGCATCACTGAAAAGTTCTTAGCTAAGAACCAAAAGGTGTATTGCTCCTTCATTGATTTAGAGAAGGCGTATGATAGGGTGGTAAGAAAGTGTTTATGGGAGGTGTTATCCAAGTTCAGTTTGGGGAGTCAACTTATACGTGCATTGGTATCACTCTATGAGGATTCTAGTGCATGTGTAAGAGTAAACGGGGAAAACACTGACTGGTTCGGAATCTCTAGGGGTGTCCGACAGGGATGTGTAGCTTCTCCGTGGCTCTTCAATTTGTTCATGGATGACTGTTTGACAGAGTTGCGTGAAAGTGATTATGGACTAAGGATGGGTGGATTCATCATTAAATGCCTCTTGTATGCTGACGATCAAGTGCTACTTGCATCATCGGCAGAAGAGTTGCAAGAGATGATGAATATTGCATGTGAGTCTTTTGTAAGAAAGGGAATGAGGGTGAATGTGGATAAGACCAAAACGATGGTTTTTGAGAGACAGGAAGATGTGACAGAATGCGTGATTGCGATTGATGGTAAGGATGTGGAACAGGTGAAGGAGTTTGTATATCTGGGAAGTTTGTTTACAAGGGATGGAAAATGTGATGAAGACATTGAAAGAAGAGTGAAAAAGGGTAATGCGGTAAATGGAGCAATGAATAGCCTAATGATCAGTCAATCGGTGTCTGAAAAGGCCCGAATGGCTGTGCATGATGCTGTTCTTGTTCCTACGCTTATGTATGGAAGCGAATGTTGGGTGTGGCAGAAGAAGCATGAGAGCAGAGTGAATGCAGTAGAGATGAGGTCCCTCAGAAAAATTTGTAATGTTAGATTGTGTGACCGAGTGAGTAATAGCGTTATTCGTGAAAAGTGTGGTGTGAAAGATGATATTGTAAGAAAGATAGAAAAAGGAATGTTGAGATGGTTTGGGCACATAGAGAGGATGGATGATAGAAAATTGGTAAAAGGGATCTATAGAGCTAGTGTGGATGGTAATGTTAGTAGAGGACGACCACGGAGAACACACTTGGACCAAATTGAGAGTGTGCTCAAAAAGGCTGGCGTCCGAAGTATGAAGAATAAAAGAGCATGTATGAAAAGATTGATGGATGTAAGCGAAGCTAGAGAGGTTTGTCAGGATCGTACAAAGTGGCGATCGATAGTCTCTGCCTACCCCAATGGGAATTAATGGCGTGAGTATATGTATGTATGTATGTATGTACCATTTTATTATTTGAAGACTAATTAAACTAGACTATTGCCACTGCCACATCAGCTATCTGAATGTAAAAGACCCGTTGAAATAGGCCTAGCCGTTTCAGAGATAATCTACAACTAAAAAAAAAAATTTAAACAAATTCTGTTCCGGTATATATGTGCTCATGGGTGTACCCAGGTTAGGGGAGCGCAAATCAATTTTTCAATTCTTTCTCCTAGCCTTTTCCCGTTTCTCAGTCGGGGTCGGCTATTTAACCTAAGGACATTGACGAAAGTACTGGTTTTTTTTCAAAATAATGTAAATATAGTGTACTGCATAATAAAATTGTTAATCAATAACAATAGACAGTTGAGGGGTATATGATATCCATGGGGGGGGGGGCAGTCCCTTCCCTGCCTCCCCCCCTCGGTACGCCCATGTATCTGCTGATTAACTACTAGAAACAGAATTTAAATCTAATTCCTTTGCACAGATGCTTCGTGCGGAACTCCGTCGCGCAGAGGGCGAACTAGAAGACCGTTGCTGGGCGCCCCCCGCCGGCCTACAGCAATGGCTGCAACTCACACACGAGGTGGAGAACAGGTCCTATCTGAGGAAGAAACAGCAGGCGGATGCGCAGCTGCAATCCGCTAGGGAGGCGGTGAGTTTGTCTCGATATTCTAGATGGGATGTTGCACGAATGGACAAATGTAGCGTTCCGCGAGCAAGAAAGCGAAGCAAGTAATAGATAGAACTTTCTATCTCTTTCACTCTGGGATGCGGTGAGTTTGTTCTTTTGCAATTTCACAAACGAGGTGGAGAACAGGTCCTATCTGAGGAAGAAACAGCAGGCGGATGCGCAGCTGCAATCCGCTAGGGAGGCGGTGAGTTGTGATATAATCATTCTAAATCAGATACTGTATGCACGAAAATTCTCTCGTTTCGCAATATAGAACGCCAAACAAACAAAAGGTAGGATCTGCTATCTTTTTTACTCTTAAACATGACAATCATTCATTGGGGCTTTTAAGGGATTTTTGGGTGATGCGGTTGGATACCTATCACCAAACAACTTTTATTTCACCATCTCTTCTCCCCACGCAACTTCCAAAAGTGGCTGAGGAATTTCTTATTCCTTAGGTCTGGGTACCCCTTCTAGAGATGTGAGTATATGTATGCATGTACTCGTATGTATGTAATCATTCTAAAGAATCTGTTGTTGATGCGCAGTTGCAATCTAAGAAAGAAGAGCGCTGGTTCATTCTAACAAGCATATATCAAAAACTAATTGATTGATATTGTATAAAGGGCAATTTTAATCTTCTTTAAATATGGAAGCTAACTATGATATTCATATGTCTTAATTTATATTTATTTACATATAAATAAAATGAACTGATAAAATCAATATACTCATGCCTTTAATTCCCATGGTGGAAAGCAGCTATTGATAGCCACTTCGACAAATTGCAACAAAAATCTCGATTAACATTTTCTTCATTCTTTGCCCTCTAGGGCCCCCCTTTTATACTACTATGAATCGACTTGGGAGGTTCGGGGCTATTTAAGTGATTATTTGGCGATCTGGCTCATCACCAGCCATCCTTTATTTCACAATCTTATTCCAACTGAACTTCCAAAAGTGGTTGAGGAATTATAGCCATGAGTACGAATGAAAAATAATTTTATCTACTTTAAATTTCAGTGCGAGAAACTACGCAAAAAGCGGACCAGTTTAGTTGGCGCGTTCGTGTCGACTCACGGCAAATCTATCGATGAGGTGGACAGATCCATTGTGGAGGCTAGAACGGCGCTTAATGAAGTCACTCAAGAGTTACAAGTAAGTGCTTTAACTGACTTAACTTTAAAGGTGAAATAAGGTAATAAAGGTATTTAATTTGACTATGATTGTTTTGTTCATGTCGCCTGCGTTGGTAGAGTTTATTGGTTTGATAGGTTTCCATTCTCTTAGGAAGGATATTTTGGTTAATAGGCTTTTTTTGAAAATAACGGAAAACCGAGAAATGCATTATTCCAACTAACTACAAAAAAGAAAGGGAGGTCTAGAGGCATGAAATGAAAAACAATAATTTTCTACTACTACTACTTTTTCCAATTTTCTACTTAGGTTAATTGTATTATTGTTGGATAAACCCTGATGTATAAATTAATTTAATAAATAAATTGTAAAATATTAATTTATGAAGCTGTAGGTCTACTTGTTTCTTTTATAAATCTGTACATTTGTAATCTTAACGACTGTTTGTTTCCTAAATACATGAAATAAAAATAAAATATTATACTAGCTGACCCGATAGACTTCGTACTGTCAAATTTGCTTACGACAAAACTATAGGCGTTTTTTCCGGTACTTTTTGTTAAATCAGGCATGAATATTTTATTGGTTATTTTTTTTTGGGATAAAAAGTACCCTGTTTGATAATTTGGGTCATTATCTAGCATTCTTCCGAATTTCACTCATATACATTACGTACTTGAGGAGCCTTTTCGCGTCAAACACATAAACATCTAAACTTTCACATTTATAATATTAATAGGGTTATTCCTTGCTGTGGAAGACATGCGAAGGCCATGGTGGTAGCCGGGTTCTAACAAAAGCAAAATACACGGTAGATCCGAGCCCCTAGATTGGGACATATATGGGCAAACGTGAAAATAAAAGGACATTATAAATATCCTTTTAGCCCCTAGAAAATTACAATTGCCAGTAGTAAGGGATAGCGACTTGAAGATATGTTATGCACAGATAAATAATATGCAAGACTCATGAATTTGAAACACACATTATTATGAATGAATCAAATTAATGCTTTCAGCGGTATTCGATCCCTCGACTTTCGGACCCAAAATCTAGTCACCTATCAACTATAACATAACATACATAACATAACATAAACGTTCACGCCGTTTATCCCCGAAGGGGTTGGCAGAGGTACCAATACTTCTGAACTCACATGGCAGCGCCATCTAGTGTCCAGAGAAGGTACCCACGTTTTGCTTAGACAGTGTACTCACGTGATAGGGGGCAGGCCTATTGCCGTTTTGTACGAATACACTGTCACATGACTAAGTACAACTCAGCCATGTGGGTTTCCTCACGATGTTTTCCCTCACCGTTAACAACCATGATAAATTAACCACACATATGACCTATCAACTATAATTTGTGTAAAAATTAGAATATAAATTAATATCGCAGGAAAGAATGCACCGATGGAAGCAAATAGAGCGTTTGTGCGGCTTCAACATAATCAATAACAACGGATTGCAGTTCCTTGAAAGTACCCTTTATAGGAACACTAATGGCCGCCCCGGAGGTAGACGTAAGTATTTTATACGTATTTTTATTTCAATTTTGCTGTGTAGTGTCGGCTTAGAATAGCACTAACCCATTTCTACCCGTGGGTGATCGTAAGAGGCGACTAAGGGTATATGGGCTTTTAAGTGATTTTTGGGTGATGTGGTTGGAGACCCGTCACCAAAAACATTTATTATTACCATCTTTTCCCCAATCTACTTCCAAAAGTGGCTGAGGAATTTCTCTTTCCAAAGCTCTGGCTACCCCGTTAAGGGATTTATAGCAGTGAGTATATGTATGTATGTGTATGTTTTATTTCGAGCCCCAATACCATTACCAAAAACATTACATTAACAATCTCTTCCACACTGAACTAAAAGTGGCTGAGGATTTATTCCGAAGCTCTAGCTAACCCCCTCTAGGGATTTACTGCCGTGAGAATATGTATGTATGTTTGATTTCAACATACATACATACATATACTCACGGCTATAATTCACACGTAGACACGTTTTGCTTGGAAAGTGTACTCACGTGATAAGTGGCAGTCCTATCGCCGTTAGCCCCGTGGTTTTACTCATGATGTTTTTCTTAATCGTTAACGATCAAAGAAACATAGCTGTGTAGTGTCGGCTTAGAATAGTACTACCCCATTTCTTCCGGTGGGTGTACGTAAGAGGCGACTAACGGACTTGGGGCTTTTTAAGGGATTTTTGGGCGATGCGGTTGGAGACCCATCATCAACAACCTTTATTCTACCATCTTTTCCCCACTCAACTCCCAAAAGTGGCTGAGGAATGTATAATTTCTTGAATTTATAATAGGTAGATGTTTTTTGTAAACTGCTTTAGGATTTGTAGGTCTTAAAAATATATTGATGTTTCGAAAATATATGTTTTCTTAAAATTATGTATTGATTATATATTATACTATTTAAGTGGCTGAGGAAAGACTAATTATAAAGCTCTAGCTATCCTTTCGTTTGCGATTCGTAGCCGTAAATATACTGATAGATATCTATATATCTGTCTCTTTCCTTACCAATGCTACTTATTTATGTGCTAAACATTTACAAATGACTTATTATTATGATAGCTGTGTAGTGTCGGCTTTGAATAGCACTACCCCATTTCTTCCGGTGGGTGTACGTAAGAGGGGACTAACGGTATTGGGGCTTTAAAGGGATTATTGGGCGATGCGGTTGGAGATCCATCACCAACAACCTTTATTTTACCATACTTTCCCCACTCAACTTTCCAAAAGTGGCTGAGGAATTTCTCATTCCTTAGCTCTGGCTACCCTATCTAGGGATTTATAGCCGTGAGTATATGTATGTATGTATTATGATAAAATTATTTTTGTCCCCAGCCCGAATGAGCAGTTCCCAAGATGACCTAAGTATGGGCGATGACGCATCCATTTGCGGTTCAGGTAAGACCTTGGATGATATCATGTCACATGATCACGTTGATTAGACCACGTGATTGTATTGATTAGATTATGTTGTAGGATACACGATTTTGTCATCGATAAATAAATATATAGATTTTGTACTGGCGGAGACTTGCTTGAAAGGAGATTAGGCAGTTTTTATAATGGTCTGTTAGTGGATTGAGATTGTTCGTATAGTTTTAGACTATTACCGTGTTATTTAAATCTTTTTGTTCATGAAAACCTCATGTGGGGATTATTACTAATAAAAAAAAAATAAAAAAAATATACCGGTCGAATTGAGAACACTCCTTTTTTTGAAGTCGGTTAATAAAGAAAAATCTCGACACGATACGGGGGCGTATACCCGAGGTTCAAAAAAAAAAAGTCAAAAGTCAAAAAGTTTATTCTTCAAAATTAAGTTAAAAACTATCATTTTTTGAACGTCTAATTTTTTTTAATTTATCATTAGTCCGTTGCTTCGGAAGGTGTTCGTAAAGAGAAGAAGCAACAAAGAAACTCTTGACATTCACATTTTTTCATTCTTTCAAAACATAGTTTGTACAATTTCAGTTTATTAACATGTTTTTACTTTATAAAAGATTTTCTATGCGACAAAACCAAACGCTAGTTTGACATAATAAAAATAAATTTTCCATCACAAAAACCAATCACATAACGTGAGAAGAAGGTTGCGGGTTCGATTCCCGCTTGTGTCGAGATATTTCTTTCCTTTATTTATTACTATTACCATGTTACCGTTTGAAGGACTTAAATTTTTAATTTCTTTTGATATTTTATAATGGTTATACGAATATGGACCAGTAAGAATTCCTTGTAGTGCTGATTGAAAATTTACATAAAATATGAAGCAGAATGTCTTTTTGCCAATGAATAATAAATAGTGGTAAAATACATGAAATGGCAATATTAACTGTCAATCATAAATAAAGAATAAATTAAGGAAAGAAAAATTTCGACACAGGCGGAAATCGAAATTTTTCTTTTCTTTTATTTATTCTTTATTTATTAGTAATAATCCCCACATGAGGTTTTCATGAACTTAAATATTCAAAATATTGACTGTCTTTATACATGGTCAAAAAACTAAAACTATACTTTCATGAGATATTTATAAGAAAAAACTTAATATTCACATTATTGATATAATGCGTCATTGATTTTGAAATCCATACGTAAGCCATTTTGTATTGCTACAAAGCTATAATTTCAATTTTTATTTAAATAAATTGTTCGGCAATTTAAGAAACACCTTTCAGAGAAGGTGGATTAAAATAAAATTAAATAGTGGTCCTCCAAATAATATTAATTATTGATTTTACATTGCAAAATAAACGTTCAAATTAAACGACCATTAAAAAAACTGCTAAATATGAAACTCATTACTTCTTGTAAGACCCATTTTACCTACTCTCGCTAGTAATCTATTTATTTATTTATTTAAAGGGACATAGGAAAACATACTTTCAACAAAAAACATAAATTTATAATTACTTTGTGACTACACATGTTTTGCATACAATAGTAGGGACAGAGGTGCTCTAACCTCATAAATAGGGATATTTTTGTACGACACAAAATGATTGCCTTCAGCCCTCGTTGCATATGGCGTGTGAGAGTGAGTATGTCATGTGAGAAGTGAGATACTGATAGATTTATTCATACAAAATTTTACCTGCCTCATGCTGCTGGTGGAATGATTTTTAAACATTCAATGTTATTAAATATATACATACATACATATACTCACGCCATTAGTTCCCATTGGGGTAGGCAGAGACTATTGATCGCCACTTCGCACGATCCTGACAAACCTCTCTAGCTTCGTTTACATCCATCAATCTTTTCATACATGCTCTTTTATTCTTCATACTTCGGACGCCAGCCTTTTTGAGCACACTCTCAATTTGGTCCAAGTGTGTTCTCCGTGGTCGTCCTCTACTAACATTACCATCCACACTAGCTCTATAGATCCCTTTTACCAATTTTCTATCATCCATCCTCTCTATGTGCCCAAACCATCTCAACATTCCTTTTTCTATCTTTCTTACAATATCATCTTTCACACCACACTTTTCACGAATAACACTATTTCTCACTCGGTCACATAATCTAACCTTACAAATTTTTTATTAAATATATATCATGTTTAAAAAAAAATAGCACGTAATTTTTGGTTTTGTCACTTCCATTTACTTTGATGTTTAGAGCTAGAGTAATTTTACGGCTCGTTCTATGCCATGACATGACACTGCGTAACATATTATAATTTTAAAGATCTTGTAATACGACAATGTATGTTTTTCCTATGTGCCCTTCCCATGTACGCACTCGATGGGTTTGTACAAAAAAATACCATGCCAATACTTTTTTCATTTGTAAAACCCACAATTAGTGTAAAGCACAATACACTCTGAGCCCGCCGTGCCGCCGACTTTGCCCGGCGGCCTGTGTTGAAAAAATTATGTCTAACCTTGTGTATGATAACTAGACCGCCAACTTTACGTTGGCGGCCCGGCGGGCTCAGTGTATATTGCCCTTTTAGTTTACCTCGCTGTCATTCTATGCTCAAAATTAATAATATTAAATTGATGTTATCATACTCAAAACCCATTGTGTGTTTTTTCTCATTTTAAGCTTGAATTTCATTTTGTTATGACAACAGAATTTTGTGTATATATTGTTGTACCAATGCTCTTTCGTTTACAAAATAACCTCACGAATTCTTTTTTTTAATGTGTTGTCTTTGATTGTAATTTTTAACTTTATTTGCTGTGAAAAATAAGTTTATATTTTTTGAACATGTTGATCATCTATGCAGCTTTTTTTTATTTATAGTTTTAAAATATGTATTTAATTAGACTAATAAGCAAAGAACTAGTGGAATTTATAATTATTTTTATATTAGCAACAGTTTTTAATGTCTATTTTATTTTTACTTCAGAATATATCGTTTAATGGGTTTTCTACTACACATGTGTTGGTAGATCTATCTTAATACTTACAAGAGAATAGCTAATTAAAAAGCCTTCTATTTCTTATGTATCGAAGGTTAATTGCATTATTATATGTATTTTAAATTTTAGTTAATAGTAATTATATTACAGATATATTTTAAGATTGTCATTTTTTCTTAAGCTAAATTAATCGTTGGGTATTGAAATGAAACCCACAAGCCTATAGTAATTGAGAAGAGCCTAGTAACTTTTTTGACTGTACCTAACTTCCCTTAAACTTATAATATTTGTACAAAAAAAAACTACTAACCTGCGCTTGTTTCCGTTTTAACGTGATAACGTCTTAAAAATCAATGCAAGACAAAATGATTAAGCGTGGAGCTCACGTCGGTCTCGGAATTTCAACAGTTTTGTATCCGTTTACTAGATGGCGCTGTTTGTTTTGTAAACTACTTGTAAAGGTTATCATTTTACAAATAATAAATGAATAAAATAAATAAATCCATACAAATATGCAATTAAATTTTTAATAAATTATATTTTAGGATGCTATCACGTAAAATAATCGTCCGTTAACTTACTTTTCAGACAAATATTTGCTGTACTTTATAAATTCCCACCTTTTAAAGTCACTTATTTTAATTGGCTATCCTCTTTAGACCTCTTGAAATTAGTTAAAGTAAAACTTTAATATTTATATTATTATAAACGTTAAATATAATGTTACCAGTAATGATTCAAATCGAAAACAGGTTATTTATATTTATTATTGTTAATATTTTTCAAGTTCAGTGCCAATACATTATATAAATAGTGTGTGACATTATAATTCCTAATAAATATAGTCATACAAATAGGTGGAAGTGTGACAGTGAGACTGTGATTATATATATTCCAGTTTAATCATAATCATGATTGCTTAAAAAAAACTTTTTTATACAATATTTGTTAGGTCGTGTGACTTAAATTTTTACTACAATTATGTGCTCAAAGTTTTTAATAGTATCTGTACTTATAAAATAATTAGATGGCTTTAGACAAAATCAGTATTAAGTTTGCGCAATTTCATATTTATATAAAGTAGTGTTGAATGCAGCTAAGTGTGTTTGCTTTTGGCATATATCGAGAATGTAAAGTGCACTTTTTTATTGAAAGATAGCTGAAGAATGTTAATGAAGAAGTGTATGAAAATAATGATTTTGAAGCTAACTAATGTTCCCATATGTCGCTAATCAAAAGAGTTATACCCCAGAAACCAAACAATTTTAACCCAAGTTGAAATTCCAATTTGCTCCAAAAATTTGCTGTGTAGTGTCGGCTTGCTGTGTAGTGTCGGCTTAGAATAGCACTACCCCATTTCTTCCGGTGGGTGTACGTAAGAGGCGACTAACGGTGTTGGGGCTTTTTAAGGGATTTTTGGGCGATGCGGTTGGAGACCCATCACCAACAACCTTTTTTCTACCATCTTTTCCCCACTCAACTTCCAAAAGTGGCTGAGAAATTTCTAATTTCTCAGCTCTGGCTACCCCTTTTAGGGATTTACAGCCGTGAGTATATGTATGTATGTATGTATGTTGAAATTCCATTTAGTAAAAGCGTTTTTTTATATATAAAGAAAAGTTTTAGAGTATATAGTGCAGCCTTGAATATGTTTTTTTATTATCCTAAATTTCATGTATATAATATACATCAAAATATTCTAAAACGCAACCCCAAATTTTAATGGAAATCTAAAACTTTTAAATATATTTAAAAAAAAATAACAAATAGAACACTGAAAGAAGAGTTCAATTTAATAAATATGCATCATTGGAAATTGCCATGAATTTATTCTAGATTTTTTGACTAGTTAATGTTTAAGTCTTTATTTAAACTATGTTTAAAACTACACTTAGATGGAAAAATTTAAGAGTAACTTTAGACTAGTTGTCATAGCAAATCTCAAAACTATATAGATAGAAATCAGCTTACACCTTATTTAACAAAATAGAACTACGAAAATGTCTGGTACAATTAATTTGTCATTACATGTTTGAAGAAACTATTATGTGCAAATATTAATGTCCATTGTTTCATTTAAACGCCCAGATATTTTCTTAGATCCATTTTGAAAAATCTTTTGCAGTTTATGAGCTGCTTTCGATATTTCATAAAAGTTTTTTTTAGAATTTCGTAGCGCAAATGATCTGATTTTGTGTTGTGTAAAATACCACTTTTTATGTATTGAGTGATTGTCCGTGATGGTTTAATAAACAATTCAAAACGTATTTTAGGCTATATCACAATCCGTAGGAAGCTTTCAGGCTTTTCGTTTGTGTATTTAAAGTGCGTTCATTTTGTATATTTTAAAATGCGTTCATTTTTTATATTTTAAAGCATGTATGTGATAGTTTTTACACGAAACTTATTATGGTGTGGGTAATTGCATGTCTCTTTCTAATTTAAGTATTTTAAGATATTGTTTGTCTTTTTATTCCATGTTACGTTGTTTATTGTAGTATTTTTAATGTTTATTTTCTCAATTTTAATTTCCGCACGTTTGAAAGCTTTTGACGATTGTGATTTATTTTTATTTTGCATTTATCCTTTTTCGCTTTTCAAAATATCCCTACCTACAATTATTGCTTCCTGTTTTTACAACTACAGAGCATGATTTATTCGTACTATGCCAAATATAAGGTAAGAAATATGTGAATTGCAATGCATGATTTTTAACTATTACATACATGCTTTAAATATATTAATCATATCTAAATACGAATCTGTAATCGGAGACTAATAAATTATATAATTTTAACATATTGATGGCTTTTAATTAATAAATATTATTTAATTTATATTGAATAAACTGTATATTATATTAATAAAGATAATGTAATCTAGTGGCTGATAACTTCGGATGGAGAGAAGATTCTTCAGGCAGTGAACATGAGGCCCCACACTACCCACTCGATCTGAGATTGGCTGAAGCAAAGTGAGTTTTTCTTCATTTTTGCCCCTTTTTCAATTTAATTTCTAATATACTAATCACCTACCTTCTATAAGTGTAGACTCTTGGGTATCGATTCCAAAAAAAGGTGGTTAGACCTTCAGCATGAGGAATTATTCAGTTTTAGCTCTTAGCCGCCAGTATCCAATCGGCTGGCTTCCATATTAAACATGGGTTTAGGTATAGGTTCAAATACCTTCATATTCTTATCTTTATATTCACGAATCCTTAGTGACCCTGCCTCTTTAAAATGGACGCCCTTTATGCCTACATCACTGTGGCACACACCATTGACATTGATTTTTAAACGGCACTATTATATTCATAAATAAAAGATGTTATTAAAGGAAAGAAAAATTTCGACACTGGCGGGGTTTGAACCCGCGACCTTCGGGTATACGCCCCCGTCGCTCCGAATTAGTTAAAATTCGGAGGTAGGAAACGCAAACACTACTTGAACGTGTAAAAAAAAGAAACAAAGGATAGAGAAATTTCGCGCTGGATGCCAACTGACACTGTAGCTCAGTTGGCAGAGCGACGGGGGCGTATACCCGAAGGTCGCGGGTTCAAACCCCGCCAGTGTCGAAATTTTTCTTTCCTTTAATAACATCTTTTATTTATGAGTAATAATCCCCACATGAGGAATTCATGTCAAAAAACATTAAATTATGTGATAGTTAGGCGTTTCCAACATTTGCATTCTATCTGAAAAGGTAGACAAGTGGCCGTCCGAATTAGTTAAAATTCGGAGGTAGGAAACGCAAACACTACTTGAACGTGTAAAAAAAAGAAACAAAGGATAGAGAAATTTCGCGCTGGATGCCAACTGACACTGTAGCTCAGTTGGCAGAGCGACGGGGGCGTATACCCGAAGGTCGCGGGTTCAAACCCCGCCAGTGTCGAAATTTTTCTTTCCTTTAATAACATCTTTTATTTATGAGTAATAATCCCCACATGAGGAATTCATGTCAAAAAACATTAAATTAGGCACTATTATATGTTCTCTATCTATGAAATGTATTGTCGAATTAGTATCCCTTATCACTATTGTTATAAGTCATTATTGTTATTTTCTAGGAGCTATCTTGATCCATTTCACGTGTTTATTTATTATACTGTCAACCGTTAAGAAGCAGACAAAAGTAGTTAACACCAGACTAAAAATGTTAAACAACCAACATTTTGCGGATACATTACTTTTCCAGATTACATATGGAAGAGAGATTAGCCCAAGAAGCCACCAAACGGCTGGAAGAGAGACGCACCGAGGAGAAGAGATTAGCAGAAGAAGTGAGAGTGAGAGGGTCTGCCGGAGACCTTAGAAAGAGTCCCGCGGAAGAAAGGAGGAGTAGGGATCAAGTGCACTTTATACTTGGTGGGGATAAGTAAGTATTTTTTAATTATTTTAATTTAAATCATTTATTACAGAAAAATAGAGTTATTTGGGTTTGTAAAAATATAACTTAGCCTTATTTTAGTTCATATAACCTTATTATTTTATTTATTCATTTATTTCAGACGTTACAACATCCATATATTTGTTAGTAGACAGTGAAAATGACTTAAACCTATTGTTAGTATTATTATTATTGTAATTTATATAAAATCTTATTGTGTCGTCACTTTGCCACACTGTACGCGGTACATTCCCTGTTCCAGTGAATGGTCCGCACCCAGTGAGCCAAAATGGGACAGTCAAAACGTTAAACGTTTTATTGGAATATAAATTTTATGAATAAATACATTTATAAAATACTTTAAGTAAGTAAGTAAGTAGGATGCACAAAGAGTCAACTTTGACATTTGTACTCATACGTTTTTGGAATATTATCTCAATTATTTTGTTCTGTTCATCTGTTCGGGATTTATTGTTTAGAACTATTTTCATTTAACATTAGAAATCTTAAAGAAACGTATCTAAAACGGTTGCTTATGCTATAATTTCTGTCTATTAAATTAAATGTGACGCCACAACACTTTTTCTTTCATATTTAAGTACCTATATAAAAATATTGAACCAAAAAATGTATGTCTTGTAATTTATCTATACTAATATTATAAAGCTGAAGAGTTTGTTTGTTTGAACGCTAGGATCTCAGGAACTACCCAATCAAATTGAAAAATTCTTTTTGTGTTGGATAGTCCATTTATTGAGGAAGGTTTTAGGCTATATATCATCACGCTGCGACCAACAGGAGCAAACTATCAGCGAATAATGTTGCAAAAACGGGGATAATTATTCATACTAAGGCTTCCGTTCTGTGCGCTGCGTAAACGGTTTAAGTTACCCAAAAAAAATGTATTAAAGAATTATTTCTCTTTAAATGATCTAAAAAAATGCCCGTGACAGTATATGTCTAACTTTTAAGTTTCACTTACTATAACTATTTTTATGGTAAATAAATTTGGTCGAATTTAATGCATAATTGCCATAATGTTTTATCAACATAATATTAATCTTTATCCAAATAAATATGTTGTTAATTGAGAGTATTTAATTGAGAACAAAATTTTCCTTGACATCACTTAATTTAAATAAACATCTTAGAAGATAATACAATTTTTAAATTACTCCGTAACAAAATTTACACGCGTGCATGTAGCGTGTAGCGCAAGACAAGACGCTGCGCTGGCCGGCGAGCGAGGGCACCTGCGCGAGAAGTTTATGTTTAAACCTTATCCTATTAAAATTATAAATGTGAAAGTTTAGATGTTTGTGTGTTTGTAGCTAAATGAAGACTGATTCACAGAACGTATTTAAAATAAAATTTACAGGAAGCCAGATAATGATCCCAATTAACACAATAGGACACTTTTTATCCCAGAAAAATTAAGAGATCAATAAATTTTCCTAAAAAATGGTTAAACAGACTAAGCATCAATGCTCAGCCGACACTACTATACTTATAACCTTAAAATTTATAAAGTGAAAAAATTGTGAGGACACTATGAAAAACACCTTTTTTCTCATCGCATGACAGAGACCCTCAATAGGTCAGTTAAATATTTCAGTTTGACGACGTGAAAGTCTACACTTTTGACAGTACGAAGTCTGTGGGGTCAGCTAGTGTTTTATATGTCTCATGTAATTTATGTTATATCTTGTTGTGTAGTGCCGGCTTAGAATAGCACTACTTCATTTCTTCCGGTGGGTGTTCGTAAGAGGCGGCTAACGGTATTGGGGCTTTTAAAGGATTTTTGGGCGATGCGGTTGGAGACCCATCACCAACAACCTTTTTTTCACCATCTTTTCCCCACGCAACTTTCCAAAAGTGGCTGAGGAATTTTTAATTCCCTAGCTCTGGCTACCCCTTCAAGCGATCTATAGCTGTGAGTATATGTATGCAATTTATAATATGCTCTAATGACTTCTAAGTAACATATGTTCTTACACATGACCTTACACGTTTCCTCACTTTACTCTTCCAGTGTAAACTGGACCGGCGAAGACTTAGGACAGATAAAGTCAAGTGTGAGTCACGCACAATCGCAGCCGCAGCTACGAAGACCGCAACCGCCGCCGCGGCGACCGGTTTCCTCGCAGATGTTAAGATCGAGGAGTACCGATCTTATTGAGGATAATAAGTAAGAAAGTATTATTATACATACATACATATACTCACCGCTGTAAATCCCTAGAAGGGGTAGCCACAGTTAAGGAACTAAAAGTTCCTCAGCCACGTTTGGAAAGTTGAGTGGGGAAAAAATGGTAAAAAAAGGTTGTTGGTGATGGGTCTCCAACCGCATCGCCCAAAAATCCCTTAAAAGCCCCAATACCGTTAGTCGCCTCTTACGTACACCCACCGGAAGAAATGGGGTAGTGCTATTCTCTATTAAATCTTAAAAATTAAAATTTGTGATTTTGAGGGATTTAAAGCCGTGAGTATATGTATGTATGTAAGATTTAATCCAGTTTGCAGTTGCTATCGTATTAGACTATGGTAAAGTGGCTTCCTATTCGCCTCCGCCGAAATGCGCATACTTTGTCTCTTCTTTACTCTATCTTGTTCAATCCTGCCACTCCTTTCTATCTAAAAGAACGTTTTCAATTTCTATCTTCTTCCCATAACCTTAATTTACGTTCAGACCATAATCTTCAATTAACCATTCCCTCTCATTCAACCAATTTCTATGGCTCCTCTTTTTCTGTACACGCTGTGCAATTGGCCTAGACCTCGCTTTTTTAACATACCCTTTTTATATTATAAATCGATAAAGGACATCAAACTAAACAACTTTGCCCATGGAATGCCTATCTAAAATATTGTAATTTTCAAAAAATAATAATAATTAAAAATTGTCGTACCTAGTTCAAACTGAGAATGTATAGAATGAGATTCCTTGCTTCAGTGAAAATAAGAAATTTAAAAAAAACATCTGATCTATGCTTTTTGCTCTGTAAACAAAAACATAACTTCTTTCTGTATTTTCCAGTTCAATCGCTCGCTTACCGGTTTATTTTCATGATATTATTTTTCAACGACGATCAATACAACTGTAAAATACCGAAAGAAGTTATATTTTTGTTTACAGAGCGAAAAGCATAGATCAAATGTTTTTTTTTAATTTCTTATTTTCTCTGAAGCAAGGAATCTCATTCTATACATTCTCAGTTTGAACTAGGTACGACAATTTTTAATTATTATTATTTTTTGAAAATTACAATATTCTAGATAGGCATTCCATGGGCAAAGTTGTTTAGTTTGATGTCCTTTATCGATTTATAATATAAAAAGGGTATGTTATAAAAGCGAGGTCTAGGCCAATTTTGGAACGCACTTCCTGTGGAGGTGCGATTGGCTAAATCACTTAATGTGTTCAAGGATCTGGTGAAACAACACTATCTCACTGAAGCGCTGTAATACTGTTGCTTTGTAAATTATATGCATTAATTATATTTCTAAAACGTATTTGTGTATTTTATTTAGGTATTTATATATAAAAGTATGTAGTTATGTATGTATGTGTGTTCATATGTGTGTAATATGTATATTATTTTGTGTAATTAATATTTATGTTATTATTTATTATTTCAATTAAATAAGTTAGTTTTAAAGTAAGCTTGTTTTGCGCATCTACCCAGATAACTAGTTTACCGATCTCACGTTTCAAAGGTTGTCTGGCAGAGATCGCTTTTAGCGATAAGACCGCCGATTGTACCTTACTGTAAACTGTATGATAATTTCTTTTGTAAATTTGTGTTTGATGTACAATAAAGAGTTATTCTATTCTATTCTAAATTCACCCTATTCAGGATAGTCTCGAGCCCCTCAGTGGGGACATATACGGGCTGTGAGTATGATGTTGTAAAATAAAGACTTAAGAAACATCTGAATACTCTAAGTATTCATGAAAAGACACGAAAAAATATTACCCGTATTAAATTTTAAATAATTTGAATACAAGTTTTCACTTGTTTACTGTTTTACTTATTTAGGTCAAAGGATTTTCGTGGGATTTTATCCCATCACCAACAATCTTTTAGAAGCATTTTTTAACCAGCAGCATAAAATGCTGAATTTCATGATACATTTTTAGGATGATTTTTTATTCTAATTATCGGCACAATTTTCTTTTTTTTTCGTCTAGTTATAAATTTAATCATCATTTTCTTATAAGTTGTGTTGATGAAATTTGATCAGCATCGTCTAATTGATGTATGACTACACTAAAAACTTATATTATTAACACGTTCTTCCAGACTACCTCGTCCCACGTTTTTAAAACAGAAAACAGTGGCAGAAGAACTAGGCAATGACGCGGGCACTCCATCAAGTAACACCCCTCCTGAAGAAGAGTCTACCGATTCCTCATTAGTCGATGAGGAAGGAGTCCCTAAACCAAGAAAACGACGACTACATCTGCCTTTTGGGAAGAAAAACAAAACTGCCGTATGACACAGAGAAAACGACGTAAGGGCTAAAGTAAAGACGTTCTGGAAGTTTTGTGGCAACTTTTTAAATAGGAAACTGATGGATATAGATGTTATTTGACTGATGGTGAGTTTACAACTAGATTTGCTAGTGTTTGAAGACGTTTTGGAAAAGTGATGGAAATCGTACTTTTGGTATCACGAACGAATGTATTGAGAAGTTTAGGTCGTTTTGTATATTGATATTTAGATTCATTGTTTGAATTGCGTTTTTTTTTTCTTAAAAATGGACTTTTTAAATAATATGACAGCTCAATTAATGGATGTGAAATACTAGGGCTTCCAACTTTTTGAGTTTTTTTTTAGCTTCTGTATTGGCAATATATCTTATGATTAATCATCCATTTAATATAATTGTTGATCTGAAATGAATTGCACTTATGCTGAATAATGTCATTGTAAATTATTTTTTTTGACGCATTACTATGGTGTTTAAGTTTTATTATCTGAAAATATTATAAGAGAAAAAAGCATGACACGCATAGTTTTCCGTATTAATATTTCGGTTATTTATCATAAAAATATTTAGATGTGATTATTAGAATAATAAATTTTCTGATATGTTACAATTTGTGGATAGCCCTTTTAAAGTATTGATAATACTGGTTTTTATTGGATTTAATATCTCGCACGCTTAATACTGCAGTGACCTATGTCAAAATTGATGAATTGAGTTACAATACTAGACAGACCTTTAAAAGCATGCTCTACAACATGATGAATACGAGACGATAAATACCCAAGTGAAAATGAACCTTTTTGTGTTGAGAATACGGGTGTTTTCTCGTGCCTTTGAGTTAAAAAATTTTTTTTTAATTTGAAACTATTTATTTGAAAGGTTTTTAACATTTATAATTATAATACAAAGGGGTATTAATCTATACTTATTAACTAGATTGTGGCCCCTAGGGAGTCTAATATAAGATTTTACAATATTTACTGGACTGGACTGGATTTAAAATGTAATAAATTAATCAACAAAAAAATTAAAAATATCTTATTTATTTAGACCATACTTTTTAAGGTGTGTGAAATATTGTAACTCAATTCATCAAAATTTTGACATAGATCACTGTAGTATTAAGTTCTGTTTTCTTTACTCGATGTACGAATGTGAAGAAATAAACAACTGTACATATATATGCAAAGTTTTTGACGCATTATTTAGATATTTTTTGTGCTCGATTTTACCTACACAACGTAATAGTGATTTATATTTGTAACGCACCAAACTTTTAGTAATATAAGCCATAACATCATGGACAATAAGTTGCTTAGTTTATGGCAAACTGGTAAAGATTAATATAAAACAAATCGTAGTTGCTTCCCGTCTCCTAAAATTTTTGGTTCTAGAGTTTCACGAAGCGATTTAAATTTCAGCTTTCATAGCAATGGCTTTCGCTATATTTTGTCAAAAGAATCGGAAACCCAAATGTTAATAAAAGTACTTAGCAGTTAAATTTTGCAAGGAAAAGGTTTTTAGACGATAATGGTTTGCAAGTGCAAAATAAGGGCAAGATGAAACATTTTGAACAAAAGGATTTCGAACGTTAGCTGTGTAGTGTCGGCTTAGAATAGCACTACCCCCTTTCTGCCGGTGGGTGTACGTAAGAGGCGACTAACGGCATTGGGGCAATTGAGGGATTTTTGGGCGATGCGGTTGGAGACCTATCACCAACAACCTTTATTTTACCATCTTTTCCCCACTCAATTTTCCAAAAGTGGCTGAGGAATTTCTTATTCTTTAGCTCTGGCTACCCCTTCTAGGGATTTATAGCCGTGAGTATATGTATGTATGTATGTATGATTTCGAACGTAGATTTTTGCTTTGTGTAGAAATGTATGGTTACTTAAAACTTGTATGTTCGTGCCACTATGTATGGATTTGCATACGAAGCTAAACTTTCTTTTAAATTCTGCGGGGCACAGCTAATCCACATGGAATATTAATATATATTATATGCATAAAAATATTAACACATGCATGACATGTATAATTTATTATCTAAATGTTGCTATTTCTGCGAATATGGGTGACAATTTAAATCGCCTCGGAAATTCTTAATCGAAATAAGATTTTCCTAAATATAAATAGAATAATGTCTTAATATTGTGAAATAACATTTCTTAATTAATTTCCTTTCGAAATACCTCGTTAATTTATTTTAGTACAAATCGATTATTTAATATTTTGTAGGAATTTGTTGAAAGTATTTTCTTCATATTCTTTTGATGTCCCTTATTAACATATAAATTTGTAATATTAAAATTTATAACACCTTGAAATCTTCCGTTAAAAAATATTTAATCGAAAGTGTTTAAGTTATAATTGTATGCTTTGTCTTCTAAATCTTGAACTATGAAACAGGTTGTACGATTTCTGTGAATAGATAATATTTATAATAATAAACTACGACCGAATTTTATATAAAGTACTTATCCGTAAAATAATGGACTTAAATCGTTAAACGTCCAAGAATAGACTTTAATGAGTATTTGTATCAATATCATGGTGCTAAAATTATGTATGTAGTTTATAAACTAATATGGCATGCGGCTCAAATTTACAGCTGACAATTACAATAATTTTGTTTAATAAAAATTCGCGTAAAATAAGCCAGTCGGTAGGAATTCTGTAATTTGAGTATTAAAAACGCAATAAGTGTAAATATTTTTTGATGATATACTTACGATTTTTTATTTGTACTTACTACTTAATTTATAATTTACTTGTGTTTCTGCCAAATACTCTAGATCAATCGTTCCGGTTCACGGATTAGTTCTGGATGTTACCTATCAAGTATCTTTGAAAAAATCAACTTTGCTACATATATTTTTTAGTTTTTTCTATGTAATTAGCTATGAGTATTTGGCGAACAGTTTGATATGTTTTTTGCACCCAATATATTTATAATGAAAAACTGTTAGCTCTATTTATAGGATATTTTATTTTTTCATGAATTAGTAGATCCTAGATCTGTGTATTTGAATGAAAAGACAAGCCGTGATATGTAAAACATTGTTACATTTTCAAAGTTAATAAATGATTGAAATTATATATTTTTTTATTATCAACCATCCTTTATTTGAATAAACTTCCAAAAGTGGCTAAGGAGTTTCTAAAAGGCTATTTGACAAAGTTTTGAAAACTATCTTACGCACTGACCTCCTATACTATTAGTATTGGACATTTGGTGATGGGAAAGTAAATAATGTTGGGACTGTAACACTGACCTCCATTATACTATACATGAAGCTACTAACTAAACAGGAGAGAGTACTCACAAAATATGGTAAACAAAAATGCAATTTATTACCATGCAATAAAGTTAATTATCTTTTAAAGACTGTCAAGCAGAGAAACGTCCTAGAACGAGAGCCGTGTGAGAGAGAAGTGTGTCCCGCTCGCACGGTTGCCAGTCGAGATTAAGTTCAAAGAAAAACAAATTAAACTTATTTATAGGGAGTATTTTATAAAAAGCAGGTTATAAACTGTTCCTTTTTTGTATTTTATTTTATTTATTATTGTCGCCTATCGATTTGGAGATAAATAATTGGTTAAGTTTGGCAAAAGGGATATTAATATTTGTCACGGGTATCCCCATCGAAACAAGATAAATGTGGTGTCCACAATTTATCATCTGTTTGAGTGTTTTGGAGCTTTTATCATTTAATAGTGATAAATATGGGTTCATGTTATGGAACAATAAATAAAATAACCTGTATCATCTCGAACTTTACCACATGAATGCATTAAACGATTTGAATTTGGTTCTGCTCAAAAAGTGGCTGAGGAAATTTTAATTCTCAAGCACTGGCTACCCATTCTTTTATAATCTATTAATTAAGAATAAATATGTATAAAAAACACGTTGATTTACCAAAAACAATGTATATATGTAAATATAAGTGTTTTTATAATATTTTTTTTTATAATTTATGTATGTAAATATAACTAATAAATAAAGGAAAGAAAAATTTCGACACAGGTGGGGATCGAACCCGCGACCTCGGGTATACGCCCCCGTCGCTCTGACAATTGAGCTACCGTGTCAAAGGCTGCATCAGGTCCCCACATGAGGTTTTCATGAACAAAAACATTCAAAATATGTAAATATAAGTGTTCTTGTATCCTTTAGAGGAACTCTTATTAAAACACCAACAGATGGTCACCCTACTTAAAACGAGACACAGTTAGCTAGTTAGCCATCCTTTTTCAGGACACTTTAGGTCGCCAGCGCGCGTTCCTGTTTAAATAATACTTCCATGATACTATATAACTACGCTCGACCAATTATAGGCGGTGACATTGAGGCTATTTGATTTTCGTCATTTTGGCGCTTACGGCAGTAGTGAGCAGGAAAGGAACTAATGAAAGGATGGGACAGGAAGATATAATATATCGATAAGAGTTTCTACTTTAAGGAATGGATCATAATACTCTTTATTCATAAATCATGGCTTATGTCCAAACTAATTCAATTGATCGCTAATACTATGACTAAGGAAGGATGGAGTAATCGTAGGATAAGCCGAAGCTGGGGAATGTGGGTGGTGTGTGACTAGCTAACTAGATCCAACGTAAAATTGGAACGTTTTTAGGGTTCCGTACCAAAAGGTAAAACGGGACCCTATTACTAAGAGTTCGTTGTCTGTCGGTCTGTCTCTAGGCTGTCTCTCATAAACCGTGATAGTTAGAAAGCTGAAAATTTCACAAATTATGTATTTCTGTTGCCGCTATAACAACAAATACTAAAAAGTAACAGTAAAGTAAATATCAAAGTCAAAATAACATTCTATTATAGATGATAGTACGGAACCCTTCGTGCGTTTTATTTATAAAAATGAATCTTCAACTTCAGTACGTAATGAGCTGCTTCGCGTTTCACTTGCCCGTGGCAATACAAACAACAGATTAGGTGAGGTATTTATAAAAAATAAACATAATTATATTATTTTTTATTATTATTTTATATTATTTTTCTCACGGCTATAAATCCCTTACCGGGGTAGCCAGAGCTTTGAAATGAGAAATTCCTCAGCCACTTCTGGAAGTTGAGAAAGGAAAAGATAGTAATAATAGAGGTTTTTGGTGGCGGGTCTCCAACCACATCGCCCAAAAATCACTTAAAAAGCCCCTATAACCTTAGTCGCCTCTTACGATCACCCACGGGTAGAAATGGGGTAGTGTTATTCTAAGCCGACACTACACGGTTTTATATTAACTATAAACAAAAACAACGTTTTTTACTTTCTCAAAGTATTTCATGCTTATCTATACTTATAATAAATCTGTAGAGGTCAATTCTGTACATGAAATATATTTTCAAAATAACTATCAGGTGGTGATTAGGGATCGATACTGATGCCGAAAATGCAATCAGTAAAATTTTTGTCTGTCTGTCTGTCGGTTTGTATGTTCGTTATGGAAACAAAAACTACTAGACGGATTTTAACGAAACTTGGTGCAATTATTCTCCATACTCCTGGGCAGGTTTTTGTATACTTTCCAGCAGAGTAGTAAAGGGGAATTTTGGGAAATTTTGGGAAAACGGGAGAAGTTACTCCATTTTTAAAGCTTCCGTCGCGTGTGCAGCCTTAATGGTTAAACTTACATAGAAGTCATGTATCACGGAAATATTCTTCATAAAATTATCTAAAAAAAAATCCACAACGGTTTATGTCTATCTTTTACGGTTGACTCACAATAACACGTGTAATTCCTGATAGCTTAGCAGTTCGGAACATTCTGATTGTATTTGTTTACTCTTACGTTTGTAAACCTCTCACTCATCCCTAATTTAAATAAGGTAACATTATTACCCATTCAATAAAAAAAGAATCATAGAAATCGGTAGAGAAACACCGAAATTATACATAAAATAAGCCATCGCGCCCGTGACCAAAACCGAATCGTTACTAATTTACTTATAAAATACTAGATGGCGCCAGTAGTTGCATCCTACAACACGTAATGATTTATTTTTTAGATTGTTATAAATACTTCATAGCGTTTATTCCAAAATTTGCTATTAAACGGAAAAACTGAACCGTTCATAAAAGCGCATTCAAAATCACCAAACTTCACTGTTTAGGGAGTGCTATAAATTTAATAAATTGAAAACATTGCGCTGAATTTCACAATGCTTGAGCAGTGACTGAAGAAAGAAACCTCAGATATTTAAAAAAACAACGCTACCCGTGCGAAGCTGGGACGATCCACTAGTGCTAAATAAATCAGTTGTCAGAAGTCGTATGTAGTGTTTTGAGCATTATGTAACCATATGCTTTTGGACACGAACTAGACTTATTAATACTTTCAGCTATAATTCCAAACTCCTATTTTCAGTTGGAAACCTGTTTATTACAAGGTAATCTTTATTTAACAATCTGTCTATAAGCACTACACGGCATATATCGGTAAGTTTTATCGAAACTGAATTTCTCAGCATGTTAACAGCACTATTGAATATTATAGTTTTTAAAAAAACCATAGATATATTATGCTTTATGGTAAAAAAAGCACTGGCCATTTTGCAGTTTACGTCAGATTTAGTTCTTTTCACCCTCATTGGGGGCGCTTCAAATCGGCACAATAAATAGCTGTCATTTTAATAAGTATCATTTAGTCCAGCGTACTTATATAGTATAATGGAGGTCAGTGGACTGTAAGTATTAAGAACCACTAGGAATCCAATGTGGGCATTACATAGGATTATCAGATATTATGACCAGTGCTCTCTTATACTGCCATTTAAATGCTACTATTACATTCCCGAGTCGGGCTTACACTAGTGTGTCTTTTCTAAACTCATAAGTGTGGTAAGTTTACTTGGTTGTTAACGGCGAGGGAAAACATCTTGAGGAAATCCGCATGACCAACTTTTACTTAGTCACGCGACAGTGTATTCAGTCACGTGATATATACACACAGTGTAGTACACTGTCCAAGCAAAACGTGGGTTACTCTGAAAACTAGGTGACAATGTAGTACATAAGTAATAGTACCTCTTCCGACCCCCTCGGGGATTTAGGGCCTGAACGTATGAGTTGGAGATATAATAATAACACAAGTTTTTTAAAAGCTGTTTTTATTACAAACGATAACATTCTATTCGGCAGCAGCCGGTGTATGTGCTATACATTATAACAGAACTAGGGTTGTTGAGGAACTTTTTATGAGGAAGAGGGTGAGGAATCAAAATATGAGGAAGAGGATTTTTTAAGAATCTCTTTTTGTGGAAGAGGAATTCATTAAAACTGCTAACATTACTGTAAACAGCGCGATACATCACTCGCTTGCGGATGTAGAGATTAATTTCAAAGTCAGCAGTCAGGATGGCCTGCACATAACATTTCATTTCAATCCATAACTAGTAACATAACATACATAATCCATATGTTAAGCATACAGTTTTACTTAACTATCATGAAGCCAGCACGAGCGCTATTTTATCGACACGATATCGGTTAGACTAAGGGCCAGTTTTTTGATCCGGAGTTAAAAATATAACCATTTGTTACATTGACTATAGTTAAATGACTAACCAGTAGTCAAATCGTAAATCCATTTTGGTTCGATATTTGACAATTTGTTACTCTAATCACGGGTCAAAAAATACATTTTGCTGATATCTAACTAATAGTTACGATATTTAACAAATTGTTGAGTTAAACATGTGCTCAAAAAGGCAGGAGTCCGCAGTATGAAGAATAAAAGAGCATGTATGAAAAGATTGATGGATGTAAACGAAGCCAGAGAGGTTTGCCAGGATCGTACAAAGTGGCGATCGATAGTCTCTGCCTACCCCAATGGGAACTAACGGCGTGAGAATATGTATGTATGTATGTATGTTGAGTTAACCACGGATCAAAAAACTGGCCCTAAGATGACAGTATACGATACTAAGTTAGTGCGAAAGAGATGGCTGTTTTATACCACGCGATATCTAGTTAAAAGGTCGCTCGTACTAGCATGCTGGTATTGCTCAGGTATCCCATATCACAAGTCACTACTATACTTTTCTTGGGATAAATCGATTTGAGTGCACTGTATGTTTCTTTTCACTTCAAATGCTTGTATTACATGGTGCCTTAAAATCTGAACTTCATAACAAGACAATACTCAGTTACAGTACACAGAACCGCAAGATGTATGTTTCTGCTTTTTCTTTAACATTAACATTCTTGCCCTGCTTCCAATTGATTTCACAGCCCTGAAACATTTACAAAGTTTAGCATTGTCTTAAGATCTGTATAAATTTAATTTTTAAAAGTATCTTCAGTTGGTAGTGCATGTTTGAACATCATGAGTTCAGATCTTGGTGATAAGGTGGTCATCATTTGAAAAGTAAAGAAAAAATTCTACTCATACATACATATACTCACGACTATAAATCCCTTAACAGGGTAGCCAGATCTTTGGAATGAGAAATTCCTCAGCCACTTTAGGAAGTTGAAATTGGGGAAAGGATGGTAATAATAATAAGTGTTTTTGGTGACGGGTCTCCAACCACATCGCCCAAAAATCACTTAAAAAGCCCCTATACCCTTAGTCGCCTTTTACGATCACCCACGGGTAGAAATGGGGTAGTATTATTCTAAGCCGACACTACACGGCCTAGAAGTTTCGGAAGTAGAGAGGGGAAATTATATACTACTCATATAGAATTATATCTGCCCACTACAGTTACTACACCGGTGACTTGTTCCTGGTATCGCCATAATCTCTATATTGCTTTATATACATAACTATATCATAAATATATCAATGTTGGCAATTAAATGGAACAAATCTGAGTAAAGGGAAAATAATAACATTAGTTTATTCAAAGACTTGATGTGAGTGCACTCTCTTACAGAATCTTCGTTATATTACTTATGTTATGAAAAAATAGATTTTACAATGTGCAAAAGAAGAAATTTGAAGATTTAGCCATGAAAGACATCATAAATACATCTATTAATATGTCTATTACATGGCGCCTAAGTGACAATGTATTACCTGAATATCAGAGGTTAATGTGGCAAAAGGATCCTCAGGCATTGCTGGTGGGGTGAAAGTTGAAGAATAAGTCAGCTTGAGTAGCCTGACTTTTTACTGCTTTTTTATTGTTTTACAAGTAACATTACTGCCTTTCTTGCAATTGGTTTCACAGCCCTGAAATATTTATTACATATTAGTATTGTCTTGAGATGTGTAAATATATATTTGGGAATAGCATCTTCAGTTGGTAGTGCATGTTTGAACATCATGAGTTCAGATCTTGGTGATAAGGTAGTCATCATTTGAAAGTAAAGAGAAACAACTTTTCTCATAAGTATATCTGCCTCTTAAAAATATGCAGATACTATGACTACTTGGTAACTTAAGTACCTTTTTTGAAAGTTTCCTGTCCATAGGGCTAACATATAATAGTAAAATATATAGATTTTGTTGACTATGTGTCTTAAGATAGAGATCTCAGAAATACTACGCTATAAGTTATTGGATAAATTGAGAAAGGACTATTCTCCTCTATCCAACCAGTATCTGTCTAGGACTATTCTCCTAGACAGATACTGGTCGGATCATTAATTTATTGCCTTTTGGTAATCTTTCATTTTTAATTCTTTAGTTGTTGTCTTTTTACCTTTGAAGTAAACATATGTACTTAAGATAACCTTGTTTATTTTTAATACTCACTTGGCATAATTATATTTTGGGGCCTTCTTTACTAGTAGGCTTCCATCATTGGGTTTGAATTCCATTGAATATTCCTTTGTAAGGATATCGTTGGTGAAGTATTTGTTTGGCGCAATTAGTCAGTAACATTCTTGCCCTTCTTCCAATTGATTTCGCAGCCCTGAAATATTTATTACATATTAATATTGTCTTGAGATCTGTAAATATATATTTGGGGATAGCATCTTCAGTTGGTAGTGCATGTTTGAACATCATGAGTTCAGATCTTGGTGATAAGGTAGTCATCATTTGAAAGTAAGGAATGAACAGTTAAGTCAACCTTTTTAATACTCACTTGACACGAAATATTTCGGGACCTTCAAACTCTAGTGGGCTTTCATCATCGGGTTTGCATTTCATTGAGTATTCCTTGATGAGAATGTTCTTGGTGAAGTATTTCTTTAGCGTAAATCTGAACTCAATAGTAAATTCAATTGAATCTTCAACACATTCTTGAAGATGTTATTCCAAAAGTCAGGAATACTCTTGGCATTGAGGCTCATAGGTGGTCTGGAACAAAACATTAGCTCAGAAAAGTCTTTTCTTCACAAAATAAGTTGTTATAAAATACTTCTTCAGTTAGCAGTGAATGTGTTAAACATAATCTCTCCGGATATTGTTTTTATAAATGGAAGATAAAAAAAAATGTATTGTTATAATATAATCAATACAAGTTTTAACAATTTCTCTTCTATGAGGCTATATACATTTATGTAATTAGACTTACTCTTTTACTTGACGGTGGTTTCACTGACTGTGATGGCAGCATTTTGGACAGTTTTTACATTTTTCATCATTTGGCTCATATTGACTGTTCACTATTCCTGCACGCTACAAAAACAATTACTTTTTCACTGTTTACCCCCTACAGTATTTAGCGTGATGTTATATATCCTATGTCCTTTTCCTGTTTCTAAGCTACCTCTTCAACAATTTTTAGCCAGATCGGTTCATCTGTTCTCGAGTTATAAATAGTGTAACTGACACGACTTTCTTTTATATGTATTATGTGGTTGTTGTGCCTCACTCGACATAGATAGGTATAGTGTGTCGCGGACTTTTTTGTAGATATTTATAAGATCTACAACTACAATTAATTATAACATGATATGGTTCTATCTTTTGTAGTTTAGGCAGCGTACGCAAAATAAATAACTTCTTTGGTTGATTTTTTTGTTTGTGTCCGAAAAATCCAAATATCTTACGGAATCCTATTTTTTTTTCAAAATAAAATATAGTCTATGTTACTCGTGGATAATGTAGCTTTCAAATGGTGAAAGAATTTTAAAAATCGGTCAAGTAGTTTTTGAGCCTATATATTAAAACCAAACAAACAAAGTTTTCCTCTTTATAATATTAGTGTAGATAAATGTGTAATTTATATTCCCTTTTAATAAGTTGAAATAAGATCACCCAGAATTGTAAGGACGCATAAAAAAGGGTGATAACTTGACTGAAAGATATCTTTATGACGAATGTTGAAAGTTTATTTTATAATAAACACCGAAGTTGACAATCAACACACATATTAAGAGAAAACTGAGAAAATATAATCAAGGGTGAAGAAAAATATACAGTTTAATGAAGTCAATAGTTAGTAGGACATACCTTTCAAACAGAGGCTTGTAGAGTTTTTGTACTTGCATTCAAGAGCATGAACTTCGCTATAAAACTTAAGCCTCAATGTCTATGAAATCCTTTCGCAATGTTCTTAAAGCCCGCACTCGACGACAGGTAGCAATCACGGGTATCATTTGCTCACACCATTTTAAATCCAGCGTGAAGATATACAGCAGTAGTTCACTGATTACGAAAGAAATGTTATGGCAAATATATGCCCGTTCAGGGTGGATATCCGGAATGCATATAATATGGTTCTTCCGATTTTCTACCCTGCCTACGTACAGACATTTACAGAAAAAAGACCCTAAGTTTGTAAGATATTTTTATTCAAACTGTAAGTAAGAAAGTAGGTATGTTTAAATTAAGTATTTCAATGTTCACGATGTTCCTTGGACCCATTTTGTGTTGTGTATGTTTCTGTAAATTACTGTACTTGGGGTAAAAAATCGGAAGAACCATATTATATGCATTCCGAATATCCACCCCGTTCAGGGTGGATAGACGGACACGCGTTTCCGAATATCCGCCTTAGGGAGGATTTTTTAGGGTGGATTAACGGAATAAGCCTATACAACCAATTTCTTCCCCTCTTTGTGCTTACAAAAAAAACATTGTACCGTTTTTCAGTAGTTAAGGCTTGGCGTTGATGCCTAAAGGTAAGTTAATTCAGTTGGGAGTTATTCCTATCTGCTAACCTAAAGCTGTTCCCCTTAGGGTGTCAACGTAGAAACGTCTGTCCTAGCAGACACCCTATATATATGGGCTAGGGTGTGTGTTAGGATCTTAGCAGCGCAGTTAGGAATAGGGTGGCAGATAGGAATAACTCGTGACGTTTTTGAACTTATAATTTACATAGATATTATATCAATATAGATAAAAGGGCTAGTACTGGTGTCGCGCACGTACAACAATGTATTTTTGTTTCTGGTCCCGCCGTAATCTTTATATACGTAATAGTAAAAATAATAACACAGCAGCTTATTTAAAAAAAGTTATATTATTACAATCGATGACATTATGTTCGGCAGCAGCCGTGTATGAGCTATACATTATAACAGAACTAGAAAAATACAATTCGTTACTTCCATCACTGCTGTTCTTAACAATAACAACTGCCACAGACACAGTATTCCATTCCAAGATAACAATAGCATCAGATGCATGATAACGAGCACTATCATTATTACTTATAATTCTCAACATTCAAGACAAAAACCTGTAGATAAATTTGGTTCGTCATTATTGAAACTTGATATTGTAGGTTCTAACACTACCTCAGCTTCAATCCCAACAATTAATAGTACACAATAACCCTTTCTTCAAAATGCTTTTATCTTGGTGATTAGTTCCTACTGAAACGAAACTATTATTGTGAATTTGCTGACTTCCCTGGCTTCATCCCAGACACGTTTTAAACATTACACGTTAACAAGACCTTTTGGTTGCTGTTGGAAAAAAGATATTAAGGTTTGCAGATGATTTATTATATCAAAAGGTGTAATTGCAGTAAAGCACAATGTGTCTTTGCCTGCGACAAATACAAAAATAGGCTTTTTCTCAAATGCATAAAAGCTCATCTAACATACCTGGAAATGAGCTCCAACCAAACCTACTATTAAGTTATATAGCTTGCTATAAATGGTAGATATTACTACAAAGTTCAAAATTGTACAAAATAAATGGAACACTTAGGGTTTCACTAAGGACTCGTACAAATGTTAATAGTTTCTCAGAAAGTGAAATGAAGAAAAGGGGTAAACACAATTGGTGACCCATCACCCATTCGTCCAAAAATACGGTAAAGAAATCTTGACTCACTTAATAAGAAGAGTTAAGTTACAATTTATTTATAATGATATTCATTCTATTCATTTATCGTAACATTATATGTATTAGGCGCACTAATACCTTATTATTATTAGTTACTACGTCTGCTGGCCTCTTCAATTGTGATATTTTTAATACTTTCATTTAAAAATAACAGCTCCTATTTTAGTACTAACATCTAGAGCCGTTAAATATTCAATAATTTAAGTCTTACAAGAGTTTGACAATTTATACATAGAAACAATTCAATGTGACATGAGGCAGCCCATTATTCATTTTTTTCCATCTTTTTTAGTCAACTGTGTAGCGAAATTAATAACTGGAAGCAAATACATAAAGCATTTCTCCTTGATTCGGTTCTTGAAAACTGAGCAGGCTCAATAAATAGGATTTGGAAATGTTAAATCAATCAGGTGAAATAATATAATCATCGCTTTCAAAACGCTGCCTGTCCAGTATTTAAAAGCATGGGAATGTTAAGGAGATATTGCATATTTAAATCAAATAGTATGAAAATAGTTCATTCATTCAGTTTTTTTCCAAGTTTTTTACTGTTGTTTGCATTCTGCGGGGTTCTCATGAGGGCGTCCCGGTTTCTTACCAGCTCTTCTTCTTGGAGTTGGCTCATCATCATCACTCTCCTCTGATGAGCATTCCTCTTCCTCCTAACAATTAAGAATTCAATTAGAATCACAAAAGACATCATAAAATCAACTTATCAATAAAAAAACGTACTCAACCTCTATATAAATCAGCAGCCACTTGTATTTCCACAAATATACTCAATAACATGCAAAACAAAATAGCGAAAATAAAACACAAAACTAATACAGAAGCGTCGAATTTATTATCATAACATGCCAAAAACAAACCATATGACTAAGAAATTATTGTCCAGCACTATTTCGCAGACTAAATGCAATACATAAAAAATGCTACTATTACATCCATTACATAATTATCGTTTAACGAATACAGATCACAGAAGTTCAGATATTGAAATAGTGTTTTGGCACCGATTAAATAAATTATACAGCTAAAATCTGTTGGAATGACAGACGTAAAAAACTTATTAAAAAATAAAGTATCACATGAAATTTATATTGAGTATGTAAATTCGTAGACATAAATAGCGTTTCCATTAAATAACAAACAGTTGCATTTTAGATAAAATAATTACACACATACATAACAGATCTAATACTTTTAAATAAATGCGACAATTACTAAGCATAACTCGAGGGACACGGACTTGAATAGTATTCATTACAAAAATATATTTAGCCATTTTTACTAGACACAAGTCGTCCGGACTTTGCTCTATGACACGATTTATTAACACGATAAATCATGAATAGGCAAGTGCTATATCCTCTATAAGACTATCGTATAAAAACTAATCTAGCTGCGTAATACTAATATTTATTATTGGAGTGTATCACACCATTACGTCTGATTTTAAAATATCCTTCAACAGTGCTGCCATCTTTGCAATGTTGTGATGAAATGTAGGCTTACAAAGTGGTTAGACTTCCAAACTCAATAATGGTGCGTGTTTGTGTGACTGTTTCAAGAGGTTAAAAATATGTATTACAAATACAAATATAATACGTAGGATAAAAACAGGAAGACGTAATGCGTCTTATTTTATCTTTGTTTCGAGTCTCGACCATAATCGTAACAAAATCTAGTTCTAATAGGTAGATGGCAGCAATGCATTCAGAATTAGCACCGAGTATGCGTATAACAAAAGCACAACCAAAGTAACACTAGCAGAAGGACTATCCCTCAAATAATTTCGATTAGATTCTCAAAGGGATGTTGGAGTTTCGAGGCGATAGCTCAGTTTTCGTCGGAAATTTCCTCAGTGCCTGTGTCTTCGTCTAAATAAGAATCCTCCTGTAACCAAATACATCACTTTGGTTCCTGCGACGATCTCATTCAGACTAGGTACTGTTCCATCCAATTTTCTGATTGTTAACTACATTGTTACAACCATATTACCATGAAATCCTTCAGACTTTTGCATACTTTACCAATGTAACAAAAGAGGTCAGGGGTTAGAGTATAAAATCATTGTGTATAAAATCTTTAGATCAAATTCATTCAGAAGTTTGAATGATATGCAATTTACATGCTACATTACCGTATCCTTGGATCATTATGTTGATAACGATATTATTTCCGTTGTAAGTAATTGCGCAATAGTTTTCATCTCTTATTCAAAAAGCAAATAAATTTTACTGCAAAAAACATACTAACATGAAAACCAACAACATATGCAGTAAGTTTGATACCATTATCTTTTGCAAGTTTCGCATCCATAAAAATAAAATGGATGAATACTATTTTGCGTCAGACGATGATAACATCACTTCGACATGGTAAAGAGTAGGGGATTTGTATTCGTAACGTAGGTAAACTTTAGAGAACAATTTGCATCATTCCTTATGAAAAAAAATATCAAACTGAAATAAAATGCAGTAAAACTGTTGCTGGTTTGGGCGATAAAATAACCTTTAAAAGCACAAATAAAAGGGATACGGATTTTCGTGGTAATATGGAAGGAGGAGGAACAGGTACCTTGGTCTGGTACAAAAAAAAGGCATAAGCAAAATAAACTATTGTACTACACCTACTTTCATGCATTTCTTACTATTAAAAAGCATAATTGTGGAAACTTTCATGGCTGAAGATTTATAAACAAAATTTTGCGGTTGCGTGCGCTTTATGTATATTTGCACTTATTGACATCAAATTACTGAACCATCTTTGATAATCGACAGTACTGAATAAATATGCCACTGAGTATTAATTGTATGATATGATTGACTTTTTTTTAATAATAATTATAATTTCCCTTTCAGGATGAATATTAAAAATCGATTTTTTAATTTTGTTTAACTGTGATTGCTCGAATAATAGATTAAACACAAATAGTAATGTAACTTTGTTACTTATCATGAATGGTTCAGTAATCCTTAAAAATAGTATAGAATACATGCAACATTGTCTATCTTTCAGCACACAGGCACTTTCTTTCCGGAACTTAATTCTTGAAATAAATTCAACATCTTGCACTCGTATCACACCAACCTTTAATAGCATATACCATGCTACAGACATAGGGTTAATTAACTGAGAAAAATAATCCTTTTAAAGTCCATGAGATTGAAGATGTCATATTGACCCACCGATACATACACTTTAGCATCCACACCTTTCCATGACAAATTAGTTATTCTTAGCACAACAAGATTATACTCATGCTAAAACAGAATATTGAATATCATATTTTAACACTACTCTGTTTAAGTTAAAATTTTGGAATATTTCTTTTCCAATATTTTTTATTTCGTTTTTTATTGTTGGAAAAGATGGTGAAACAAAGCTTGTTGGTCACGGGTCTCCAACCGAATCGCCCAAAAATCCCTTAAAAGCCCCAATACCGTTAGTCGCCTCTTATGTACACCCACTGGAAGAAATAGGGTAGTTGTATGTAGAAGTAGGGCTATTATAGGGCACTACACAGCATTATTCCATTCACTACATTCACCTATAATAAAAAGAGTAATACATACCTCTTCTTCATAGTCATCATCATCATCCTCATCGAGCCCCTCTCCGGTGTAGAGAAGCACTGCACGAGAAACCACTCGCTCGCGGATGTAGTGACCAATTTCAAAGTCAGCAGTCAGGATTGCCTGCACATAACAATTAATTGCAATCATAACATAACATAAACGTTCACGCCACTTATCCCCGAAGGGATTCGCAGAGGTACCAATACTTCTGAACTCACATGGCAGCGCCATCTAGTGTCCAGAGAAGGTATCATGTTTTGCTTGGACAGTGTACTCACGTGATAGGGGGCAGGCCTATCGCCGTTTTGTACGAATACACTGTCACATGACTTTGAGTACAACTCAGCCATGTGGGTTTCCTTACGATGTTTTCCCTCACCGTTAACAACCATGATAAATTAACCACACATATGACTTTAGAAAAGACAAATTGGTGTAGGCCCGACCCAGTATTGGAACTCACACCCTTCTGTTTTCGGGTGGGTGTTCTACCCATTGGACTATCATGTCGTCTGTGTCATTGGAATTCAAACATAAAATACACAAATATAAAATACAAACATAAAAAACACAAATAAAAACATAAATATAATGTAAATTTATATTGTTGAAGTGATGGTAGAGCAACTGTAGAAGTCGCATTATGAACAGAGTGGTATGTGCCTAATGGAAGTGAGATGGACAAAGATAGGCACTGCCTATTCCATCTCTCCTTCACTAATAAGTCCAAAAACTACTACACAATAACAGACTTTTTTTAAATATAATCTTTAACAATTAATTGGTGCCTACTTCAATTTAATTTCATAATAAAAATATTTTTATGACATAATTCTAATTTTATGCATGTTATATTTTAAAATACTTGAGTAATTTTAAGCCTCTTAGGGTGCTGCGACCTTACAGGGTGTCACATTTTTAACTAATTAACTCATTACCACCTAATCCCTCAATGTGACTTGCAATAAATACATTTGAATGTGAAAACTGAACATCTTATAACGTCTGCACAGAGTATAATTCGCCAGCCATAGTTCTTCCAAATGTATTATGTCATTAATGGGGTGGAATGTGTAATGTAGGGTTTATGTAAAGATATACTGTCAAATACAATTTAATTTAACTTGATTTTCATGTGATTCACTATAACTGCAACTATTTGACTTGCCACATTTATATATTACAAAAAACACATTTATTACGCCTTGAAATGACAATGAATTACCTGAATATCGGAGGTTAAAGTGGCATTAGGATCCTCAGGCATTGCTGGTGGGGTAAAGAAGTTGAAGAATGAGTCAGCCTGAACTGACTTAGTGACAGTGCGAACTGATCCGCGAGACTTATGTTTCTGCTTTTTCTTTATTGTTTTAACAGTAACATTCTTGCCCTTCTTCCAATTGATTTCGCAGCCCTGAAATATTTATTACATATTAGTATTGTCTTGAGATGTGTAAATATATATTTGGGAATAGCATCTTCAGTTGGTAGTGCATGTTTGAACATCATGAGTTCAGATCTTGGTGATAAGGTAGTCATCATTTGAAAGAAAATAAAAACTCTTTTCATATCGAAGTATATCTGCATCTTGCCGGTACTTACCCTGCCTGGTAACATATGTCTTACATACAGTGAGATTTGTTTTTACCCTTTTATCCCTAAGACAGATATATGATCAAAAATTCATTGTATTTCACTTCTATTTAAAGGTAGGTAAGGTTGTAATTATGGTGGCCACTATTTGCCCACTGCCTTGTAAAGGTTTAAAACTTATTAATTTATTGGATTATAAATTTGGTAATCTTTCATTTTCTTAAGGTATAACTTTATTTGGTATCTATTAAATTTCGTCCCTGGACACAGACATATGTACATAACATAACATAAACATAACATAAACGTTCACGCCGTTCATCCCCGAAGGGGTTGGCAGAGGTACCAATACTTGTGAACTCACATGGCAGCGCCATCTAGTGTCCAGAGAAGGTACCCACGTTTTGCTTAGACAGTGTACTCACGTGATAGGGGGCAGGCCTATCGCCGTTTTGTACGAATACACTGTCACATGACTAAGTACAACTCAGCCATGTGGGTTTCCTCACGATGTTTTCCCTCACCGTTAACAACCATGATAAATTAACCACACATATGACTTTAGAAAAGACAAATTGGTGTAGGCCCGACTCAGGATTGGAACTCACGCCCTTCTGTTTTCGGGCGGGTGTTCTATCCACTGGACTATCATGTCGTTTTAGACATATGTATAGTAAAGATAACCTTGTTAATGTTTAATACTCACTCGACACGAATATATTTCGGGGCCTTCAAACTCTAGTGGGCTTTCTTCATCAGGTTTGCATTTCATTGAATATTCCTTGGTAAGGATGTCGTTGGTGAAGTATTCGTTTGGCGCAAAGTGGAACTCTAAAGTAAATCCAATCGGATCTTCGTGCATTTGCACTGAAACAAAAAACTTTTATAGAAATTGTTTTTATTTCACGTAATAACATGGGCTAATGAAATGATGTATATTATAAATCCGAAGATGGATATGAACAGCCAAGGTCATCATAAAGCATTTTTAATTAATATTGGACAACCCCCCAGTCCTTTAAGTAATTTTAGTTAACTGTTACAATTAATAACTAAATAAGAAAAATTGAAATTGAAAAATTCTTGGTTTCCTAACACACAGCCGAATAGCAATTGGCTATTTGACATAAGAATATACATTTCTTTTATATCATCAGTCTTAATATTTCTTTCTAAGAGCGATTGGTAATAATGCGAGATGAAAATATTGCATTATTTAACCAAAATCCGTCTTCTAAAATAGGTTTTTTTGATGCAACTGTCACGTGACTAAAAACGACTGTGATTGGCTATTTCTATAACCTCGTAACGCCTGTTGTATCACTAGAGAAACAAAACTCCTGTGATTAATAGTAACTATTTAAAAAAATAAAGCCATAGGAATAGTTCTTGTTAAAGATATCATTAATTTTAATAATGGGCAGTCAGCACATTTTTTTTGTTCCATTACAGATACATTGGATAGAACTTACAAGTCATAACAATTTCTATACGGGCGTTACGAGGTTATTGACGTAAATTGCGCACAAACAGACTGAGTATCGCTTCGCTTATTGGTGTATAATGCGGAATTGACGTCATATGTGCCACAGACGCCTATTTGTGATGTTTCAACATAGAATTTTTTGTTCTTTATCTTACCTTTAATATCTTTTAGGCACTTGAGAATTGGTTCATCATGCTCCTGCATCATTTCAGACAGCATCGACACATTCTTGAAGATGTTGTACCAGAAATCAGGAATACCCTTGACATTGGGATCCATGGGTGGCCTACAAAAAAACAATATCTTAGAAAAATGTCTTTGTGATAGAAATAAGGTGTTTTAAAATATTTCGTCAGTTGGTAGTGCATGTGTTGAACATCATGTGTTCAGATCTTGGTGATAAGGTAGTCATCATTTGAAAGTAGAGAATGTATAGTTATAGTTAATGAGAAAAAACTCTTTTCGTATCAAAGTATATCTGCATCTTGCGGGTACTATCCTCGTTAATATCTAAGTTTGTTAACATTTTGTTACACTGACATTAAACCCATTTGTAATATTGACATTTGATGAACTTACTTTTTCCTCAGGTATAATTTTATTTGGTATCTACTTAATTTGGTCCCTGGAGTCAGTATGTATAGTTAACCCTTAGTTCACTTCCTGAGTCCCAGGGACTCACATCGCAACTCCGTTGACGTTGACTCTTACTAGTGAATTGTGTTACTACTGATATGACATGTTCAAACATTCAAGTTATTTATGAAAGCCAAATATTTATGGGTACCAAATATAAAAAGATTAAATCTCCTTAAAGGTATTGCAAAAAAACTAAATGAGAGTAATTTGATGACACTTTTGCATAGTAGGGTCAAGTGGGGGACAGTGTAACAAGGGGCACAGTATAACATCAAGGTTAGCTCTGTCATGTTCTTATTTGTCATGGCAACTCTTTCCGTGTTTTGACAACCTCATGTGCCGCCATCTTAATCAAGTGTCATCGGACTTCGAATTGCCGAGTTAACGGAATAGTCATAGAATTTATGTTTTGTGGAAAAAAATTGTGAAAAATTTAACTACTGAAGTTTTGTTCTTGTTGGAAAACTATTAATATCTGGTAAGTAAATATATGTTTCATTTAATCTTTAATTACTTGGTGTTTAAATAAAAAACAAAGTGAATTGCAATTTCTAACCTATAAATTTTTATTCATTTTTACATTTAAACAATAAGTTGTGGGGTACAGTGTAACGGGGTACAGTGTAACATGTTATAGTGTGCCCCTTTTAACATCTTTTTTTTTCAAGGTGTGCTCGCAGTAATAAGATGGTTCGGAATCGGAAAAGGAAGACGGAAATTGGTCTACACGATGCTAATGATATGAAAGAAGCAATAGAGTTGGTAGAAAATGGAATACCCTTGAGAAAAGCAGCCGAAAGAAAGAACGTAAATTATGGCACTTTGTATCGTTATGTTAAAAAGAAAAAGACCTGTTCAGCCGAGGAAACTGAAAATCTGCGGTTGACTCCTAATTACGCGGTTAATAAAGTTTTTTCAAATGATCAAGAATCAGCATTAAAACAATATCTTATAACGTGCTCAAAAATGTGCTACGGTCTTGACACGACTGAAACTAGAAAACTAGCTTATGAAATGGCTACATACCACAAGCTAAAGATGCCAGCATCTTGGGAAGCTAAAAAAATCGCAGGAAAAGATTGGTTGGATGGGTTTCGAAAAAGGAATCCAGATTTAACTTTGCGCAAACCAGAAGCCTGTAGCCTTTCAAGAGCTACATCGTTTAACCGGTATAATGTTGAAATGTTTTATAACAATTTGAAAGAGGTAATGAAAAGGTGTCCTAGTTTTGGCGACGGTACTAGACTATTTTGTCTTGATGAAACTGGTACGACGACAGTACAAAAACCAAAAAGAGTTTTGGCATTAAAAGGATCAAAACAGCTCAATAAAGTAACAAGTGGTGAACGAGGAACCCTTGTGACAACATGCTGCGCAGTTTCTGCCACAGGCAATGCCCTGCCACCGGCGATGGTATTTCCTCGGAAAAATTTCAAAACTCCCATGTTGAATGGCGCCCCTATTGGTACATTGGGCTTAGCGCAACCTACGGGCTGGATGAACACCGAGTTGTTCCCTCAGGTTATAAAGCATTTTGTAAAAGTAACTGGAAGCTCAAAAACAAACCCATCGCTTTTTATACTTGATAATCACGATAGTCACTTAGCTCTTGAGGCTTTGAACATAGCTAAAGAAAACGGCATGACTCTGCTTACCATTCCGCCTCATACCAGCCATAAATTACAGCCACTCGATGTGTCAGTGTTTGGTCCTTTACAGACTTATTACAACGCCGCAATAGATTCATGGCTTTTGCGTCATCCGGGAGTACCTGTGACGATATACAATATTGCAGAACTACTAGGTGAAGCATTTGAAAAAGCAATGACACCCATAAACATAAAATCGGGTTTTAGGAAAACCGGCATATTTCCATTTGACAGAAACATTTTCACCAGTGAAGATTTTATGCCAAGCGAGATTACAAACAGAACTTTAGAATCTTCAGCTTCATTATTACTGCAACATGAACAGACAGCAAACCAGACTACGGCTTCCGAAATTTCCTTGATGCAGGAAAATGAGCAATCTCTAAACCGGCCTTCGACATCTAAAAACTCTGAAGATCAGAACGAACAGCTCTCAAATCAAAATACGGCGCCTGAAACTTTGTTGTCGCTTCAACAAAATTTCGAAGAAACACAAAAAGTCAGTGATCCGATGAAGCAGCAAGAAAATATAAGCTTAATAACAAATGATGTTAATAGAATGGAAGACGTTTTAGCCAGCCCAATTGAATGCAGAGAATATCCAAAGGCTGGTCCCAGAATCTCTAAAAAAGGAAGAAAAAGAGGTAAAAGTTGTATCGCTACCGATACACCAATTAAACAAGAATTTGAAGAAGCATACAAAGAAAGAGAAAACAAGAAGCGTAAAAAGAAAACTCCCAATGAGGGAAATATAAAAATAAAGAGAAAACCAAAGAGAGTCGAAAAAGTTACCAAGGTTTTATTTGCTAGTTCTGAGAAAGGCTCCGAAAATTTAGATGAAGATTCAGATATTGTATCTATCGGTTCAGATGATATCCCTCTTTATTTGTTGAAAACTCCAGAAAAAGATGATTTTGTAGTTGTAAAATTTATGGGAAAACAGACAAAGCATTATATAGGAAAATTATTGACGAATAATGAGTTAGATGAATATGATGTCAGTTATCTACGCAAAAGTAGTAAAGTTGATAATGTCTTTTATTTTCCTTTAGAACCGGATCTTGCTATTGTCAGAAAGGATGATATTGAGCTTATATTGCCTTTACCTAAAATGAAAAAACAAACGAAACGTCAGGCAGACTTCTATTCATTCCCAGAAAAAATTCTAAGGCAGTTTAATCTATGTTAAGAAAAGATTTTTCATAATATTATATTTTTTTATGTTTGTTTTTGATTGCCAAAAATATGTTTAGATCATAATTGAAGTTAAAGGATGTTATATTTTTGTTTCTTTTTTTATTTGTATGTTTATTGATGTTGTTTAGTTCACTGTTATAGTGTACCCCATCTTGTTATACTGTACCCCTATAGATGTTAAACTGTACCCCACCCCTGGGGCACACTATAACAAAATTGTGATCTCAGAAAACTAAAAAAAAATATTGTTTCTATGTATAATTTTGATATTATTTCAAACCTAATATGGAGGTAAAGACTGTTGATTTTAAGGTAAAAAATAAGGAGACATTACAATAAACGGTTTTATTTCTAAAAAGAAAAATAACTTTTTTGTTACACTGTCCCCCCCTTGACCCTACATGTTTGCCTCGCACAGTGTCTTAAGGAACCTGTTTTTCTGCAACACGTTTTTTTTACAAAACCTAAGTCTTTATCGTTTTAGACATCCCAGTGAAACTCTTACATTCCTATCTCTTTAGGATTATTTTAAAAAAAATCGCAAAGTTTCCCTATTTCCGAGTTCATGAAATCACAAAAAAATATGTATATAAAAATGTATGTGATATAATTAAATTTCGATAACATGCATGAACTACTTATAATAAAGAGTAAATTCAAGCATATTTCCATTGATCGAATCTTAAGAAGTACCGAAATATTAATATATTCTTCTCACTTTTAATTTGAAGATGAATAAAGGAAAGAACAATTTCGACAACGGCGGTTCAAAAACATTCAAATTATATGATAGTTAGGCGTTCTTAACATTTGCATTCTATCTGAAAAGGTAGACAAGTGGCTTTCAGAATTTGTAAAAAAAAAATCGGAGTAGGGAAAGCAAACACTACTTAAAAAGTGTAAACAAAGGATAGAAGAATTTCGCACTGGAAACCATTGACACTGTAGCTCAATTGGAAGAGCGACGGGGGCGGGGCGTATACCAGAGGTCGCGGGTTCCAACCCCGCCGGTATCGAAATTTTTATTTCCTTTATTCATCTTTTATTTATTAGGAGAAAAAGTATTATTACTTATGCCATTACAAAAAGAGAACAAAGACTGATTATTTAGGCACAAAATGTCTGAAGCCATTGGTAGAGCATGTGTTGAACATCATGTGTTCAGTTATTGGTGATAGATGGGTAATCATGAAAAATAAATTTATGGCAAGATGGTTAAATGCATTAGAATAAGATACTTACTCTTTTTCCTTATCCTTGTCATCACCGTCAGTGATGGCAGCATTTTGAACAGCAGCAGCAAGTTCCTCTTCTTCTGCTTCGTCACGCCATGGGTTCTTACATTCTTCATCATTTGGCTCATATTGGCCATTCACTATTTCCGCACGCTAAAAAAATAATGCATAATGTTATGTTACTTCTTCCTTATTGGGAAATTATATAGATTTTAATTTTAACATACTCAACATAATTAAGAAATGAAATGTTCTTTTGATTTCATGAGTTGAAAGAGTAGTCAAGAGTTAAAACTTGAATATTTTTAAGCTGTGTGACTGTCCCTGTAGGATGAGGCATGAGATATTGACGTGAATATTTGCACTGACTCTCATACGCATCTGCTATGGGGGCAGCACGTTAATCATTGTAGTGGAAACTTGATTGGTCTATACCTCTTTAAGACCAATGATTAATGTTTATTATGGATAAATTGTAAAATCAATCAATACACCTATATTAAAACAAAATAAAAGAAAGTCTAAAACAAGTGAGAAGAATAATCAAGTTAGATATACCTTTTCAAACAGAGGCTTGTAGAGTTTTTCGTACTTGCATTCAAGAGCATGTACTTCGCTATAAAACTTAGCCTCAATGTCTATGAATTCCTTTTGCAATGTTCTGAGTGCCCGCACTCGTCGACGCACATTGGGAGGCAAGGCAGCTAGGGCCTCTGCATGAATGCGATCTGTTAGAGCTGATAACATCTCACCGCGAGTGATGCCACTAGAACAAAAAATACTTCATTAACATAAGGTTGAATATATAAATTTTGTTTCATAATTTATGCAAAAACTGATTCAATAAAATACACTTCACGGCGACTAAGGGCATAGGGGCTTTTTAGGTGATTTTGGGCGATGTGGTAGGAGACCCGTCACCAAAAACATTTATTTCAACCATCTTCTCCCCAATCAACTTCCAAAAGTGGCTGAGGAATTTCTCATTCCAAAGCTCTGGCTACCCTGTTAAGGAATTTATAGCCGTGAGTATTTGTATGTATGTATCATGTATGTAAGTATGGAAAATATTGCCATCTTCAAAAAAAACTTTTTTTAGAAGATTGCGAAGCTAGTGACAACAAGAAGTTAACATCTATGAAAATTATTGTGGACTGAGAATATCATACAAACAGACATTTTATACACAGATGAAGTTAATAGCCTCAAACTAAGTTGAACTTGTAATATTGGATACTAACTTAACAATATATTTAATATTATGTAATACACATATAAATAACATCCAAGGCTAGAAACAATAATGTACGGTAATCACATAAATTTTACTCCCTCTCAGTAGGGATCGAACTAGCAACTTCCAGACCGAGAAGCTAGTCACTTATCCACTCGCCCATGGATGTCATACCTCTTATACAGTTTCAATGGTGTTCTAGTTTTTACACTTTTTTATGGTAGAGAACAATAGGTGTAGCAGAAATAGACTAATAGCAGAGTGAATGCAGTTGTGATGGATAGGGTATTTAGTTGTATGTCATTTATATAACATTACAAATTATTACTCCTTGTAATGAAAGCAAATTGAATGAGATGTACAGGGCCAAACGGGATGACTCCTGTATCAATGATCCAATAGACAGTGTTCAGAAAGGCAGGGATTCAGTATGCCGTCATGTGACATTTGTTAAAAATAAAGAATATAAATGAAGCTCAAGAGGTGAGACCATACATGGCATGAGTATATGTATGTACTATGTGATTTCAGAATCAGTACCAAGATTATAATTCCTGCAAAATGAAAAGGGTCATAAACATAAACGTTCACGCCTAATATCCCCGAAAGGGTTGGCAGAGGTACTAATAACAAACAAACAAAATCATTTATTAATTTTTCACATGCATTATTACAAGTATACAGGGGTTCTCAAACTAGGCTAAGCCTGTATCTTGAGAAACCAGTTAATTTTAATTAATTGAAATTATTATAACCTCTACAAACAATACAAAACAAATTATTATATTTAAAGTAAATTTCCTAAAATTACAAACAGATAGAGGACAAAAAAAAATAAAAAAAATAAAAAAAAGATAAAAAAATAAATAAAGAAATAATACAAGATTAAATAAAGGATATTTGCACATATGATACTTGCAAATAAGAGCAAAGTATTTGCCCTAAACTACACACCACTTTGATATTATGCACGTACATCATTATTATAATATTTAACATATATATCTATATATATACATACATACATAGGACTAAATACAACGCATAGAGTTACATAAAAAATGACATAATAAGTAAGTATAATGTACATATTTTTATATGTTTTGTTAGTATTTTATTTTAGTCATATAGATTTGAGCTCTGGTTTATTGTTATTTGATTATTAATACTTCTGAATATCGCGTGACTTTGTCACCTGGTGTTCAGAGTACCCACGTTTTGCATGGACAGTGTACTCACGTGATAGGGGGCAGGCCTATCGCCGTTTTGTATGAATACACTGTCACATGACTAAGTACAACTCAGCCATGTGGGTTTCCTCACGAGGTTTTTCCCTTACCGTTAACAACCACGATAAATTAACCACACTTAGAAAAGACAAATTGGTGTAGGCCCGACCCAGGATTTGAACACTCGTTGTTTGCACGATAACCTGTGTTCTACCCATTGAGCTTTCATGGTTCTCTCATCATAATTGCCATTGTATTTGTATCTTTAATAGGTTATCACTGAACAAAAAACATTTTAATGCAATAAGAATAGTGTCAATTCAAAGCACCTCTGAAGTTAAGTATCTTAAATTATAGTGGCCTTTCTATACTAATAAAAATCTAACAAAAGTAAGGTTCGTAAAAAACTACTGTTCAAGAGATATGACAGATATTTGCTGAGAAATGGATGTAAGCAAGATCATTCAATCAGTAAATTATACACTTAAAGGCACCAAGCTACACTTGAGTTGCCTTGAGAGTAGGAACCAATTGGAGCATGAATTGGAATGAATCATCAGAGGTTAATGATCTAAAGTGTCATTTTCATTGGAACATACATTCCAGTTTAAATTGAATCATTATTTAGTAGGAGACATCTTTAATAATATATGTTCATAAGCCCAAGCTTCACACTTACTACAAAAATAATAACAAGCTGTGTAGTGTCAGCTTAGAATAGCTCTACACCATTTCTTCACTTGGGTGATCACAATATGCAACTTAAGGTATTGGGGCTTCTAAAGATATTGTTGATTGGAGAGCACTTTTCTCCCCTCATCTTCCAAGTAAAAGGGGCATAATGATGGCTTAGAAAAGAAATCTTGGAAACCAAAGACATGCATTGACGTCATTGGTTTTCATGTAATTTCGAATGAAGAGAATAAAAAAATCATAAGGCATCGGTAATGTAACGGCCAAATACCGAAGACGCACTTCCAGATAAGGTTACCACATGTTGATATTACAATATGTTATACAGAATTTATTATAGCTCGAGGTTAAAATAGTGCGTAATAACTAAAAAGCCGGCTGGCACAGTGACCTTCACATAACCTAAAATCATACCTTTTAATCAGGCGTTGAGCAAGTCCGTCTCCAGCAATCACCTCCTCGTCACCAGTCTCAACCTCGGAAGTAGCATCGCCTGCTCTTTCTACGGTGCCCATTGTAGATTCTGCACAGTAAAAATAATAATCGTACCACTACGCCTTAGAATAAAGCATCAACTGACACATGATTCAAGTTTCAAATAATGTTAAATTTTGAAAATGGAAGGGTTAGAAATAACAAGCTAATTAATTTCAGCATGATAATAACCGTAAATAACGAGATCTCGGATCTAAATGCGCAATTACACTTCGAACTCAATACGCCGACCACATGGCGAAGACTAACGGTATCAAAATTATAAGGTTCGATTTTCTAGTTTAAACGGATATAGTTTGCTTTTGAATTAAATACAATAAAACATAAGAGTTTAAAGTACTAGAATTACTGAGATATATGTTAAAATTCACAGAAATACGCACCTTTTTCTCAATAAATTTAGCAAATAAAAAAGATGGCGGTCCCTCTGCGGCTAACGAATAAAATGAATGAACGATAATTCATCGGGGGAAGGAAGGAAACAAGAAAAGAAAACTGACCGATTGATATTTCTGGATGGAACCACAGATTAAAGGAACGAAACAGGCTAAATCTGGGGATACTGCATACTGCATGTCTCAGAGAGAGCATGTACAACTAGAGAGATAAAGAATACGTCACGACGAGCAAGAAAAGGATAGCTAATTATAAAACTCTAAAAGATAGAAAGAGCTAGTACTGTGATTTTTTGTCCCTTACGATGTAACCTGTTTTTCAATTGTGGCAAACTGTCCAAAGTGACAGTTTGCCACAATCTTGTTAGAGAAATAATAAACGCTTTGTTTAATTCATCGGTTTTAGATAATATTGTGCAAATACGTGAAACAAATCATATTTTGGATTCGTAGAAAGTAAGCTTGTTTAGGGCAGAGACCTTGTTTATGTGATCGTGCTTTAAAAATGGGTAAATGAAAAGTTTTGGGCTGCAGTTATCGAAGCGAGTAAAAAGCCCCAGATGAATCACTTCGCAGTGGCGTATATATACAGGGTGTCCCAAAAGTCGACGTCAAGCCGGAACCGGATGGCAAGGCAACTCACACCAGTTATCAGAAAAATATAATAAAAAATCTAACTTGCATGTTTAAAAAAATATGGGCATTTATAAAAAAAACAGAAATTCTACAACCTGCATTAGTCTTTTGACCCCTGTTGCCACAAATCTTAATATTTTCCGATTATTTTTTTTGTTATGTGACCCTGAATAGTCCTTCTGTTTATTGTCATCAAAATTTTAAAAGAAACTGCTCCAGTTCGGATGAAAATTAGACGTTTTAAAAAAAATAAAGTTAAAAATAACCAATTTGCTCAGATTCAACCGACTGTACTGAAAAAAAAATGTACTACGCAAGTCTGGCAAGTAACGCCAAAAGTTGGCCTTCTTAATAAAGATTACAGAATGGTATGACACTTGGTCAGTTATTGCTGAAATCTGAGTATTTTTTAATGTTTTTGTAAAACTCCTAGTTTGGAATTAGTTTTTCTTAGTAACATAAAAACTATTCTAATGTCCCCAAAGCTTTCCACAAGTTCATAACTTTAAAGTTTATAACGTAAGCGAGATGGAGAAATCATTTGAAGGTATTCTTATCAGTTAGGTATCACTTAAGTGACAGAGACAGAATGAGTCATCTTACGTTACGGGGAGGATAGGAATGCAGGTAGTTGACAGAGACAGAGCGAGGCATGTTAACAAGTGCAAGCGAGACAGTAAATGATGCTTGGTAATCGCTATAGTAGTACTTAGATAAGTTAGACGTCACAAATTAGTACGTTACGCTCATTTGTTTACTGCGCATCTTTTTGTATTCGTTTGTGTTGATTTCGTACTGACTACTATTGGCTTCGTTTATGGACTTGTTATTGCTTGTGATTTGGATTCGGACTGTTTACTTTTTCCTTACGTCGACCTTAGCTTTCCCCTGGACTACCGTGTCACTGTGTTGTGCCACCATGCCTGCGTATACCACTCAGGAATACGCCAACATGCACCTCATTTACGGGGAATGCAGATGCAATGGCCAGACTTTATCGCGAGAGGTACCCAAACGCTGCTCGTCACCCTGATCATCGAGTGTTTGCAAATATCCACCGACTACTCAGCGCAGAGGGCCGCTTGCCGAACCAAGTACATGGTGAAGGAAGACCCAACAATCCAGTGGAAGACGTCGTACTAGAAGCTGTCGAAGAAGACCCAAGTACTTCGGTAAGGGATATTGAAATAAGCACCGGAGTGCCCAAAAGTACAGCCCATCGAATTTTGCAAAAACACGATCTTCACCCATACCACGTACAGCGAGTACAGAAACTAGAACCCGGGGACTACCAAAATCGAGTAAATTTTTGTCAAACGATGTTGGAGAAGAACAGGGACGACCCACTTTTCTTGACGAAAATTTTATGGTCAGATGAGTCAACCTTCAAAAAGGATGGCTACATGAACATGCATAACTTACATGAATGGCATGTTGAGCTGCGGCAGAGATTAGAAGAAGCAGCTCAATTTGTAAACAATGGACGATTCGCTCGACTAATTACAAGATCTTTTTTACGAAGATGTCGGCCTTGTATTGCAGCTGAAGGAAGGCAATTCGAACATTTATTGTAGATTTTAACAATAATGGTAAAAACAAATACATAGTACTAGTGTTAAAATTATTGTTGTTTCATTTGAAAGCAAATCATTTTCAAAAAATGTGTTGATTTCAATAAGAAAAAAATAATTCCAAACTAGGAGTTTTACAAAAACATTAAAAAATACTCAGATTCAAGCAATAACTGACCAAGTGTCATACCATTCTGTAATCTTTATTAAGAGGGCCAACTTTTGGCGTTACTTGCCAGACTTGCGTAGTACATTTTTTTTTCAGTACAGTTGGTTGAATCTGAGCAAATTGGTAATTTTTTACTTTATTTTTTTAAAAACGTCTAATTTTCATCCGAACTGGAGCAGTTTGTTTTAAATTTTTGATGTCAATAAACAGAGGCACTATTCAGGGTCACATAACAAAAAAAATATATTAGAAAATCTAAAGATTTGTGACAACAGTAGTCAAAAAGCTAATGCAGGTTGTAGAATTTCCGGTTTTTTTATAAATGCCCATAATTTTTTAAACATGCAAGTTAGATTTTTTTTTATATTTTTCTGATAACTGGTGTGAGTTGCCTTGCCATCCGGTTCCGGCTTGACGTCGACTTTTGGGACACCCTGTATATATATAATATTTTTTATATAAATTTTATAATTAGCTATCCTTTTCTTGCTCGTCGTGACGTATTCTTTATCTCTCTAGTTGTGTATGCTCTAATTTTACAGGCTGTTTATAGACGTGTCAGCTAAATGTCAGCTCATCTAAATCTACGTTAACATTATTCAAGTAAAGTTTTACCTCTAAGCTACATTTTATTAAAACGAAACAAGGCTTAATGATGTCATATGCGACTCGCACGTTCCCGTCGAACTCGGCCTCAGTAGGCGGATTGCGAGTTTTAATAGAAATTTTGTTTTTGATTAGATTGATCGAGTTTCATGCATCATATTGAAAACAATACATGTCTGTGTCTCTTTTCGGTAAATAATTCGGTAAAACTGGGAATAGTCGCAATCCGCCTACAGATTGAGAAACACTTTAGTAGCAAGATTATACAGGTTGTCCGAAAAGGTTACGCAGCTGGTAATGGGGGCAATAGGGGTGTTCAAAAGGGCAACCAGAATAATAAAAATAAAAATCCCCTCTAAGTATTTAAAACAATAAATAGCATTTTTTGAAAACTATAAATTTTACACCCTTATTTTGCTAACTGTACTTACAAATATTGCTAGTTTAAATAAAAAAAAACCGTTTTGCAGCGGAATGGTAACCATAAATTATTGTTAAATTCTTAGAATGAATTTTTCAAATTAATGTTATACTATACTATAGTTATTTTTTTTTTAAATAAATCGCAGTAAGGCACCTTCGACTCGGCTCCACTTATTTTAGAGATTTCATTACTTTTTAGAGATAAACAAGCAGCTCTATCGAGACTTGGCTTGTTTTTTACAGAATGTTTTTGGTGGGATTTCATTTCATTTTGACAGAACATATACTGATTGAATGGTTTCATTTTCTTATTATTATATTATCTTGTGAAATCAAATAAAAATAAACTCCACGACTTCTCAAATCTTTAAAATACATGAAGAAAACTATTAAATGTGTAAATAAATACGCTACCGCGATTTCAAACACAGCCAGCGCCATCTAGAGACGAGTAGTGACGAGTACTGGTACTAATGCTAAATAACGTGAGCGAAGCTGCGGCTGAGTGCTAGTGCATAAATAATAATTAGTATTGGACTGAATATTTTTATTTATTGAGTAGAATACAGTTAATCAACTATTATTTCTCGTAAATACGCTTATTTTAGTTTGGCAGTACTCTTATTATGTTTTCTCATCAGCGTCACCAGGTAGTCCAGATCTTCCATAAACCTTGTTCTGATAGTTTTTTTTTATGTGGGCGTTAAAATCTACCTCTGTACCAAATTTCAGCTCTCAAGGTCTATGGAAAGTACAAGTTCTATTTTGATGATCAGTGAGGCAGTCAGTGTCGAAAATGTGAAACTTTGCATTAGCTTAATTTTGGAATTAATTGATCTACCGACTTGAAATTTTGGATTTCAAGTGTGTGAATACGAATTTATAGGTGACGAAAATTTCAGCGTTTTCATCCTATCCAGAGGTTCTCGAATGGGGCCCTGAAAATGCGGCGAAACGGTTCCAGAAAAGGATGGTACGGCAGTGTTTGCTTCGCGCCGTACCATCCTGCCGTGCCCCCAGATCTGTGAGTGAGCATTCCAGCTCTTCTTTTTTATGAATGGTTTTACGGCCCTGGTTACTAGACCTTTTGAGCCCGAGCAATTCAGCTCATTCCCTAGTTACAGATTAGCCATAGCCACAGACAATATATAGGGTACAAGAGTAGCACTATTCTTTGCCAGTGCCGTGCCGTGCCGACTAGGCTTGGGTAGATCCAGCTCCGCGAGGTGATTCGAATCACCAGGTTCAGGCTCAGTTCCGGTACTGAATCCTCTTAACCGGGCCGGACCGCTTATCGAATCCGGCTCGGTTAAGAAATTCAGAACTGATTCAGTTCAACCAAAAAATACCACGCTTACTTCGCGGAACGTAACGATTGCTATTGACATACATTTAAAAATCAATTAACTCATATGTATAATGATTCTGTTTGTGTACAGGCTAGGTTTGTTAACCTACAAATTAATATTCATATGTAAAAAAATAAATAATATATGCAAATTAGAAAGTTACACAACATAAAACATTATCGTATTTATAATATCACAATAAACACCATTATTCAAGAAAAGATTGATAAATCTATTAAACGAAATTGGCAAACAAAGAACACCAAAGGACAACTCTCTTTTCGTCTCTGTCTCCCGAGTTCAAATTGTATTTCATTCTTGTCTCGCTCTCACATTCAGCAAGCAAATGTAACGGTAATAATCGAACCGATCCTGAACCTGATGCCTGAGCCTGTTGTTCGAAAACAATAGAACCGAGCCGGTGCGGAGCGGCCCGGTTAAGCGAACCTGCACCTGATAAGAAAGAGTGGGGCCGGTTAGGCCAATCAGGCTCACGCAGAGATTCGAATCATTTGAATCCACCGAGCCGGACCTACACACGGCTAGTGCCGACTGCTAGGCTTGGGTAGATCCAGCTCCGCGAGGGGATTCGAATCACCAGGTTCAGGCTCAGTTCCGGTACTGAATCCTCTTAACCGGGCCGGACCGCTTATCGAATCCGGCTCGGTTAAGAAATTCGGAACTGAATCAAACAACCAAAAAATACCACGCTTACTTCGCGGAACGTAACGATTGCTGTTGACATTCATGTAAAAATCAATTTACTTATATGTATAATGATTCTGTTTGTGTACAGGCTAGGTTCGCTAACATACAAATATCCATATGTAAAAAAAAAAAAATATTTAGAAACATCTTAACAACATCTTATAACAATATCTACACATAAATATATGCAAATCAGAAAGTGACACAACATAAAACACTATCATATTTATAATATCACTTTAAACACCATTATTTATGAAAATATTGATAAATCTATTAAACAAAATTGGCAATCAAAGAACAAAAAAGGACAACTCTCTTTTCGTCTCTGTCTCCCTAGTTCAAATTGTATTACATTCTTGTCTCGCTCTCACATTCAGCAAGCAAAGCAAATGTAACGGTAATAACCGAACCGATCCTGAACCTGATGCCTGAGCCTGTTGTTCGAAAACAATAAAACCGAGCCGGTGCGGAGCGGCCCGGTTAAGCGAACCTGCACCTGATAAGAAAGAGTGGGGCCGGTTAGGCCAATCAGGCTCACGCAGGGATTCGAATCATTTGAATCCACCGAGCCGGACCTACACACACACGGCTACCGACTGCCAATGAATGACAAGTGTTTGCTGTTTTGTTTGTTGTAATTTGTGAAATTGTAATTTTCTATATAATAATGTGTCTTATTATATAAACTTGTGACTGGTTTGTGTCCTATTATATTGTGCATTCAAAATGCCTCCTACAGTTCAGACCAACGAGCCCGATAGGGATAAACGGCCCCAAAGAACTGGCGAAAGAAGGTAAGTTCCTACATATTCGTTTTTTTCTATGCGAAACTATCGAATTTTGATTCTAATATGGAATTTATGTGCAATTAATTGCAGGTCCGAGTTAGTATCTCGTGTGAAATACTGCAATACTTTACCTGATATACCATTTGACTTGAAGTTTATCACTTATCCATTTCCGTCAACAAGATTCATCCAATACAATCCAACCTCTTTAGAAAAGAACTACAGATATGAAGTGTTAACTGAACATGATTTAGGGGTTCACATTGATCTCATAAACCGTGATATTTACCAAGGAGATGGCAATGCAGTGTTAGATGCAGCTGATGAGAAATTATTAGAAGATGATGTTTTAACACCTCAAGACTCCAAAAGATCACGACATCATGCTAAAAATGTATCCTGGTTGCGACGTTCAGAGTACATATCCACTGAACAAACCAGGTTTCAGCCACAAACTATGGAAAAGGTATTTTCATTTTATTGTACTAGCAGTATACTTGTCAAAAAGTTTATTTTTCAAAACTAAGTTAAAAACTATCATTTTTTGTAAGTCAAAATTTTTCAATTTATCATTAATCCGTTGCTTTGGAAGGTGTTTGTAAAGAGAAGAAGCAACAAAAAAACTCTTGCCATTCACATTTTTTATTTTTTTCAAAATATGGTTTGCACAAATTTAGGTGGTAATAACTTGGTTCTAGTAAAATATGTATGAGAGAGTGATATATCTACCTAGTAAATTCATAGCTATAAAACTAAAAAGGGTAGTCAGAGATTTGCAATAAACAGTTGTAATCTATATTTAAAAAAGAAAGTTGTGTTAGTTACACTATTTATAACTTGAAAACAGATAATTTAAATCTTTTTGTTTATGAAAACCTCATGGGGGGATTATTACTAATAAATAAAGGAAAGAAAAATTTCGACACAGGTGGGAATGGAACCCGCGACCTCGGGTATACGCCCCCCTCGCTCTGCCAATTGAGCTACTGTGTCAATGGCTGCCAGCGCGAAATTCTTCTATCCTTTATTTCTTTTACACGTTTAAGTAGTGTTTGCGTTTCCTACCTCCGAATTTTTACTAATTCGGAAGGCCACTTGTCTACCTTTTCAGATAGAATGCAAATGTTGAAAATGCCTAACTATCACATAATTTAAATCTCCTCATGTGGAACTAAATTGAGCAGAAATTTTTCTTTTCTTTATTTACTCTTTATTTATTTGAAAACAGATGTTAGAGGTAGCTCAGAACCAGTAAAAAGACATAGGATATTTATCGTCATGCTAAATATCGTAGGGGGTGAGCAGTAAAAAATATTTAACGCCACATGTCCAAAGTAGGGGTGCACCACTAGTAAAGAATAATTTGTGATGTGTTTCCTACTGCAATAATAATTCATAACTTTTGTTTCAATTAAGTTTGACAGACTATAGATTCACTGTTGCCCGATTTCTGAATTGAGTATTCAAGCTGAGAATGACTTAAGTATTGTTTTGTCTCATTCAGTTGTTAAGATTTCAATGCGACAGAACAATACTTAAGCTATTCTTCATAATAATAAAATCCAAGTTTTATTTCAGGTTGAAGCTAAAGTGGGTTATAATGTTAAGAAATTATTCACTGAAGAAACACTTTACATGGACCGTGAAAGTCAAATAAAGGCTATTGAAAAAACATTTGAAGACAACAAGAAGCCGATAGAGAAGCATTACAGTAAACCTGGAGTGACTCCTGTTGAAGTTATGGAAGTGTTTCCAGACTTTGATATGTGGAAGTATCCTTGTGCCCAGGTTATATTTGACACCGATCCAGCCCCGGCTGATAAGAGTGTTGCAGCTCAAATTGAAGCTATGTCCCAAGCTATGATTCGGTGAGTTTTGTTTCCTGGTTTTGATAGGGCTTGCTACTTTTTGTCAAAATAACTTATAACTTATCTATGTGACAGTCATCATAGCCGACATTGTAATATAAAATTTTCTGCAATATACTACTACCAACTTAACGAAGTTAGACAGTTCCAATGCTTAAAAGATTAGCCCATCAATTATGATTTAATAAAGACTAAGGCGTTCACGCAGTATATCCCCGAAGGGGTTGGTAGAGGTACCAATACTTCTGAATGTCACCTGTAATTGTCAATTGATGGTCAGAGTACCCACGTTTTGTTTGGACACTGTACTCACGTGATAGGGGGCGGGCCTATTACCGTTTGGTACGAACACACATGTGTGTTTCCTCACAATGTATTCCCTCACCGTTAACAACCATGATAAATTAACTACACATATTTCTTCAGAAAACACAAATTGGTCTGCACCTGACCTGCACCTGACCTACGCCTGACCTCAATATTAGAACTCACGCTTGTCTGTATCGATGGGCGGTGTTCTACCCATTGGATTATCACGGCTGTGTGTGTTCTGTAATTATAAGTCTAATTCCATAATAATAAATTCTATTTCAGAGGTGTGATGGATGAAAGTGGTGATCAATTCGTAGCCTACTGTCTACCCACAGAGGAAACCATAGAAAAGCGTCGCCGAGATGTCGCTGATGGTGTACCATACAAAGATGATGATACCTATGAATATAAAATGGCCCGAGAGTACAATTGGAATGTCAAGAGTAAAGCATCTAAGGGTTACGAAGAAAACTACTTTTTGGTAAGTGTTTATTTATCTTTCTGTTTTGATTTTGTGTGTGCTAGTGATTTGATTATGAAAACTCTTTTTCCTGAAAATTGTTGCTGAAAATGTATGTATATTGCTTCATTATTGTTGTAAAAATAGAAAAACGTATGACTTAAGTTAAGTTTGAGGGTTTTGGGTAACTTTGAAATAGACGTCTCATTGGGCTTATGAGGAAACCACGTAATTTTAATAAGATGTATAGCCATTATATTGGCAGTAGTTTTTTTTACATGTATTTATTTTTATGTGTAGTTTCATTAGCCGTTTTGATAATCCACAAAAATATAGTAGGGTATAGAAAACCATAAAAATATTGCTATGAAAAAAAAATAAAACTCTTACACTTTAACACTTTTTATTCAAATAAAGATAAATTAAGATTAACCTAATTCAATTCTATTTAACATTATAAAAGTGTTACTTAAAATATGAAATCTCAAAAGATAATTTTACACACACATGCAAACCGTGTGTAATATAAAACAACGTTATACTTTGTCAGGTTATACTTTGATTACTTGAATCCTTACTAATATTATAGATCGGCAAGTGAGTTTGTTTGTTCCGCTTTCACGCCGTAACTAGTTAACCGATTGCTTTGAAATTATGTAGACGTATAGTTAAAAGTCCAGATTAAATAATAGGGTACTTTGTATCCAGGAAAAAAAAAGTCATTCCCGAGGGAAAACGCGGGAATGAGAAATCTTCTTCTAGTTGTGCTTTATACCGCAATATAACCGAATACAACGCGGGCGAAGCCGTGAGCGGAAAGCTAATCTATTATAAAACGTTGCATATTATTTCAGGTGGTCCGCAACGGCGTAGTATACTACAATGAGCTAGAAACCCGCGTGCGTCTCTCCAAACGACGTTCCCGCGCCGGCGCTCCACAGCTCACTAGACTGGTCGTATCTCACCGACCTTTAGCTGCCAGCGAGCATAGGATACTGCGCCTGCGCGAGAAACAACTCGAACCGCCGCAGGTAATGTATTGTGGGAGTATGATAGAGTGCACACTACAGCGGTCCCGCTCGCACATAGTAACGTCTCTCCAAACGACGTTCCCGCAGCTCACTAGATTAGTTTTATCTCAACGACCTTTGGCTGCCAGCGAGCATCGCGTTCTGCGCCTGCGCGAGAAACAACTCGAACCACCGCAGGAAATATGAATACTGATAGAGCGCTCACTACTGCGGTCTCGCTCGCACATAACGGCGTCTCTCTCGCACATAGCAGCGTCTATCTGACGACGTTCCCGTGCCGGCTACCCGCAGCTTACTTGACTGGTTGTTAAACAAGTCGAACCGCCGCAGGTAATGTTTTGTGGGAGTATGATAGAGCGCACACTATAGCGGTCTAACTCGCACATAGTAGCGACTATCTAAACGACGTTCTCGCAGCTCACCAGATTAGTTGTATCTTACCATCGTTTAGCTGCCAGCGAGCATAGGATACTGCGCCTGCGCGAGAAACAACTCGAACCACCTCAGGTACGAGGGCTGCTATTTATGTATCCGGAACTGGCCACTTACAGAACAATAATTTAAAAAGTAATTACATCATTTAAAAATAGAACTCTTTAGCTTTAGAATACATTTATTTTTATGTGACTGTCAATTGTTTTCACATCGTAGCGTCATTTTGAAAATTGCGTGTCTTCACCACCATGGATTTAACTCGTGAACATTTTCGTGCCATGATTTTTTACGATTTTCGGCGTGGTCTAACTCAAAAACAGTGCATCGATCAGCTTACTTCGACTTTTGGGGATGAAGCACCCTCAAAGACCACTGTGTATCACTGGTTTAGCGAGTTTAATCGTGGACGATCTAAGCTTACTGATGAAATTAAAGAAGGTCGCCCTAAAACGGTCGTTGTACCTCAAAACATCGATGCTGTCCGGGAACTAATAACTCAAGATCGTCATGTTACATATCGTGAGATAGAGGCATCTCTGGGCATTAGTATGACGAGCATACATAAGATACTTCATGAACATTTAGCTGTAAAAAAAATTTGCTCCCGTTGGATTCCGCACAACTTGAGTATTGATCAAAAACAGGCTCGTGTCGATTGGTGCAAAGAAATGTTAAAAAAATACAACCGTGGTGCGTCAAAAGCTGTTTATAATATCTACACAGGTGACGAATCTTGGATCTACGCTTACGACCCCGAAACTAAGCAGCAGTCCACGGTGTGGGTGTTCCAAGATGAGCCGAACCCAACAAAAGTTATTCGTGCAAAAAGCACATTGAAGCAAATGGTCGCTTGTTTTTTTGGTATAAATGGCCATGTAGCTACAGTGCCTTTAGAGAATCGTAAAACTGTTAATTCGGAGTGGTATACGACCATTTGTTTGCCGGAAGTCTTTGAACAAATAAGAAAGACTAACCGACAACGTAGAATCATTCTGCATCACGACAATGCTAGCTGTCACAGGTCGGCCGTCACAACTCAGTTTTTAGAAGCTCAAAAGATCGAATTGACAGGTCATCCGCCGTACAGCCCTGATTTGGCACCCAATGATTTTTATTTATTTCCAAATGTGAAGAAAAAATTACGTGGTCAACGTTTTTCGAGCCGCGAAGAGGCAGTCGATGCGTTCAAAATGCACGTTTTGGAGATACCTCAGTCTGAGTGGAAAAAGTGCTATGAAAATTGGTTTCAACGCATGCAAAAGTGTATAGATCTGAGCGGCGAATATTTTGAGAAGCAATAAAACCATATTAATTGATATATGTTTGTTTCTTTTTTTTATTCCGGATACATAAATAGCAGCCCTCGTAATGTATTGTGGGAGTAGGATAGTGCGCACACTACAGCGGTCTCGCTCGCATATGGAAGCCTTGCTCATAGCAGCGTCTCTCACGCACGTAGCAGCGTCTCTCTCGCACGTAGCAGCGTCTCTCTCGCACGTAGCAGCGTCTCTCTCGCACGTAGCAGCGTCTCTCTCGCACGTAGCAGCGTCTCTCTCGCACGTAGCAGCGTATATCTGTCGATGTTCCCGCGCCGGCGCCCCGCAGCTCACTAGATTAGTTGTATCTTACCGTCCTTTAGCTGCCAGCGAGCATAGGATACTGCGCCTGCGCGAGAAACAACTCGAACCGCCGCAGGTAATGTTTTGTGGGAGTAGGATAGAGTGCACACTACAGCGGTCTCGCTCGAACATGGAAGCCTCGTCGATAGCGGCGTCTCTCTCGCACATAGTAGCGTCTATCTAAACGACGTTCCCGCAGCTCACTAGATTAGTTGTATCTCACCGACCTTTAGCTGCCAGCGAGCATAGGATACTGCGCCTGCGCGAGAAACAACTGGAACCGCCGCAGGTAATATATTGTAGGAGTATGGTAGAGTGCACACTACAGCGGTCCCGCTCGCACTTAGTGACGTCTCTCCAAACGACGTTCTTAACTCACTATATCTATTATAGTGTGTGAGGATGATAAAGCGCACACTACAGCGGCCTCGCTCACACATAGCAGCGTCTCTCACATAATCCTCACTAGACTGAAGAGTGGCGAGCACCGTATACTTTGACTGCGCGAGAGTAATCTGGTAGTATCTGTAAAGAAATGCTGTCATTACAAAAAGTATCACATTTTTCAGCAACACGTAACGTAATTTACGTCACATTGGTCATCAAGACTCGCCAAGCAAATTCTACATCGCGGTATTGAATTATCTCCGCATAAATAGAAGTTCCAACCTAATACATTCGGACCATGGTCAGGCACATAGACGCCCGGCGGTGGATCTCCTTGTTTTTTCCACATTCTAAATTATGGCGTTTTTTCTTCCATATATACGTACTAAACTAGTATGTTACACAATTTCTCCGTTATTAGATAATAGATTTCTAAAGTGGTTTTTCTGTTCGACTGAATATGCTTCCAAGGTGGTCCTATTTAATTGTTATATAGTTTGGTTGGGTGGTTAAGAATATTTCTAAAATATCAACAGTCGAGTCTTGTGTTTTTATCAAATTTTGTATGAAAATTTTGATTTCCGACATATGGCTTATGAAGGCGGGGCGGTTCCATTTTTGTTCAATAATATATTATGTTCTTCACAATTCGGAACTCTGCCTTTTTAAGTGTATTTACAATTTGATATATATGGGTCATAGATAGTTTGCCTTTAATATGATGATCCGATTAGAAAACCTAAGTACATAATTATATAAAAACATAACATAACATAAACGTTCACGCCGTTTATCCCCGAAGGGGTTGGCAGAGGTACCAATACTACTGAACTCACATGGCAAGCGCCATCTAGTTTCAAGAGAAGGTACCCACGTTTTGCTTAGACAGTGTACTCACGTGATAGGGGGCAGGCCTATCGCCGTTTTGTACGAATACACTGTCACATGACTAAGTACAACTCAGCCATGTGGGTTTCCTCACGATGTTTTCCCTCACCGTTAGCAACCATGATAAATTAACCACACATATGACTTTAGAAAAGACAAATTGGTGTAGGCCCGTCCCAGGATTGGAACTCACGCCCTTCTGTTTTTCGGGCGGGTGTTCTACCCACTGGACTATCATGTCGCTTAATAATTATATATGCGTTGAATTTAGATGATTTAACTTATTTATGTTAAAAACAGGAAGAAGACGAGGATGAAGAAGAAGACGAAGAAGATGAAGAAGAGGAAGAGGAGAAACAGGAGGATGGAGAAGAAAAAACTAAAGAAAGGTAAGCCATTAGTTATATTTTTTAAAACACATTTGCTTAAAGAATGACTTTAATTGCAGTTAATTTACTCATTTTAACCGATTATTACCAGACTCCCACTCAAACATCATGTGACATTAATGTTGACTGGCAATCTGAGTTCTTTGGGTGTTCTTACTAATGAGCTATCATATAAATAACTGCAATTTACCACATACAAACAAAAATTACAGTTTTATTCAGAACTCACTTGATATTTTAGCCTATATCAAAGTATCAAATGAGATCTCATGTACCATTTCAGATCCCGTTCTCGGTCCAAGTCCAAATCCAAATCAAGGTCTCGTAGTGGGTCCCGCTCGGACTCTGGTTCCAGGAAGTCAAGGTCGCGGTCAAGGTCAGCATCAGCTTCCGGATCAGCCAAGTATGTTTAATATTATTTTACATTTTGGAAGATATACAGCAATATTATTAAGTAAATACTAAACACAACATAGAGCCATTAGCAAATCTTCACATAAAACGTCTTATTAAATAGTTTAAATAGAAAATCTTTTAATACTCATCTAACATTGAATATTTACAGAAATAGTAAAACAGTTTTCCAAAAAAATACTTTTATTAGTTTTATCATTAAGCGGTTGGACCGCTCAAACGAATCGACCCCACGGTTAACCGCTAATGCGTAGGAGCGCTCAAAATACAATGCAGCAATATTTCAAGTTAACATCTATCGCAAATTCATTTTTGAATCATATTTATATGCGTATTGAATATTGTTAATATATCATCGAGTCAGTTTTCCATACCACAAGTGATTATTGTACTTTTTTAATTCAGTTGCTCAAAAAGTGGCGTATTGCAGCGACGTATATCGTTCGGGATGTGGGCTATTACACACTCGTGCTTTTTTTTGCCATTCCCGCACTAGTGCGTTTTCTTTCTCATCTGTCCAAATAATGTATATTATTAAAAAAACCAACCATGAAGTTTTTTTTAAAAAAAAAAAAAAGTTTTTATGTCTCATGTAAATACGTAGATATATTTCTAAAAAGAAGCTACTAATTTGTTTGTTGCACAAAATGAGTAATTTCGACTTTTTTGACCCTAATTTGTTTGAATTAACTGCACCGGAACTCGGTATAATTGCACAAAATGCTTCGGAGAACATTTTAGCGGAAAAGTCAAAAAGTCGCTACATATCTACATACATACAATTTATTGTGTGGAGAGAAGAGAAAAAAGCAAATAGTTTTTTAATACAGCTCAAAAAGTGGCGTATTGCAGGGACGTATATCGTATATTTTTTAAATTTTGTTTTTATTATTTTATTAAATTGCTTAATTTTTTCGCAACTGTATTAATAATAGTCGTTCAGTACACGTGCCGAACTGTCATTGCAACTCGTTCCGACTGTCAATTTGTCGGAACTCTTCCCAATCACAGCCATTCCGCAGTTGTAATGAAATATACTATTCTAGTTGATATCTTTATGTTTGAGATTAATCCGTATGTGTTTATTTATTTCTTAAGGCTTTAAATTAATTGCAGATCAAAATCTCGGTCCAGATCTCGTTCAACGTCTCGAGCAAGTGGATCTCGCGCTTCCTCCCGAGCTAGCTCGAAAGCCTCTCGAACTAGCAAAGGCTCTCAAACTAGCAAAGGCTCTAGAGCTACTTCTCGGGCATCCCGAGCCACTTCCCGGGCTTCCCGAGCTACTTCTCGGGCTTCCCGGGCCAGTTCTCGAGCATCCCGAGCTAGTTCGAAGGGCAGTGGGTCAAGAGCGAGTTCAAGATCTAGTTCTAAGGGTAGTGGGAAGGTGATTGTTTCTTGATTATTATTTTTATGGTTGTCGTGTGGTTTAACCTGTGACTTCCCGAGCACTAGCGAAGGACACGTACCGTCAAAAACCGGGAACGAAATAATAGAATTATTTGCATTTATAAAAACGTAATTTAACTCTTAAAATAAAAGAAATAAGGGGTTAATTCGAACACGGTAAGCTGGCCATCGGCGGCTCCACGGGGAGGCATCGGGGTTTGACGGTACTTTTACTTCTAGCTACTCTGGGAGCCGGCGGGACGTGAAAGGTTAATAAATGGAAGATTATTAGTTCGAACAACAACCTTAGTAGATCAGTGGAAAAAGCAGTGCTTACTATACAGAGAGGCGTGGGTTCTAATCCTGAGTCGGCCCTAAGTCATGTGTGGGTTATTTATTAAGGTTATTAGGTTACTTAAGTTAAGTTTTAGTTAGGAAAAGTTTACATGGCTGTGTATTAATTTGTTGGAAATTAAAAAAGTATGGTTGAATGTGCGACGGAAGTATGTGGATTGAGTAAAAGAACAAATAGACCACCAACAAGTTGGTGGGATAAAGATGTGAAAGAGGCAGTTGGAGATAAGAAGAAAGCTTGGTTAGATTTACTAGCGATTAAAGCTAGTAAACGAATGGATGCGAGGGTAACAGATGATGTAGTGAAGAATAGTGAAGATGAATATAAGAGAGTTAAGAATGAGGTTAAGAAGAAAATAGAAAAGAAAAAGCGTGATCTGATAGAATGGTGTGAGAGGAAACTCTCTGATAATTTCCGGAATAACCAAAAGTTGTTCTGGAAATATATCCGGAAAGAAAAGGGAGTTTCCCAAAACACGAGAGTGAATGTAGTGAGAGATGAACAGGGTGAATTGGCGACGGATGAAAGTAGCATAAGACGAGTATGGAAGAACTATTTTGAGGGACTCTTTGAAAAAGAGGATTCACCTATTTCTTCGCCAATCGGCAGCAATGTTGACTGGAATGAGGCATTGGGTGACAGTAGTGACAGTGAGATTAGTATGGAAGAAGTAATGAAAGCATTGAAAAGTATGAAAGTAGGGAAAGCGGCAGGGTATGATAGGATAAGTATCGAAATGCTGAGGGCTGGTAAAGGGTTGGTGGCTTCCTGGCTGTACTTCCTTTTTCAAAAGTGTTGGTCGAGTGGTAAAGTACCACGAGATTGGTGCAGGGCAGTAATTGTGCCCTTATATAAAGGAAAAGGGTCACACCAGGAAGCTAAAAACTACCGCGGAATCAGCCTACTCAGTGTTGTCGGTAAATTGTATGCAAAGGTATTGATTGAAAGAGTGATGAAAGAAACAGATGACAAAATTTGGGATGTGCAAGCAGGATTTAGAAAGGGAATGGGATGTATGGATCAAATCTTCTCTTTAAGGAGCATCACTGAAAAGTTCTTAGCCAAGAATCGAAAGGTGTATTGCTCCTTCATAGATTTAGAGAAGGCGTATGATAGGGTGGTAAGGAAGTATTTGTGGGAGGTGTTATCCAAGTTCGGCTTGGGGAGCCAACTTATACGTGCACTGGGATCACTCTATGAGGATTCTAGTGCATGTGTAAGAATAAACGGGGAAAACACAGACTGGTTCGGCATCTCTAGGGGTGTCCGACAGGGATGTGTAGCTTCTCCGTGGCTCTTCAACTTGTTCATGGATGACTGTCTGATAGAGTTGCGTGAAAGTGATTATGGACTGAGAATGGGTGGATTCGTCATCAAATGCCTCTTATATGCTGATGATCAAGTGTTACTTGCATCGTCGGTTGAGGAGTTGCAAGAGATGATGAATATTGCATGTGCGTCGTTTGAAAGAAAAGGAATGAGAGTGAATGTAGATAAAACCAAAACCATGGTTTTCGAGAGAGAGGAGAATATGACTGAATGCGTGATTGAGATCAATGGTAAGAAAGTGGAACAAGTGAAAGAGTTCGTATATCTGGGAAGTTTGTTTACTAGGGATGGAAAGTGTGATGAAGACATTGAAAGAAGAGTAAAAAAGGGTAATGCGGTAAATGGAGCACTGGATAGTCTCATGTCTAGTCAATCGGTGTCCGAAAAGGCCCGAATGGCTGTGCATGATGCTGTCCTCGTTCCTACGCTTATGTATGGCAGTGAATGTTGGGTGTGGCAGAAGAAGCATGAAAGCAGAGTGAATGCAGTAGAAATGAGATCCCTCAGAAAAGTTTGTAATGTAAGGTTATGTGATCGTGTGAGGAATGATGTGATTCGTGAAAGGTGTGGTGTAAAAGATGATATTGTAAGAAAGATAGAAAAAGGAATGTTGAGATGGTTTGGGCACATAGAGAGGATGGATGACAGTAAAGTGGTGAAAGAGATATATATAGCCAATGTGGAAGGTAATGTTAGTAGAGGACGACCTCGGAGGACACATTTAGATCAGATAGAAAATGTACTCAAAAAGGCAGGTGTCCGAAGTACGAAGAATAAAAGAGCATGTATGAAAAGATTGATGGATGTGAATGAAGCTAGAGAGGTTTGCCAGGATCGTACAAAGTGGCGATCGATAGTCTCTGCCTACCCCAATGGGAACTAACGGCGTGAGAATATGTATGTATGTATCGCGTAGTAAATTATTCACACAAAGTGGCGATTTAAAACGTCAGCCTAAGAGAACTAAAGGCGTAATTATATGTATGTTGCATCGCTAGGAGAAAACACATTTTTACTTAAACCCAAAGTTTCAGTTCTAAAAAGGGGTAGCCAGAACTTCGCATTTAAACTATTCTTGACCTCTTGTGATTTGTTTGTGTAAGCTACGCCAAATGAAAGACTTTTGAGGAATTTAAAATGTTCGAAATCATTTATTCGCCTTCTACAGGGAAGAAATGGAGCGATGTAAGGATATTCTAAGCGAAATAAATATAATCTTATGTTACAAGAACTCTTATGTCTGAAGGTTTACTAATTTTTTTGTGTTAGTATCCTCTAGGCCTTAGAATAGAACGTACCTTTTTATACTTCGAAACGATACGGAGACTCCACGCTAATATAAATAAATAATAGTCCAACATACACTGACGCCATTTAGTTTCCACTGGGGTAGGCAGAGACAACCGAACTCCACTGTGTACCATCCAAGCAAACCTTTAGCTTAATTTACAACCATAGTCTAAAATACACTTTAATATATTTCCAGGGTTCAAAAGCAAGTTCAAGAGCCTCATCTAGGGCAAGTAAGAAGTCTTCGAGAGCATCTTCAAGAGCAAGTTCTAAAGGATCAGGGTCGAAAGCATCTTCTAGAGCTAGTTCAAGAAAGAATTCTAGGTCTAGTGCTTCTAGGTCGAGAAGTCGATCGCATAGTGGTTCTAGACAGGTAATATAAAAAAAACTTACAAACATACATAATTTTACTCACTAATAAGTCCCTAGATGGGGTAGCCAGGTTTTCAGAATTTTAAATTCCTCAGCAAGTTTTTGAAACGAAAATGGGGGGGGGGGTTCATATTTTCAAATAAGGGATGGTTGAGGACGGGTCTAAAGCAAAATAGCCTATGAATCACTAAAAAAAGACGCAAAATCCATAGTTAGTTGTCTTACACGATCTGTCTTGAAAGCTTCTTCCCGAGCTAGTTCAAGGAAGAATAGGCTATTTGACTGTAATAAAAATATACATTTCTTTTATTTCATTAGTCTTAACATTTCTTTTTTGGAGCAATATGTAATGATGCGAGATAAAAATATTACATTATTCCACTAAAATCTGTCTTCTAAAATAAGTAATTTTGATTCAACTGTCACGTGACTAAAAACGACCGTGATTGGCTATTTCTATAATGACGTAGATTGAGCATGAATTGACTGTGTATCGCTTCGCTCATTGGTGTTTAATGCGGAATTGACGTCACTTGTGCTACAGCCGCTATATAACTTAAAGTCGCGTTTTCGCGGCACATTTGAATATTGCATATTCTTTTTCGATTTTTTAATAAAATAGCTAAAATGAAGACAGAAAAATATTTTTAATTTTAGGGCTCCTTATAAACAAATTAACACCGTAAGATAGTTTACAAAACTTAGTCAAATAGCCTATTCTAGATCTAGTGCTTCTAGGTAGAGAAGTAGATCGCATAGTGGTTCTAGATAGGTAATATAAAATAAATATATTCTTACATACCTATGCTCATAGCTAAAAATCGTTAGAAGGGGTAGCCGGAGCTTTATTATAATAAATTACTCAGCCACTTTTTGAAGTGAACGGGGTAAATATTTTAAATAAGCGATGATGACGGAACTAAAGCAAAATAAAGTTTGGATGGCCTTCATGATCTGGGTTAAAAGCTTCTTCCTGAGCTAGTTGGAGGAAGAATTCTTGATCAAGTGCTTCTTGGTCAAGTCGAGTCGATCGCATAGTGGTTCTAGATGTAGAGTGGTAATATTGATAAAAAAATTTAGCCGAATTGGATTTAAATCTGTAATGGTTATGTTTATGAATGAATAAATAAATAAATATGCGATATGCCGTGAATGCTGTCATAGAATATCACAACCCCTTTCTACCCACTGGTGTCGCAAGGGGCGACTAACAGAATGGGGCTTTTTTAAGTGGTGTTTGGGCAACGAGGTTGGAAATGGAAACCCATCACCAACGATACCTTATTCCTACCGTCTTGTCCCCTAACAACTGCCAAATGTGGCTGAGTAGTTTCTAGCTCTAAAGCTCTGGCTACCCATTTTTGAGATTTATGGCCGTGAGCATATGTATGTATGTAAAAAACATATGTATAGTCTCGGCTATGAATCCCATATTATTCTTGTATAAACGTTGCATAAAAAATACCCTCCAATTAATCCTGTGCCACATATATTTATCATACATATAAACGTGGGTACTCTGAACACCAGGTGACAACGTCACGTGATGTTCAGAAGTATTAGTACCTCTGCCTACCCCTTCGGGGATATTCGGCGTGAACGTTTATGCTTATGCTTATACATATACAGCTTCAGAATAAGAAAACATAACTTTCAACTTTTTGAAACTGAGTGACAAAAAAATTGTAATAAAGGATAGTTGTTGAAGGGTACTCAGCGACATCGCCATAGCGTTGACTTCTATAAAATATTCTTTCAATGAGACCATAATATTACATACATACAGATACTCACGGCTATAAATCCCTTAAAGGGGTAGCCAGAGCTCTAGAATCTTTTGGAAATTAAGTGGGGAAAAGATTGTAAAAATAAATGTTTTTGGTGATGGGTCTCCACCGCATCGCCCAAAGATCACTTAAAAAGCCCCGATACCCTTTGTCGTCTCTTTCAATCACCCACAGGAAGAAATGGGGTAGTGCTATACTAAGGCCACATTACACAGCAAATATAATATGCATAAATCAATATGTTATTTTTTCAGGGATCCGGTTCTGGAAGTGGCTCGGACTAGAAAAGAAAACTTAGTTATAGTCATACATGTGACGTGGATGTTTATCTTAATTAAGCTATTAAAAGTATTTGATAATCGTTCAGATTATTTATTTAATGTGTTTTTTTTAAATCTTACCTTCTTATTACGTTACTCCTAAAATTTGTATTCATGCTTTATGTTTGTAATGGGGAAGGAAGGATATTCTTTTTAGACTAAAGAAGAAATAGATTACAAAAAACCTTGGTATATCAGTGGGTATACTAGCGTTTCGCATGCAGGAGATGCGAGTTCAAATCCTGGGTCGGGCCTATATCAATGTGTCTCAAGAATATTGTTGCCCGTATGGAATACTTCATGAGAAAACCCACATGGCTGAGTCGTACTAGTCATGCGAAGTTGTATCCTATCACGTGAGACCACTGTCCAAGCAAAATGTGGGAACTCTGAACACCAGGTGACAAATGACAAATAATATTAGTATCTCTGCCACGCCTTCGGTGGTTTACGGCATAAAACTTGACAGACTTAATATGTTCTGTTATGTAAAAGTTAGTTTGAATAAATTCATTCTTACGTCACGCTATTAGGTTCCGTCAGGATAGGTAGAATTGAGTGCCAATTAGTATGATTTCGGGAAACCTCAAGTTTCATTAACATTCATCAATCTTTTCGGACTTCGCCTTTTATTCTTAACACTTTCAATTATGAAATTTAAAAATATATGTGGCAGCTAAGTAACCTTCAACGGTTTTATTAGTAAGAAAAAGAATCTTAACCCTTTATAGAGGCAGAGGTATAATCAAAAATTTATTGTGTTTCACTTCTTTTTGAAGGTAGGTACATACATGCATACATATTCAGTATGAAGAATAAAAGAGCATGTATGAAAAGATTGATGGATGTAAACGAAGCCAGAGAGGTTTGCCAGGATCGTACAAGGTGGCGATCGATAGTCTCTGCCTACCCCAATGGGAACTAACGGCGTGAGAATATGTATGTATGTATGTATGAAGGTAGGTAAGTTTGAAATTATGGTGGCCAATATATATGACATACAAACATACATATACTCACGGCTATAAATCCCTAGAAGGGGTAGCCAGAGCTAAGGAATTAGAAATTCCTCAGCCACTTTTGGAAGTTACGTGGGGATTAGATGGTGAAATAAAGGTTCTTGGTGATGGATCTCCAACCGCATCGCCCAAAAATCCCTTTAAAGCCCCTATACCGTTAGTCGCCTTTTACCTACACCCACCGGAAGAAATGGGGTAGTGCTATTCTAAGCCGGCACTACACAGCAATATATATGACCAGAGCCTTATAAAGGGTAAACGCGTACTACGTGTCCTATATAATTTTAGATAAATATATACGGAAAATATATTATACACAGATTTAGCCAGCCCCAAACTAAGTATAACTTAAATTATGGGATACTAACTCAACGATATATTTAATATTATATAATACACATATAAACAACATCCAAGACTAAGAAACAATCATTTATGCAAATCACATAAATGTTGCCCTCAGCGGGGATCGAACCCGCAACCTCTGGACTGAGAAGCTAGTCACCTATCCACTCGGCCACGGCTATCGTCATCATTCGTCGGCTCATTTTAAGTAAGTGTTTCATAAATGTCATGGCATTTAAATAACAAACTCACGGCTATGTATACCATTAGGTATATAATAAGAAATTGCTCAGCCTTATTTTTAGAACGGCGATAGGCCTGCCCCCTATCACGTGAGTACATTGTCCATGCAAAACGTGGGTACTCTGAACACCAGGTGACAAAGTCACGCGATGTTCAGAAGTATTAGTACCTTTATATTATGTTATTTTTTTATATTATATTTATGTTATGTTATTTTTAGAAGTTCCTCACAGCCCATATATATGTCCCCACCAAGGGGCTCGAGTCTACCCTGTATAGGGCGATTTGGCCTTAGTCCACCACGCTGGCCAATTGCAGGTTGGCAGACTAACGACTACTACCGTAATAGTAGCCGGGACCGACGGCTTAACGTGCCCTCCGAAGCACGGAATCATCTTAATTTTCGGATAATCAGGTGATTCAAGCCTGCAAAATCCTTCCAGACTGGGCTAAATCTTACAAATTGAATTTGTAAGGTAACCACCCCCCGGGGATCGAACCCGAGACCTCCGTACTTGAAACTAAGCGCTTAACCGCGAGACCACGGAGGCATTTTTAGAAGTTAAATAGGTAAAAATATTTAGATAGAGGATGGTTGTAGATGGGTCAAATTACATTCTCCAACAATAATTCTTAACGGTTTAAAATCAAAAACTCAAACGTTCACGCCGTACATATTTATCTATATATCCCGAAGAGCTTGGCAGAGGTACTAATACTTCTAAACATCACGTGACATTGTCACCTCGTCACAAATACGCTGTCAGTACAATTTAGTCATGTGGGTTTCCTCACGATGTGTTCCCCCACCGTTAACAACCATGATAAATTAACCACACATATGTCTTTAGAAAAGACAAATTGGTGTAGGCCCGACCCGGGATTTGAAGCCTCATCTGCATGATTAGCGGTATTCTATCCCACTGAGCTATCACGGCTGTAACGGTTTTAAATAAATTAACACGTATTTATGTGAAACTCAATTATAAAGATAACTTTTTACTCAACCATAAAAAACTACCTTGATGAAGGTAGTCAATAAAAAACCAATTTAATAAACATATTTTATTAGTTTTGCCAATTTTTTCTTACACATTTTATAGTTAACTATGTACTAACAAAAGATTAGAATGTCATTCTATTGTATTAAATACATATTCAATAAAAAAAATAGTCACTCAATCAAAATAAAAGCGATAAATATATCTTCTTAGTTAATAAAACCAACATTGTAAAGAATGAGGATATTATAGTATATTATTTCTCTTCGTTTATCTTTACTATATAATAAAGAGATGAAGTTTGTGTGATTTCTGTCTAAATCGGTTCAATATATCCATACAGACCCGATTGTTAAAATTTTTTTTCAGTGAAAAACCATATTTTCTTCTTAAGTGCCACCAAGTAAATAGAAGTTTTCAAGATAAATTTATCTAAGATCGAAAATTCATACTTATTCAGAGGAAGCAAATTTTAATAGTAGGTAATATTCTTGTAGAAGATTGATTATTTATTTATTTCATAAAAATAGACACCATTACGGCCGTTAATAAGTTTTCAAGATAAATTTATCTAAGATCGAAAATTCATACTTAATCAGAGGAAGCAGATTTGATTACTAGGCATGTATTGGACTAAGACTAAGAGGTAAAAGGAGCGAAGCGACAAATTACCCGACGATTAAATTTCTTAGGGCCAGTTTTTTGATCCTTAGTTAAAAATATAACCATTTGTCACATTGACTATAGTTAAATGACTAACCAGTAGTCAAATCGTAAATCCATTTTGGTTCGATATTTGACATTAGTTACTCTAACCACGGGTCAAAAAATGTATTTTGCTGATATCTAACTAATAGTTACGATATTTAACAAATTGTTGAGTTAACCACGGATCAAAAAACTGGCCCTTATTTATATTCATTCAAAAATAATTAATTCATTACTTTTTGATGCTATTTTTTTGTTTACAAGGCCTCTTACACGACTATCATGGAAAACATTGTATTGTCATTATCCTCAATGTTACATCGAGTTAAAAAAATAAACTTCAACTAAACCATCACTTAATGGCTCCTGGTCTTCTTGCCAAGCCTTGATAAGTCTAGAAGGAGTTCAACATACATACATATACTCACACCATTAGTTCCCATTGGGGTAAGCAGAGGAGATCAAACAGGAATGACATACAAAAGTCGGAAAAAAATTAAGCTTTACCCAAATAAGAGCTAGGAAGGAAATGCAAAAGTCAGGGGTATATAGACATTCGCTCAGAGAAGAGCCTCCTATATAAAACGTACCACCTCAAGCAAAACGCAGTCAGATTATAGTGTAGCATAATTAGAATGTTATATTCATGAAAACTTCATGTGGGGATTATTCCTAATAAATAAAGGAAAGAAAAATTTCGACTCCGGCGGGGATCGAACACACGACCTCCGAAATTTTACTTTCCTTTATCAATAGTATAGCATAGTTAAGAAATCAAGTTCATAGTAAAAACTCATTTTTTTTCGATCTTCAGAATCTAACTTTTGCTTAATTCAGTCTGTACGATATCCAAGTAATGTTTAGTAAAGACTGCTTTATTGTGCATCACATATCTCAATAGTGTGCCCGCAATGGATGTTAGTTCACTCGATAGAGCCGTTAGTCCTATAGGCACTTGCTTTGAACCTCCGCCACACACTAGAATGTCTTTTAGAAATTCTAGGACTCTTTGACCTGAAAAACATGATTTTAGTTGAAATTTTGATGGTTTGATTTTGTGAGATGCGGGATTGAAATGTTTAGTACAGAAAATATTGCAACTATTAGGCTTAGAATAGTTCTAACCCTTTTTGTCTCGTACCAACAACGGTTAACTATTTCGCAACCACTTTTGGAAGTTACAGAAGGCTATTTCTCTAACAAATAAATCACCATGATTTTGAAATTACAACCATATTGCCTACCAATCACTTCGAATGCCTTAGTAGCCTTAATTGCCTCGCGCGACACCCACTGTTATAGATAGGGCAGTGTTTTTTTAACCCAAGATAAAATTCTATAAATATAACTATACTTACGAACAATCTGCCTGACTTTATGCTCAGGGTCACTCAAAGAGACAATTTGGGTCCGTACCAACTCTTTAATCTCACTAGTCAGGGGTCCCTGATTGAATTTGTCCAACAATTGCTCAGTTCCAGCTATTACTTCCTCTGCTATTGATGGTAATACTGATTTTAATTCGCTGTAAATATAATACATTATAAATTAATTACAATCACATTTATATGTTAAATATAAAAACAAATATTTTTAAACAGATTCAGAGATGAAATATAAATACAACTTTATGCCATGTGATGTCGGCTTCGAATAGGTAAACCCCACTATTTTTCGCAGGTATAGAACATAGGTACCTTCGAGCTACAGAAAGCTCGTTAAATTGACATTAGTATTAAGCTATGCTAGTATCACGGAAGACAACGTATAGTTGAAGAATTTCACACTAGTACCCACTTGACATTACAGCTCAATTGGCAGCTTGACGTGGGCGTATACCTGGAGGTCGCGGGTTCGATCCCCGCTAGTGTCGAAAAATTTTCTTTCCTTTATTTATTAGTAATAATCCCCACATGAGGTTTTCATGAACAAAAGCATTCTAATTATGAGACAACGTTACTCTGCCAATCCGCAATAAGTCAGCGTTGTGAACAATGATTGGAGCGAAGCTCCATTTACCCCCGATTTTTGCATTTCGTTGTGATCGTACTCCTCCCAAACGGCTCAACTCAGAACCCTGAAATTTCACGGTGGTCCAGGACCATGTCTAAATGGTTTATGTCAATTTTGATAAAAATCGGATGTACCACGGAGGAATAATCACCATTAAAAAATTACTATGTCAGTCTATGGAAAAATTACGTAAACAATGCCAGCGCGTGAAAATAGAATTTATATAAACGCATATGTTCTTTTCAACAATAAAAATTGTTAACAATTTAAGTTTTCCAAAATCAGGACTCTAACTCCTTTGCAGTTTTGTGTAGAATCAATCACGCGTTTAGGTAAACCAACAGGTATATTCAAATAATCATAACAAATTGCATAGCAACACGTGTTGAGATATTTGTAGAATAAATCGTTCAACGATAAGTAATATCTGAGAATCAGGCAATTGCTCGCTTCGGTCCTTTTATTGGCATCCGACGGTCCCATGCCAACCTAGTTAAATCACCCTATTCAGGGTAGACGCGGACTCATTGGTGGGAAAATTTGAGCTATGATGACAGCAGCGGTACTAATTCTTCTGTTTCTTAAAGTATATTATTATTATTTTTAATTGATACAGTTAAAAGAACGATCAGTACAAGCTTTCTCTATAATAACGTGAATCTTTTCATGCATACAGTCATCAACAAATAACTTACGTATCCGTACAAGCGTTCTCCATAATAATATAGATCTTAGTTTTGAGCGTGGCCTTAAGTTTGGCGGCCTCTGATTGGTCGGCAGAGCAAGTCGGGCTGACTAACAAAATGGCTGCCACAGCTGTCATTCGGTACACTTGGGAGCCTAGCTCGGTGAAACGTGGCGCGTCTAGAGACATTGTCTGGAGAAAACAATAAATAAATTATAAAGTACGTATTACAACTTAGCCCTAAAGTAAGAAAAACTGAATGACATAGAAACAAAAATAACGGCATAGCCAGTCAGGCTGACTAACAAAATGGCGGCCACAGCTGTCATTCGGTACACTTGGGAGGGAGCCTAGCTCGGTGAAACGGGGAGCGTCTAGTGACATTGTCTGGAGGAAAACCATAATTATGTTTATACGGAGATATTACTCATCAAGTTAGCCCTAAAGTAACTCTAACTCAAACGTTCATGCCGTATATCCCCGTAGGGATTGGCAGAGTTGCTAATACTTATGGACACGTTTTGCTTGGACAGTGTACTCACGTGATAGGGGCAGGCTTATCGCCGAATTGTACAAATACACTGTCACATGACTAGGTACAACTCGGCCATAAATTAACCACACATATGACTTTACAAGAGACACATTGGTGTATGCCTGACTCAGGGTTTGAACCGACGACGTCTGTTCCCATCCATTGAGCTATAACGGTTGTTTTTGTAAACACATTTAAAAACAAAACATACATACATACATACATATACTCACGGCTATAAATCCCTTGAAGGGGTAGCCAGAGCTAGGGAATGAGACATTCCTTAGCCACCTTTGGAAGTTGCGTGGGGAAAAGATGGTGAAATAAAGGTTGTTGGTGATGGTCTCCAACCACATCGCCCAAAAATCCCTTAAAAGCCCCAATACAGTTAGTCGCCTCTTACGTATAACCACCGGAAGAAATGGGGTAGTGATATTCTAAGCCGGCACTATACAGCAAACGTTAAAAACAAAAATTATTCATTTATCATGAAGAATCTCAAGAAAGATCTAAATTTATCACATATTAAGATTACCTCAGGATATTTTTCCATTTTATTCGGATTCCATTCCAGTAACTCCAAATAGGCTTTGGCCAGAGTTTGCGCAGTAAAGTTCCTTATTTCGTTAGTGTCTGTAACGGGTAACTTGAGGCCACTCTTATCAACATGTCTTAGAAGCCATTCTCGTGTGTATTGTAGACCATCTGAAACAAAAAGAGTATTTTCATAGATGTCTTAATATATTAATGTGTGTTATAGTTAAAATTCATAACCGATCAAACTACATACGACTGTAACAGTCTGGCAAAAGTGGTTATTACCGGTTTTGAGGTCTTCCCTCCTCAAGTTCAATATAAGGAAAATGCAAAGCCATTTTTGATGAACCAAAAACGTGATGTACCCAATACATCACGTTTTTGGTTCTGAATTTGGATTCTGATTTTGCTTCTTCTTAAGCTTACATAAGCTTCACCTGTATGTATGTATGTAACCGACTACTTTAAACTCGATTTTGACCCACTTTAAACGGACCGATTTATTTTAAAGTTTGTACACTTATTCAGAATCAGGGAAAATATAATAATTTCAAAGGTTCATTTCATTGTCCTGATTAAATATGGGTCACCAGGATTAACTAATTTCAGATGATTCAGTACTAAAAAGGTAAAATAGGTATAGATTGAAAAAAAATATAAACACGCTTTTATTTTTATTGGCTGTGTAGTGTCGGCTTAGAATAAACATTAAAACATAAACATAAACATTCTTTATTGTTCCAAAATAGTTAACAAAAGCATTAGATTATACAGTAAAAAATAATTTTAAATTTGCGGGTATCCGCGTTTTTGCTTTGTGTCGAGCATTCTAACGGTCCTCGCACTAGGTAAAACCTGTATCGCGAGGTCCCATAGGTGAGTATTACAGTATAAGCTATAATATTATAGCTATAAAGTAAAGCGGATGTTGAACGAAGTATAGTTTTATTTTGTTACTAGTACGTTTTTAAAATATTGGGTATTTTATATATTTTGGGTAATTGAATGTTTAGTAGTAATTTATGTATATTATTATAGTTATAGAGAAAATAATGTATATATATATATGTATAAATATTTTTAAATTTTGTATTAATAGTTGTTAAATATAAAATATTTTATATACTAAAATATAGTGTTTATATATATGTATAATTTTTGTTGAAGTAATGATTGACAGATTCTTACACCTATTCAAAATATAATTTTAACTTATTCGACAACTGTTATGATTTGCTCTGTATTAACATAGTCAAGTTTTTGTAGCCAGTTTCTAATCCTGATTTTGGCTTCGTGATATGTACAGCTTTTAAGTTTGCAAGCCAATGCAGCTTTATTAAATATATATGGGTGTAAAAATAAACTTTGTCTTCTTGCAAATGATGTGTAGATTTTAGGAGTAGGAGCTCGAAAAACTCGACTGGTTTGACGATCTTTGCAGTATTGGGTATTAGAAAATTCAGAATAGAATCGCAACACGCTCCGCCAGATATAAAGTCCTCGCACACTGAGTATTTCGCATTCTGTATATAGCAAGTTTGTGGGATATCTCATTTTTTTATTAGGCATTGTATTAAGAACTGCCCGTTGGGCTCTTTCGACCCCAATCATAACTGTCTTTGCTGCTCCTCCCCAGATAGAAAGGCAGTACATAATTATCGATTGGCAAATTGCCACGTAAATCCTAAAAAGCAGCTTGCGCTCAATACAGAATCTTAGTATTCTCATTATATAAATAATTTTTCTAACCTTCCCTGACACATGCTTTATGTGTTCTTTAAAGGATAACCTGTCATCCAAAACTACACCTAAGTATTTTAAGGATGAAGACCTAACTAAACAAGGACAAGAACACTTGCGATGGGGATAGTAGTGGCATTCATGTATTTGTAAAATATATGTTTTAGCAGGTGCTAGAGCTGCAGTTTTTGAAAAAGGTATGTATGTAGTTTTTTCCTTATTAAGAGACAGTAAATTACTATTAAGCCACTCATTTATTTGAGCCATTCCTGCCTCCGCTACGGCATAAACCTCTGACCAAGTGCTACCGTAGAATATCACCGCTGTATCATCTGCATAACAAAATATTTCTGCATTTTTAAGATCGATACTGCCAATATCATTTAGGTAAATCGAAAACAGTGTAGGTGAGAGTGTACCACCTTGCGGAACACCAAAGAGGACATCCAGATCCGTACTCGATTGATCACCAATTCTAGTACACTGTTTCCGATTACTGAGATATGATTTCATCCATTTGTAAGCGATTCCTCTTACGCCCGAGCGGTATAATTTTCTTAACAGTATTGGAATGGACACTGTATCAAAGGCTTTCCTCAGATCGAGGAAAACCCCTAGACAGTGTTTGCCTTTATCCAGTAACTTAGTTACAGTAGTTACTAGTCCACTTACTGCGTCTTCCGTAGACTTTCCTTTGCGAAATCCAAATTGTTTCTCATACAGTATGTTTTTCTTTTCTAAGAAGTTACTAAGCCTGATGTTAACTATTTTCTCTAATACTTTGGAGATTGACGGGAGCAAGGAGATAGGGCGATAATTTGAAGGCTCAGACTTGGAACCACTCTTGTACAACGGACATACTACCGCAGTTTTCCATTCATCTGGAAATTCACCAGACTCTAGACTTTGATTATAAATGTGAACCAAAGGCTCAGTGATAAATTTTTTGATCTTCTTTAATAAGTCATTACTAATTCCATCTTTACTAGAGGCAACCGATGAACTCAACTGTGTAATAATTGAATGAACTTCTACATCATCAGTCGGCTGCATGAAAAAACTATCCAATAAGGACTTATTAGATGACACTTTTGAGGCCAGTGAAAGTTCACTTTCATTGTGTTTCGTTAATATTTCGTCAGCTAGCCTTTTTCCTATCCCGCAAAAGAATTTATTACAGTCCTCTATAGGGCCATTGTTATCTGCTGTTTTAAGTTCTGTATTGGGTGTTTTATTGGTATTGGAGTGACAAACTGATTTTATGGTTTTCCACAATCTCTTTGGATCGCCTTGGGATTCCTCAAATTCCATCTGTAGGTAATTATTTTTAAGTTTATGTAATAGGTTCACAAGAAAGTTTCTATATCGTTTGTAGATAAGGAGAGTTAGAGCATCTTCCGGGTTTTTACGAACTTTTTTGTGGAGAGCGTCGCGATGTCTCATACATTTGATTAGTCCTGGTGTGATCCAGGGCTGCAGACCGAATTTAGTTCAGCTTATCCTCAATGTTTTAGTATTTTTATCTAAAAACGATTTTTTAATTTTTGAAAACATTTTTACCGATGAGGAGAGAGTGTCAGCTTTCAAAACCTCCGACCAGTCAGTACCCGCTAAATCCTTCTGCACTGCATCATGGTCTGTTTTTTGAACGGTTCTAATATGTTTTCTCAACTTATATGAACTACTACTACTACTAACGAACCCCGCTACTACAATGTCGTGATCGCCCGCAGAGTGCTCACATATCAGACTTACATGTTCACTGAACGGTCGAATAAAAATGTGATCCAAGCATGAGGAGTTCCTTGTCGGCTTATCCACTATCTGAAGTAGGCCATGATGTGCCATAATATTTAAATAATCTTCTTTATCGTTATTATCTGATATTAAGGTGTTAATATTTATGTCTCCTGTGAAAATTATTTTCTTATTTTCTTTCAGCGTTGTTAATACATTGTCAAGAGAAGTTAAAAAAGGGGCAAGATGTCTATATGAGGGAGACCTATATATTGCTATAATCGTCAAGCGTCCAGAAATGTTGATAGTGAGACAGTTTGCCTCTGCAAATAACGGTTCAGAGACTGATGCATCCCAGCAGCATTTAATATACACTACTACACCACATGCTCTGTTTAAGAAAACATTAGTTCGAAACATAGTGTAGCCAGTCATAACTAGAACAATAGTGTCATGATTCAGCCAGCACTCAGTTAGCACCAGAGCATCAAATTCAACTTTAGATCTTCTAAGTGTCACCAAAAATTGGTCGAAGTTACAAGAAATACTCCGAATGTTGTATGTTAAAATTTTAAAATGTGTATTGGTTAAGTAAGGCTCACAGCAATCAATAGAATCTAGAGATAAACAGTTTACTTTAAATGCGTCATCTACAGCTTCCATTATCATAGGGTGTCTATCCATAATCAGATAATATAATTAGACAACCAGTGAAGGTGAATGTTATAAAAATAAAATTGAGCTGTGAGCGTGTATTTAAGGCCAGATCAACACGAGTATCTTTAAAAACGGATATAAGATTGATAAAATAACACATCAAAATAATATAAGTGTAAACTATATACTTTATATATATACACAGAATAGATATAATATTATAATCATACATAATATAATAATTAGGAGATATGATACATTCTAGTGTGCGTTTCAAAGTATTATAAAACAATAACAATGTTTTCAGATAAAAAGAGATGTAAAATGTTGTGGATTGACTTCGTGATACAGATCCTACCTTACGTGCGTTAGTTATTTTGGGACGTCACAGAGACTGACGAGGGTCCAATGCGCCGGTCAAGATCCGATTCAGACTTGATCTGTATGGCCTGTCCTTTGTCTGCTTTGCGTACAAAGATGGAACCACCGCTTGTCCAGCAGTAGCGAAACCCATGCTGACGAGACCGGGCCCGGGCTTCTTGAAAGAGTTGGCGACGTTTTCTTGTTAGTCTTTCATTAATAAAAATGTTTCTTTGTGGGCCTGGCACGACGTTTTCGCTCGTTAGAGGCTTTCGTGATTTGACTTCCTTCAGTATTTGTTCCCTGTTGCGTCTGCGGAGAAGTCTCACCACTATTGGGCGTGATTGGGTGGAAGTGGTATCCGTGGAGCGTCTGGGCTGCCCGACCCGATAGATATCGTCGAGGTCCTCTTCCTTTAGATTGTATCCTATTTTGGTGAAGGCCAAGCTAGCTACTTGAAACAGATTTTCACGGGTGTCTTCGGGGATTCCGATGATTTCCACTTCTCTGCGGGTAGCTTCTTGTTCTTGGTTATCAACCTCACATTGCAACTGTTCCACATGCGCTTTTAGATTCAGGATTTCGTTTTTTTTCTCACTCAGTTTTTGCTCATACATATCAAGACGGGATAGTATATCACCCAGAACTGAGAGTTTTTTATTAATGTTTGTAATTTCTTCCCTCATAGCTTTTAGTTCTTGCAGAAGCTCGCCATTTTCAGAATATTGTTATGTTGCTCACCACCGGAGTAAAGGTCTCATTTAAGCTACAAGCACCCCCACGAATGGGTGTGTTAGAATTATCCTTCTTCGGTAGGGTGGATTTACATGAGGGACAACACCAATTAGATTTTATGGCCTCACTGAATTTATTAAACTCTGATCTGCCAATATTCAGACACGGGAGATCGTACATCAAGTGACACATGGAGCATTCCATATATTCCAGGCTCTTGATCTCTCTCTGACAGTCACTGCATTTGGTGTTCATGATCTCCGTTGTCTTGTCTGTTTCAATTATATATTTTATAGCTGACGGTGGATGCTATACCTTAGAATTTGTTGACTGATCACTATTTGGGCGCGTGATGACCGTTTGGCAGTTTGTTCTTTGATTATAGATTTTAATACACTACCGGCAAAGATTATTTTTACTTGTAAACGAAATGTTTTCACCACAGTACATGAAATTATATAATACGTCTGTTCAGTTCAACGTCCAACAACGTTTTTTCACTACCCCATTTCTACCCGTGGGTGATCGTAAGAGGCGACTAAGGGTATAGGGGCTTTTAAAGTGGTTTTTGGGCGATGTGGTTGGAGACCTGTCACCTGGCTGAGGAATTTTTCATTCCAAAGTTCTGGCTACCCCGTTCAGGGATTTATAGCCGTGAGTATATGTATGTATGTATGTACGCTTTTAAAATATTTTTTTTTCTTACTGAGCTGTCAAGGTTAGGAATACAAGAACCTTTACTCGCATATATTTATATATATTCGTTCGTTCGTTCAAGCATATATAAAACATCTCACTCTACCCTATTTTCATTTTCAATATTATAAATGTCCATGCTGTGTATGCAATGCAATGCTGTGTAGTGTCGGCTTAGAATAGCGCTACCCCATTTCTTCCAGTGGTTGTACGTAAGAGGCGACTAACGGAATTGGGGCTTTTGAGGAATTATTGGGCGATGTGGTTGGAGACCCATCACCAACAACCTTTATTTCACCATCTTTTCCCCAAGCAATTTCTAAAAGTGGCTGAGGTATTTCTAATTCCTTAGCTCTGGCTACCCCTTCTAGGGATTTATAGCCGTGTGTATATGTATGTATGTAAATGTCCATGAATAAAGAATCTGCTATAGGAGGAGATATTACTTTAAAAAAGAATCATTGCATTATCATTTTTAACGCTCCTTGATGATAATACATACATACATATATTCACGACCATAAATTCCAAAAACGGGTAGCCAGAGCTACAGAGCTGGAAACTCCTCAGCCATATTTGGAAGTTGATAGGGGACAAGATGGTAGAAATAAAGTATCGTTGGTGATGGGTCTCCAACGGCATCGCCCAAAAACACTTAAAGAAAGCCTCATACCCTTAGTCGCCTCTCTACGACACGCGTGGGTAGTGATATTCTGAGCCGGCACTATACGGCATGATGATAATCCAGTGTATAAGCTTATGTACAGTTTGGACTTCGGTACAGATTTATTGATAGACGAATATAGATTGATAAAAGAAGAAGATAGTTTTTGTTGTTGTGATTTACGATTTGTAATAAAATAAAATAAAAAATAATCATTTATTTCAAAGTAAAAAGAAAAATCTTTGTTTTTTGAACGTTATATTTCAACTTAATACTAAGTTTACTTCGGATTCGGATCGGAAGGTGTTTTGTTGAGAGAAGAACCCGTAAGAAACTCGTCAACACACATCTTTTTTTACGTCCATTACAATTTTGGTGTTAGCCCGGAAACATCCTGCACAGAGCCCTGATGACACCAAGCCACTTCATCATTAATGTAATCATTAACATTGTAATAGGCTTTCGAACTAAGATTTCTTTTAACTTTATGATGACATTAATAAAGAGATTAAAGATGAGACCGGTAACCCTTTTTGCCAGACCCCTAACAACATTATTCTATTTTCTGCATTCCAAAGTCACTTGGTCAACTATTCAATGAATATCACTTACCTTCCTGAACTTTGAGTAACTCATCAAACTTTTCTCTCTCATACTGAACGCTCTCTTTTTGCACGTGCGGACGTATCATGTCTATCAAAGTGTTCGCTAAGTCCAATTTCAGTACTTCCAATGTTTCAAGTATTGCTCTGAAAACGTCCACCTGTAACAGTACTTTTGAATTTAGCATACATACGTTTACTCACGGCTTTATATCCAAACAAGGCTGTTAGAAATTCTTTAGCCACTTGGCAAAGGATCCACAGTGAGCAAAAAATAGTAAAATAATGATTTTTGGGTATCGTAAAAGGCAACTAATGGCAGTGGGTCCTTAGGTGACTGATAGGTTATGTGGTTGGAAAAGCATCACCGGCCATTCAGTATTTTACACGTTTTCGTCACATAAATTCTTAAAGTGACAGAGGAATTTCTAATTTTGATGCTTTGACTCGAATTTTCCTAGATTTATATAGAAGGTATAGGCAGGTAGTAGGTGTGTTTAGCTTTTTTTAACTAGCTAGAATTAAATCTCACGACAGAACTATACAGGGTGTTACAAAAGGAGGCTACAATCAAAAATTAGGTTGCAAAAGAGATAATTCTAAACATCTTTTACTATTGAACTAACTTGATTAGAGCAACTAAATTTTTCTTTATTCACAAAAGAGCGGCTTTACTGAGCTCTTGTCACAAAATTTACAGGTTTCATGTTGCAGTTGACATGTGGATGTGGTATGATAAATATTAATTTATAATAATAAATAAGCGACATGATAGTCCAGTGGGTAGAACACCCGCCCGAAAACAGAAGGGCGTGAGTTCCAATCCTGGGTCGGGCCTACACCAATTTGTCTTTTCTAAAGTCATATGTGTGGTTAATTTATCATGGTTGTTAACGGTGAGGGAAAACATCGTGAGGAAACCCACATGGCTGAGTTGTACTTAGTCATGTGACAGTGTATTCGTACAAAACGGCGATAGGCTTGCCCCTTATCACGTGAGTACACTGTCCATGCAAAACGTGGGTACTCTGAACACCAGGTGACAAAGTCACGTGATGTTCAGAAGTATTAGTACCTCTGCCAACCCCTTCGGGGATATTCGGCGTGAACGTTTATGTTATGTTATGTTGTTCATGAAAACCTCATGTGGGGATTATAACTAATAAATAAAGAATAAATTAAGGAAAGAAAAATTTCGACACAGGCGGGAATCAAACCCGCGACCTCGGGTATATGCCCCCGTCGCTCTGCCGTGTCCGTCCGTGTGACACGGTAGCGCAATTGGCAGAGCGGTCTCGGGTTCGATTCCCGCCTGTGTCGAAATTTTTCTTTCCTTTATTTATTCTGTATTTATGAATATCATAGCTGATGCAAAAGTTTATTTAGATAATCATACATATACTCACCCCAATAGTTCCCATTGGGGTAGGCAGAGACTACCAACTACCACTTTGTAAGATCCTAATATCAATATAATTTTTAATAAACTCACAGTATCAGTCAACTTAGTAATATCCTGAATCATCTCATCCCTCACTGGAGCTGCCAATTTGGCCATCAGGTCAATGACAAATGCTGCGTACTTAGGAAAGTCTAAGGAGTTATTTTCAGCTTGTTGCTTTATAAAGTCTGCATCGAGAACTTCCTCTATCATTTGCTTGATGCGTGTCTGACGGGGGAGGAGGATTGAGAAAAGACCCTGGAAGGAAAATATTAGTCATTTGTAGATCCTTTTGGTCCTCCTATTGGTTATATCAGATTTTCTGAGTAATATCGACTTAGAATACCATTACCCCATTTCTACCCGTGGTTGATCGTAAGAGGCGACTAAAAAGTTTTGGGCAATGTGGTTGGAGACCCGTCACCAATTTATTTATTACAACCATCTTATCCCCAATCAACTTACAAAAGTGGCTAAGGAATTTCTCATTCCAAAGCTCTGGCTACCCCGTTTAAAGCTTTATAGCTGTGAGTATATGTATGTTTGTATGTGAATAAATGTGAGAATATGTGGTGAATAGTTTCATGTCATCTTTTTCTATTCACAAAATACCTATTTAAGCAAGGGTAAATGAAATTCATTTTTAAAACTCAATAATAACAGTGCTTCGGTCAGCTAAGTGCTGTTGATGTTATCCAATCAAAATAAAGAAATAAACCCAAAGAAAGTCAGATTGTCTAAGTAGATTTTGTGCACAATAAGGACCATATTTTTACCTGCTTAACATCTTCTAGTAACACAAGAGCCTGCTTGTACTCAGGAGGGTCAGAGTTGAGTTGTTCCCGCAGTATATCAAAGTATGCTCGATGCAGTGTCTCTTTTAGCATCTTTTGGTAACTGAAGTGGAAGCAAATATGGTTACTAAGTACTAGTTTCAGAGAGAGTTTATGAGCTTAAATTTATGCAAAGAAATATATACCTTTTACATAGCATGCAAGAAGTATTCTTAGTATTCTTAGTAGGAAGAAATTGATGTTATTATTTATACACTTTAATTATTGAATTTCACGCAGGTATTTTTTGTTTTGCAGAAAGATTCTGATGAGCACAACTCAACTCAAAAAAAACTTATATGTTCACGCAGCATAAATTCAAAGTGGTGGCAGAGTTCAGAGCACCCATGTTTTGCTTATACAATGTTACCTGATAGGAATAGGAAGTCCTATCGCCGTTTTGTACGAATACAGTCTTACATGACTAAGTATTTACTTACTTATACTCACGCCCATTATTCCCATTGGAGTAAACAGAGACTATCGATCGCCACTTAGTACGATCTTGACAAACCTCTCTTGCTTCCCTTACATTCATTATCCTTCTCATAACGTTTTTCGTGTTGAAGAACGAACGTTGACTAAGTACAACTTAGAGATGTTGGCTTCTTCACAATGTTTCACATCACCGTTAACAACCATGATAAATTAACCTCACATATGATTTTACAAACAACAAATTGGTGTAGGTCTGACCTGGGATTTGAATCTCCATTTATCTCCATGATAGGCAGGTGTTCTGCCCACTGAGCTTATTTGTATTGTATTGTGAATGGGTTTTGTTTTCCGCAAGTCGATATCTGCTAAGCGCCTATTGGGCGTTACAAGAGAATGGAACTACTCTAGCCATCCCAGCTCACTAAGATAGTTCAGGACCTCTGAGCTATCACAGTTGCAGAAACTTTATGACTAAGAGATTTAAAAAATAATTATAGTTAATTTACATCAAACCTAAATTCCATCCTATTTTCTTACTTTCTAAATTACAAGCATACTGGGCTGGGATGGCTTTTCTGAGTACCTTTCCATCATCACGCAAAATAGGCACATAATGGATGTCGTCAGTTTGTGGAAAACATCCATACTACAATATATTACAAACATACACATGGAATATTTACTAAATTTAAATGCCTTTCTAGCTAGATAGATAGAAGAAAATGTTTTACATAAGTAATAGGTTTCACCTGTTGTCTGGAGGCACAAAAGGCTCCAACACAAAATCTTGGTCAACAGCAATTTCATGAGCTAGAGCCATGTTTTGGAAACCATGAGCTGCTTTCATGATCTCCTCCAGCGACACAAACTTGGGTGGTGATGCTCCACTGATACTGGTGCCTCGGATACGGAACTGAAGAGGCTCTGACATGAAGGAGTGAACACTGAAAATCAATAAAATAATTCATGTACTTTGTTGTACATGAAACCTCATTTGGAGATATTTTTTTACTAATCAATATACGAAAGAAAAATTTCGACAGCACCAGGACTTGAACCTGTGACATCCTGGTCTCACTATAGCTGTGTAGTGTCGGCTTAGAATAGCACTACCCCACTTTTTTCGGGTGGGTATACGTAAGATGTGACTAATGGTATTGGGGATTTTGAGGGATTTTTGGGCGATGTGGTTGGAGACCCATCACCAACAACCTTTATTCCACCATCTTTTCCCCACGCAACTTCAAAAAGTGGCTGAGAGTTTCTAATTCCTTAGTTCTGTCTAACCCTTCTAGGGATTTATAGCCGTGAGTAAATGCATGTATGTATCATAGCTCAGTTGGTATAGCAACCAGTGCATAGCCCGGGATGTTGCGGGTACAAGCCCTGCTGGTGTTGAAATTTTTATTTCCTTGATTGATTAGAAAAACTGAGCTTTTTGTTAAGAAAAATAGTAGTATCAATGTTGAAATTAATTATTCTGTGAAGAATCCAAACTAAAAGATAATCAAAATACAACAACCTATGCAGCCGAAAATGTACTTTTGCAGAAAATAAGGGTTGAAATCTTCGATCATATTATTATATACCAAAGATGCCGCAGTCCGTACAACATCAATAAAGTGGACCGCGAGAATGACAAGACTGTTTGACGAATAAATTTATTTACCTACAATATATTCTACAACGTATAACGTAATAACATATTCTACAACGATTTGTAGCTTGTAAATTGTCTTTAGAAATCAACACTTTAATTGTAGAATACCTACTAATGCAAATTATGAATGTCAATAAAGATTTTTTCTTTTTTCTATTTCTATTAAAAATTTTCCTCCTTACTACATTTTCTTAAGACCTATGATTTATTGCAAGATCTAGCTCGCAACTGTCAATGAAACAGTGCTTACCATATAAAGAAGCACTGTTTGGCCGGGCCATTTTTCCTGCTTGTTTGGTGTATCTTTGGTATATGGTTCTATAAGTTACTCTACACCTGAATTTATACAGGCAATAATTATCCTTATCAAGCATTGTAACAAACCTCTACTCAAAATAACACAACATTGATGACAATCAACATAGGCAGTTTGTGAGTATGCTTCTGTGATTCTGTATTTAATGGAAATACAGTTCATATTAATACTATAAGCAAACAACAAAGGAAAGATACTTATTAGCAGTAATAAAGGGCACATTTTTTTAAATGTTTTATTTAAATGGATCAATCGGCTTCCCCATTCAAAGCTTTAAAATTATGTATACCATAGTCATTATGAAGAATTTGAATATGGAATAGATGGTTAAATTAATGTGTTTTAGTTATGGGTATCCAGCCACAATCAAAGTAATTATTTAAAAGTAATAACTAGTGAGTCTTAGAGCTTATTCTCTTTTAAATCATTTACAATTGTTTCAAGCAATATCTACAATGAGCTAGACTCTGAAAATTTAGGACTAATGATGAATCAATACTCAATTATGATTTTAAAAGTAAATTTTATGAAGTTAAAGTTTACTGAATAACATAATTGGGGCATGACGAAATATGAGTCATCAACTATTATTAGTTAACTGCAATCTATAAAGGGAGTTCTAGTGTACTATTGTTTTAGTAGCATAGCTCTTTGTTTGAGGCTTGAACATTTTTTTACCCGTAACAAAGTAATTCTTTGTAGATTGAGGTAAATAGCATTTGAAACAAAGCATTACCTTGAACCAGTAGGCATTGGTATAGCTATACCCTGTGTGATCTTCGCATCTTTATCCTGTTCTTTAGTCCCAGATCCACCGGGAGGCTGTCCTTCGCTCATGATGATAGATCAAAAATGATACAAGTCACAATCACAACTCTTCAACCCATATAAGGCCACTAGTTCCTATTTTATACGTCTTCATTCATCTAAGGAAATTGTTTTTATACATAACCTAGTTAGGGCACAATAGATATTCGAATGTCATAAAGAATACATCGAATAAGTTAAGACTAACAAGGCTTTGGAGTATTTCACTGGATCTGTTGATATCTTAGGAAAAATAATTTAAGAAATCTATTATTTTATGTGGTGAAATGAACATCAAACTTTTATTACACTTGACAATTTTTTAGTTTGTTTTGACTTTACATCTTTACATTGAGTGACAGACGAATGACAACACAATGACAGTTAATGGGACTCGTAGGACGAAGTAGAATTCTGTGAATTTATTCAAGGAAATTATATGATACTATAAAAATAATTGGGTGTTATAAACGGTAAGCAAAGTACTGGTATTTTTGTAGAGTTATTAGTTTAGCCGTGTAGTGTCGGATTAAAATAACACTACCCCATTTCTACCCGTGGGTGATCGTAAGAGGCGATATTGGGGCTTTTTAAATGATTTTTGGGCGATGTGGTTGGAAAACCGTCACCAAAAACATTTATTATTACCATCTACTTCCAAAAGTGGCTGAGAAATTTCTCATTCCAAAGCTGAAGGGATAAGGGATAAGGGATTAATAGCCGTGAGTATATGTATGTATGTATGTTTTTAGTTTGGTATTGTTGCAGAAATGTGTAATTGGCAAGCTAATATTTATAGTTGATCAGCAACTTGTGTTTAGCAAATATTTATAAATAAGTCTGCAATATATGCATTTTGAACAGCTATAATATTACTTATAAATAAAAGATGTTATTAAAGGAAAGAAAAATTTCGACACTGGCGGGTTTCCTTTAATAACATCTTTTATTTATAAGTAATAATCCCCACATGAGGAATTCATGTCAAAAACATTGAGCTATAATATTGCTGTAAAGCTGCAATGAGTGATTATACTTCAGTAAATTTTGGTGAGCACTCAGTGAATAAGATAAAAAATAGTTTATTATTATTAGTTATCATCATAATAAATAAATATCATACTTAGAAAGCACTAATTCGGCGCATCACTAACTAATGATTCATTTATTTATTTTCTCTTAGTAGGCAGTTTACTTTCAATATCATAGCGGATATTTTGAAGGAATAATATTGAAGCCGTTTTAGTTTATCATATTAAAGAAACAGTAATAGAATATTTTTTTTATTAAAAAAAAATATAATCAAACAATCAAGAGTTTGTTTTTAATATTATACTTATTCTATAATTAATGCTCGTTTTTCCTTTGAATGCCGGCCACGTTTTTTGCTCTTTTTCCCTATGGGAATATTTTTTGCTTAAGTGGAAAGACCACATGCTTTCAACAGATCGCTTCCGCTCCACCCACTTCTAACGAACAACGAAGTTTTTTCAATAAATACACAAAAAAAAACTATTTAAATTCGGTATGCAAAGTTTTACCAAAGTAACGCTGATTAAAAAACCATTTCGAGATATTAGGTTTTTAAACAATATTTTCTTGGAATTAAATCAAACATATCATAAAATAACATAAACGTTCACGCCGTTTATCCCCGAAGGGGTTGGCAGAGGTACCAATACTTCTGAACTCACATGGCAGCGCCATCTAGTGTCCAGAGAAGGTACCCACTTACTACAACTCAAACAAAGCTATAATGAGATATTATGTTTATCTATATCTATACTTATAATAAATCTGTAGAGAGGTCAATTCTGTACATGAAATATATTTTCAAAATAACTATCAGGTGGTGATTAGGGATCGATACTGATGCCAAAAATGCAATCAGTAAAATTTTTGTCTGTCTGTCTGTCTGTCGGTTTGTATGTGCCTTATGGAAACAAAAACTACTCGACAGATTTTAACGAAACTTGGTACAATTATTCTTCATACTCCTGAGCAGGTTTTTGTATACTTTCCAGCAGAGTAGTAAAGGGGAATTTTGGGAAATTTTGGGAAAACGGGAGAAGTTACTCCATTTTTTAAGCTTCCGTCGCGTGTGCAGCCTTAATGGTTAAACTTACATAGTAATCATGTATGACGGAAATATTCTTCATAAAATTATCCAAAAAAAAAATCCTCAACAGTTTATGTCTATCTTTTACGGTTGACTCACAATAACACGTGTAATTCCTGATAGCTTAGCAGTTCGGAACATTCTGATTATATTTGTTTAGTCTTACGTTTGTAAACCTCTCACTCATCTCTAATTTAAAAAAGGTGACATTATTACCTATTCAATAAAAAAAGAATCATAGAAATCGATAGAGAAACACCGAAATTGTACATAAAATAAGCCGTTGCGCCCGTGACCAAAACCAAATCTTTACTAATTTACATATAACATACTAGATGGCGCCAGTAGTTGCATCCTACATCACGTAATGATTTATTTTTTAGATTTTTATAAATACTTCATAGCATTTTATTCCAAAATTTGCTATTAAACGGAAATACTGACGTTCATAAAGCGCATTCAAAATCACCAAACTACACTGTTTAGGGAGTGCTATAAATTTAATAAATTGAAAACATTGCGCTGAATTTCACAATGCTTGAGCAGTGACTGAAGAAAGAAACCTCCGATATTTAAAAAAACAACGCTACCCGTGCGAAGCTGGGACGATCCACTAGTAAACAATATTTTCTTGGAATTAAATCAAACAAAGCTGTAACCATCTTTGTTTTATTTCCATCTTTCCCCCAATCAACTTCCAAAAGTGGCTGAGGAATTCCTCATTCCAAAGCTCTGGCTACCACGTTAAGGGATTTATAGCCGAGAGTATATGTAGTTACGAGTATGTATGTGTCGTAGGATGATTTGATGTTTAGGTTTTTTGCAAAAATCCTAGGGATTTTGCAAAAATCCGGATAATTAGACAACGGTTATAATATTTTCTAATCTTACTAGGTTTTTTGCAAAAAAACTAGTTGGTTTAGTATGACTCCGAAACGAAATGTCAGTTTTTATTAATATTGTACACTGATTGGTTGATTGCAGTGCCCCGTAATCACGTCATCTCTGATTGGTTGTTAATTAAGACGTACTTATTTCATTGTTCCTGCCTAATTTGATTTTTATTTTAGTTACAAAAAGTTCGTAAGTATAAAAATAGTATTGTCATTTCCCTTTATAACTCTACTATATAATACCTCAATACTACAATTTAAAACGTACCTACTTTGTTGTTCCTACCTATATTGAAGACGTCCGTGGCCGAGTGGATAAGTGACTAGCTTTTCAGTCTGGAGGTTGCGGGTTTGATCCCCACTGAGAGCAACATTTATGTGATGAGCATGTGTGTATTATATAATATTAAATATATCTCTGAGTTAGTATCCCATAATACAAGTGTTAATTAGTTTGGGGTAACTTGATCTGTGTATAATATGTCCGAACGTTATTGTAATTTTACTCCAACAAATGAGTAAATAAATTATTTAATTCCTAGTATCAAATAAGTATTGTCATTTCTTACCTTTTATAACTGAAGCTTTAATATCTCAATACCACAATGACGAACCAATCAGAATAAGTGTTGGTGAGCAATCAGAAATCAGCCAATCAGCATTAAGGAAGTACAATCTTACTAAACTTACTAGTTTTTTTGTAAAAAACCTAGTAAGATTAGAAAATATTATAACCGTTGTCTAATTATCCTAATATGTATATGTCGTAGGATGATTTGATATTTAGGTTTTTTGCAAAAAACCTAGGAATTTTGCAAAAATCCGGATAATTAGACCACAGTTATAATATTTTCTAATCGTACTAGGTTTTTTGCAAAAAAACTAGTTGGTTTAGTAAGATTGTACTTCTTAAATGCTGATTGGCTGATTTGTGATTGCTCGCCTACACTTATTCTGATTGGTTCGTCATTGTGGTATTGAGATATTATAGCTAGAGTTATAAAGGAAATTACAATACTTATTTGATACTAGGAATTAAATATATTTTTTTACTCTTTTGTTGGAGTAAAATTACAATCACGTTCGGACATATTATACACAGATCAAGTTACCCCAAACTAAGTAACACTTGTATTATGGGATACTAACTCAGTGATATATTTAATATAATAAAATACACATATTATGTTCATCGCATAAATGTTGCTCTCAGCGGGGATCAAACCCGCAACCTCCAGACCGAAAAGCTAGTCACCTATCCACTCGGCCACGGACGTCTTCAATATAGGTAGGAACAATAAAGTAAGTACGTTTTAAATTGTAGCATTTAGGTATTATAGCTAGATTTATAAAGGGAAATGACAATTCTATTTTTATACTTAGGAACTTTTTGTAACCAAAATTAAAACAACAATCAAATTAAATATAGTAAGGAACAATGAAGTAAGTACGTCTTAATTAACAAGCAATCAGAGATGACTTGTTTATAGGGCACTGCAATCGACCAATCAGTGTACAGTATTCACAAAAACTGACATTTCGTTTCGGAGTCATACTAAACCAACTAGTATTTTTGCAAAAAACCTAGTAAGATTAGAAAATATTATAACCGTTGTCTAATTATCCGGATTTTTGCAAAATCCCTAGGTTTTTTGCAAAAAACCTAAACATCAAATCATCCTACGACATATATAGTCTTTACAAGTGATTGGGACTCTTAGGGCCGGCGCTCACTGCCGGCATGGCATGGCATTTTTAATCTTATCGCCAAGCATATAGAATTCATTTTGACACAACGATGCCGAGGAGGCCGCGGTAGGACAGAACGTCGGCATCGTTGTGTCAAAATGAATTAAAATGAATTCTATACTCATGGTAATAAGATTAAAAATGCTATATCTGTACCGAAATCCTTTGCCATGCCATGCCATGCCATGCCGGCAGTCAGCGCTGGCCCTTAGTATCTAGTTATTTGAGAACTATCAAAAATTAACTTTGCAAAGATACAGTATCAAGTCATTTTTATAAACAAGAAGCATAACATAAGTGAATGCCCTAGAAATAAATATGAACGATTTCAGGATTAGGAAGAATTGTAAAACATTATATAAACACGAAACACAAAAAGTTGCTGTGTAGTGTCTGCTTAGAATAACACTACCCCAATTCTTCCGGTGGGTGTACGTAAGAGGCGACTAACGGTATTGGGACTTTTAAGGGATTTTTGGGCGATGCGGTTGGTGACCCATCACCAACAACCTTTATTTTACTATCTTTTCCCCACTGAACTTTCCAACAGTAGCTGAGGAATTTCTTATGCCTTAGCTCTGGCTACCCCATCTAGGGATTTTTAGCCGTGATTATATGTATATGTATATAAACACGCTTGTATCCTGTATTTGCTTTATTGGTGTGAAAACATTTAAAATACTTAACTAAAATAGAAAAAACTCAAGACGGTGGCAGAGATGCTAATGCTGCTGTACAACATTGACTTTATTGTCACTTGTTGTTCAGCGTTGTTTTGCTTGGACAGTGTACTCACGTCAGGTGGCAGGCCTATCATCGTTTTGTACGAATACTCTGTCACATGTCTAAATACGAATTAGCCATGTAAATTTCCTTACGCTGTTTTTTCTCACCGGTAATAACTATGATACAATAACCACACGTATGACTTGACAAGACAACTGTAAGCTCGACGGAAGATTTGAACTCACGCCTCTCTGTTAGATAGGCGGGTGGTCCACCCACTGAGCTATCACGGTTGTTTAATTAATAATATTTGTATTATATATTTGCTTTGTTCGGATTTATAGGGACATGAGGGTAACATATTTCTTTACTTACTTACTTATACTCACACCCATTATTCCCATTGGGATAGGCAGAGACTATCGATCGCTGCTTAGTACGATCTTGACAAGCCTCTCCTGCTTCCCTTACATTCATTATTCTTCTCATACATGCTCTTTTATTCTTCTCACTTCGGACCCCCGCCTTTATAAGAACGTTTTCTATCTGATCTAGAAACGTTTTATGAGGCCGTCCTCTACTAACAATCCCATCCGCATTGGCTCTTTATATCTCTTTCGCTACTTTATTTTCATCCATCCTCTCTATGTGCCCAAACCACCTCAACATTTACATCGCTAGAAAGTTAAAATGTAATGTAATTTCTACGTAATATTTTAGATTTCAACTTACAAACCGAGTTTAAGAGTACATCCATGCATATCCTCACGGCTATAAATCCCTAGAAGGGGTAGCCAGAGCTAAGGAATTAGAAATTCATCAGCCACTTTTGGAAGTAAAGTGGGGAAAAGATGGTAAACTACTAAACTACACAGTTTCAGAGTAAGAAGACAATAATGCAAAAATCATGTTACCTTCTCACCAAATCAATTCAACTACCTACAGGTCTGGGGTTACAGAACATTTTACCGGGTCTGGGGTTACAAAATTAAAGCATGGCATAAGATATTCTTGTTCGAATTTTTTAAAGTTGTAAGTGGTAGTATAAAGGATCGATGTTTTTGTTTTTTCCATCTATATGATATATACTACTTACTAAATGAAAAGACTTTACCCTCAGTTACTCAACATATAACGAATTCCGCGGCGAAATAAAAAGAGCCAGCTTGTTCAAGTCAAGTAGGCAATCTAACTTGCAGACAGAACTACCGACTCAACTAATTTACCTACGCAAACCTGACGGCCATACTGTAGGGTGCGTTCGGAAAACAACTCTTGGCACTGCTTTAAGAATTGGTGGTCTAAGAAAATATGATGTTCCCGAGATAGACAATTACCGGCTTCATCACCGTCATCAACATCATCATTTTATTACTAGGTGGGCATGCTTCGCGATGCCAAATAAGTCGAAGTGGCGAGTGATTGTCAAGTACTTACAATGCTTTTTTATGGGTGATTATTCCTCAATGGTAACATTTTCTCCATCACGATCTGGTACTTGATGCTTATGACCATTGCTCATGCAAATTGTGGTAGAGTTCGGTCCAGCCGTTTAGGAAGAGTAATGTAATGTCACAAGCGAAATACAAAAGTCGGGGGTTTCTCAGTTTTGCATGATCTATATATTATTAAATATATCGCCAAATTAGTATCCATTACCCTCAACTCAACTTGTCTGCATGATACCTACTGAGTTATCACGGTTGTATGTCTTACCTTTTCTTGGGGCTACCTTGATCCGTGTTCTATTTCGCGTATGTATAATAATATAATTATTTTTATCGAAGCAACTGCTACCGTTTGTTTTAAAAAATTAATAATGCTCTCAATTTTAAGGTAAATGCTTTTTTGGTGATAACTTTTTAAACATTCATAAGCACGAAAATTAAGAATTATGCAAGAGAGAGGGAAATAAATGCCGATACGGTCAATCAAGGTCGGTGCTGTGCCTACATACCAAAGCTTCAAATCTTTATATATTATTTCTGTAAGCCTCTTTCTTGCCCGGAAGCCTGTGACGCGATGAGTTAAGCTAGAAATTTGGTTCAGGTATCGTTCAGTTCAGACATCTGATGTAACTGGATTAAGTTAATTGTTACAGAATTTCAAAGTTTCGATTTTGGCCCATAGACTTTGCTTGAGTGTCATAAGCGCGCGCAAACTTTAGTCGATCAGAGATGCGCTGTGGTTGATCGGATTTTTTCAAACCGGCCAATCAGAAAAAAACACTAGAAATTCAAAAGAGCTGGGCTGTGATTGGTCGGAAAATTTTAAAATAAACTCATTTTATTGGACGCGACGTAGTCGCGCCAGGGTTACCCACTAGTAACTTTGAATTGTTTTACTAGATTTACTGAAACTACTAAAGTCAGATACTAGATTTGATATTATTATCGTTTTGGCAAAACTTTGAAGCAGCATAGTGATGGAAGGTAACTTAGGTGAGGTCTTATTCACTGGAGCTTGAATTAAATTAGAAATCAAATTCAAATGTTGGTTCACTCGTATATTTACATTCATTTATCAAGTAATAATCATAATAAACATACATACATACAAATACTCACGGCTATAAATCTATTAACGGGGTAGCCAGAGCTTTGGAATGAGAAATTCCTCAGCCACTTTTGGAAAGTTTAGTGGGAAAAAGATGGTAAATGAAAGGTTGTTGGTGATGGGTCTCCAACCTAATCGCCCAAAAATCACTTTAAAAGCCCCTATACCCTTAGTCGCCTCTTACGATCACCCACGGGTAGAAATGGGGTAGTGTTATTCCAAGCCGACACTACACGGCCAACAATCGTAATATATTTATACGATATCATCGCTGTAAGGCACTGGTAGTAGGGGATAATTGTTTTGGGTTTAAAGCTGCTTACACCAGTATTTCCAATATTCCAGCTACACTCAGTAGCGACATTGGTATTTCTACATAATAACGTTATCCTTCAATAATTTATTTATTAGAGCATTGAGCTTCTTGATTACACAATCAAACGAAACACCGAAAACGAAGACCGTTGTATCAGCAGTGCTAGCACGCTTGTCATTTTGCTTGTGATTTAAAACTTTATTCAATTATTTGGTTTGCCAATATATCATACATTAATACAATTTTACGAAATGCTTTCTGGTAGTATGTAATATAATATGCTTGAAAGGGTAACCATTACATAATCTGTACTATCACTAATATCCGCAAAATCATATTTGCATGCACTAGCAACGCCCGTGCCTTTTATTTACTGCATAATCTGAAGTAAAAGTAAAAAAATCTTTATTTAGTCCCTCATATTATACAACATGTAAATACAACAAGCGCACAAATTACATACAATCTCTAAGGTTTTTAGTTATAAAATTATACAGCAGAGCCAGAAGTGAATAATTATTACTTTAGATCAATTGTACTATTACACAAGAAGGCGCTGAACTCCTAAATAGTCTAAAAAATATCCCACAGTGAACGCGGTTAGCAGTACTGCTGAAAAAAATATATGTTCTTTACAAATCTTAATCTTGTTCTTTTGCTAGGAAACGCTTCGCTTGTATCGCAAAAGGACAAATATTTTACAAAATTAAACACTACATACCATTCCCACAGAATACCAAAAACTAATAAATATTATACATTTTATACGTACAATACACTACTCACATTGAAAAGATAGCGAATAAGAATTAAAATGACTTGAAATTATTTACAAAATTTGTTTGATTGATGAGTTGGTATCAGTTGCCGTTACAGAAAAAGAGAGAAACAAATCGGTTCAAAATAGTCAACGGGAAGAGGAAGGTTTAGGGAAATATACTGTCAGGATTTCTCTATTCACGTAGTTGATTTCCGAATGGCTCCTTAAGAAGACAGCATTTTATCAAAGAATACTATTTAAACTTGAGACAATTTTCTTTTCGAAATATTCTCAGCTGTTGTGATCTTATTAAATTGAACTCTCAATCATAGTTATTTGTTCCTTCTTTTATGTACATTTTTCAGCGATGTTCTACGCAAAAAAAATATATCTGACACTGAAATACTATGTATTAAAGTGAAGGCTTCAGGATGAAACAAAATCAGTCACATTTCGAAGTCGAGAAGGGTAAAGGTACTGATGTTAGAGATTCAAGGTGGTATATATGTATGATTAAATACATAAACTCACGGCTATAAATCCCTAAAAGGGGTAGCCAGAGCTTCAGAATACAAAAATCCTCAGCCACTTTTGGAAGCTAAGTGGGGAAAAGATTGTCAAATAAAGGTTCTTGGTAATGGGTTTCCAACCACATCGCCCAGAAATCACTTAAAAGGTCCCAATACCCTTAGTCACCTCTTACGAACACCCACGGGCAGTAATAGGGTAGTGCTATTTTAAGCCGACTCTAAATAATAAAATAAAAGATTAGTTTATTACGTCACAACTTGAGTTGTATCTTAGAATAGCACAATTCAATTTTATACTGCTGGTAAATACATACAAGATTATAAAGGTTTCCTTGTAGTCCGCTTAATAGAAACAGGGTATTTTTGGCTTTGATCTGTAACCGATGATTAACAACAAATACCAGCTTGGAAAGGCCGAAAAATCAACAGATAAATTCATACATTCTGTAAGAAAAGTAACGATACGTGTCCAAGCTTTAGTGATATTTTTGTGATGTGGTCCGAAAGTCATTATTAACCACATACTAAATATACTTATGACATTATTTCTCATTGGGGCAGACAGAGACTATCGGTCATCACTTTGTACGATTCATGACACGAACATGCTTTTTTATTCTCATTTATTTCTAATTCCTTACTATCCTTTATCTGACTAGCTTTTCAAAATGTGCCAGATTGAATACTTAGCTGATTCCAAAGTAAGTAGGTTAGGTTTTTTGAATGTTTTTGTTCATGAAAACCTCATGTGGGGATTCCTCTCAGCCTATTATGTCCCCACCAAGGGGCTCGAGCCTACCCTATATAGGGCGATTTGTCCATAGTCTACCACGCTGGCCAATTGCGGGTTGGCAGACTAACGACTAATAGTAGCCGGGACCGACGATAGTGATTATAGGCATGTGGGGATTATGACTAATAAATAAAGGAAAGAAAAATTTCGACACCGGACTTCCGAATTTGTAATAAATTCGGAGGTAGGGAACGCAAACACTACTTAAAAGTGTAAAAAGAAACAAAGGATAGAAGAATTTCACACTGGAAGCCATTGACACTGTAGCTTGGCAGTGCAATGGGGGCGTATACCCGGAGGTCGCGGGTTCGATCCCCGCCGCTGTCGAAATTTTTCTTTCCTTTATTTATTCGTAGGTTAGGTTGTACGGAAATTCCTAATTAAATTAGTTTGAGCAAATAAAACTAATTATAAAATATATAATCTATCAAAATAAAATTCACGTGTTTGTCACCAAACTCCTGAAACGGCTGAACCAATTTAAATATAATTTTGCATACACATTTGATGTTGGGGTTGTTCACCCGTAGCTTTTAATTTTTATTTAACTGACCCTCCCTCTAAATAATTTATATGGCAAATGGTGGGTTTGCAACCGCATCCCCTAAAACCATTAAAGAAAAGCCCCATACTACACCTGTGGCTAGAAAGGGGTACTTAGTGACATTCTAAGCCAGCACTACACGGCAATAAAAGTATATACTAAAGACATAACATCTTTCAGCTTATATAAAGTCATCGTTTTTGGAAGTGTTTTAAAGCCAATTTTCCAGTAGAAATTGCGCTAAACTATGTTCATGAACAAACGGACAGTTCATTACACCGACCCAAGTTTCCGCGCGAAGCTGAAATATAACTTGTTAATAAAACAAAGTAAGAGATGAGACAAACTTATTTCTAAGTTTTTGATGTAAGTTTTCCACGTCTCCAATAAAGTGACCTAGTTGCTCTGTACTTGTAGTAAATACTACTTATAAAATTAACTCAACTTAAACGTTCAAGCCATATATCCCCGAAGGGGTTGGCGGAGGTACAAAATACTTCTGAATATCAAGTGACATTTTGCTTTGTGTACACACGTGATACGACTAAGTACAACTCAGCCATGTGGGTTTCCTCACGACGTTTTGGGCCTTAACCAATTTGTCTTTAGAAAATATGATGATAATGAAGATGGCCTGATCCGGAATTTGAACTCTCATCGTCTACACGTTAAGCGGTGTTCTACCCACTGAGCTTCGCGGTCACTTAAAGGCACTAACAAATAAACAATGCTTTACGCCTGTATATATTTTTTAGTATACAAATAACAAAAACACCAGAACAGAACTTTGGCAAAGCTAGAACACTAGACTCAATAAAACATAAGTTTATTCATATAAAAACGGAATGGACAAGTCTTTGGAAACTTACCAAATTAACGTAGTGGATACATAGTAGTGGAATAAACTTTACATAAATCATAACAATTCATTGCATTTTGCCGTGTAGTGCCGGCTTAGAATGTCGCTACCCCTTTCTACCCACGGGTGTCGTAAGAGGCGACTAAGAGTATTGGGGCTTTTTATTGGATTTTTGGGCGATGCAGATGGAGACCCATCACCAAAAACCTTTATTTTACCGCCTTTTCCCCACTCAACTTCCAAAAATGGCTGAGGAATTTATAATTTCTTGGCTCTGGCTATCCCTACTAGGGAATTAAACTTCAAACTTCAAACTTTTATTAACAATTATAGCCGTGAGTATGTATATGCCATGAGTATGTATTGCATTAAGACCATTTATACACCAAAGTGTAACTATTATTTTTTTATGGTTACATACATACTCACGCCATAAGTTGTGACGGTGGTAGTCAGAAATAACTGGCCGCGACCTTGTAAGATACCAGCACACCATTCGTAAATAAAACTTTTCTGACATTATACTTTATATTTAATGTTTTACAATAAGTATGTAGAACTTAATATAACGAATGTACTCACTATATACTCCCGTCACGGCTGTAAACCCTAAACAGGGTTGCCAGAGCTCACAATCACCCACACGGGTAGAAATAGGATAGTGCTCTTCTAAGCCGACACTACACAGCCTGTACGAGTTTTTATTCGGGATCAAATGTGCATTTAATCATATTCAACCAAGTTATTCAAAAGTTTTTACGATTTAAAAGTTATAACGTCGATTAAGATCAAAATAGTGAACGTTAACTTTGCTAACTTAAGTTGCTCGATGAAATCTTAAAAGTTCGCTAAAGTGCAGCTTAGAAAGTTTAGGCTGTAGAAAATTCAGCTCTTCAACAACAAGGCTTAGAACTTCTTCTGACCATTCTACCATAAGCATTCATCGGTATATTATCGGTATTATGAGGTATTATTATAATGATTTTAATCTCTTAAACATACATACATATACTCACGGCTATAAATCCCTAAAAGGGGTAGCCAGAGCTAGGGAATAAAAAATTCCTCAGCCACTTTTGGAAAGTTGAGTGGGGAAATGATCGTAAAATAAAGTTTGTTAGCGATGGGTCTCCAACCGCATCGCCCAAAAATCCCTTAAAAGCCCCAATACCGTAAATCGCCTCTTACGTACACACACCGGAAGAAATGGGGTAGTGCTATTCTAAGCCGACACTACACAGCAATTATCATCAAATATAATGATCTTTATGATAATGATAATCAAGCTCTTATCAAAAATTATGTTAATATGAATTATTGCTGCGATTGCTGCGATTGCGATCAATTAGTAGAACTAAAGAAGATTGACTAACTGTGTATTTATTCTCAAATCACATCAAGTACATAATATACTCACGGCCATAAATCAAAAAAAGGGTTAGCCAGAGCTTCAGAGCTAAAAACTCCTCAGCCACATTTGGAAGTTGATAGGGGAGAAGATGGTAGAAATCAAGTATCATTGGTGATGGGTCTCCAATCGTATCGCCCAAAAAACACTTAAATAAGCCCCATACCCTAAGTTACCCATTACGACACCCGTGGGTAGAAAACGTTAGTGATATTCTTATATGCCGTGTAGTGCCGGCTTAGAATGTCGCTACCCCATTTTACCCACGGGTGTCGTAAGAGGCGACTAAGGGTATTAAGACTTTTTATTGGATTTCTGGGCGATGTGGTTGGAGACCCATCACCAAAAACCATTATTTTACCAAAAGTGGCTGAGGAATTTATAATTCCTTCGCTCTGACTACTTCTTCTAGGGAATTATAGCCGTGAGTGTATGTATGTATGTATACTCTCACCCAGTACTACACGGCAATTCAAGTCCTCAGAGGGATGGCAGAGGGTACATCATTTCTGAACATTACATGACATTATTCTCACCTGTTATTCAGAGTAAAACTCAAGTTTATCTGCATACATATACTCACGGCTATAAATCCCTAGAAGCGGTAGCCAGAGCTAACGAATTAGAAATTCCTCAGCCACTTTTGGAAGTTGCGTGGGGAAAAGGTGGTAAAATAAAGGTTATTGGTGATGGGTCTCCAACCGCATCGCCCAAAAATCCCTTAAAAAGCCCCAATACCGTTAGTCGCCTCTTACGTACACCCATCGGAAGAAAAGGGGTAGTGCTATTCTAAGCCGACACTACACAGTTTTTCTGATATACAGATATATACGGTGTGAACCTTTGAGTTTGAAATCTGAAGGACTGATAGTGTTCTTCGATTTATTTTTAAATCTGAATAAAATATTTTTATTAAATAAGCTAAATCAATATTAATCACAATTAACTGATAACAATCAAAACTTAAATCTGAATTGTTATTCGTTCGTGTATTTAGAATGTAGGTATTAGGAAGAATACAAATGAATTGTGTTGTGTTTGTTTACACCAGCAATGAAATGAAAATAATTACGAATTAAATATTAAAAAGATTTCAGTTGCCATGTTAAATATTTGCCAATATTATCGATGAGTGATCTGGCTGGAAATACATAATCCATAAACTCCAAATCACCATAGGAAGAAATGGGGTAGTGTTATTCTACTATCCGACAATGAATAACATTAAAATTATTTGAGTATTGTGGTAGTCACTCTAGATAGTAACTTTAGCGCAACAACCTCACTTTGAATTCTTCCCAGTTAAAAACTTCAAAGTTTTATACCCGACTATTTGAGGCTGAATCTTTTATACGCATGCATTAATTCTGAAAATGTTTTTAAGCAAAAATAACTTAGACTTCGGTAGACAATAAAAACTTTTGTGTTTCGTGTTTTGTGCCGTGTCGGTTAAGAATAGAATAGAACTAACCTATTTATTCCCGATGATTTCGTGAGAGGTGACTGAGAGGTTATTGGGGTTTTTTACGGAACGGTTTTGCAATTAGATTTTAGAATAGAGATCTATCGCCAACAACCTTTATCTTCTCTCTACATAACCTCCAAAAGTGGCCAATGAAATACTATTTTTTGGGCTCTAGCTACTCCTTTTGGGAATTATAACCGTGGCTTTAGGTGGGTAATAATTCAACAGAATTTGTATGACAACCAAGATATATTTAGACTTTAAAATTTTCTCTAATTTTCAGCATTAGCTTAACGACGAAAAATTAAATTACATGAATCAAAAAAAAAAACCAGAGTCAGTCATTCATAACTATAGTCCGAAGTTTTTGACATCTACTAAAAATATATCTGTTATTCGTGAAAAACTATAAGTCTAAATTATTATGATTAATTCTTGGTATAACTATGACCTAGAAATAAAAATGGTTGAAACAACTCCCTCTTGGCCAAACATTTTAACCTACGAACATATTGATTACTTTGTTTTAAAGTCTTAAATTAAATTGCCGTGTAGTGTCGGCTTCGAATAGCACTACCCCGTTTCTACCGATGGGTGTACGTAAGAGGCGACTAACGGTATAGGGGCTTTTAAGGGATTTTTAGGCGATGCGGTTGGATCACCATTCGATGGATCACCAACAACCTTTACTTTACCATCTTTTCCCCACTCAACTTTCCAAAAGTGACTGAGGAATTTCTAATTCCTTAGCTCCGGCTACCCCTTCTAGAGATTTATAGCCGTGAGTATATGTATGTATGTCTTATATTAAAATCTCGTATTTTTTTCATATCCCTTTCCAATACTCGATACTTACAGCATTTCAACAATAATTTCAAAATTTAGAGAGAATCGAATCATTATCTAGTATTACCAGTCTAAGAAGTGGGGATCGAAACCAATAGTATGTCGAAATAGTTCCTAATTCGAAAGCGCTGGCAACACTAAGCTGCTTAACTACGTTTTGTTAAGCTGGATTCAGTTAAACCGTTTGTTCGCTCAACTATACGTATCTGAATGTGTGTGTATAGTTATGAATGAGATAGATCTTTTTCAGTTCTCATGTCATGATTAGTGTTTTCTACATACTTCATATTCATCATTTTCATATGTAATTATTTATAATGTTTCATAAAAGTCATCTTATTATGTATGAGGCGCATGCACCCAAAAATAACCACATATATGTACGTAAGAGGCGACTAACGGTATTGGGGCTTTTTAAGGGATTTTTGGGCGATGCGGTTGGAGACCCATCATCAACAACCTTTATTCTACCATCTTTTCCCCACTCAACTTCCAAAAGTGGCTGAGAAATTTCTAATTTCTCAGCTCTGGCTACCCCTTTTAGGGATTTATAACATAAACGTAACATAAACGTTCACGCCGTTTTATCCCCGAAGGGGTTGGCAGAGGTACCAATACTCCTGAACTCACATGGCAAGCGCCATCTAGTTTCCAGAGAAGGTACCCACGTTTTGCTTAGACAGTGTACTCACGTGATAGGGGGCAGGCCTATCGCCGTTTTTGTACGAACACACTGTCACATGACTAAGTACAACTCAGCCATGTGGGTTTCCTCACGATGTTTTCCCTCACCGTTAGCAACCATGATAAATTAACCACACATATGACTTTAGAAAAGACAAATTGGTGTAGGCCCGTCCCAGGATTGGAACTCACGCCCTTCTGTTTTTCGGGCGGGTGTTCTTACCCACTGGACTATCATTATTATTAGGGATTTATAGCCGTGAGTATATCGACGGTTGAAAGGCAAAAATTACCAAACGACAATTTTGGCCATATTGAGTTATATATATCACTGAACTGGATTTTTTTTTCTGCGTCGATCTGTCCTACTCTCGTGTCTCTACGATGACTTTTTTGTCGTTTGGTAATTTATTAATCCATTACTTTAATTAAATTTTCGGCGACCAAACGACAGCATGAAGAATCTATTTATAAAATTTGGCATAAAGAAATTTCTCGTTTATTTGATTTTTGACTTAGTATGTTTTACTTGTTTTGAATTTAAATTGTCCATAGAGTTGGTAGGTTTTTCTTGAAATGGATTGAAAAAAAAAATTGACTAGGTAAATTCTACCTTTCACTAATACAAAGTGTCACTCCATTTCGATCATTTAACTTAACGGTAAAATATTATTAATTGGCGTAAAGTAAATTTCATGGTTTTATTCATATAATAACTAAGTCGCGTAGTTATTTCTAAAAAACTTTGAAAATTATTTATAATGTCGTTTCGGAAGTTTTACCTGCAATTCAAATATATTTTTTTTGTCGTTTGGATATGTTTTAACATAAATTGATTTAAATTAAAATGGCGTTTAGTTATCCCATAAAACGATGTCGCGGCGTTTACTTCTTACGCAAATTTGTCGCCAATGGTCGTTTGGTACATTATTTTGGCTCATTCCTCGACGAGGCGTCGCTTGGTGCAGCCGCGGGCGCCATTTTTCCGCCGTTTGGATAGTCTAACCGGTAAGTATTTTTTTATAAATTGTATTGAACGCACACATTCTGATAGTACTAAATTGTTTATTATTACTGTCTATGACATAACTTTCTGTTCAAGTGGGAATGTAGTATGAAAGATAGAACGATTTAGAAACCTAGTTACCTACTAAGAATATTAGGTAGGTACTGTGATTAGGTAGGTACCTACCTAAGTGAGTATCTTTACCAGCTCATTGTACGGTTTGCCGTATGCTGACGTTGTTAAATGTAATTCCTGTTCCCCGAAGAAATACATAGGTACCTAAATCACGAGTTTTTATAGGGTAGGTATATTCTGGTAATGTATTCGTGCATAGTCTTAATAAAGTTTATTTTTCAGAAACATGGATAGAAGAAAACGTGTGTCAAACATAATTGATCAAGCACTTATAAGTGCAGATATAATTTCTGGGCAGAAGATAGTGGTAAGACATCAGGTTAACTATACCAAAATTATTGTCCTAAATACCTATAGCATCTGAAATACTTATAACTTACATGTTTTAGGTCCTTTATCTTATCTAGTTCTAAAATACCTACTTATACATCATACCTATAACATACATACATAAACTACCTGCTGTACCATCCCACTACTGTCGAGCTGATTCTTCACGAGTTTATTTACCACAAGAGTTCAAAAATGTTTCCAACTTGTTCAACATTTATAAGAAATATTTTGAGGAAAAAGTTATAGACTATGTTAGCGAACGCGTTTTCCGCAATATATTTAATGAAAAGTTCAACATTGGGTTCCATGTCCCTAAAAAGGACAAATGTCTTAAATGTTCGTCTATCTTAAAAGTTCGAACAGTCTGCCTATAGTATAGTAGAGATCCAGTCAAAATGCAAGAAAAGACTTTACACGAAATTGAAAAGAATGAAAGCTACAACCGATTTTACTCCCACAAAGCTATCAACAAAACAGACCCAACTCTTTGTGTAAGTTTTGACTTTGAAAAAGTACTAAATACGCCTCATGGAGAATCAATGCTGCTCTAATACTCACGTAAACTAGCTGTCTACAATTTATGCTTTTACGAGAATGGGACAAGGAAAGTATATTGCTATTACTGGGATGAGTCTCATGGTAAGCGAGGTGCCAATGAAATAGCCAGTATACTTTATAAATATATCATGACTGTGGATGCAAGAGAAAACATCAAAAATTTACTATTGTATTGTGATTGCTGTCCTGGGCAAAACAGGAATAAAGTTATTTTGGTTACTATTCACTTAACTTTGCAAGAATGTAAAAATTTAGAAACAATTCAAATTAACTATCTACTAACTGGACACACATATATGCCCGTGGATAGTGTTCACGCTGTCATTGAGGGTAATATAAAAAAGACAATAGTTTATGGTCCATCGCAATGGTATACTAATTTCGGAACTGCTAGGATTAACCCGTTTCCATACGAAGTGGAGAGACTTGAATTTGGAATTTCCATAGATGGGATATTGTAGCCGATAAATACTATAGGGGCAATCTAATGGGGAAAATCAGTAAAATTAGAATTGCTACATTTAAAAAACGTTCAACAGTCAAAGTAAAATATTCTATGAATAAATCTGCAAAGTCGAGTGAAATAGAAGTTCAATCTAAAACTAAAGTACCCTTGCTACCTTGTTATAAATCACAGTTACCGATCTCTAAAATAAAATATGATGACCTATCCAAACTTTGCACGGATAATGTAATCCCTTCCTTGTGTAAACAGGAATTTATAAATCTCCCACGTGCATCATCTGTTAAATATACTCTGCCTGAAACAGATATAAAGGATAATGACGATGAGTCCTAATGCATACATACATACATACATATACTCACGCCATTAATTCCCATTGGGGTAGGCGGAGACTATCGATCGCCACTTCGTACGATCCTGACAAACCTCTCTAGCTTCGTTTACATCCATCAATCTTTTCATACATGCTCTTTTATTCTTCATACTTCGGACGCCAGCCTTTTTGAGCACACTCTCAATTTGGTCCAAGTGTGTTCTCCGTGGTCGTCCTCTACTAACATTACCATCCACACTAGCTCTATAGATCCCTTTTACCAATTTTCTATCATCCATCCTCTCTATGTGCCCAAACCATCTCAACATTCCTTTTTCTATCTTTCTTACAATATCATCTTTCACACCACACTTTTCACGAATAACGCTATTTCTCACTCGGTCACACAATCTAACATTACAAATTTTTCTGAGGGCCCTCATCTCTACTGCATTCACTCTGCAATCATGCTTCTTCTGCCACACCCAACATTCGCTTCCATACATAAGCGTAGGAACAAGAACAGCATCATGCACAGCCATTCGGGCCTTTTCAGACACCGTTTGACTGATCATTAGGCTATTTATTGCTCCATTTACCGCATTACCCTTTTTCACTCTTCTTTCAATGTCTTCATCACATTTTCCATCCCTTGTAAACAAACTTCCCAGATATACAAACTCCTTCACCTGTTCCACATCCTTACCATCAATCGCAATCACGCATTCTGTCACATCTTCCTGTCTCTCAAAAACCATCGTTTTGGTCTTATCCACATTCACCCTCATTCCCTTTCTTACAAAAGACTCACATGCAATATTCATCATCTCTTGCAACTCTTCTGCCGATGATGCAAGTAGCACTTGATCGTCAGCATACAAGAGGCATTTAATGATGAATCCACCCATCCTTAGTCCATAATCACTTTCACGCAACTCTGTCAAACAGTCATCCATGAACAAATTGAAGAGCCACGGAGAAGCTACACATCCCTGTCGGACACCCCTAGAGATTCCGAACCAGTCAGTGTTTTCCCCGTTTACTCTTACACATGCACTAGAATCCTCATAAAGTGATACCAATGCACGTATAAGTTGACTCCCCAAACCGAACTTGGATAACACCTCCCATAAACACTTTCTTACCACCCTATCATACGCCTTCTCTAAATCAATGAAGGAGCAATACACCTTTTGGTTCTTAGCTAAGAACTTTTCAGTAATGCTGAAAAGTTACTAATAAGTTACTAAAAGACTGATTTAATTATCTTTTTAATGGCATTTTCACGCTATTTTACAGATTTTTTAAATAAATAGTACCTATATCTAAGAAGAGAAGTGATTTTATGAAACTGTATGGTCTGATTATTATAATTATAAGTGTTACACTAGTAGTTTTATAATTTACTTAACAGTCACAAATTATTCAGAGATTTTATATTTTTCTATGATTTATAATATTATAGGTAATTAATAATTGTACTTAAGTAGGTACGATATGTGCACCTTAACTATTTTATGTTAAAGTGATTAATGTTAACCTGTCTCTAAGATAGGTAGTTATTGTTAATGCAAGTTATGTTCTGTTTTGTAACCCTCTTTGTTACTTCGCTATACTTTAAAGTTTAAGTAGGTAACCTCTAACGGTAATTTAAAAAAAATATTGTTTAATGAATATTGATTGTGATTATAACCAATGTACCTTATGTTATGTTATTATGATGCTAATTATTAGGAGGATACATTCCTTCAAGCTGATTTTTGACGCGTTGTGATTTAATAGCATGTGTTCTAATTTTTTTTTAATTAATAAGTCAATACGATATGTGTACCTTATAACTATTTTATGTTAAACTGTCTCTTAGATAAGTTGTCATTGTTAATGCAAATTATGTTCTGTTTTGTTACACTTTGTTATTTCGTTGTACTTATAAAATGTAAGTAGATAACCTATAACAGTTTTTTTGTTATAATAAACATTAATTGTGATTATAACCAAGTTACCTTATGATGCTAATTATTGAGAGGATAGAGGCCCTTAAAGTTTTTTTTTGATATGTTGTGATTTTATAACCTTTTTTTAATAAAGAAGTGATTATTTCCACTTTCGTTTTATTATAAAACCTTGAATTAAACTCATTTACTCAAAAAATAATTAGGGTTATGAGTACAATTTATTGATAATTTAGATAACAACTCTGCTTTGTACATTTATTTTCTATGGGGCTACAGTTTCTTTTCGTGAATCTTGAAACTGTTTTACATAATACTTATATCTTTCTTCCCTACTACCACACATAAATATAAATCAAATAGTTACATCTTCCTGTATTTCCTTATTGTATAATTCGTCGTTTGGTATTTTTTTCCAGGCAGTAAATTTATTTTTTTTCTTACCAAACGCCCCTATCTTTGGTACTAATGAAATAATTGAATGTTTTTTTTAAGTCGATTGTAGAGAATTTCAAGTCGAGTTAAATACAAAAAGATTAATTTAAGTACAAAGAATAGAACAGATGTTATGATTTTTTTTTGATAAAAAAAAACTTTAAACTGCTCTCCTGTAAAGTTGGTTAAGTGTCGTTTGGTAATTTTTGCCTTTCAACCGTCGATATGTATGTATGTATATGTACATAAGTCATTGGCTAAGAATATGTATATATGTACCTGTGTATGTTATTTTGTGTGTTTAGTTCTAAGTCGGTTCTTAAATTTTATTTAGTTAAGTACTAGTGGATCGTCCCAGCTTCGCACGGGTAGCGTTGTTTTTTTAAATATCTGAGGTTTCTTTCTTCAGTCACTGCTCAAGCATTGTGAAATTCAGCGTAATGTTTTCAATTTATTAAATTTATAGCACTCCCTTAACAGTGTAGTTTGGTGATTTTGAATGCGCTTTAATGAACGGTTTAGTATTTCCGTTTAATAGCAAATTTTGGAATAAAACGCCATGAAGTATTTATTATAAATCATTTCGTTATGTAGGATGCAACTACTGGCGCCATCTAGTATGTTATATGTAAATTAGTAAAGATTTGGTTTCGATCACGGGCGCGATGGCTTATTTTATGTATAATTTCGGTGTTTGTCTACCGATTTCTATGATTCTTTTTTTATTGAATAGGTAATAATGTTACCTTTTTTAAATTAGGGATGAGTGAGAGGTTTACAAACGTAAGAGTAAACAAATATAATCAGGATGTTCCGAACTGCTAAGCTATCAGGAATTACACGTGTTATTGTGAGTCAACCATAAAAGATAGACATATACTGTTGAGGATTTTTTTTTAGATAATTTTATGAAGAATATTTCCGCCACACATGATTTCTATGTAAGTTTAACCATTAAGGCTGCACACGCGACGGAAGCTTAAAAAATGGAGTAACTTCTCCCGTTTTCCCCAAATTTCCCAAAATTCCCCTTTACTTCTCTGCTGAAAAGTATACAAAAACCTGCGCGGGAGTATGAAGAATATTTGTACCAAGTTTCGTTAAAATCCGTCGAGTAGTTTTTGTTTCCATAAGGAACATACAAACCGACAGACAGACAGACAGACAGACAGACAGACAGACAGAAAGACAGACAGACAGACAGACAGACAAAAAATTTAGTGATTGCATTTTTGGCATCAGTATCGATCCCTAATCACCACCTGATAGTTATTTTGAAAATATATTTCATGTACAGAATTGACCTCTCTACAGATTTATTATAAGTATATAGATTGGTAGGAGCTGAAAACCGGAGCTATCCGCTTTAAGTGGTTAGACCGAGCTCGTAACTTTCTTTTTCTCATTGTTATTCAATTAGTCTGCTGTTTAGTGTCGGCTTAGAATAGCACTACCCCATTTCTTCCGGTGGGTGTACGTAAGAGGCGACTAACGGTATTGGGGCTATAAAGGGATTTTTGGGCGATGCGGTTGGAGACCCATCACCAACAACCTTTATTTCACCATCTTTACCCCACTCAACTTTCCAAAAGTGGCTGGGGAATTTTTAATTCCTTAGCTCTGGCTTCCCCTTTTAGGGATTTATAGCCGTGAGTATATGTGTGTATGTATTCAATTAGTTCTTCTTTTATTACTTATTTTCACTGTTCATGTATTTTATTTGTATACTAGTGGATCGTCCCAGCTTCGCACGGGTAGCGTTTTTTTTTTAAATATCTGAGGTTTCTTTCTTCAGTCACTGCTCAAGCATTGTGAAATTCAGCGCAATGTTTTCAATTTATTAAATTTATAGCACTCCCTAAACAGTGTAGTTTGGTGATTTTGAATGAGCTTTAATGAACGGTTCAGTAGTTCCGTTTAATAGCAAATTTTGGAATAAAACGCTATGAAGTATTTATAACAATCTAAAAAATAAATCATTACGTTATGTAGGATGCAACTACTGGCGCCATCTAGTATGTTATTTGTAAATTAGTAAAGATTTGGTTTTGGTCACGGGCGCGATGGCTTATTTTATGTATAATTTCGGTGTTTTTCTACCGATTTCTATGATTCTTTTTTTATTGAATAGGTAATAATGTTACCTTTTTTAAATTAGGGATGAGTGAGAGTTTTACAAACGTAAGAGTAAACAAATATAATCAGAATGGTCCGAACTGGTAAGCTATCAGGAATTACATGTGTTATTGTGAGTCAACCGTTAAAGATAGACATAAACTGTTGAAGTTTTTTTTAGATAATTTTGTGAAGAATATTTCCGTCATACATGATTTCTATGTAAGTTTAACCATTAAGGCTGCACACGCGGCGGAAGCTTAAAAAATGGAGTAGCTTCTCCCGTTTTCCCAAAATTTCCCAAAATTCCCCTTTACTACTCTGCTGGAAAGTATACAAAAACCTGCGCAGGAGTATGAACAATAATTGTACCAAGTTTCGTTAAAATCCGTCGAGTAGTTTTTGTTTCCATAAGGAACATACAAACCGACAGACAGACAGACAGACAGACAGACAGACAGACAGACAGACAGACAAAAATTTTACTGATTGCATTTTTGGCATCAGTATCGATCCCTAATCACCACCTGATAGTTATTTTGAAAATATATTTCATGTACAGAATTGACCTCTCTACAGATTTATTATAAGTATAGATAGATGTAAAAATACAAATAAAATCTTTTTATTCATTTATTTTATTAATTATTTATTTTAATGTATACTGGCTGATAGCGAAATAGAAAGATAGATAGAGAAAGGCTGGTATAGTCACAAATACTTCTAAACATCACGCGACATTATAACCTAACCGATATAGTGTCCAGAGTAATCCTCAGTCCCGCCGTTTTGTACGAACACTGTCTTATGCCTAAGTGCAACTTAGGTATTTATGTTTCCTCACAATGATTTTCCTCACTAATTAATTTCTTTTATACAAGTCATCAGTTTATGTCCGTCAGATCAAAGCTAATTATTACTATCCCAAACCCTCTGCATAACGCGTATCTGTGTGGAAATCGGTTAATGCTGTTCTAAGCCGGCACTACATAGCTAAAATCTGTCATTATTTGTGTGTTTGTGTAGCCTCAAATCAGGGTTTGAACTCATGCTTCTCTGAATCAATGTTCATTTTGATTAAGCTGTATTTTTTGTTTAATAATAATTAATATATATTCAATTAATTATTTTATATATAGCATTAGCAATAAATAAAACGGAAATCGTACTCCGTAAGCATACTCCCGTCCGACAATACAGACGGGCGTGAGTTCAAATTCTGGGTCGGGCCTACACGTATTTGTCATATGAGTGGTTAATTTATCATGGTTGATAGCGGTGGGGGAAAACATCGAGAGGAAACCCGCATAAGTTGTACATAGGCATGTGACAGTGTATTCGTACCAAACGGCGATAGGCCTGCCCCTTACACGTGAATACACTGCCCAAGAAAAAGGTGACATTGTCACTCGATGTTCAGAATTATTAGTAAATCTGCCAACCCATTCGGAAATATACGGCGTAAACGTTTGAGTTTTAAGGTCTTTTAATAAATGTTTTATTATCATAAAAAAATGGCTTTTGTCATGAACCATTTAACCAAACTGTTGAAAAATATCACAAAAACACGAATGAGACAACCACCAAACAATAACACCAAATGCAAATAAAACGATCACAAATAAAAACGTATTCGGAACATGACAAAAACGACCGTCGACCTATCCAATCAGTGTAAGGATTAAAAGTTTAAATTATATCGTGGATTAAAACGTGTGATACACACAATCTGAGCGTCGGGTAATGGCCGCCGCACGCGGGTGTTAATTTAACTTGAAAATGCCCGCAAGTTTATTTTGCCTGGCCACATCATACGAGGACGTAACAGATTCTCATCTAGTGTGTAACTTAATTGAATCTGTGTTTTAATTTGCGGTTTTGTTCGATAATTTGGTTATTATTTGTGTGTTTATTATGTTTTGTTTGGAAGATAAAATAATAAATTGTTTGTGTGTAAATGAATTGTAGTATATGTGTAGTACTTTAAATATTGAAATCATTTTATGATTACTTACCCATTTATATTTTTCCCTCTCTTTCTTAATGTTCTTGGCTTATCTCTGAGGGTGTCATCGCTCCCTTTCTACTAATAATTACGTCATAAGAACGTCAAATGAAAACTTGACGTTAGTTTATGCTTTTTAGTGGGTTTTACAAAATAACTAATTTCAATGTTTTTTGATATATTTCTAACATGAAAATACTCTTATTAACCTTATCATCCAATATTGGAGGAACACTTTTAGTAATAAGACCACCAATTGAACTTCTTTGTAAAACCTTATTGTGAAAACTTCTGAGTAAAACCATAACCGTACATTGTGTTGCTCTATTGAGATAAATATTCCATACTCACGCCTACTATCCCAAAAAGGGTAACAAGAGCTTGTGAATCCTTAAGCTTAATGGAAGAGGATAAACTCCTTTAATATTTCGTATTGATGAGTTTCCACTTAGTATTCTTATAATACCTTTCTAAAATAGGTTTACAATAAAGTATAAAGGTGTTAGTACTTTTCAAATTATAGTGTAAATATTTATAAAATGCATAAGATAAAAAAAAAACAACCAAACAATATTTAAAAAGAAAGCACATTTTCGTTTGCCGCCTTTTATTTTGATACAAATTAAAAAGGCGTTGATATCGGAAAGGGAGTGGATTGAGGACATTTCATGGATATTTTGTACCGTTTTCACGTGATTGTGTATTGTACCGATGATGTGGGTCCGCGGACGTCTCCGTGTAAAATTGTCCGAGTTTTTGAATGGGGTAGGATTGTGAAAGCCGAAGAAATCATTTTGATGGACGCTTTGTGGAATATTTTTTGCAAGTCATATCTGACGTAGGTTACGTTATTGCGCCAAATTTTGTCATTCTATTTCTGTTTTTATAGAAATGTGAAGTTAAGAAGGTTTGTTGACAGATATATTAATAAAAAGAGGAAAAATTCGCATTCAAAGTTCGTTGCAATTTTATTTTATTAATCTATTTTTAAATTCAAAATTCAAATTCAAAATAACGCAAATGTCTGATTAATAATGTCATATAATAAACGTAACATAACATAACATAAACGTTCACGCCGTTTATCCCCGAAGGGGTTGGCAGAGGTACCAATACCAGTGAATAAGACCTCACATAAGTTACCGTCCATCACTATGCTGCTTCAAAGCTTTGGTAAAATTATGAAAATATCACATCTAGCATCTGACTCTAGTAGTTGCAGTAAATCTAGTAAAACAATTCAGTGTGCCTACACTCAGCGGGACCCCCTGTCCTAAAACGATATGAGTATGTCTAGGATTTAGTTCCAAATTAGTTCTATCAAATGCAGTCAAAATTTGATTTTGTTCCGTCAAAATGGAAGAAGGGCGTTGGTTTTAATTCGACCTCCAGCCAGCGGGACACTTTTTATTTATAGGTCACAGGAACTTCAAATGGGTGTCAAACTTTAGTTCTACTTTCATTTATTCCGATCTAAGTGAAAACGGTGTTCTAGCGTAAATAATTACAAAAATAACAAGGTTCAAAAGAACCTCCAGCCAGCGGCCAACTTTTTTCAATGATGCTGTGGGAACCTAAAAGTTACATCAATCTCTTCCCTTTGTTTAGTTCTACTCGATTATCGGTTTTAAATGCTTCTATTTTATCTTTTAATAGTTAACAATGAAGAACAGAAACCTTCAAGTATGCTTTTTATTTATACAGTGAAATACATATTTTCACAATTTAGTAATTATAGGTATCGAGTAGAACTAAACAAAGGGAAGAGATTGATGTAACTTTTAGGTTCCCACAGCAACATTGAAAAAAGTTGGCCGCTGGCTGGAGGTTCTTTTGAACCTTGTTATTTTTGTAATTATTTACGCTAGAACTCCGTTTTCACTTAGATCGGAATAAATGAAAGTAGAACTAAAGTTTGACACCCATTTGAAGTTCCTGTGACCTATAAATAAAAAGTGTCCCGCTGGCTGGAGGTCGAATTAAAACCAACGCCCTTCTTCCATTTTGACGGAACAAAATCAAATTTTGACTGCATTTGATAGAACTAATTTGGAACTAAATCCTAGACATACTCATATCGTTTTAGGACAGGGGGTCCCGCTGAGTGTAGGCACACAACAATTCAAAGTTATTTAAAGCTTTCGTATGTAGGCACAGCACCGACCTTTATTGACCGTATCGGTATTTATTTCCCTCTCTCTTGCATAACTCTTAATTTTCGTGCTTATGAATGTTTAAAAACATAACATATAACATAAACGTTCACGCCGTTTATCCCCGAAGGGGTTGGCAGAGGTACCAATACTTTTGAACTCACATGGCAGCGCTATCTAGTTTCCAGAGAAGGTACCCACGTTTTGCATGGACAGTGTACTCACGTGATAGGGGGCAGGTCTATCGCCGTTTTGTACGAATACACTGTCACATGACTAAGTACAACTCAGCCATGTGGGTTTCCTCACGATGTTTTCCCTCACCGTTAACAACCATGATAAATTAACCACACATATGACTTTAGAAAAGACAAATTGTGTAGGCCCGAACCAGGATTGGAACTCACGCCCTTTTGTTTTCGAGCGGGTGTTCTACCCACTGGACTATCAATCATATGTAGCGATAAATTTAAATTTAATGCTGAGTTCATTCATCGTCTTTAAATAAGTAAATGATTCTGATGAATGACTAATGAATGAATGACTAATCTAGTGGCAGATGTATAATTATTTAAACAATAGAATACTTTATCATCAAATGCTCAGATTTACAGTACATTTCAAAGGTTGTCTGGAAGAGATCGCTTTTAGTGATAAGACCGCCAATTGTACTTTTGTTATTTAATTCTATTTATTTGTAAATGTTTCTCCTTTTTCATGTGCAATAAAGAGTTATCTATTCTCTTCTATATTTAAAAAATTTCTTCTACCTATCCAAATGCAATTCCAAGCTTCCATTTCCAATAAAAAACAATACTTGCAACAATTTTATTTCAATACCATTGTACAGAATTTGTTTTGAAAGTCGCCCGTTTCAGAGATTCAATACTGATAATATGAGTCGACATTGTTCTCTCTGTTTAGTATTCAGTGGGCGGCCGTGATTTTCCAATGAGTGCCTTGTACGAATGCAAAGCCGTCAGCCCGATGTCTTACTGGAACTCGCGGCACGGAACTAAATGGACTGATTCTGGACTGGACTGAAGATTTATTTATAGTAATTACGTCACTTTGGTAACAACAAAAACATGAAGATTTATTTGGAATCACGTCACTTTGGTAACAAAAGAGGCAACATAGAAAAACAATTATATGCACAGATTGTCACACAAGTCACAACTTGACAATTTATAGACATAAATTTATTATAACTTATATTATAAGTCATTTAGAAGACGCCATAACTTAACAGCGGATTTATTTACGGTTGTATCATTTTATTTTTGAAGCAGTGTTGGTATCTCCTTTTTTTACTTTTGGAAGTTGAGTCGAGAATAGATTGTAATATTTGGTGTTGATGATAGGTCTACAACCGAGTTGTCCAATAATAACTTAAAAATCTCCATTACCATAAGTCACCTCCTATGGACACCTACTGGAAGAAATGGGGTAAACCTATTCTAAGACGAAAATACACAGTTGTCGAATATACTTAAGAATATATTTATTATCATCGGAATAGTTCAATACGTTTGCATACCACTACGAAGAATACATAGAAATACTAAACTGCTTTTCGTATAATCTCATTCAAAAAAACTGCTTTGATTAAAATACTGCTTTCTATGGTCTAAGTCTGTCATATGGATCGCCTTCTTCTAACATTTGTAATGTACATACATACATATACTCACGGCTATAAATCCCAAGAAAGGGGTAGCCAGAGCTAAGGAATTAGATTCCTCAGCCACTTTTGGAAGGTGCGTGGGGAATAGATGGTGAAATAAAGGTTCTTGGTGATGGGTCTCCAACCGCATCGCCCAAGAATCCCTCAAAAGCCCCAATACCGTTAGTCGCCTTTTACGTACACCCACCGGAAGAAATGGGGTAGTGCTATTCTAAGCCGGCACTACACAGCAGTCTAAGCCGGCACTACACAGCAGTACATTTGTAATGTACATTTTGTATTATGTATGTAAGATGTGGAACAGTTCATGATGTTTGACTTACCTTTTTTATCAGACACTTATTCTGAAAAGGATTTAGGGAATTTAATTTAAACCACGTTTTACACACATATTTTTATTATTATTTCACACTATGTAATACACATTTAAATTGCACGACACATTTTGAACACACACACCATTTTCACTACACTGCCGTTATTTTTATTCACAATATAGATATTAGTAGAACATTCTCAATCTCAACTCATTTATCTTTTAGCCTATGTCCAATCGCTTCCAGATTTTTCTCGAAAATAATTATTTTGACAATATTGTTTGCTGTCAGATAATTATTTCTTAATTTCAAAATTGGCTGAGAGCCATTAGTTTTCTGCAAGAAGGCTGCTAGTGTTAGGTTGTAGACTTACAATTTATTTAATTTAATTTTCTAAATTTTTGTTAAATTTTAATATGAATGTATTGTTTAATATTGTTTAATATTGTAAGTGGATAGATAATGTTCTTAATTTATCGTTTTTCCTAATTTGTTTCCTAATATATAATCCTAAATCATTAAAAATCCCTGCTTGTAATTTAGACTACTTTCTTTGATACCTCCTTTAAGGAATATTTGTTATTTCAAAATTTTAAATTTGTCATGCTTGTTCGCAGATGTTGGTATATATTCAGCTCCTGGGGCGATGGGTGGAATCATTCTGAAACAAGATTGGAATTGGACACTAAAGACCCATTACCGAAGTCGATATTGATCATTATTTTTGGAAGAAATTGAAAGAACGGGAGATATTCTGGACTGATTTTATTCATACCCGTTTGGAAAAGCAGCCCCTTATTCTCGAGCTGCCCCCTTTTCTTCGAAGTAAGCTTCACGGAGCCGCAGTCCCTTCTTCAGCTGCCTTTATCGACGGGCTTCCTGGAGTCGCAGCCCCCTTGTCATCGAGCTCCCTGGAGTCGCAGCCCCTTTGTCTTCGAGCTGCATTCACCGATGGCCTATCCGGAGTCGCAACCAAGTTGGAATCACAACCCTCACTGTTGAGCCACCCATCGCAGCAGGAGCTGGTTTTAAAAGCTGAGTGCTTTTATATTATAATTTTGTTAAGTTAGGGGATTATTTTATTAGGAGTGTTTTTTAGTGTATTTTTTTTTATTATTAAATATTGTTGTGATATATATATCTTTCATTTATTATCTAACCTTCCGTTTCCTTCTTTTTTTTTTCTTTAGTTATTTCTGGCTTCTGGGTACAGCATCCCAGGAGTTAGGGCTATAACGCACTAGCGGCCTGCCGCGATGCGGTATGCCGATGCGGCACGCCGCAGTATGTACGGTCAGCCGTAACGGCACGCCGTATTCCGGCTAACCGTATGTTCTTGGCTCACTGCGGTCTGCCGCAATCGTCAGTGCTTCTAGAAATATTGAACACGACGACGACGGACTGGCGGGCGGGACGCGGCGTTTGCGACTACCGCGCCGAGTGCGTGTGATGCGGCGCGCCGCATCCCCACCGCGCACTCGGCGCGGTAGTCGCAAACGCCGCGTCCCGCCCGCCAGTCTGTCGTCGTCGTGTTCAATATTTCTAGAAGCACTGACGATTGCGGCAGACCGCAGTGAGCCAAGAACATACGGTTAGCCGGAATACGGCGTGCCGTTACGGCTGACCGTACATACTGCGGCGTGCCGCATCGCCATACCGCATCGCGGCAGGCCGCTAGTGCGTTATAGCCCTTAGAAATAACGTTACACATTGTCATCCACATTGGCTCTATATATCTCTTTTACCGATTTACTAACATCCATCCTCACAGGAATGTGACTTGTGATGTTGAGAATAATTAGTACTTCTACCAACTTTGCAGGGATATGCAGCGAATACAATGTCATGTCCTAAACTTAAGGCGCCGTTGGTTCAGCGAAAAATATCATCTGAGGGGGTGCTGCCCCCGCGGGCGCGGGGAAGCGCCTACGCGCCGATCGAGCGGCCGTCTCCCCGACGCGACGCCGCGTGCGCGCGTTTTAAAAACATACAGTAGGGTAAGCAATACAGTTATTGTCAACTCGACAGTTTTAGCCACTCGCAAATATTTTCTATGTTATGGGTTCGGACATTTCTTTATGATTATTTACATTTTCTTTCTAAAATATTTACGAATGGTTATAACAGTCAGGGTGACGAAAACTGTATCGCTTACCCTAGGTTATCAATTTCAATAATAGTTTCTACCATGGCTGTTTACAATATAAAATATAACATAACATAAACATAAACGTTCACGCCGTTTATCCCCGAAGGGGTTGGCAGAGGTACCAAATACTTCAGAACTCTCATGGCAGCGCCATCTAGTGTCCAGAGAAGGTACCCACGTTTTGCTTAGACAGTGTACTCACGTGATAGGGGGCAGGCCTATCGCCGTTTTGTACGAATACACTGTCACATGACTTAGTACAACTCAGCCATGTGGGTTTCCTCACGATGTTTTCCCTCACCGTTAACAACCATGATAAATTAACCACACATATGACTTTAGAAAAGACAAATTGGTGTAGGCCCGACCTAGGATTGGAACTCACGCCCTTCTGTTTTCGGGCGGGTGTTCTACCCACTCATCATGTCGTCGTCGTATAAAATATAATGATACGATAGATTTGTCTACCCCTGTCAGTTGAACAAAATTATTACAGTGATAATTTCATAACTTTTGTCGTGTTGTGTCGGCTTAGAATAACACTACCCCATTTCTACCCGTGATCGTAAGAGGCGACTAAGGGTATAGGGGCTTTTTAAGTGATTTTTGGGGCGATGTGGTTGGAGAACCGTCACCGAAATCATATATTATTACCATCTTTTCCCAAATCAACTTCCATAAGTGGCTGAGGAATTTCTCATTCCAAAGCTCTGGCTATCCCGTTAAGGGATTTATAGCCGTGAGTATATGTATGTATAAAATTTTCAGTTTACACCTGTAACTATTTAATATTATTAATTGAAATTAGAAGTTACTTTAACGGTTTTTTTCATTTCCCATTCCTAATAAATTAAACAATAAAATATAAAAATGAGTGCAATCTATGAATTTAATGAATTCTTTTATATTTGCTAATGCTAACCGTACGCACGGTCACTCTCATGCCTACATTAACGCGCATCGTATACAGATAGGTCACTCGCACACTAACGGCGCCGCACGCGCGTAAATTGTAAGATCTGTCAAGGCGCGCGCGACATAGGTCCATCCCCTAAAGCAGCTCGCCGAGCACTGAGCTGGCGGCGGGCGGGGCGCTCGGGCACGAGTAGGACTGCGAATATCGATGTTTTTAAAATATTTGTTTTATTGAACTTATTAAAAGAGAAAACTAATCGCCAATAATTATTAGAAATGCAAATGCTCAAATTATGATGCAAGTTATATGTAAGTAGGTAAAATAAATAAAACATAAAACCATTTTAAAGAGTGTAATTAGAGGTATGTTGGCGATTTTTTTCTATCGAGCGAAAATGTATTAATCATGTTTCGAATCGCCAATTTTACAGCAGAAAAGCCTCAAGATTTTGATGTATTTTTTTCAAAACCATATTGTTATAAACATACGCATTATAATGTTTCAAAAACTCTGTTCGCTGCACTAACGGCACCTTAAAAAAAATATAATTTATTATTTTTGTCAAAATAGTTCTACAGGTTTGGTCTCTTTGACAAAGAATGCATAATTTTACTAGTACAGTCTAGTTAATGAGGTTCTTTAGCTCGCGGTTTGCATTTCAGATATCTCCTCCCCCTGACAGATGTTCAGCGCCATCTATACTATGCGGTTTATAAGAAAATTCTGGTCCTTTTTCTACTACTACCTTATATTTTATCTTTATTAACACAAAACATGGACTATCTCTATATAATTTATTCGCTTGAAACAATATCCAAAATATATTAAATCTACCAAGAAATGCACAGAATTACCCACAGTCGTCAGGTAGTGTCGGTACAGTCTCGTTAATGAGATTCTTTAGCGCGCGGTTTGCATTTCAGATATCCCCTCCCCCTGACAGATGTTCAGCGCCATCTATACTTAATAGGACTACGCGGGTTGTAAGCGTATTTGGTCCTTTATTTATCTTTATCTACCGGAGCGAGGCAGGATTATGTAATTATCTGGTTATTGTGAATTAATTGAGGTTTGGTAGATAAAAGGATACAGTAACCATTGACTTGCACAAAATTGAAGTAAACCTCTTATTTAGTTACATACATACATACATACATATACTCATGGCTATAAATCCCTTAACGGGGTAGCCAGAGCTTTGGAATAACAAATTCTTCAGCCACTTTTGGAAGTTCATTGGGGAAAAGGTGGTAATAATAAATAAATGTTTTTGGTGACGGGTCTCCAACCACATCGCCCAAAAATCACTTAAGAAGCCCCACGGGTAGAAATGGGGTAGTTTTATTCTAAACCGACATTACACGGCAATTATTTAGTTCTTGGTGATTAATCCAACTGGAAAAAAATCAGGAATTTTATCAATTTGACTGCATCTTGTTTCGGTAATACTTGTGACTTTTACGCCGGTGATGGTTTTTTCTTGACATTACAAGAAAAACAATGTTATTTAGATGAGGAGATTATAACACCAGGCGATAAAAATGACACGTGATGATCAGAATAATAAGTACAACTAGCACTTCAGCAGGGCTGAAAAAGCAGGGCGTAAAAGATATATCATGAGGTCTCTACATGGGATTCAAACCTGTGAGCGATAAGCAAATTTAGCTAGTTACCATACTTGGACCATGGGAGAACTCTAGGTAGTAACAATCCATCTCAAACGTTAAAACATCAAAGCGAGAGAAATGGGTCCACTCAGCATAAGTTGTAAAAAGGTTCATAAAAAGAAAACTGATGTTACACTACCGTTGAATATGTAGAGTATGGAAAAAAGTGTTTTATTGAAACTAGCCGTATCCATTATGTATTAGCAACTGGCTCTGTTGGCATTGTACGCCGAATTGTTTATCGTTAAGGTATCGCCTTTGCTATAAAAAAAGTAAAAAACGGCAAAGTCCGGGTTTTATTGCATGCTTTAGGTACTGCACTTTTCTTTTGTGTTGCAAATAAGTTTCGCTTTGATTTCGCTTTTTTAGTTTCTTTTCACCTTGTTTTGTTTAATTTCAAACGTCAATATATTCTTGATCAAATATAACGTATGTTTTGAAAACTTCTTTAAAATCTACATCTCCGAAAATGAATAATATTTGATTCCTAACTTTTAATAAAACATTTTCATAGCTAATCCAATCGAGCAACCAAACCCAATTTAGGCAAAGTGTGTGTAAAAGTGTTGAAAATTGTCGTCGTAACGCAACGTCGTCGTACCGAGCATTGGCAACGTGGCACGGGACAGCAATAATGTGAACATATCTGAGATATTCACTTTTTGTCAGTCTAGCTTGCTAGGGATGGGTATCGAGTATCTTGGAGATTTTCAAAAAGCGTTTAGTTTTGCTAAAATATATTTTGAGGCAAATGGACTAAAAGCAAAACCGTTAAATGGTGATTGGAACTCTAATTGATTCTTAACAGATAAGACATATTTTCCTATATCTTTAGTATCTCTAAATAGGTAAGTGAACACAACATGATTGAAAAAACTCATAAGTAGATAGATAGAGTAGACTAACAGAGGAAACAATTAGGTAGGTGACGCAATTTTGCATGTTTTCACATTAATCTTTGTTTAATATTTATTCACAACCGAATTGAGATTTTTTAATGTTTGTTTAACATACATACATACATACATACATATACTCACAAATAAAAATCCCTAGATGGGGTAGCCAGAGCTAAGGAATGAAAAATTCATCAGCCACTTTTGGAAAGTTGAATAGGGAAAAGATGGTAAAATAAAGGTTGTTGGTGATGGGTCTCCAACGCATCGCCCAAAAATCCCTTTAAAGCCCCAATACCATTAGTCGCCTCTTTCGTACACCCACCGGAAGAAATGGGTAGTGCTATTCTAAGCCGACACCACACAGACCGACTTCGAAAAAAGAAGTGTTCTCAATTCGACCGTATATATATATTTTTTATTGTAAATTCAGATTTGCGCTATAAATTATTACTAACTTTTTGTTATTATAATTCAGATAAATCCTTACTGTACAAAATGCCCTTGCTCAAGGTATAGACTAACGGTTATGCATTCTAATAAGTCTGAAAAATTAATTTAAAAAGTTAGAATTTCGTCACTTTTAGTAGACTTCAAATGGGTTATCCACTTAAAGGCAAAGTATCTCAACTGATTTGTCTTTCTAATAGGATGACTTATTGTAAAGCTCTGACTAATACATCAATTGTGAATTCTTGTTTCAAAGGCGAAAGTCACCTAATGAGGTAGTAAACGCTTAAATCAATTAAAGTTTGTGTCTAAATAAGTGCCCGTAGTAATCTTGCAATATTGTGTCAAGTATGAAAAAAAATCTCTTAATAGCCCCAATGCAGTTAGTCGCCTCTTACGTACACCCACTGGAAGAAATGGGGTAGTGCTATTCTAAGCCGACACTACACAGCACCACTATTAAGGGATTTTTGGGCGATGCGGCTGGAGGCCCATCACCAACAACCTTTATTTTCCCATCTTTTCCACACTTAACTTTCCAAAAATGGCTGAGGTTTTCTAATTCCTTAGGGGTAGCCAGCCCCTTCTAGGAAATTATAGCCGTGAATATATGTATGTATAAAAAGAACTCTATTTATAACATTATGGCCGATACCCATCACTAGCGATGCCCCTGGGGAGACACTGTGCATGACATACGCAAGGGTCCGAATAGGCCCCCTGAATACATTTACTCGGCAATATGGGAAAGGCTTTTTGTCACTACATAGAAACTGTATTGTTTTAAGACATCATAAATAGTATAAGACGTTGTTGATATGAAATATGAGCAAATACACTTGAAATGGAAATGGTTTTTATTGCGTTTTGTTTTATGGGTGGGTCTGAAATTAATTGTTTTTTTGAATAAGAATATACGATTTGTTTTTTTAGGGTTTCGGTTCAAAAGGATTAATCGTGGCTTTCATACTATAAGGTTTGTTTTCGTTGTCTGTGTGTTTGTATGTTCGTCTGTTATGAGCCTGTATCTCATGAACCATATTCGTAGTTAGATATTTTGTTTTTTGTCCAAACCACATCGTCCAAAAAGGTCTTAAAGCTACTTTATACTTCGAATTGTTTTAATCTGCTTTATTATTTAGGAAAATTCCTTCCCTTGACCTCGAAAGGCGTCATAATCACAACTGAATAGCTTGCAATTACACGGGTGAAATTAAATTAAAATTTTCCATACTCTGTTACTATTATCTAACATAAGCTAAACTATTTTAATATGCGAAGGAAAATAAAGGTCCTTTGGCCCTTAATTAACCAGATTACAGAGAAACAAAGGAAAGAGATCCTTTCTAAACTTAACCTTATGTAAAAACTTGAGATTTGACAATTTAATGTGTAAATGTGTGCACGGTGTAAAAACTCAATATTAAATCAAATTATAGTAGTCATAACTTGGGATCAAAACTTGTACAAGTAGTTCTGACAGAATGAATTTTTTTTTCGAATTGATTCATAGTGTCATATCATAGTAAACCGAACTTTGCATCCACAAAACTACTACGATCAATACGAAATCAAATACTTTCGTTTACAAAAGTTTAACCAGTTTAATTCCAGAAAGTGGTAGCCAGGGCTTCAGAACAAGTAAACAAAGGGAAAGGTAAGTAATCGCCGTTTAAAAGTACAACTTAGTCATGTGGGTTTCCTTATTATTATTGAAAAAAATAACCCAATAGAAGAAAATAAAAAACTGACGTTTAAAAGCAAATATCACAAGACAACGTTACTCATAAATAAAAGATGTTATTAAAGGAAAGAAAAATTTCGACACTGGCGGGGTTCGAATCGATTCAATCTTTTAACATATATATGTCGCAGCCAACTGGTTAAATCAGCCAGCTCATTAAATAGCTAGCCGCTTAATAAAACGCCGGCTCCTAGTTAAAAGGCTAGCCCGCTTGTAAAATGAATTGTCGTCACTGAACGTCCAATCACCCGGCTGATTGAATAGTCAGCCCGTTGGTTTGGGCTGACGTTAAGTCAGGCGGGTGATTTGAATTTAGTAATTTATTTCTTCATGTTTCATTTTACATTATTTTTCTGTTAAAATTAATAGAATAACTGTTTAAAAGTGTTCAATCATGGAAATTTCAATAAATACACCAGCCCTAGCTGATAATAGCAGTTTTGGCGACTATTTGGAAAGTTTTGGAGGTTATAAATTATATACAAAATGCTAAGGTGACCATGAATTATAATCACACAATGTAATATTATTGGACGCACAAGTATGATGTTATGGTGGTTGGGACTGAAGAGCATTTAATCCCATGATGCGTATTTTAGCCTAGCCCAGGGCCTAGCCTATTAATACACATGTATCTGTTGTCATTCAAGTTGAAATAAATCCTGGCCTATATTCTGAATCAGAGCCATTTAGTTTGAAAATCATACAGAAGGGGTCCGAAGTAAGAAGAATAAAAGAGCATGTATGAGAAGAATAATGAATGTAAGGGAAGCAAGAGAGGTTTGTCAAGATCGTACTAAGTGGATATCGATAGTCTCTGCCTACCACAATGGGAATAATGGGCGTGAGTATAGGTAAGTAAGTGAGTAATGAAACTGAAAGCTTAAATGATAATACTGAAGTTACATGTATTGCGATTGCGAGCTAGTGTGCCAAAGCTTTGTGCCATTTAATTGTTAATATTGTATTAAATAAATAAATTAAAGTATTGCTGCCATAATAAGTACCCGAGTTTTTTTTAAAGTAGGATGCGTATTTATTTTTAGATGCCTATTTAAATACCTACCCATAATTTTGTATCACACTCTGCATTATTTTTTTAATTTAATACAAGTTATTATTTTAAGTTATTTGGTTTTATTTTCATGCTGTATAAAATCTCATAGTTACCCTAAATAACCAGACGGCAAAATAACGTTCAGCCAAGTGGTTGGACGTTGTGTTCAACTAAATGGCTTACTGAAGTGTAGCCCTTTACTAGGAGCCGGCGTTTAATTAAGCGGCTAGCTGCTTTGTCAGCTGGCTGATTTATCCAGTTGGCTGCGACATATAAACATAACATCTTTTATTTATGAGTAATAATCCCCACATGAGGAATTCATGTCAAAAAACATTAAAAGACAACGTTAAACCAACTTAAGTAGGTATAATCTATGTGTTGACGTGGAATTGATCCAGGAGTTGAATTCTCTGGAGAAATCTGATGAAGAGACGAGTTTCACCAGTATAGGAAAAACTTTAACAAAAGGGATAACAAGTATTTACAGTAAGCGATCGATCACGTGTCGGCACTATACACGTATTTGAGCTTTTCGTTTGTCTATCGGCAAATATACCGAATGGAATGAATTTAATGTAGTTGTAGAGTTCAATTAGATAAGGCTTAATAATAGGTTTATTATTCTTTCTTTTACGTTTACCCCTCCTTTTATATTTATTAAAAAATGATTTTTAGCATTTTATATTGATAAAATTTAATAAATAGTTTAATTGGTATTCATAAATAAGAAATCATTCAAAATGTTATTTAATTCAAGTTGTCGAAAACAAACTGAGCATATAAATGGGACGGCTGCCGACGGACGAAAATCCTTAAAAGGGATTACGTGAGCTTCAAAATTATAAATACCTTAGTCAATATTTGTTATTTTCTGCCAAAAAGATTATAAACTAAAGGATTGATCTTAAGGACCTTATCCTAATAGCATTAGTCCTTTCGTGAGAAATCTACGGGAAATATGGGTTAAAATGATTCTATACCACACATTGCTCTATTAAAATATCTTAATTGTTAAAAGTGCACAAGATTAAGTGCAAACAATGAATATTTTTCTTTCTTATCTTTTTCATTATTCTCTAATCATAGAATACCGAATAGCCCATTATTTAAAAAAATATGATAAAAGAATCCGAATAAGAGACAGAAAGAGGGTGACCACGCGTCTAGTTTCAGCGCGATCTATCTTCATCTATGAGTTTGCTTTGTTAAGTCACTGTTTCCATGATCGTTTCAAAAATCGGATGTCTGCACGATATTAACTGACGATAATTTTACGGGAAGACATAATACTTTTATTTTTGGAGTTTAACACGATTGTGTGAATTGAATTGAATCACTGAATTATACTATTATGATTTTGATATTAAATATAAATAAATATACTGTAAACCTTTGAAGGAAGACACTATTTGAAATAATAAATTTTCATAAAGCGTATGTAAACTCTCGTAAGAATTTTTTTTTGGCCTACAGTTTAGTATATTTATATGTTTTGTACTTGGAGCAACATGGCACAAAGGACACGTTGTTTCTCAAAAATTAAATACAGTTAAATCATAGTTTTTCTCAGATTTTTGGATGCAATTGTTTAGAGTACTAGGTAAGAAAGTACACCGTTTGATACTGAGTGACTTAGGAAACTGCTGTATTTGAGCAGCAACGTTGTATTCGAATATTTGTATGGGTTCAGTCCTTCATTCATACGACACCTGTAAAAGTAAGAAATATCTACAATTCTATTTAACTTTTTTTAGGTAGCTAACACAAAGCTCTTCAATCGACATAAAACCTATAAGATACAAAGAAATAAATAAATTCAAAGCTTCGCAGAAATTTATACAAAAGCCGTCTTTTTTGCCGTGCTTCTCAAATCGTGGTACAATGGACACACAGTGCAGTGACTGATAGCAACTAGTAATAGGGGATTGAGTGATCGTCCTCCAATCTGACGAGTGTTTCTCTACTGGACTGATTGATGGACTCACTTACCACTACATATTACTTATGCCAATTTTTGTTTTAACGACATTTCTTTTTGTAATTTTATCGCCGTATATCCCCGAAGGGATGGTAGAAACACTAATTATCCTGCAGACCACATGGATTGGTACGATAGTTAGTTAACACGATTTCAATAAATAGCGTTTTTGCTATAGGTGTACTAGATATTTAAGGGGATACAGATTCAAAAAACTTAAAGGTTTAAATCTTTTTGTTCATGAAAACCTCGTGTGGGAATTATTACTAATAAATGAAGAATAAATAAAGGAAAGAATTTTTTTTTCCCCGCCTGTGTTGAAATTTTTCTTTCCTTTATTTATTCTTTAATTATTAGTAACTTAAAGGTTATATTTACTAACGTGGCAATTGTCCAAGTCACAATAACTGTCAATCCCACATGAGGTGTCATGCACAACATAGTCTAATTATCCGTTTATTGCTTAGATTTGGAAAGTGAATTTAAGTATAATTCAGTCATTTGGGTTCATCTATAATATGTGGAAATTATAACTTGGACCAGTAATTCAGTCTAAGTAAGACTAAAAAAAAAAAATGTGATAAAAATAATAGATTAAATTACTAGTTTATTTTTCAAAATGGCCAACGTTGTCTTAATAAATTATGAATCATATATGTAAGTTTCAAATACTCATTAAAACACATTCATTTCAGTGTCTGTGGGTAAGATCAAATAGGAGAAAAACATAGAAAAATGCTACTTTTAAGCAGGCTTCCATGATTACCATAAATGGTAAAAGCATTGAAAATTTAATATCCTAAAACATTTTATAAACGAAATAATAATAGTCATGCGGTGTTAGTACAAAGGACATCTCTCGAAATATAAATTAGAACGTGGAGGGTAGTTTTAATTTTTAAACAAACCGTGACATGAGCGATAGAGCGCTGGTTTCGTTGTTTTTTCGTCATTTGCATATGAAACGCCATCCAGTGCAGTGGTTTTTCGAATACAATTCGTATTTAGTTTTCTATTTATTTTAATTGCGTGTCTGTCGTGTTTCGTGCTTGAAATTTGCGTTAAAACGTTGTTTTCGACCGACTTCAATCTTCAAAACAGGAGATACTCAATTCGATTCTATATCATAATTTAAATCTTTTTGTTCATGAAAACCTCATGTGGGGATTATTACTAATAAATAAAGAATAAATAAAGGAAAGAAAAATTTCGACACAGGCGGGATTCGAACCCGCGACCTCGGTTATACGCCCCCGTCGCTCTTGCCAATTGAGCTACCGTATCAATGGCTGCCAGCGCGAAATTCTTCTATCCTTTATTTCTTTCACTACTAAAATGTGTAAAAGAAATAAAGGATAGAAGAATTTCGCGCTGGCAGCCATTGACACGGTAGCTCAATTGGCAAGAGCGACGGGGGCGTTTACCCGAGGTCGCGGGTTCGAATCCCGCCTGTGTCGAAATTTTTCTTTCCTTTATTTATTCCATTCTATGTGTTTTTTGTTTGTATGTTAGGCAATGGATTTCTAAAGTTGTTTTTATGTTCGATTGGATGTGCTTCTAAGGTGGTTCTATTTAATTATAAAGCTTTTTTTTATTAGAAAACGGACATATTACAGTACAATTTAACCCTAAGTTATAAAAAAATATATTTCATGATATCATTATTTATCGAATTTTGTATAAAAAGTTAGGTTTCCGTCAAATGGCTGTCAAAGTGTTTCCATTCTTGTTCAAAATTTTTTTTTTATAAATAATATTTCCTTTGTGTTTGAAAAAATTTATCGACCTTTCCATACCAGTGATAAAATGGAAAAACTGACATTATTTTAATTTATGTAAATGAAATTATTTAAGTACAGGGAGAAAATTATGTGTTCATTTCTTAAATCTCGCCACTAATGATGCCACTCGTACTTATGATAAAATAAAATAAAGAAAAACTAAATATTCTAGAATAAAGCCAAAGAGTACGAAGTTTCACATAAGTAAAAGATAAAATAGAATGTACACAGAGACTGAGACAAGATTACTTACAATTAGACAAATTAGAAATTTCTCAGCCACTTTTGGAAGTTGAGTGGGGAAAAGATGGTAGAATAAAGGGTCTCCAACCGCATCGCCCAAAAATCCCTTAAAAAGCCCCAATACCGTTAGTCGCCTCTTACGTACACCCACCGGAAGAAATGGGGAAGTGCAATTCTAAGCCGACACTACACAGCTACAAAGCTATACAGACCAGTTAATAAATCTCAAATCCTAAAGATCACGCCGTAGATCCCCGAAGGAGTTGGCTGAGGTACTAATACTTTTGAACATCGCGTGATATTGTCACCTGTTTTTCAGAGTACCCATGTTGTACTTGTACTTGGATTGTACGAATACACTGTCACATGACTAAGTACAACTTAGCCATGTGGGTTTCCTCACGATGTTTTCCCTCACCGTTAACAACCGTGACAAATTAACCACACATATAACTTTAGAAAAAGGTGAAGGCCCGAGCCGGGATTTGAACCCTGATTATCTGTACGATAAGCGGTGTACCCACTGCTTTCACGGTTATATCAGTTAATAAATATCAATATGAAAATTTAAAAAGGAATATCAAAAAATGTTTCAGTTACATTGCGACCTTTATTAAATACTTCATAGCTTTGTTTTTAAAATAACGCAATAAAGCTATCAAACATAAATTGGAATTCAGATTATTTCATAGTTAAATTCAGTAGTGCTGTAATATCCATGCTATGCTTGTACACTCGGAGGCACGTTCAATAATTTAATAACCATACATAAACTCACGACCATAAATCTCAAAAAGCGGTAGCCAGAGCTTCAGAGCTAGAAACATCTCAGCCACATTTGGAAGTTGATAGGGGAGAAGATTTTAGAAATAAAGTATGGTTGGCGATGGGTCTCTAACCGCATCGCCCAAAAACCCATTTAAAAAAGTGCCATAACCTAAGTCGCCTCTTACGTTTCGACACCCCTAGATAGAAAGGGGTAGTGACATTCTTAGCCGGCACTTCATGGCAATATAATTATAAATTTTAATAAAATTCTGCCGCGTATCATTAAAAACAAAATTTAACTTTATATTTCTAAGAATCTATTTCCCGAACGAAGAAATTTTAACGTATTCATGTTTTGCTTCGCTTACACCTCTTTAAACTCCTTTTAGCTGAACCATCTAGGTTGTTTGCGTTGAAGTTGTTTACTCTTTTCTGATTCTGAATCTATGACTATCCCAACACTGGATACCAGTAACAAAATATAACAACACAAACATGGAACTTTAATAGGAATATCTGTTCTGAAGTTTAGGATCTTTGGTGGAACACACTTACATACATACAAACATGACTCAGGATTTGAACTTATGTCTCCTATTTAAGAACCAGGTTCCTCCTGAATCATTTAGGTTTTTTGCTCAATAGTTTTTTAGTCTTCTCTGATTCTAAATCTATCCCAACCCAACACGGGACACCAATAATGCACTCACGTGATAGGGGGCAGGCCTATTGCCGTTTTCGTACGAATGCACTGTCACATGACTAAGTTCAAGTTAGCCTTTAAGGGTATTTAACCCTCAAAGTCTGCACTTTATCAAATTTAACAGTACAAACATAAAGCCAGACGAGCGTCCCACCGTACCCGCATAGCATGTTGGCAAGTTTTCAAACATTCCAAAGTGCGAGTGGATGTTAAACTACGCAGGATTATCCGGGATAAATATATTACTCGCCAACACCGACCGGTTTGGGATGGGTATAATTTTGTTGATTGTTGGGAAGATATTTTACTTACGGCTATAAATCCTAAAAAGTGGTAGCAAGAGCTTCAGAGCTAGAAACTCCTCAGTCACATTTGGGGGTTGATGGGGGACAAGATGGTAGACATTAAGTATCTTTGGTGTAGGGTCTCCAACCGTATCGCCCAAAAACCACTTAAAAAGCCTCATACCGTTTGTCGCTTCTTATACCTGTGGGTAAAAAGGGGCAGTGACATTCTAAGCCGGCGCTACACTTCAATGTAATAATAAAATTTAATAAAATTATGCTTTATATCGTGAAAAAATAAATTTTAGTTCTATTTCCCGAACGAAGAAGTTTTAAAGTGTTTATTTTTTGCTTCATTTAATTCTCCTTAAATTTCTTTTTGCTGAACCATCTAGGTTGTTTGCTAAATTGGTTTAAGAGCTTATTCCATTACACTTTGTCGTTGCTGAATTCAGACGTCCTTCGAAGTTACTGCCGCAGACGCTTGTTATTCCACTACACAAATTTCAGTTTGAACGTTATTCCACTAGTCTGAATTCAGATTCTGTGGCTTTCAGACGTCTTCATTCAGACAAATGGAATAAGCTTTTTAGTCTTCTTTGATTCTGATTATATGGCTATCCCAACACGGTATACCAGTAACAAATAAAACTATACAAACATAAAGCCAGACGAGAGTCCCACCGTACCCGCATAGCATGTTGGCAAGTTTTCAAACATTCCAAAGTGCGAGTGGATGTTAAACTACGCACGATTATCCGGGATAAATATATTAGTTACCAACACCGACCGGTTTGGGATGGGTATAATTTCTAATAAATAAACGATAAATAATAAATGAGGTTTTCATGAACAAAACATTCTAATTATAGGTATAATTTCTCGATTTTTGGAGATGATATTTTAGCTAATGTCATACATATTAGTGATGTAACGAATATTCGCATTTGCATTCGCATTCGCGAATATTCGCCTGATTTTTTATATTCGCATTCGCATTCGCATTCGTGAATATCTTTTGAATAAATTGCGAATATGAAATTGCAAAAACACAGAATGTTATGACAATATTAGGTAAATTTAAATGAAACAAAATAGTATTAATATATTTTCTTTTTAATTGTTAAACGATAATTCGAACTTAACATTTTTTTCTTTTTAGAATTTACCTTTTTTGTGTTAATAAATCACAGTTCTTATGATGACATTACAAAACAAATAGTACTGTGTTCATGTTTAGGCAGTCTTATTAAGTAGGTACATAAAATAGTGCTTTGATCAGTCTTCGTCTTGCCTACACATACACACACTTTGATAATTATTTAAACTTAAAAATAAAATAAACTTAATTTTCTAAGAAAGAAAATTCAAATCTTTATATTCTTTTTAAAAACTAAACAACATACACTTAACCTTCTCATTTCTCTCTTCTCGTTTCTGATTCTCACATTTATTTATTTCTCGGGACGATGATAGACAAACGGCGTCAAATTTGAAACCGCCGTATTCGCGAATGCTTAAAAACTGACATTCGTTACATCCCTAATACATATACATACATACGTATACTCATGGCTATGTATCCATAGCAGGTGTAGCCAGAGCTTCGAAATAAGAAATTCCTCAGTCACTTTTGGAAGCCCCAATTCCGTTAGTTGCCTCTTACGTACACCCACCGGAAGAAATGGGGTAGTGCTATTCTAAGCCTACACAGCAGCAACTACTATTAAAAGTAGTTTTTATAGGTTTGCCAGGTTACTACAAAGTGACATGGTCTTTGCCTACCCCAGAAACCAAGACTTGACTTACGTGTTTTGTTTTGTACTTTTACTAATATTTATGGTCAATTTTCCTTTCATCTGTTTATTTTTTAATAGTAGTATTTCTTTTGTTTGCGTGTATAATTGCCGCTACTTAAGGTTGTGAATTTTAAAACTAAATTTTCTTAGCTAGTTTTTAATTCAACAAATATATTTGGCATAATCATTAAATAAAAGTTTATATTCCAAAATGTAATAATAAAGCCTTAAAAATAACTATACCATTTATAAATAAATTAAACAGGCTAAGTGCAAATCGGCTCCCACTACAATGAAAACTCAGCATTATAGCAATATAGGCCGAGCAATGAAATATGTATAATTGTAAATGAGCCCCCTTAAAATATTTAAATACTTCTTATTCTAGTGTTTGTTGTTATAGCTTATGTTATAGACAACAAAATTCTCCTGTGTTCATGAGATACAGCTTGGTAACAGACGGAGAGACAGATATCGAAATCTAATAAAGAAGGAAAGAAAAATGATTTATTTGGCAATCAATAATTACAACAATTAAGCAACAAAAAAACATCCAAATTGGTTCTGGCTGAGCCGCGTATCTCGCAAGACATATTATGTTCATCTTTCACCTTTTTAATGCGAACCCTAAAAACTCAAATTCCATGTCTACATTAGTTGCATTTTTTGTATAATATTCATTCCTCGTCCAATATTGCGCTGGAAAGTCCATTAAGTTAATTTTTCCTCATAAAACATAAGCTACTTGTGAAACTTAGACTGGTATAAGCTGATATACCTAATTTTATGGTCTAAGTTTTGTAACGCCGTGTTCATACTACGACATGTATTAAGTTGGAAGATATTTTTAGTATATTTTGGTGAGTAAGTATTTGTATTTGCTGTGACTTAAAATAGCATTAAAATCATGGGTAATAAATAAACATACATACATACATATACTCACGTCATTAGTTCCCATTGGGGTAGGCATAGACTATTGATCGCCACTTCGTACGATCCTGACAAACATCTCTAGCTTCGTTACATCCATCAATCTTTTCATACATGCTCTTTCATTCTTCATACTTCGGACGCCAGCCTTTTTGAGCACACTCTCAATTTGGTCCAAGTGTGTTCTCCGTGGTCGTCCTCTACTAACATTACCATCTTATCTTACCGTAATAAATAAAGGAAAGAAAAATTTCGACACCAGCGGTAATAAGCGGATAATAATCCCCAATGAGGTTTGCATGAACAAAACATTCTAATTAAAAACATTGGTGTCGTAAGAGGTGAATTTTGTTGAGTCTATTAAAGTGATTCAGTTTGTGAGTGATGAGCGATATGGCTAGGGACGCATCACCATCACCAATTTTATCATTTATTTAGAAAGACATATGTGTAGTTAATTTATCATGGTTGTTAACGGTGAGGGAAAATATCGTGAGGAAACCCACATGACTGAGTTTAACTTAGTCATGTGACAGTGTATTCGTACAAAACGGCGATAGGCCTGCCCCCTATCACGTGAGTACACTGTCCATGCAAAACGTGGGTACTCTGAACACCAGGTAACAAAGTCACGTGATGTTCAGAAGTATAAGTACCTCTGCCAACCCCTTCGGGGATATTTGGCGTGAACGTTTATGTTATGTTATGTTTATCTTAGAAATGTTTCTCTGCTCTACTTCTTAAACGTCTGAAGCATTTCTGATTTGGATCTATATTTATTTCAGGGACATATATATATAATAATAACTGTGTAGTGTCGGCTTGGAATAGCATTACCACGTTTTTTCCCCAGGGTGTACGTAAGAGGCGACTAAGGGTATTCGGGCTTTTTAATGGATTTTTGGGCGATGTGGTTGGAGACCCATCCAACAACCTCTATTTTACAATCTTTTCCCCACTAGTTAAGTTAAAAGCAGCTGAGAAATTTCAAATTCCTTAGCTCTGGCTACCCCTTCTAGGGATTTAGAGCCGTGAGTATATGTTTGTAAATCACCGTTAGGTCGGCATGAGTACTTATTTAATCGAATATCTCGAAACATTTTAGCGCCTTAATTGTTCCGAGTATTTCGAACTCACTGTGAAATGACTAATAAAATGAATCAATGTGTAATTCCTTAGAATGGGTTCGCCAACATTAACAAAGTTGATAAAAGCATAGTACATTTCAATTTAAAAGACATGGACATGTAGACTTGACTCTGTTTTCACTAAGCTATATCGTAGTATCCTAGTATCGTGCCTCTTCAAGTTTTTTAAAGACATTTATGGAACTAAATTTTTTAAATATTTAAACATGACATTGATAAAATCATTTAAAAGATAGTTTCCACTTTTCCTATGTACTCTACTTTCACTTTACTCTCAATACAAGTCTTAACAAACTAATAACATTCAAGTAGCGCAATACGAACAGGCACTAGTATAATCTTCAAAGGTATTAACAGGAAAGTTATTAAGGTTTCGCGGGTGTTCGTAACTCCTGATTTGGTTCCGTTAATAGTATTTGTTCGACCGTGATATACCGCTCGATGGTCCGGGGAAGTTATGAGTTTGTATGTTTGTTTCTTGTTTATTGGGGATCAGAGCACGCGGGACATTTGTTTGAAAGTATAATAGAGTGATTCAAAATTTTGAGGTGATTTTAAATTTGAAAAGCAACATTGCTTACATGCACGTTTACACATTCTGGCTCTTTCATATGCACTACATACACATACATACATATATTCACAGCCTTATATCCTAAAAGGGGTAGCCAGAGCTTCAGAGCTAGAAACTCTTCGGCCACATTTGGAAGTTGTTGGGGAAAATGACGGTAGAAATAAAGTATTGTTGGTAATGGGTCTTCAACCGCATCGCATCAAATCACTTAAAAAAGCCCCACACCCTTAGTCGCCTCTTACGACACCCATTGGTAGTGTAGTGACACTAAGCCGGCACTACACGAGTTTTGTTGAAAATATAAGAAAAAGAGTATAAAACACTACAATTTATTGAGAACCTTCCACTTGAAGTGTTCGACAACACCGAAAGATCAATAAATGCAAAACAATCGTCAGCTCTTCACCGAGCTAACTGTATTTCCAACAAAGGGATTATCCATGATTTGCATCAAGCAGCGAGCGTTATTTCCATGTCAAAACTGTCTGTACTTCTGCCTACAAATTGTTTGTTTAATATTAATGGACAACTATTCCGGAACGTTCGAGAGACTAGATCCTGTCGACGCGTGGATTGCTTTTGATTTGGTGTGTGGGATCTAATATTCATAAATATGTCGTATGATTTGCTATAGCATGTCGTCATCTCTTGTATATAAAATAAAATAATAAAAATAAAAAACTCTTTATTGCACATCACAAAAAAACAACAATTACAAAAAAAAAGATCGGTACAAAAGCCAAAGTACAACTGGCGGTCTTATCACTAAGAGCGATCTCTTCCAGACAACCCAAGAATGGAAAGATTTGCTGGATTAAAAACAATGTATCGTGCGGTATGAGGAAACTTAGGGGTTGGAATGGAAATTGTGTGATTAAAGCTCACTTCCTCTTTCTTCTTATAGGTACAGCTCTGGTATCTTGACTTATAGCTTTTCCCACATATCTATTTATCACATATATATTTATAAACATCGTGAGGAAACCCACATGGCTCAGTGGTGTCCTGTGACACTGTCTTCGTACAAAACGACGATAGGCCTGCCAACCCTTTAGGGGATTTACGGCGTGAACGTTTGAGTTTGAGTTGAGGCTCGGGATAGCACGTCATCATCTCTACTATTTCGTGCGGTATGAGGAAACTAAGGGAATAGGATGGTAATTGTGTTATTAAAGGTCCTATTTCTTCTTATAGGACTTTTCTATTTTCCCTGAAACAGCTATTGTATCTTGACTTATAGTTTTTCCCGCATATTTATTGATTGTCATTCTACAAAACAATTAATAATAGTTAAAAAAATATATAGATAATTTATGTGACGAAGTTTGTGTAAAAAGAAAAGAAACTTCGTAATTTCACATATTCTAAGTAGATATTAATCATTATATTACTTTAAAAGATTGCCTACACATCACTACACATCCTACACATCCTCACCAATTCATTCATTTAATTATCCAACATAAAATCATATCACGTGGGTGTAATAATCCTCACAACACAAACAGACAGGCGACTGTATACTACCTGTGTACAACCTACACGAGTACCGTTTCGTCAGAAAGTTGACGTCCTTTGTCTATCTTTAAATAACGTTATCATATAAGATGTTTTTCCATGAACTGCGAATAAGGTAGTTATAAATAATATACACTAGTGTTTTTAAACCTTGGTAGAAATTAATGCTATAGAGACAGTTAATAAGAGTACATTTCACAAGAGGGCATTATACGACAGGGTACAAAGTACACGGTGAAATGAAAAGTACTCTCAACAATAGGTCACAAAGTGTAGCATGATGTTTAATAATTAATACTTCTACCTTCTCTTCGTAGCAATATGGGGTAAACAAAACATCTTTTTTTGTGCCGTTAAAAATTTCTGCTTTCTACAGTCTACGAAAAAAGTATTTTTTATTGCAAGCGCATTGGCTGTCTGTTGTGAATTTGACAGGCACTATCAGACCCGGCGTTGTCCCTTTTATTTTTAAAAAGTCATTTTCGCAAACAATTTGGTCGGTTTTCCGCAGTTTGGTTTGGTTGCTTTGATGTAAGGGGTTTTTTTAAAATAGAGACTTTGATTGTTATGTTGAACAATCGTTTTTGGTTTCTCACAACATGATTAATAGAAATAGTGAAATACATTAGTTTGTTGGCCCCCCGTGGCGTACCCGTAATACAATACAGAAAAATGCAGGAAAAATAAAAAAAATACAGTTGTTATTAAACTAAGGACGAGACAACTTTAATATGACTTAAACTTAAAAAAAAACAATGATATTATAAGAATAAAATATAAAACAACTGAGATAAACATGGTTTCTGGCATAGCAAATAATAACAGCACTTAATTAGCATTGATGATTCTTACTATTGGCTATTAATATTTGCTGTGGAGTGTCGGCTTAGAATAGCACCACGCCATTTCTTTCCGTGGGTGCTCATAAGAGGTAGCTAAGAGTACTGGGGCTTTCTAAGGGATTTTTGGGCGATGCGGTTGGAATGCCATCACCAAGAACCTATGTTTTACAATTTTTGCCTGACAGTTTTTTATTTTGAAGCTCTGGCTACCCCTTGTAGGAATTTATAGCCGTGAGTATATGAGTGTATGTACTATTGAAATTTCCCTTTAAACTTCCAAATAAAGTAAAATTTCACAATACAACACAACACAACACTTTTACATTTACTTACAATCCATTAAAGAGTTTGCTGTCACCAATCTGTCGTGATTCTGCAAAACTGTCGCAAACTTACTTAAGCTTCGCCACTTAACATGTGAGTAATAGTGCAGCCATGACATATCACTTAGTTCACATTATGTGACAGTATCTTGTACAGTCGAGAATGTTGAAGTGTAAATACTGACAATACCGCGTTGTATTGATCAAATGAGGACACATTTTATTGCTAAAGGTCACAGTAGGTAGTGGTAGCCAGAATCAGAAAATTATTTAGCCACTTTTGGAAGTTACATACATACATATACTTACGGCTATAAATCCCATGAAGGGGTAACCAGAGCTAGGGAATTAGAAATTCCTCAGCCACTTTTGGAAGTTGCGTGGGAAAAAGATGGTGAAATAAAGGTTTTTGGTGATGGGTCTCCAACCGCATCGCCCTAAAATCCCTTAAAAGCCCTAATACCGTTAGTCACCTCTGTCTGACGTACACCCACCGGAAGAAATGGGGTAGTGTTATTCTAAGCCGACACTACGCAGCAAAAGTATAAGGAAAATATTATAAAATAAATGTGTTTGGTTATGGGTCTCCACCCCGCATCACCCAGAAATCACTTAAAAAACCCCGACACTATTCGCTTCTTTCAACACCTGCGACAACAAATAGATTAATGCTATTTTTACCCGATACTACAAACCTAACAAAATAAATGAGGTATTCTAATTCAGTGACGAGACACAGCAAATAATCCATTAAAAACTTTGCTGCTTGGAAATAAAGCTAGCCACAGACAGACTAACGCTTTGTCCACTTAAATCAATAGAAGTTTAGCAGCAGTTTGTTTGTTTTGTTAGTTTGGAACCCGCAAGCAACGTACGCTTAGTCATTCATACATATAAGAATATTATAGTGGTATTAAGACGAGTCTTTCTAGTTAGGTAGGTAGAGGTAGAAGGGTGATGGATATTTTTACTACATAAAAACATATACTCACGGCTACAAATCCCTAGAAGGGGTAGCCAGAGCTAAGGAAAAAAAATCCTCAGCCACTTTTGCAAGTTGAGTATGGAAAGGATGGTAGAATAAAGGTTGTTGGTGATGGGTATCGAACCGCATCGCCCAAATATCCCTTAAAAGCCCCAATACCGTTAGTCGCCTCATACGTACACCCCTCGGAAGAAATGGGGTAGTGTTATTTTAAGCCGACACTACACAGCAAAGCCGACGCTACACAGCAATGTTATAATGGATATGGATATTTTTGATAGTTGAAATAGGGAATGATGGTAATTGTATAGATATAGATCCCACAAAAAACATTTTCATGTAAAATGTTGCCAAGACGAGCCTATATGACTTGCACTGTCAAAAAGTTATCAGACTGTCAAAAAGTTATCAGATCTCATGGAGAGCCAAGCTTTTAACACTACACGCCCTAGCTCTACAAGGCCTAACTTCACAAACTCTACAACTTAGTCAAAATAAGTAACAAAAAGGGGTTGGGGGATGAAAGTTACAAGTTTTATATTTTTTTGTTGTTTGTGAGCTGCGACGAAAATTAGGAAATACCCTAAGAATTTTGATGATCATCAGTGTGTCAGTGACGAAATCAGCGTTTTTTAGATATATATATGTCGCAGCGATATGATAAAAATGGGGATTTGGTCAATTCCCTAAGGGAGTTGATCAAATCACGGAGGATGTTAAAATAACAACACGATTTTATCTTTTCCCTAAACAAATCTAGTGAATTGAAGAAATCCCTAAATTGGTTCAGTGGAATGACAAAAATAAGATATACCTACATAGGGGGGGTGCAGGGGGGCAGAGCCCCCCTGCTTGGGGGGGTCGGGGGGCGAAAGCCCCCTGCAGACAACGAAAAATTAGGTCACATTTAGTTAGGTTAGGTTAGGTTAGATTATGTATAAAACGAGCGAGCGTAGCGCAGCGGAGCGAGCACCTAAATGTCTGAATTGAACAAATCCCTAAAATAAGTAGTATACCCCGCCCCCCGTCCTCTATATGTAGCAAGCTGCAAGCAAGCAAGTATGGCATATAAGCATGCATCAGGCATTTAGGTGCTCGCTCCGCTGCGCTACGCTCGCTCGTTTTATACATAATCTAACCTAACCTAACCTAACTAAATGTGACCTAGTTTTTCGTTGTCTGCAGGGGGCTTTCGCCCCCGACCCCCCCAAGCAGGGGGGCTCTGCCCCCCTGCACCCCCCCTATGTAGGTATATCTTACCAAATTAATCTTTAAAATACCATTGTAATATTATTTTTGTCATTCCACTGAACCAATTTAGGGATTTGTTCAATTCACTAGATTTGTTTAGGGAAAAGATAAAATCGTGTTGTTATTTTAACATCCTCCGTGATTTGATCAACTCCCTTAGGGAATTGACCAAATCCCCATTTTTATCATATGCCTGCGACATATATAAAATCTGAAGTATAAAAGCAAATGTAATTGAAACTTTATATGTTCAATAAGTCCGCTATTGACAATATATCCCAAAAATTTTGTATTGCCAAAAAAAAGACGAAGCGCTTCGAGAAATTAAAATAGTGCCCGTGTTTCTTCTCTTGGCTCGCCTTGGCGGGGGCACTACCGCGCCCCCAGATATGTGGAAAAATTTAATATAATATAAATTTGAAAAAAAAAGTATTTTTTTGCAGAAACATAAAAATATTATTTTTCTAAAGCCAACCTCTCGAGCCGAGCTACATCTCGGTGTTTCGATAGTGATCGATCCCTTATTACGTCCACAAATTATAAGCATATTGGCACGGGTGTTTTTAATCATTCATGAAATTTCTTAAGCTCTGAGTTAGAAGTTTCAGACATACACCAAAATCATACATACATATACTCACGGCCATAAACACGGTGTAGTGTGATAAGCTAACTTGATATCGTTCTCTTTCTAACTTATCGTGTTACCACCACTTCCATCAGCTGGGTAAGCACGAGCGCTATTTTATCGACACGATCACGGTTAGAATGAGATGGCAGTGTACGATACTAAGCAAATACTAAGTAAGCGCGTAAGAGATGGCTGCTTTATCCCACACGATAACTAGTTTAAACACCGCTCGTGCTTGCCTTAATGCAACTTTGTATCTTTTTAGGGTTCCGTAGCCAAATGGCAAAAACGGGACCCTTATAGATTTGTCATGTCTGTCTGTCCGTCCGTCCGTCCGTATGTCACAGCCAGTTTATTCCGAAACTATAAGAACTACATTATTGAAAATTGGTGCGTAGATTTATTTTGTAAACCGCATTAAGATTTTAAAATAAAATCTGAAAAAAAAACCAAAATTTTTAGGGTTCCCCATACATAGAACATATATCAAACCTATACGTGTTTGGTATCTATCAAAAGGTATTTGAAAATGATGTTGAGGTTTCTTATATCATTTTTTTCAAAACTGAATAGTTTGCGCGAGACGTCCCCCCCCCCGTAACTTCTAAAATATGTGCATGATAAAACTGAAAAATATATATGCTGTATATTGCTATACAAATTACTAACGAAAATTGGTTTGAATGAGATCTAGCCAGTAGTTCTATTTTTAAACGTCATAAATCAAATTACTTACCTAATTTATTAATTTCACTGAAATATATAACAATAATTTTACTATCACAGGCCTTACGCATAAAACGTGAACCATTGTTTTCTTATAGTAAATCAGTGATAAGTAAATAACATTTTAAACTAAACATTTTAAACTTGTATATTACTATGTTACCTACCTGCTGCTAGTGCTGCTACGGAACCCTTCATTATCGAGTCCATCTCGCTCTTGGTCGCTTTTTTAAAGCTACATGCTTGGGTCTTTTATCAAAGTTGATTATGTTAAAAAATGAAAAATGCATTACATGCATATCTCTGGTGAAGTCAAATTGAGAATTGATTAACTATTTTTTATCTTAATTTTCCTAAACAATGGAAGTATAATAAAAATACTTTCACATCAATAATGGATTTATTTCAATCACTGAATGAACTCTTGTTCTAATAAACTATCAACACCCTGAAATCATTAAAAAATAGCTAACCCAGAGCTCCCTAAAAGGTATCAAGAAAATAAATAAAACAGTATCAGTCGGCAACTCTCGAAAGTTGGTCCCGCACGTTCCTCTTCAAAACTTTAATTAGTTAAAAGCAAACACGCCCCGACTTCAGCAAAGAAATATATCTTTTACTGAGATAACTGCGGCGTTGATTACTCTAACATTTACACTTTTAATTCACTATTCGCTATTGATATAGAGAATTGTAGAGTGATTTTTTGATAAAGAGAATTGTAGAGTGAATGTTTTGATTTATATAAATTTATGGTATCATTGGTTGACGATGGCCGTGGTCTAGTGTTTAAGAGAGGGAGGTCACTTAGTAGCATATTTTAAAGCCTAATAAAACATTCTCAAACTCAAACGTTAACCGCGAAGGGGTTGGCTAATCAGAGTGCCCCCGTTTTGCTTAGACAGTGTACTCACTGATAGGAGACAGGCCTATCGTCTCGTTTTGTACGAATACACTGTCGCATGTCTAAGAAAAACTTCATTGAGCTATCACGGTTATATGAGATATGTAGAAAGATTATTATATTCGTGTTATATAGCTGTGTAGTGCCGGCATAGCATAACACTACCCCCATTTCTTTCTGTGTGTGTTTGTTGGAGGTAACTAAGGGTATTTAGGCTTTTTAAGCGATTTTTGAGAGCCATCACCAACATCCTTTATTTTTAATAAATCGAGAATAAATGAAGGAGAGAAAAATTCGACACAGGCGGCGTATACGGAGGCGTATACCCGTGGTCGCGGGTTCGAATCCCGCCTGTGTCGATATTTTTCTTTCCTTTATTTATTCTCGATTTATTAGTAATAATCCCCACATGAGATTTTCATGAACAAAAAGATTTAAATTATCCTTTATTTTTCAATCTTTCAAAAGTAGATGAGGATTTTTTTATTCTGAATCTAGCTACCTCTTAAGGGATATATTTCCATATTTATGTATGTATTTCTTGTATAGAACATTGTACGCTTAATTGTTTGCGATTACACCATTACAATACGTATTGTGTGTGCACAGAGGTACTAATGACCTGTATTGTTTGTTTGTGTGAGTTATAGCAATGGCGGTTATCGAAACCGAACAAGCGGACTGGGCATAGCTTAGCTCTGTGATTTGTTGTTACCCTTTGTTTGCTGAGTTTGGTTATTAATTATTGTAAAAAATACGTGGGTTTTTTAGCTACTTTTAGAAGTGAAATAGGGTAGAGTTTGTCAAATAAGAGAATAATATAATAATAGCTGTGTAGTGCCGGCTTAGAATAGCACTACCCCATTTCTTCCGGTGGATGTACGTAAGAGGCGACTAACGGTATTAGGGATTTTTGGGCGATGCGGTTGGAGACCCATCACCAAAAACCTTTTCCCCACGCAACTTCCAAATGTGGCTGAGGAATTTCTAATTCCCTAGTTCTGGCTACCCCTTAATGGGATTTATAGCCGTGAGTATATGTATGTATGTATATATGTATCAAATACTAAAATTAACCTCCATGCTTGAAATTCCCAATCTCTGGTTATTTCACACTTAGATTGTAGCCATAGAAAGGCAAGTAGAATAAATTGGAAAAGATGGGTGGTTCTACCACTAAAAGCTACTGCCTTCAGACAATGTTTGGATGGTATACTTATTAATAAGACTCATTTAAGGGAGAGGAATAAAAACATGTTTCGGTTATAGCTATCTCGTTTTTTTGGAATAATGTAAGTTTTTGATTGAACTAGTAAGTAGGCTCTGTCATCTCTTCACTCACTAAACTCCCAAAAGGTTAGCAGAGGTACTGCTACTATTCAATATCATGTGAAATTTTCATCACCTGGGGTACATTTCTTCTCAAAGATGTCGTAAGAGGCGACTTGGGGTTTCGGGGTGGCTGGAGACCCATCACCACAACAATCTTTGTTTCACCATCTTTTACCTACTCAAGTGTCAAAACTTGGTAAGGAATTTCAAATTGTGAATCTCTGGCTGCCCTTTTTTGAGAATTATGGCCGTAAGTATTATGCGTGTATATTCTTGTCTATACAAGAACTACACGAATATACTCTATTACTATGTATTCTGTGAACCTTTTAATGAAAATAACATCAGTTCACATGCATGATTTTAGGCAAAAACTAGCCGAAACAACAAAGAATACCAGCACAAATAAAATCATCCACACGTGCATAATCACGCACATTTAAAGGACTTAGCGTACACGAATATACAGGGTGATAACAAAAATAGGTATGCAAATGTAGGTAGTTTTGCATTGGGCGGGATGCCAGCTGATTAGGAGATAGCGTGCGAGCTGCTATGGAAGCTGCGGCAAAGGAATTTCAGTTTGATTTTCATGTTTTCGGTAAATTATTTAAATAAAATGCAATATTATTGTTAGAGTATTATAAAAAGCTAGTGAGATTAAGAGATCATATTGTCCGTAGGGTTATGTTATGCTAGAAAAAATAATAGCTGTGGGTAGATATACGTTTTGCTTCGAATAGATTCAATAAACTTGCTATTTGGGTTTTGAAAATATTAATATATTGATAAGTACGAGTTTATGCAGTGCAGGTTATCATAAGGTTTTTTTTTTCGAAAATAAATATAAGAGTACCATGAACCAAATTTATATTACATATTTGTAATATTAGTGCCCTGCTTTTGTGCATCTACCCGAATGACTTTAGATGTATTGACCATACCATGCAAAGACTGTCTTTAATAGATATACCACCAATTGTACTATATACAATAATTAGAGTAAATAAATACTGAAGAGTTTTTATCCAATTCTTTTTTATATTATCACGTTACTTAGATTCAGCCAGTCCCAGCAATACACTAGCTATTGAGGTAAAAAAACTATTTTGTCACACATAACGCCCATTTTATTTAATTAAGTGGATCGGCCCAGCTTCGCACGGGTAGCAAAGTCTTAAATATATCTGAGGTTGCTTCAATCACTGCTCGCCCTTAGTGAAATATAGCGCAATGATTACAACTTATGGCACAGAATAGTGTAGCTTTGAGATTGTGAAAGCGCTTTTATGAACGGTTCACTTCCCTTTGAAAGTAAGCCCTTGCAAACAGGCAATCGGAGTCAGAAACTTTGCATACATCATACATATACTCAGGGCTGTCTTTTGTCCGCGCAACCGTTACACAAAAGTAATCCTTATAAAACATCATTCAGTATTCACGTGTGACGACGGCTTATTCCACGTGTAAGTTTGGCGTTTCTATACCGATTTCTATGATTCTTTTTTTATTCAATAGGTAATAATGTAATCTTTTTCAAATAAGAGATGAGTGAGAGTATCATAAACGTAAGAGTACAGACAGATAATCAGAATGCTCCGAACTGCTAAGCTATCAGGAGTTACACGTGTTATTGTGAGTCAACCATAAAAGACAAACATATGCTGTTCAAGGATATTTTTTAGACACTTTTATGTAGAATATTTCCGTCATACATGATTTCTATGTAACTATAACTATTAAGGCTGCACACGCGACGGAAGCTTAAAAAATGGAGTAACTTTCCCCGTTTTCCCAAAATTTCCCAAAATTCACCTTCACTACTTTGCTGAAAAGTACACTTTAACCTGCCCAGGAGTATGAAGAATAATTCTACCAAGTTTCGTTAAAATCCGTCGAGTAGTTTTTGTTTCCATAAGGAACATACAAACCGACAGACAGACAGACAGACAGACGGACAGACAGACAGACAAAAATTTTACTGTAATCAGTATCAATCACTGATCACCCCCTGATAGTTATTTTGAAAATATATTTAATATACAGAATTGACCTCTCTACAGATTTACGTATAGATTACTATAAAAGATTTAGAACTGTGTATTTTTTTAAGGAAATTGTAAAATGCTTGCAAAAGGTTACCATTTATAGAGTAAAACATTAAAATATTTTTAAAATTCTGTATCATGCACGTTTTTATAGATAACAAGACTTTTCATATGGGGCGGGAATTACAACTATTTTCAATAATTGTTAAATCTATCTCCAAATGGTGAAACGAAATTCAATTTGAGGTAAAATATAACCTAATTCTAAAAAAACTATAATATTTTTTAATGAAAATTTGCAAATTAAATGATATGACCTGTTTTGCAGAAAAGTACTTATTATACGTTTTGCTTTGTGTTTATGAGAAAAATCTTTTTAACGAAACTATTAATAGCGATGATAAGAAAACTCACATAGAAACACTCACATAAATTTAGATACATTTAACAGTAAAATAATAATAGTAAAAAACCAAAAAAAATTAAATAAATGGGATTAAGAAAATAAAACTGAGTTACATTTAAAATTATTATACAGGCGTAAATTATATGCCTGCGTAACAATGAAGTGGTGACCGACTCCGCATTATTGTTGTGAGTGAAACCACTCAACACTGGTTTTCAGTCAGCACTAAAATTGAAAAATGATAAATTTTATTTAAAATTTATGTTTATGACGAACTATCGCATGAGAGAATAGCTTTCAAAATGTTTCTCCAAAGCATTATACTGTTATTACACAGGAAAACTTTTCTCGATCCCTATCATATAGTTATGCGAAGTCGTTGGCACCAGAACGATACTTTTCAGCACACCCTGTATCTTATCTGCTCCGCCATTCGACTTCTAAGAGGACTCATTTTAATATTTTGCTGCAAAATCTTTACGAAATTCGTATAAAAATATAGTTGTAGTAACCCAAATTGGCATAATGAAAAGCATTTTGAAATCACTTTCCCAAATGATGTGTTGGGTTATGCCAGTTGTTCATCACTTGATGCTATCGTGGGAAATTTTTGAATTATACATTCATATTTTTCAAAAAAGCACCTTTAACTGCTAAGTGTTTTAAATTGTAGTGTTTCTTCATAAAAAGTCCAATTTATTAATTAAAAAAATAGCTGTCGTCCCTTGATACTTTCGTATGAAATTCTTGAATTAATTTTTCACATTTTTCGAGAAAGTGTCTTAAAATCTCCTAAGTGGATAAAATTGTAGTGTTTCTTCATAAACAGTCCAATTTATTAATTAATATAATAGCTGTGTAGTCGTGGCTTTGATTGAAAGGTGACATTGATGTTGGGACTTTTAAAATTAATGCTGGGCGTTGCGGTTGGAGACACAACACCAACCACCTTTATTTTACAATGCTTCCGAAATTTACTGCAGAATTTCAGATTCCATAGCCCAGGATAACCCATTTTGGGATTTATAGCACTGATGTGTGTGTGTGTGTGTGTGTTATGTGATATATACTAAAAAGATAGCCCATACAATTTTATCAAATATTTCAATTTATAACTCATCAATGTTTTCTTAAGAGATGGTAACACGTAGAATTATCGTCCGCAAATCAAAGCCAACCAATTTTTTTATAAAAACACTGCTAACAATTTAAAAAATACAGTGAAGAGAATTTTATTTCAAACAATATATAGTGGGGGATCTCGCGAGCCCATCAATATCCCACTAATATTTCGCACATTCATGTAGAAACAAAAACTCGATAACAGTCGGGCTTGCTTTACTGCTCCGGTCAATAACATGGTAAACAAATTTTTGGTTTTTCAGTTTTAACTGTTAAAAAATAAATACCTGCATAAGTAAATTACATACATACATACATATACTCACACAATTATTTCCCATTGGAGTAGGCAGAGGCTATCGATCGCCACTTTGTACAACCCTGGCAAACCTCTATAGCTTCATTCACATCCATCAATCTTTTCATACATGCTCTTTTATTCTTCATACTTCGAACACCTACAACTTTAAGAGCACATTTTCTATTTAGTCCAAATGAGTCCTACAAGATCGTCCTCCACTAAGATTACCTTCCACTTTGGCTATATAAATCTCTTTCACCAATTTACTATCTTCCTATAGTATATTTTTCTTTTACAATAATTATATCATCAATTAAAATTTAACAAAGTGGGAAAATATTGTAAAGTGGTATACATGGCTAAGTTTTACACATGACTAAGTATTCCTATAAAAGCTGCGACAGGTCTGCCCACTATCAAGTAAATGCTCTGTCTAATGGGGAGGGGGGTTCTCAAACATCTGGTGCCAAAAATGTTAGGTGATGTTCAAAAAATTAGTATTTCGGCCACACCTTCGGAGATATATGGCGAGTTAGTCTACACTAAGAACGAAGAACTAAGAACGAAGAAGTGATTTATTTGGTGACACATTCCCCACCCAAACCATCCTTAATTTTTCCAACCTTTCCCCCTCAATTTCAAAAGTTCTACGAGTTTCTAATCAATTCCTTTAAAATAGCAGTGAGTAAATGTATGTATGTACACGTCATGTATGTATGTCACACTTTTAACATCACTCACATAAGGTACATTACCTTAAAAAAAGGAAAAGTAGAGGAAGCCTGAACTTTAGAATTAGAAAATTGTAAGCCGTTATTGGAAGTAATATTTGAAGGGACAACATATTGTAAAAAAAGCGGCCAAGAGCGAGATGGACTCGCTAATGAAGGGTTCCGTAGCAGCACTAGCAGCAGGTAGGATGATGACGTTTAAAAATAGAACTACTGGCTAGATCTCATTCAAACCAATTTTCGTTAGTAGTTTGTATAGTAATACACATCATATATTTTTTTCAGTTTTATCATGCCCGTATTTTAGAAGTTACGGGGGGGGGACACACATTTTACCACTTTGGAAAAGTCTCTCGCGCAAACTATTCAGTTTTGTAAAAAATGATATAAGAAACCTCAACATCATTTTCAAATACCTTTTGATAGATACCCCACACGTATAGGTTTGATGAAAAAAAAAAATTTTGAGTTTCAGTTCTATGTATGGGGAACCCTAAAAATTTTGGTTTTTTTTTCAGATTTTATTTTAAAATCTCAATGCGGTTTACAGAATACATCTACGCACCAATTTTCAATAATGTAGTTCTTATAGTTTCAGAATAAACTGGCTGTGACATACGGACGGACGGACGGACGGACAGACAGACAGACATGACGAATCTATAAGGGTCCCGTTTTTGCCATTTTGCTACGGAACCCTAAAAAGGAGGGTTGTTTTTGATGGTATAAAAACAATCACTTAAGGAGCCCCAAAATTTCCAAACCAGAAGTTAACGCCACCCGACTTACGAGTTTATAGATTTATAGCCATGAGTAAATTTCCCACTTTTAACATCATTCAATTTACCTAGATTCAGTTTACAAGCGCAGTATTCGGTAGTGAAGCATTGTTTATTAAATGATGAATGAATGGCCGCGAGCTCGGCGCTCACAAAAACCGCATATGAGCCATTAATACGGATGTGGCGACACTACGAGACACTCGCGATCTACGTAGTTTACTATAATGTTGGACTGTCTAGATTTAGCATATATGTTTTTATTGCTAAAAAGACATAGAAATTAGGAAGCCGCCATTACAAGTGTAGAGAGGACAGTATAGTTATAAAAGATGGTCGATGAGTGGTCTAAAACAATCACTTAAGAAGCCAGTGAATGTCGGGTGTTGGAGGAAAAGCATAAGAGTAGAGTGAATGCAGTAGAAATGAGGTCCCTCAGAAAAGTTTGTAATTTAAGGTTATGTCATCGTGTGAGAAATGAAAGTGATGTATATGAATATCCCACTTTTATCATCACTTAATTTACCTAGATTCATTTTAGAAGCGCAGTATTCGGTAGTGAAGCGTTGTTTATTAAATGATGAATGAATGGCCGCGAGCTCGGCGCTCACAAAAACCGCATATGAGCCATTAATACGGATGTGGCGACACTACGAGACACTCGCGATCTACGTAGTTTACTAAATGTTGAGCTGTCTAGATTTAACATACATATATTCACGGCTGTGTAGTGTCGGCTTAGAATAACACTACCCCATTTTTGCCGGTGGGTGTACGTAAGAGGCGACTAACGGTATTGCGGTAGCGGATGCGGAATGCAATGGGTCATAGTTTTAGAGATAAAAAGGGGTAGCCAGAGATTCAGAAATTGAAATTAGGAAGCTGCTATTGGAAGTAGGGTGAAATTGTAAAATAAAGGAGGTCATTAACCCAATGAGGACAGAGGATGGGAGTGACATTGCTTACACACACACACACACACACACAAACAATTGCTTAAAAAGCCCTTAAGATCCCAACATCTGTTAGTGTAGTACTATTCCGAGCAGAGACTCCACAGTTAGATCTAGATCGCACTAGGTAAAATTATTTTTTTATCGTCAAATTTGTTGAATATATAATTAATCTGTTGTTTCGGAAGGTGTATGTAAAGAGAAGAAACAACAAAGAAACTCTACACATTCATATATATATTTTTTTCTCAAAACATGGTTTGTACAATTTTGGGTTTAACATATATTTACTTTATAAAAGATTTTCTATGCGACCAAACCAAACGCTAGTTTGACATAATTAAACTAAATTGTCCATCATAAAAAACCAATCACATAACGTGAAAAGAATAATCCAGGTGTACGTAAGAGGCGACTAACGGTATTGGGGCTATTAAGGGATTTTTTGGGCGATGTGGTTGGAGACCCATCACCAACAACCATTATTTTACCATCTTTTCCCCACTCAACTTTCCAAAAGTGGCTGAGGAATTTCTGACTCCTTAGCTCTGGCTACCCTTTCTAGGGAAATATAGCCGTGAGTATGTGTATGTATGTATGTATGTAGTAAAACCACACAACAAACCTATACTATGCTGTCCAACAAATTACTATGTTGTGCAATAAAAGTTTACTATTCTATTTTAAAGTAATGACATCATAGCTGTCAAAAGACAAGTCCTACAAACCCTAGGTAAAACATACATACATATACTCACGGCTATAAATCCCTAAAAGGGGTAGCAATTAATTTAAATTAGAAATTTCTCAGCCACTTTTGGAAGTTGAGTGGGGAAAAGATGGTAGAATAAAGGTTGTTGGTGATGGGTCTCCAACCGCATCGCCCAAAAATCCCTTAAAAAGCCCCAATACCGTTAGTCGCCTCTTACGTACACCCACCGGAAGAAATGGGGTAGTGCTATTCTAAGCCGACACTACACAGCTAGGTAAAACGTATCGAAGAAGAGCCTATTTACCAACTTGTGTAGAAATCTTATCGATTTCCCAGCATTTTGTTATATAGTGCATAGTCATCATTCGAAGTGGTCCCGCCCTTTCCATGTAGCAAACACAGCTACTTTCTAAAAGATCGCTATCAAATCCCTCACATGCCTTCACGAGCTTAATTTAACCTTTAGGATATAGCTTTTGTACTTTTTATTTCGTTTAATCACCAAATAACCCGCCATTCTATTTAAAACTATTGGTAGAATAAAATGTGAGGTAGTACTTAACTATAAATAAACGGTGTTATATTTAAGTTATAAAAAGTTATTTTATTTATTTATTCGTTGACCACCAACAGCGAACACAACAAACATGGCACAGAACATAACAATTGTTTTACAAAGCCAATGACAGGTGATCACAATTACCGGTTCAAAACAAAAGAGGAACGAAATTAAGGCGGTTGCCCGCGAAAAAACAGCAAGTACATTAGAAAAAAGAAAAAAAATATATTATAAATAACATTTAAAAAATACATGGAAAGAAAGAGAAAAATAATGAATTATTTATTGACTTCTAATGTGTTAGTTATATAAATTACATTTAAATAGCGCACAAAGCAGCTCAGCTTGAAAAAAAGAAAAAAAAAAATGAGTTGTGTAGGGTATGCGATCCTATAACGACGATAAAATAATATTACGAGGAATCGTCCAGTGATCGATTTTCAACCGTAATTTCAGTAAAATTTAGTAAATAATGTAAAAAAAACACAATATTTTTCTGTCCTCAATTTGAATTCAGATTTAAATATTATTACAATGTCCTATTATAAATTCTAAGCCGATACTACGTAGCTTATAGAAGTAATTTAAATTAGAAAGTAAGCGCCCGATAGGATCACAAATGAATTTTTAGTAAATGCATTATTGCCGTGTAGTGCCGGCTTAGATTGCTGTGTAGTGCCGGCTTCGAATAGCACTACCCCTTTTATTCCGGTGGGTGTATGTAAGAGGCGACTAACGGTATTGGGGCTTTTAAGGGATTTTCGGGCGATGCGGTTGGAGACCCATCACCAAAAACCTTTATTTCACCATCTTTTCCCCACGTAACTTCCAAAAGTGGCTGAGGTATTTCTAATTCCCTAGCTCTGGCTACCCCTAAGGGATTTATGGCCGTGAGTATATGTTATGTTCTGTTATGTTATGCATTATACTAATTTACAATCTTTTCCCACTAGACTTCCGAAAGTGGCTAAGGAATTTTTAATTCCGAACCTCTGGTTACCCCTTATAGGGATTTATAGTGGTAAGTATATTTCGTGTAGTGCCGGCTTAGAATGTCGCTACCCCTTTCTACCCACGGGTGTCGTAAGAGGCGACATTGGCGGTATTGGGTCTTTTATTGGATTTTTGGGCGATGCGGTTGGAGACCCATCACCAAAAACCTTTATTTTTACCATCTTTTCCCCACTCAACTTCCAAAAGTGGCTGAGGAATTTATAATTCCTTAGCTCTGGTTACCCCTTCTAGGGAAATATAGCCGTGAGTATATGTATGTAAGTATATGTATAGTATTTTCTAAGATTTTCACGATTGCACATTATAATTGAAACAACTATTGATTTTCGGATATTTTAATCACGTGTTATTACATTATTTTTAAAGCGCGACGTTTCGAAAACTTTTCAGTTATCATGGTCACGGGAAGACTGAGGTGTTATTTGTCATTATACAGTACTATAAAATTATTAATACTGCTTTAAAAATAATGTAATAACACGCGATTAAAATATCCGAAAATCAATAGTTGTTTCAATTATAAGTATATGATTATTCGTGGAGGTGGAAATGCGCCGACGTGGCTTATTCCGATTATCCACCCTAAAAAATCCTCCCTAAGTCGGATATTCGGAAACGCATGTCCGATTATCCACCCTGAACGGGGTGGATAATCGGAATTCATAATAAAATGTTTCTTCCGATTTTTTACCCCAAGTACAGTCATTCACAGAAACATACTCACAACCTGGTCCAAGAAACTTCAACAGAGATATACATACCTACTTTCCTACTTACAGTCTGAATAAAATTATCCTGGTGGAAAGTTTTAATTTAATATTTATTGTTAAACGAAAAACTTAAGTTATCTTAAAAAAAAATAAAAAATTACAGGTAAGCACCTGTAGATTTGGGTGAAAACCATTTAAATTGACTGTTGTGACAAATGAAACCATAACAAGAAAGAAACTCGTAACAAAAAATAACAAAATTAAAACTTAGGGTCTTTTCACCACTGACACACAATAAATAATAATTTACATGTTCCTATAATTTAATGTTTTTTGACATGAATTCCTCATGTGGGGATTATTACTCATAAATAAAAGATGTTATTAAAGGAAAGAAAAATTTCGACACTGGCGGGGTTCGAACCCGCGACCTTCAGGTATACGCCCCCGTCGCTCTGCCAACTGAGCTACAGTGTCAGTTGGCATCCAGCGCGAAATTTCTCTATCCTTTGTTTCTTTTTTACACGTTCAAGTAGTGTTTGCGTTTCCTACCTCTGAATTTTAACTAATTCGGACGGCCACTTGTCTACCTTTTCAGATAGAATGCAAATGTTGGAAACGCCTAACTATCACATAATTTAATGTTTTTTGACATGAATTCCTCATGTGGGGATTATTACTCATAAATAAAAGATGTTATTAAAGGAAAGAAAAATTTCGACACTGGCGGGGTTCGAACCCGCGACCTTCGGGTATACGCCCCCGTCGCTCTGCCAACTGACACTGTAGCTCAGTTGGCAGAGCGACGGGGGCGTATACCCGAAGGTCGCGAGTTCGAACCCCGCCAGTGTCGAAATTTTTCTTTCCTTTAATAACATCTTTTATTTATGAGTTACATGTTCCTGTAAAGGACTGTACGTAGGCAGGGTAGAAAATCGGAAGAAACATTTTATTATGAATTCCGATTATCCACCCCGTTCAGGGTGGATAATCGGACATGCGTTTCCGAATATCCGACTTAGGGAGGATTTTTTAGGGTGGATAATCGGAATAAGCCGCCGACGTCCTCTGTCTGGGAGGTTCAGTATCCAGGAGGGAATAAAAGACGCTTGTGTTCTCTTCAAGTTCTGTATTAATTGTGTTCATTTGAATAATTGGGCATTACAAGTGCCCTCTGTACAACAATAGCGGAAGCTTCTAGAATACATAGCAAATCGACCGTTAAAACGGTTCTCTATTATTTAAAATGCTCTGGAAGAAACAGAAAGTTCTAATGTTCCTAACGGTTGTTTTACATTGATCGAGAATATTCTTTATTACGTAATTACTAGCGACATCTGTTGAGCAATAGTAAGATCTAACTTAACATATCAATATGCCTCTGATGGTTTTAATGTACATACTTTTACACCAGATGTCGCCACCTATAAAATACAGTCCTTTAATTATATTCTTAACCAACCCTTTGGGAAAGGCGCAGCACTATGTTATGATAGTGCGGCTTAACATGCTCCCCCCAAAAGGCACTGTATTTTTGGTATGGTGAAGTAATATATATGACCCTGGCCTACCTAACTGTCAAGCCTATACTTACTAATCTAATTTTGAATTAAAACACAGGAATAATAAAGATTTATTGGTAAACATAAATTGATTAAAAACGGAACATAACTTATATCTAACTAATTCTAAATGTTTTCTTTCTTCAGCGTCGTGTCGAATGATATTCTGACATCATATTCTGGTAATTTTTGGCTTCTTAAACTTCGTTATCAATTAGTAATCCTCGGTATAAGAAGCTCAAATTTTATTCTTCATGACCCCTTGAGTCTGCATCCAACTTCCCAAATTTACATTTGTGATGGTAGTGGTAACGGACATATATTGTTGAATGCCCGCTTTATAAGCCTGTTGGCTGTTTTAATGGTAGCCACTCGACCGACGTCATCCGCCCCGAGGTGAGCTTGCTCGATCTTCCCCAGGCGGCACTGACACGGTGGTGCCCTGCTGTCCTTGATCAGCACGATGGTCCCAGGTCCCAAAGCTGGACCACCGCCGTCAGAAGCTCTTGTATATCTGTTGGAGTTGACAAAACATTCTGGTACATCAGTCAGGTCGTGGTCTGGGAGGGCTGTCAGTGATCGGCCCAATAAGACGTGAGCTGGTGTTAAGGTTGGGAAATTGTCAGAATTGGAATTATTGTGTATGGGACAAAGAGGTCGGGAATTTAGGATTCCCTCTATCTGATTAAGTGTTGTTGAAAACTCCTCATATGTGAGCGACGCTATACATATCGTCATGATTTTAACTAATTAATCGTTTAACTATTGAAATTAATTTGTAATAATTATTTTATAAATAATAATATTATTAATAATAAGATTTTCTAGTAATTAATTCCTCATCTAAGTTATCACTTAAAGTTTCAATTTCACTTTGGAGGTGATGACCCACTTTTTAAATAAATTGAGTTTCAGTTTATAAGTAGAACGCTGTTTTTTAAGAATTTTTAACTTGTGACCTTTAGGTTCTATTGTTGGACCTTCTTCGTCACATTCTTGGTACATTTCACCCGCGGGATTAGTGTTTAGGACACTCATCTCGAGCTAAGACACGTTATTCGTGGATAGATATTTAGTATATCTGATCGAAAGGCGTTTACGACGCCTTCCTCTTTTAGCTAAGACACGTTATCCGTGGATAGATATTTAGTATATCTAATCGAAAGACGTTTATGACGCCTTCCTCTTTTAGCTAAGACACGTTATCCGTGGATAGATATTTAGTATATCTGATCGAAAGGCGTTTACGACGCCTTCCTCTTTTAGCTAAGACACGTTATCCGAGGATAGATATTTAGTATATCTAATCGAAAGACGTTTATGACGCCTTCCTCTTTTAGCTAAGACTCGTTATCCGTGGATAGATATTTAGTATATCTGATCGAAAGGCGTTTTCGACGCCTTCCTCTTTTAGCTAAGACACGTTATCCGTGGATAGATATTTAGTATATCTAATCGAAAGGCGTTTACGACGCCTTCCTCTTTTAGCTAAGACACGTTATTCGTGGGTAGATTATCGATATATATGGAACGGTATAACAATAAAATGACAATTAACACGGTTTAAATAAGCACAGCGATAAAAAATAAGCATTCTAAACGAGATTTTAACGAAATAAAGAGGAATTCGACTACAAATACAACATAACCTCCCAGACAGAGTTAACCCTAAAGGAATGAGGAAAGATAGGAAAAAAAAACAACCAACTCACGATTTCAGGCCGATACTTAGCCCTCTCACAATCCTGGTAGCTTCTCAATCTTCTCCTTCGGTGGTTTTTCTGTCCCAAAAAAAACGACGTAGTCTCAGCAGGATTCCAGCTATTTTCTCTCAGGTATTTACTTTTCTTCCTTTTTACGTTGAGCGCCAAATGATTACTCGTAGAGGTGAAAATGCGCCGACGTCCTCTGTCTGGGAGGTTCCGTATCCAGGAGGGAGTAAAAGACGCTTGTGTTCTCTTCAAGTTCTGTATTAATTGTGTTCATTTGAATAATTGGGCATTACAAGTGCCCTCTGTACAACAATAGCGGAAGCTTCTAGAATACATAGCAAATCGACCGTTAAAACGGTTCTCTATTATTTAAAATGCTCTGGAAGAAACAGAAAGTTCTAATGTTCCTAACGGTTGTTTTACATTGATCGAGAATATTCTTTATTACGTAATTACTAGCGACATCTGTTGAGCAATAGTAAGATCTAACTTAACATATCAATATGCCTCTGATGGTTTTAATGTACATACTTTTACACCAGATGTCGCCACCTATAAAATACAGTCCTTTAATTATATTCTTTACCAACCCTTTGGGAAAGGCGCAGCACTATGTTATGATAGTGCGGCTTAACAGTATATGTATGTATGATTATAATAACAAAAAGGGATAGCCGGAGTTTTGTACTCAAGAAGAATAAAAAATTGTATATTTAAGTAAAGTTAAGTTGGTAGAATATAATACAATATAACATCGCCCACTGGCCAGATAAAAAGCTACAGGTCCCGTAACTGCCGGTTGAGGTGATTTGGGAAGAAACAGATAGTGCTATTTTTAGTTAATACTAGGTAGCTTTTAGTCATATCTATCATGCTTACTTTAGAACATACATATATACATATACTCACGGCTATAAATCCCTAGAAGGGGTAGCCAGAGCTAAAGAATCAGAAATTCCTCAGCCACTTTTGGAAGTTGTGTGGGAAAAAGATGGTGAAATAAAGGTTGGTGATGGGTCTCCAACCGCATCGCCCAAAAATCCCTCAAAAGCCCCAAAACCGTTAGTCGCCTCTTACGTACACCCACCGGAAGAAATGGGGTAGTGCCATTCTAAGCCGACACTACACAGCAAACACTACTTTACACTAATTTAGAAATTGTTACAATATCACTGGATAAAACCAAAACATTTGAAAGTTTAATAAAACACGAAAATATTCACAAAACCAATATTTTATTAACTTAAAATAGTATCGGTGTGTGCTAAACCGGTCTGTTGAGATACTTCTTACAATATCTTCAAACCGTAATTACATAGGACATTCTGTATGAAGGTGACGGAGTAAAATCTGGAATCTGTGAGCATAGCTTCCTGTAGGACTATGGGCAGGTTTGCCAGGAATCTTGCAAACATGGCTGGAACTTGAGGATCTGTAACAAAAAACAATATTACTTTAAAATAAAAATTAAAATTTGGCTGAATAAGTGTACACAGCTAGAAAGATGATTTTCTCTTCAAGGTTGGGGACAATAAAATGGCAGGGGGTGAAGTAACAAGAACAAAGTCTAGACGCCTAGTCGATAGACGATATTGAAGAGCTAGGAGGTACCTGTTACCAATAGTAGAGAGGGACTAGTGTGCGAGCGAGTTCGCCGTCTAGTAGTAGAGTGCAGTGTGAGCAGTGAGGCAGAGTAGCGTGCCAGTAGATGCTCGGTAGTATGAGTAGAGTAGTTTGGTAAGGTAAGCGAGGAGTATAAGATGTGGGTAGATTGAGAAATGTAGTAGAAAGATTCGTCATGTTGTTGTTGGAAGTCACCACTGTGGGAACAGCAAAGATATACTGGCCAGTACACCCTGCTGTGTACCAACTTAGAATTTGTATTTATGTTTAGCTAGAGAAACATTTCGATACCGCGATGTACGATTTTTTATGACGCTGCTAGTATGCGAGTGAGTTCGCCGTCTAGCGGTCACCACAAGTTTAAAAGATACACACCGCCCATCAGTTATTTGAAATCCAATACACTAGTCGCCTCGTACGAAACCCATGTGAACGAATAGGTAAGTGCTTAACGAAAACACACACAGCTTTACACAGCTTTTTATACTTACACATTCATATACACGTGGCTAAAATCGCTAAAAGGAGTGGCTAGAGTCTCTGAACAAAAAATATAATTCCTCAGTCAGTTTTGGAAGTTGAATACATGCAGAGAAACTTTGTTAATAAAAGAATTTATTTGTTTAATTAAGACAATAGCTCGAAAATCCCATAAATGACGTACCAGGGTTGACACCTGCAGAGGGCGCAATGAACACTTGAGGTAGAGTATCAACTGAACCATACGTCTCGCTGGTCTCCAATTTCAGCTTTTCATAGCCTCGGAATACGACGGTAGTGGTGAATGAAGCTGGAAATCGAATGAGAGGAATTAATAGATGTTGGAATAATATTGTGTTGGTTTAAAATCTTGTTGCTTTATACACTAGGCATTAAGTGATTAAGATTAAAAACAGGTGCTGTAAGTGAAAATTATAAATTCAGCATAATCTTTAAAATGGCTAAGCCGATTTCCAAGAGAGAGAAGACAGATAGACAGTTTGAAGCAAGCATTTTCAAATTTCTCTACACCCATGCGAAGTCAAGGCTGTCCGCTACTCCTGAATAAAACTTAAAATACATACATACATATATATAACTAGCTGTTTCCCGCGACTTCGTCCGCGTCATTTTGTGTTTTTAAATAAGAAATAATATACCTTAAAGTACTTCTGCGTAAATGATATATTTTTTGTTTTCTTGTGGCAGAAGAACATACTGATTTTCCCCGTCTTGTCTCTAGCATTTCATGCACGCATGTCAATTTTGATGCGAAGTAATTTTAAAGATGTATTATCTTCTAAGATGTTAATTTAAATGAAGTGATGTGACGTTCAATTTTTTTCACAATTAAATACTCTGAATCAATATCACATTTATTTTAATAAGGATTAATATTAGGTTGATAAAAAAAATATGCAAATTATTGGCAATAATTAATTAATTTCGACCAAATTTGATTACCATAAAAATGGTTATAGTGAGTCAATCTTAAAAGCTAGACATATACTGTCGCGAACATTTTTTTTGACTGTTTAAAGAGGAATAATTCTTTAGTACATACTTTTTGGGTAACTTCAACCGTTTGCGCAGCGCACACAACGGAAACCTGCAAATATGAATATTTTTTCCCGTTTTCGCAACATTTTTCACTGACTCTTTGCTCCTCTTAGTCGCAGCGTGATGATATATAGCCTAAAACCTTCCTCAATAAATGAACTATCCAACACAAAAATATTTTTTCAATTTGATTGGGTAGTTCCTGAGATCCTAGCGTTCAAACAAACAAACTCTTCAGCTTTATAATATTAGTATAGATAATAATAATAAATACTCTTTATTGCACATCACAAAAAAAACAACAATTACAAAAAAAAGATAGGTACAAAAGCCAAAGTACAACTGGCGGTCTTATCACTAAGAGCCATCTCTTCCAGACAACCCATGAATGGAAAGATTTGCTGGATTAAAAACATGTTCGGTAGATGTCCAATAAATTAAACTGATTTGCTTAAAAACTAAAATTAAGAATATACTCACGGGCATAGACCCCAAAAAAGGGTAGCTAGAGCTTCAGAGCTAGAAACTCCTCAGCCACATTTGGAAGTTGATAGGGGACAAGATGGTAGAAATAAAGTACAAACTTACGGAACAACGCATTGGAGTAAGATTTAGTGATTGCCGGTTCCCTGTTCTGTCTATGGTATCTGTAGTAGTCTACCGTAGAGTTCTGCTGCAGGTTTGTGAACTTTATCGTCAGTACGGCAACATCGCTCTCTATGTTGATGCTGAAATAATATATTAATAGGTAAAAACGAGACATTAACTAAAAGGAAAGCTTAGAATAACATTAGCACATTTCTTGCCATGAGTGTCGTACAAGGCATCTAAGGGTGTTGGGGACTTTCTGGTAATCGCTGGTCGACGTGAATGTAGATCTATCAAAATCAATCCTATATTTTACAACCTCAAACGTTCATGCTGTATATATAAGGGGTTGGCAGATAAACTAATACCTCTGAACATCACGTGACATTGCCACCTGGTGAATAGAGTACCCACGTTTTGCTTGGACAGTGTACTCACGTGATAGGGGGTAGGCCTGTCGCTGTTTTGTTGTGGGTTTCCTCACGATATTTTCCCTCACCGTTAATAAACATGACGAATTAACCATAAATATGACTTATATTGGTGTAGACCCGACCCGGGATTTGAAGCCTAATCGTCTGCACAAAAAGTGTTCAACCCACTGAGCAGTCACGGTCGAGTTAATGTTTTATGTATAAATGCAAGCATATAAATTACCGTTTAGTTTGCTACACAATCAAGACCTCTGATTTATCGTATAATTAATCAATCAATTACAAATTTGATCGATAAATCATTTAGTAGTTTCCGTTGCTAAACACATAAGTACATATGTTTGCAAACTTGTAATTATTCGGTCTGCATGAATCGGTTTATCAATCGAATGGATGGAGGTTTCCGCAGGAGATGTTCTTGCAAATATGTGTAACTGGTGAAGTAAATTGATGTATTATGACGTTAATGTGTTGGTTTTGGGCTCATACTCAACTCAAACGTCACGCCGTGTATCCCTGAAGAGGTTGGTAGAGGTACTAATACTTCTGAACATTACGTAAAATTATCACCTGGTGTTCAGAGTACCCACGTTTTGCTAGGACAGTGTACGTGATAGGGGGCAGGCCTATCGCCGTTTCGTATGAATACACCGTCACATGACTAAGTACAGCTCAGCCATGTAGGTTTCCTCATGATGTTTTCCCTTACCGTTAAATATACATAGTTATCACTAATATCATAGTTATCACTAGTGTCGGCTTAGAATAGCACTACCCCATTTCTTCCGGTGGGTCTACGTAAGAGGCGATTAACGGTATTGGGGCTTTTAAGGGATTTTTGGAAGATGTGGTTGGAGACCCATCACCAACAACCTTTATTTTTACCATCTTTTCCCCACTTAACTTTCCAAAAGTGGCTGAGGAATTTCTAATTCCTAAGCTCTGGCTACCCCATCTAGGGATTTATAGCCGTGAGTATATGTATGTATGTATGTATGTTATCACTAATAAGCTGCCCCTGTGGTCTAATGGTATGAGTGTTTTAATTTTGACCCGGATGACCCCAAGAGTACACTCACTGATTAACTTTGTGAGCTTTATCCTATTTTTTGTCAAATAAGGGTATTTCAGCTCGCAGCTCGCTCTCCACGCTCCGGCGCCAAGTGTGTACGGGAGGTGTGCCTACTAAGGGAATAGACTTAAAATAGCTGTAACCCATTTCTACCAACCATTACCATTTCTACAAACGCCAGCATCGCTTTCGAGTGGAAACCACCGGACGGCAAGCGAGCCCGCGGCCGTCCCGTACACACTTGGCGCCGGAGCGTGGAGAGCGAGCTGCGAGCGGCGGGACTGAGCTGGAGTGCGGCCAGGAAAGTCGCGGCAGACAGGAAGGCGTGGCGGGAGCTTGTGCAGGTCCTGTGCACCAGTGGGGTGCCGTAGGACGACAACAACCCATTTCTACCGCAGGGGGGTTTTTGAAGTTTTTTTCTGTGATGTGGAAGAAGTGTCGCCGACAACCCCTTTGTCGAAGTTATGGCCCTAAGTATATGTATAGGTATGTATAATCAATAAATAAACTTACTAGAAATCCTCAATAAATCCATTCAATCCTCGATATTTGAGACCAGTTTGTGATGCAGACATGTCGAAATAAGGGTAGAAGAAGGTAGACTGTTCTCGGTAGTATGGCTCGGGTACGTAGCCTTCAGCGGGGTAGCATTTGGCATGCTTTTCGAAATATTTCCTAATGCATTCCTTTGATAGGTTTGGGCATGGTCGTGTAATAGCACCTTAAATTAGATTAAATAAATTACGGTCTAATAATTTGATCAGCAACTCTTGAACATATATACATATACTCACGGCCATTAATCCCATAAAGGGGTAGCCAGAGCTTTACAACTAGAAAATCCTCAGCCTAATTTGGAAGTTGATAGGGGGAAGATGGTACAAATAAAATATCGTTGGTGATGGGTCTCCAACCGCATCGCCCAAACAACATTTACTAAAACCCCATACCCTTAGAAGCCTCTTAGGACACCCGTCAGGCAGCGCTACACCGCAACTCTTGAACTTCTGTCTATTCATACAAAGCAGGTCTGAATATAATAGACCTGTAATTTTAATACGCAGCCCAAGAAAAATGTGACAAAATATCACGTGATCTGAAGAAGGTTGATGACGTTGGTCTAGAGATTAGACGCCTGATTAGGTATAAAAAATGTTTTTTAATCTTGGATGTAATAATTATGTTCATTGTATATAAATGAATTATATCTTCGAGTGAGTATCTCTTTCCACACTACAAGTAGTTATTGTAGAGGTCACCTACATCTGTGTGCTATGTCCGTAAAACAAGGAAATAAATAAGCTTTACTGTTTATAAATAAGAAAACACATAAAATATTTTGACAATACTTGTTTCTATTATTGCCGTACCGGCTTAGAAAGTACTACCTACTTAAACTACCCCTCTCTAACCACGGGTGTCGTAAAGGGCGACTAAGGGTATGGGGCTTTTTAAGTGGTTTTTGGGCGATGCAATTGGAGACCCATCACCATTGATTCTTTATTTCTACTAACTTGTCCCTTATCAACTTCCAAATGTGGCTGAGACGTTTCTAGCTCTAAAGCTCGGGCTACCCCTTTTTGGGATTTAGGGCCGTGAGTATATATTTGTATGTTAAAATAAACAAAAGTATATTTATAACTTACGTTGTTGGTTATTTTGGTTTCCATTCATAAAGTTCGACAGCGCATTAAAATAGCTTGGTCCAAAATTTCCTTGCCCATTACCGCCATTTGGCCTATTCTTGCCTTGTTGGTTCATAGGTCCAGCCGCACCATTCATACCATTATTGACATTGCCTTGATTAATATTACCTCCTGTTATACCATTTACAACATTAATTCCAACATTGTTATTTCCTTGATTGTTGTTACCACCGGCTGAGCCTTGTCCCATATTTCCACCTGTCAATCCAGTCACAGCATTGAAGCATTATTCACTTTTCCTTACACAATTACCTACCGATTAGTTCAGTTATACCATTGACCCCATTATTGTTAGTAAGTTGATTTAGATTTACTCTAGTAATACCATTCACCAGATTTAATGCATTGATATTATTGATTTGACCTAATGTACTACCTTTTAAGCCAGTAATATTGTTTAAACCATTATTAAGGGTTTCTTGTTTGATATTAGTTAATTGGTTAATGGTACCTCCAATGCTGTGTAGTGTCGGCTTAGAATAACACTACCCCATTTCTTCCGGTGGGTGTACGTAAGACGCGACTTACGGTATTGGGGCTTTTTAAGGAATTTTTGGGAATTTTTGGGCGATGCGGTTGGAGACCCATCACCAACAACCTTTATTTTACCATCTTTTCCCCACGCAACTTCCAAAAGTGGCTGAGTAAATTTTAATTCCTTAGCTCTGGCTACCCCTTCTAGAGATTTATAGCCGTGAGTATATATGTATGTACCTCCAACTAAATTATTTAATAGGTTTAAGGCAATGTTATTATTGCCTTGGATTATAATATCTCGTGAAACACCAGTTACTTTATTAAGGCTATTATTATTAGTAACTTGATTAATATGTCCACAAGTGAAGCCAACAATACTGTTGACACCAATTTTGTGAGTGCCTTGTAGAATATTTCCTGTAGTTATACCGTTGATTAGTTTAGTTTACCCCCTTTCAAGCCAGATAGTTTTTTATTGGTTTGAACAAGTTTATAACCTATTAAACCTGTTAGAGCAATAAAGCAAAAATAATTTAAATTTTGGTTAGTAACTTTAGTCTGTTAGTCTATTAAAATTGCTTAAAACATAATTACCTTGAGGCATGATTCCACCAGTTACACCATTGAGACCATTATTCAAATTCCCTTGGCCTATATTACCACCAGTCACACCATTGACAATATTCAATCCATTGTTAATATTTCCTTGATTTGAGCTTCCTGTAACGCCGTTGATAAGGTTTTGACCATTATTAATATTGCCTTGGCCTATGTTACCACCTGTTAGTCCATTGACAGCATTAATTCCCATGTTATTGTTTCCTTGACTAGGGTCTCCATTCGTTACACCATTTAAAAGATTTTGGCCGTTGTTATTATTTAGCTGTCCTATACTGCCACCAGTAATCCCATTCACAAGATTAAGACCAGTATTCATATTGCCTTGATTGGCATTGCCATTAGTCATACCATTTGCAAGGTTCAAACCATTGTTCATATTACCTTGGCCTATGTTACCGCCTGTTATTCCATTGACAGAATTAAGTCCCAAATTGTTGTTCCCTTGATTGGAATTCCCATTTGTTATACCATTTGCAAGGTTTTGACCGCTGTTAATATTGCCTTGGCCGATGCTGCCACCTGTTAGTCCATTGACTGCATTTACTCCATTATTATTATTTCCTTGACTAGGGTTTCCATTTGTCATACCATTTAAAAGGTTTAAGCCATTGTTATTATTAAGCTGTCCTATATTTCCACCAGTGATTCCATTAACAAGGTTAAGGCCATTATTCATATTGCCTTGATTAGTATTGCCACTAGTTATCCCATTTGCAAGGTTCAGACCATTGTTCAAATTACCTTGGCCTATGTTGCCGCCTGTTATTCCATTGACAGAATTAAGTCCCAAATTGTTGTTCCCTTGATTGGAATTACCATTCGTTATTCCGTTAACAAGGTTTTGACCGTTGTTAATATTACCTTGGCCTATATTACCGCCTGTTAGTCCATTCACAGCATTGATTCCCATGTTGCTATTGCCTTGATTGGAATTACCGTTAGTTACTCCATTGACAAGATTTGTACCAGTATTAATATTGCCTTGCCCTATATTACCACCTGTTAATCCATTCACAATATTAGCTCCATTGTTGTTGTTCCCTTGATTAGAGTTTCCGTTTGTTACGCCATTTAATAGATTTTGACCGTTGTTGTTATTTCCTTGTCCTATATTTCCACCAGTAATCCCATTCACATTATTTAACCCATTATTCAGATTTCCTTGATTAACATTGCCATTGGTTATACCATTTACAACGTTGAGACCATTGTTATTATTACCTTGACCAACGTTGCCACTGGTAATTCCATTAACGTTGTTAAGACCACTGTTTAGATTTCCTTGGTTTACATTTCCACCAGTTACACCATTAACAAGGTTTTGGCCATTGTTCATATTACTTTGACCGAGGTTTTGACCATTATAATTATTTGAGCTCCATGGGCCATTTCCAAAGTATTGCCAATTTCCATTATTATCACGCCAACCATAGCTAGGATTACCATTTTGCCAATTATCAGAGTTATAGTTTTGCCATATGTTTGAACCAAAGTTCTGCCAATCGTTTTGATTAAACCAACCATTATTTGATGAATATCCATTTTGCCAATTATTTTGATTACCTTGATTCCCATTTCCGTAAGGATATCTGTTATTCCAGTTGTTACCGTTGTTCCAATTATAACCGTTATTCCAGATAACACCATTGCCATTATATGGTCCTTGGTTGTTTACATTCAACCCACTATTTCCTTGATTGGTTGGTCCATTGTTATTAGATGCTTGATTGTTTTGGCCTATATTTAAGCCATTGTTATTATTAAGCTGTCCTATATTTCCACCAGTGATTCCATTAACAAGATTAAGGCCATTATTGATATTATTTTGATTAGTTCTTTGGCTGCCAGAACTGCTTCCCGTATTTCCTGTACCACCATTCTGACCATTGTTTTGATTCTGATTGTTATTGCTATTATTTGATCCTTGATTATTCTGGTTATTGTTACTTGCATTGGATCCTTGGTTATTTTGGTTGTTGTTACTGTTATTTGATCCTTGATTATTTTGATTGTTGTTACTTACATTGGATCCTTGGTTATTTTGGCTATTGTTATTTGAACTGCTTTTTTGGTTCCCAGAACTATTTTGAGAGTTACTGTCACTGTTTTGATTATTTGTTTGGCCATTGTTTTGGTTTTTATTACTATTGTTATTTCCTTGGTTATTTTGATTATTGTTACTATTATTAGAGCCCTGATTATTTTGGTTGTTATTATTTAAATTGTTTCCAGAACTACTTCCAGAGCCATTTCCATTATTTGTTTGGCTATTGTTTTGGTTATTAGAACTTTGGTTACTCTGGCCATTGTTGTTGGTGTTACTTCCCTTATTTCCTGAATCACCGCTGTTGATTTGATTATTCATACCATTATCAGATCCTTGATTAGTCTGGCCATTTTTTCCGGAATTGTTACTTTGACCACTACTTTCATTTGATCCATTATTATCATTTAAGCCATTACCACTGTTGTTGTTGGAGTTTGACCCTGATGACGAACTGGAACCGCCATTGCTATTTTGGTTTTGTGAACCACCGTTTGTCGTATTATTGACAGCACTGTTTACATTATTATTAGTATTAGTAATAATGTTACTATTCACTAGAGCGTTACCATTGGTAACTGAATTCTTATTCGATTGATTGGCTTGAGTAAAGTCCTGACTTTCACTGAACGATAACGAAATTAAAAGTATAAAGATATACGGCAACACTGACATTTTATTTAAAACAAATAAAATTTAGCAAGCACACAATCGTTCAGCTGCGCCCGTTCCTAAATAATGTTGCAAGTTGTTCAGCGCACATCCCCCTAATTTGTTGCGTTGCGTGCAATTCGTATGCTAGCGTTACTTAGTAAATGGAACAAATAGTTGTTGATTGATTATCATAATTTGATAACATGTTACCTTGATCCCTTGCTCCGAAATGCCCTTTGCGTTTTTATTCAGAGATCAAATTTGGTATGCATGCAAGACAATGCATGATTGCATGTAGGTTGGTATCAATTTGGGATTATGAAACACTTAAAATGCAGATCATTATTCTAGAATAGTTTCGGACATTATTGGAAAAATATATATACATGTTCTCACGGCTGTAAACCGCAAAAAGGGTAGCCAGAACTTAAGAATAAAAAGAACCGAGCCACTTTTGGAAATTGATCGGTGAAAGGATTGTAAAATTGGTCATCGCCCAAAATTACTTTAAAAGCCTTAATACCCTTAGTTGCCTCTTAAAAACATCCCTGGTTGGAAAAAGGGTAATGTTATTCTAAGCCGACAATACACAGCTTTTAGTTTAAAAAGAAGTACACATGGTAATTTTATACTTTTGGCAAAACAATGGACAGATAGCAGTCAGTAACAAGGTCTTGTTTACCTTTTTGGTACGGAATCCTAATGAAACAAAAAGTCTGCTTACATTTTTTTTTCATGCAAAGTTTTAACTCTGACAAACAATTTACGTTTCGCTGTTTTAACCCAAAATAATAGCAGATAGAGATTCCTTTAAACATGATGTGACATTATATCCACTGATTTGATGTAGCTACTTTTGTCATTACTGCTGTGTAGTGTCGGCTTAGAATAGCACTACCCCATTTCTTCCGGTGAGTGTACGTAAGAGGCGACTAACGGTATTGGGGCTTTTAAAGGATTTTTGGGCGATGCGGTTGGAGTGCCATCACCAACAACCTTTATTTTACCATCTCTTCCCCACCTAACTTTCCAAAAGTGGCTGAAGCATTTCTCATTCCTTAGCTCTGGCTACTCCATCTTGGGATTTATAGCCGTGAGTATAGGTATGTATGTATGTACTTTTGTCATAGTTATATACCTATCTTCGGTTCATACATTAAAATATATATTTGCTTCTTGAATTTATAGAATGGAAAACTCTTTATCACGCATCTAAATTAAAACTTCTTACAGAAGTAATATTTTCAAATTACAATTGGCGGTCTTATCACTTAGAGCGATCTCTTCTAGACAGCCGTTAGATGGTAAGGTCAGTGTTTTATTGGTTATTGTAGATAGATGTTGAAAAATATATAGAGAAAGCTAAACAAAACTTAATATATATATATATATATTTAGGGTCATATAGTCATATGTGTGGTTAATTTATCATGGTTGTTAACGGTGAGGGAAAACATCGTGAGGAAACCCACATGGCTGAGTTTTACTTAGTCATGTGACAGTGTATTCGTACAAAACGGCGATAGGCCTGCCCCCTATCACGTGAGTACACTGTCTAAGCAAAACGTGGGTACCTTCTCTGGACACTAGATGGCGCTTGCCATGTGAGTTCAGAAGTATTGGTACCTCTGCCAACCCCTTCGGGGATAAACGGCGTGAACGTTTATGTTACGTTTATGTTATGTTATGTTATGTTATATATTTAGGGACATGTGGGTTCCCTGATGTCATTTTCCCTCACACGTAACAGCCGTTACTTTGCAATTAAGACCATTTATGCTTCTTAGCATCTCAAGCAGTGCTCGACTCACCAAATAATTTAGGTTAAACCTTTAGAATATTATGTCGATTTTTAATACAAATGCGTTGTGCTGCGTATTTGATTAACATGATACGAAAATAACATGCGTCTAATTTTTTTCCTTTTCAAAAGTTTATAAAACTTTCACGGAAGCATATATATCTACAAATAAAGAATAAATAAAGGAAAGAAAAATTTCGACACAGGCGGGAATCGAACCCGCGACCTCGGGTATACGCCCCGACGCTCTGCCAACTGAGCCACCGTGTCAATTGGCTGCCAGTGCGAAATTCTTCTATCCTTTATTTCTTTTACACGTTTAAGTAGTGTTTGCGTTTCCTACCTCCGAATTTTAACTAATTCGGAAGGCCACTTGTCTACCTTTTCAGATAGAATTTTTCTTTCCTTTATTTATTCTTTATTTATTAGTAATAATCCCCACATGAGGTTTTCATGAACAAAAAGATTTAAATTATATATATCTACAGTTTTAGCACACTTTTCAGTTTTATATCTCAATATTGGTATCTGAGACATAATACGTTTGGTCATTTAATTGACTGTATAAAATAAAGTTTCAAACATAGTTGATAGTTTTTTCATCAAGACAACATACTTTTTGCCTTTTGAAGCATAACACCTAATAAGGTTGTAACTTAGACAATTCAGTGTTAAGTTTAATAACCGGCGACACGGATGGGTGGCGGTGGCAGCGGCGGCGCGTCAGTAGGAGGAAATAGCACGGCCGTTTTTTCATACAAACGTAGTCCTTTTTTTTCTTCCTGGATCTAGTATTTCGTTAAAATAAATAGCCTAAATGTCCTTGGTATTATCTTTTCATTGTTTTCATAAATTGATTATTAAAAAGATATAAAATTGCAAATATACATACAGAAATGTACAATTCCGTAGAATGGGTAGGTTAAGCGTTAAGATTCAGCGTTAAGCTTCCACCAAAATCACTTTAAAAGTCTTTAGTCAGCTCTTACAAACACCTACGGATAGACCATTTAATTAACACAAATATTCTCAATTAAGTGGTATGCTCACGAATTCTGTTTTGAATTTGCTGATTTCATTTTTCTGCTGTAGAGAGCAGATCTAAAAAATAAATAATCCATTACTTCCCGCAGTTGTCTTAAGAGTCGCCTCAGGGTTTGTCGCTATTTGAGTTATTTTTTGACGATGTGGACAGTGTCTTAAAACTTAAAACACCATTCAAATACTAAGAGTAACTGATGATAGGAAATATATTTTTTTATAAATTTTGATATAACTAATACACAATCAATAGTTCGTCAATGGTAACACTAGATTGCGCTACAAGTAGTTATAGGAGGCAAAAATAAAAATCACTACAGTTAAGCTTAACGTTCACACCGTTTAATTAAAAACACCTATGCTATTTGTTCTTTGCTGTGTAGTGTCGGCTTAGAATAACACTACCCCATTTCTGCCGGTGGGTGAACGTAAGAGGCGGCTAACGGTGTTGGGGCTTTTAAGGGATTTTTGGGCGATGCGGTTGGAGACCCATCACCAACAATCTTTATTTTGCCATCTTTTCCCCACGCAACTTTCCAAAAGTGGCTGAGGAACTTCTAGTTCCTTAGCTCTGGCTACCCCTTCTTGGGATTTATAGCCGTGAGTATATGCATGTATGTATGTATGTATGTATCTATGCTATGATTTGATGAATATTGAATAATAATTATCGTCGTGTAGTGCCGGCTTAGAATGTCACCCCTTTCTACCCACAGGTGTCGTAAGAGGCGAATAAGGATATGGGCATTTTAAAAGTGATTTTTCGGCGATGATCTTGGAGACCCATCACCGACGATACTTTATTTCTTTTATTTTGGCCCAATCAACTTTCGAATAGGGCTGAGGAGTTTCTAGCTACCCCTTTTTATGAATTATGGATGGAAGTATATGATAATAATGATATCTTTTTAATTTATTTAAAGTAGAAAGAATAAATAAGTAAATAAAATCTGAGAATATACATAGAAATAAGTAATGCATCCGGTTGAGGTCTCGGTTCATAATTAAATCGCGACGTCATCAGTAAAAAAGAACATAAACATAACATAAACGTTCACGCCGAATATCCCCGAAGGGGTTGGCAGAGGTACTAATACTTCTGAACATCACGTGACTTTGTCACCTGGTGTTCAGAGTACCCACGTTTTGCATGGACAGTGTACTCACGTGATAGGGAGCAGGCCTATCGCCGTTTTGTACGAATACACTGTCACATGACTAAGTACAACTCAGCCATGTGGGTTCCCTCACGATGTTTTCCCTCACCGTTAACAACCATGATAAATTAACCACACATATGTCTTTAGAAAAGACAAATTGGTGTAGGCCCGACCCAGGATTTGAACACTAGTCGTTTGCACGATAACCGAGTGTTCTACCCACTGGGCTATCACGGTAAAAAAGAAGCAAAAAGAATACTTGAACCGGAGAAAACTCGTAAAACTTATTGCATAATACTATTTACGAATCCAACAATCCATGAAATAGCGTGTAAGCAAAATCAAATGCACGCACACAACTCCGATAATTATGCTAAACAGTAAATCCGTTTTACTAATTACATCTATTATCGATATTACCCGCTCATTTAGGCCACCAATTAATTATTTAGCCGCACCTTATTGTTGGATCGCATTTTGAAAACCGTGTCAAATCGTCGAAAACACGAAACGATTGCTTTGATTGAAAACTGAATTGAGAAATAAAAGGCATTGAGCCCTTTTAATCAAACTAGATAATATTCTGAACCAAATTACGTATGTAATTTTATGCGAAATATGTGGTTTTTAAGTAATATATATAGGCATTCTTGAAGTAAATAATAATAAAAACGATTTTATGTTTAAATCATACTAGTTAGTCTTACGCAACATCATTCTTCTTAAAACAAAAAAATATGTTTTTGAACAATTTAAATTATTGTATTATATTAAATTATTATGTGTAGTGTCGGCTTAGAATAGCACTGCCCCATTTCTTCCGGTGGGTGTACGTAAGAGGCGACTTACGGTATTGGGGTTTTTAAGCGATTTTTGGGCGATGCGGTTGGAGACCCATCACCAACAACCTTTATTTCACCATCTTTTCCCCACTCAACTTTCCAAAAGTGGCTGAGGAATTTCTAATTCCTTAGCTCTGGCTATCCCTGCTAGGGATTTACAGCCGTGAGTATATGTATGTATGTATGTATGTTAAATTATTACTTATCTATCTACCAAGACTCTTGACTATGAATCCCAAAAAGGGGTAGTCAGATCATTTGAATGAATAATTACTCAACTTCGTCTGTTTTATCGCCGGCTAATTTAATGTGTCTACATTACCAAAGGGAAATAATAATGGTTCTGAAAAATAAATGAATCTCCAACTTCATTTGTTCGACTATCATTCTAATAAACCAGCGTTTTAATAAATTACCGACAAAAAAACCCAAAACACACCGAAAAAATTTAATTAATTTAACAAACACCTATGAACAGGATCAAATTACATATTTACTTACAATTATATTTAACTTCGAATAATAAAACTATACTCCCGAATAAAATACTGAACCTCCAACAAGTTTATCCGTTGAGGGGGGTTGGGAGTTCTAAAGCCCCCTGCAGGTGAAGAAAAGTTAGGTCACATTTAGCTAGGTTAGGTTATGTATAAAACGAGCGAGCGAAGCTCAGCGGAGCGAGCACCTTAAATGCATGATCCCTACGAAACATGTAGTGTAATTTATGAATAACTTGTAGGCAAGTAAAGGTAAAAATTACAAAGCATTGTTATCAGTAGAGCATAATTTTACTTGGTTGAAAAGTATTGTGGCAATAAACAGATATATTAATTTTTCGAAGATTCAAGTATATGATTCGGTCGTTTCGTCATTTTTACTCGGATAAAGGTAGTCGGTAATTTAGTATTTTAGGCAGTAAATTTCATATTTTTTGTAAGGACAATTTTTATTTTAATATCGGAGCTTTTATTACTACCCATTACCAAAGGTACTTTATGACCAGCCACTTTATTTAATAATCATTATACAACCCTCGTACCCTTAGTCACCTCATAGGACATACAACAAATGATATGGACCAATGCTATTCTACGTCAAAAGCACACAACATATTCAACTCATTCAGTACATTTTTAATCCCACCTTATTTTATCAAGCGAATAAAAACAAATCTATAAAATTGACAAAGTGTCAGCAGAATTGTGATAATTAAAAAAGTCGATTGAGACAGTTCTAATTGGAATTATCTTCGCAGCATCATTCAGCAGGATTTGAATAATGAACACCTTAACGAGACCCAAAGAGGATTATTCAACGTTTCAAACTTTGCTGGTTCGTGTTATTATGATTTGATTAAAATTGAAAAGAATAATTTGTGTCACGGCGATTTATAAAATAAAATTTAAGAGTTCTTAACATATTTTACACAACCCATTGCGTCCCAAAGAGTTAAAAGTAAATTAGTTTGATGTTTTAAGCGTTATGAATATGTCTTTTGCTGAACATATTTATATCGCGTAATTCACATCGTGTCAATGTCATTTTCTGAATTCAGCTGTGTAGTGGCAACTTAGAATATTACAGCTCTCACCCATTTATTTTTGTGGTTATCGTAAGAGGCAACTTAGTCTGAGGACACACCACCTTTTTATTACAACCATTGTCCTACTGAACTTCCGTAATCGGCTCAGGAATTCCTGATTCTGTAGTTTTTGCTGCACAATTTTGGGTGTTATCGCCGTTAGTTGGTTATATCTACCCAAATTTCTGATTCTATGAAATTCAATGATACATGATCGGTATAATAAATATAAATGCTTTTTTTTTATAATAACAACCGTGATATAGCGTGGTGTGGTGAACAGTCGTTTAAGTGTGGTTAATTTATCAGGGTTGTTGATGGTAACTATTTCATTTCATTTCTGCCTTAGTTATATATATTTTTCCGAAATAAAAACTTTATCTTACACACTAGCAAAAGCAGTGTAGTCTCGGCTTAGAATAGTACTACCCCATTCCTCCCGGTGGGTGTCCGTAAGAGGCGACTAACGGTATTGGGGCTTTAAAGGAAATTTTGGGCGATGCAATGGGAGACCCATCACCATCAACCTTTATTTCACCATCTTTCACCACGCAACTTCCAAAAGTGGCTGCAGAATTTAAAATTCCTTAGCTCTGGCTACCCCTTTAAGGGATTTACAGCCGTGAGTATATGTATGTATGTATGTACTAGCAAAAACGTAACTTTAAGCCACACAAAATTTTATAAATTTCAGAAAGTTTCAATGTCACATAGTTCTTCTATCTTTTTAATATAGCAATATATCCAATTATCTAAGTTATCTACTAAAGCAGGAAATTCAAGTGTCAGTCTGTCTCGAAGGAAATCCGAGTCAAAGGCTTGGGACCTCCTCAGCAGCTGTTGTCACGTGACTCCGATCCGATGACAACTTGTCAATGGAATTTGCATATTGTTTTATTAGACTGGAGGTACAGTTGGTTAACTACTAATAAGTGGAGAATTGAGTTGATTTAGTTTTTGTGTAGGGTCGGCTTAGAATATCACTATCCGTTTTCTTTCAACAGGCGTCATATATGGCGGCGAAGGGGTTGAAAGCATTTTTAAGAATTCTTTCGTGATGTGACTGGAAATCCATCCCCAGTCATCTTTAAATATACAATCTAATCCCCACTCAAAATAATACTAAGAAGATTGCTTGACATCGTCACCAGAAGAGCAAGCACGAGCGCTACTTCATCGACTCGATAACGGTTAGAATGAGATGGCAGTATACGATATTGAGTAAATGCGTAAGAGATGGCTGCTTTATCCAACGCGATAACTAGTTTAAACACGGCTCGTGCTTGCAATGCTGGTGTTCAGAGTACCCAGGTTTTGCTTGGACAGTGTATTCACGAGATAGGTGGCAGAAGTATCGCCGTTTGGTATGAATACACTGTAACTTTACTGTGTACAACTTAGGTATGTGACAGTAGTTAAATAATGTATTAATCTGAAGCTTTGTCTACAACTTGGTGGAATTTATAGTTGTGAGGATGGGTAGGTGTAAGACCAGGCATAAGGCATAATGGCACAATAGGGTAAGTCCTTTTTGCCACAAGCAAATAATATATGAGCCTATTTCCCTATACCTTGTACATCTTCCAACCAACCATTTATTTCGTAATTACCAGCAAAAGAGGCTATCTGCAATGTTATTCCAAAAATAAAGAAAGATGTCGATAATCTGTAGCTGTCGTATGCATATTGTGTACAATAATACGGCGGTTGGTTTACATCACAATGGCGGAACTAAGTCGTTCTCATCGAATTATGTTGAGATTTAATGAATATTCAGAAGCCTCGTATTGTTGACAAAAAACTTTGAGATTAGAACATTTTGACTTGCAAAGCGGACGGGGTTCAAATTAAAAGTAAAATTTTGAATGCAGAAATGTAATGTATAAATCAGCTTAGTTTTACATTTTTTGTTCTGTGGAGTGTTGTAAACATTTAAGATAAAAAAACATGATTAGATATTTAGTCAGCTGGTAAGTAACCTCTTCAAGAAAGTATTCAATTCGCCGTTATAGAAGGTAAACAAAAAAAGCTAAGACGAATTACGAATGAAATATTGCTTTAAAAGTAACGTAAAGTAAGTGGTAACCGCACTATTCTGGAAGAGTACTTTGAGTAAGAGTAATTCTTCTTCTTTGTGAAAATTGGTTTGCCAGGATCGTACAAAGTGGCGATCGATAGTCTCTGCCGACCCCAATGGGAACTAACGGCGTGAGAATATGTATGTATGTATGTATGTGAAAATTCAATGTCTGTATTTTCAATGCTGTGAAGCAAGGAAGAGGTGATCAAGTCTATTTTATTTAACAGGTCTAGATGGTGCGACTATTTGAGACACAAAATGCTATGTCACCTCCTACTACACCCGCGAAAAAAAATAGTTTGCAATGTTTTAACCCTTTGACACTATACAGCTTTTTGTGACTGTTTAAAACTCGTTATTAATTGCTCCTCCTTTTAAAAGCTCGGGTAAGAGACAAATGAAGAAAGGGAAAGAGATTTTTATTTATTTGTCTGGCTTGATATTTCCATCAGTGTACAATTACAGCTTATAAAAAAGAGGTAATAAAAAATCAATCCCAAATTATTCCAATATTCTTTTTTCCAGCTAATCAAAAGCATAACTTCGAAACTCATATATTCATTCGCAGGTCCTTAAATCAACGTGAGAACATGAAAAAGTAATCGAAGCACCTAAATACAAAAAAGTTTGGCCGTAAGGTAAAGTTGCGAGCCGGCGTCGAATATTAGCAAAAAGTCATTAAAACTGAGGGCACTGTTCATCACTGAGCTTTGAAGACTCCGAACTGGTATTAGGATGGACGATACCCGGGGCTAGGACGCGGTAACTGCGCGTTCAAAAGCGGTGTAAAATTGTTTGTAAAGTCGTTGTTTGGATGATAAGTTTATGTGATAATATCATGAAGAAATATTGTTGATATTTTACATAAATCGGTTTTGAGAATATTTTTCAAAACACAGCACATCGTCTAGAAAATAATTCAAATGGTGTTTGGTTCGACTCAAGCAAATTTGCACTTTCCTCACTCTGAATTAAGGGCGATTCTCTTTTTTACTTTGCTTTTAACATACATAAATATTCTCAGGGCTATAAGTTCCAAAAGGGTAGACAAAGATGAATCCCAAACTACATCGCCCAATATCCCTAAAAAAGTCCCTATACCCTTAGTCACATCTTATGAAACCTGCGGCATAATAAATGGTTATTGCTATTCGTAGCAGATATTACACAGCAATGGGATATCAGCGTTTTAGAAATATAAAATTGAGTGAAAAAACCGTGATAATTTAATGGATAAGAACTCCGAGTCGGGCCTACACCAATGCGTTGCTTTTAAAGTCCTATGAGTGGTTAATTTATCATGGTTGTTGTGATGAAAAAAATCTTGAGAAAAGTCACATGACTAAGTTTCGCTTGGCTAGGTGACAATGTAATGTAATGTTCAGAAGTATTAGTAGTATTGTAGTATGTTATTGAAACTTCGAGTCTAAAATATAAAACTTTATTTTACAATCTGTAAGACAAACTTGTCAGATACCTAGTTTCCCATTTCTCCAAGTAGCAAGTTAGCAGCGAGGTCCGCAAGTTATAAAAGTTGATTCATTTAACGGTCCCTGAGTTCGGTCGGCTCTTTGACGGGGTGTGATGATGTTACCTTATTTTGCTTTCGGTGGCTCGGGTTGCGTTATATCACGTTATATTAACTGTCATATTTGGACGGATTTCCATAAAAATGTGTTTTGTGGTTTACCTTGCTTATCATTTTCTTCAATGTGTAATTAATGCTTTAAGTTGGTTTTTCATTTTATTCTGAAACAAACTAAATAAACGTTTTGCTTTAATGGCATGAATAATGGTTTGTTTGATTATATTTCGTATGAAAAGAAACTGAATAGTTTTGTAAGTTACTGAATTTAGTTGACATTGATGCCGTGTAGTGTCGGTTTAGAATAGCACTACCCCGTTTCTACCGATGGGTGTACGTAAGAGGTGACTAACGGTATTGGGGCTTTTTAGGGATTTTCGGGCGATGCGGTTGGAGACCCATCACCAGAAACCTTTACTTTACCATCTTTTCCCCACGCAATTTTCCAAAAGTGGCTGGGGAATTATTAATTCCGGGGCTTTGGCTACCTCTTTTCGGTATTTATAGTGGGGAATATATGTATGTTTATACTTTTGTATTGTCAAGGAAGCGAAAATAATGATCTTATATTATATTAAAATATAAAAGGACTATAAAATTATTGGTTTTAGAAAACAATCTTCAATGAAAATTGATCCCTTGTTACCCGTAATAGGTCTAGACAGCTCGAGCCACAGCCAGCTAAAATTAATTGTTATAACAAGGAGTGAGTTTTATTGATTACTAGCTTTCCGCCCACGGCTTCGCCCGCGTGGATTCCGGTTATATTGTGGTATAAAGCACAATTATAAGAAAGAAAATGATGGGTGTTCAGCTGCATCGCCTAAGAGCAACTTAAAAAGCCCCATACCCTAAGTCGCCTCGGAGTTCACCGGTGGGAAGAAATGGTAATGCTGTTCTGAGCTAACACTACAGAGCTAATAAATATAAAAAATCACTGCTGTTTGGAGACGTGGCTGCAAGTAAGCTGGCTGCATTGCTTATTTACAAGAAGTTTGTATTGTACAAGTTGGAGATATCGTACAAAAAAAAATATAAATAAAAACTGTTTTATAGTGAATTTTAGTATAACGCGTTAAATAACAAATATGTGCAAAGTTAGCACGAGATAAATCGGATAAAAAATAATAATTCCAACGCTGACTTTCCTCAATCGCCGTTGAATATCATATTATCACTTCGTTCTCGTCAGCGAGTGTCTTCGCATTTTTTAAGAATACATATAAAACTGAAAATCTTGTCTGTCGAGTAAAAAATACTTTCATCATTAGTAGGTGGACACTTTGTGGAGCTAAATCTTTATTGTTGGTAGGCTGACACCGACATTACATAGCTGCATGGTTTGGAAAAAAAAACACCAACAATCCTTTATTTCAACCCCGTTCCCTCATTCTAGGTAAAGGCAAAGGGTTAAATAATGTGGGAAGGTACAGTTGAGATGTATCTATCGGTTCACATATTTTGAAAATCAAACAATATAATACCACGATGATGGTCTGCCACTCTGTTTAAGTATTAAAAACTGAAACTTTTAATCTCAAAATAATTTCAATTAATGATAATTTAAACTTACGGACAAACATCCCTAAACAATCAATTAAAACAACACTGCGTTTATGCCAGATTGTTGTTGTGAGCTACTAATGAAAACCTGTTTATCTATATGCGAGGGCTGTGATAAAATTTATTTATTTTTGCGAAAAATAGTCTGTACAGTACGGATTTAAACAGAATTCATAAATTTTATTATATCTTTCGAAACTGCTAAATCATACCTAAACCTTGACTGACAACTTGCTCATAATACATCACTTGATTTTGAAACACATTAACAACGCCAACACAATTATATTTTGTAAGTATCTGGAGTGAACTAAAGAAAAACCTTCTGATATCTCCATGTTCAAAAAGGCAAAGTAAAGTAAAGAGGCTAGTCTCGGAAAAGTTCTTGATTTCGCAAACTAGAACACTGAATGCTGAGTGAATGGTTTTTTTTAATTTTCCTGTCTTTGCATTTTTTATTATCGCTGCTGGGCCCCCGCAGTTTTATGGTAATGTTTGAGGGTGCCGGATTTATAATCGAGTTTCCCAGATTTGGACAAGGACTTTTTATGAATTACTGTTATTACGTAAGACTGTATAAAAATATTCGGTGGTCTAGCTGGTCGGTTTATGGACGATAATTTTATGTACATACATACATACATATACTCACGGCTATAAATCCCTTAACGGGGTAGCCAGAGCTTTGGAATGAGAAATTCCTCAGCCACTTTTGGAAGTTGATTGGGGAAAAGATGGTGATAATAAATGTTTTTGGTGACGGGTCTCCAACCACATCGACCAAAAATCACTTAAAAAGCCCCTATACCCTTAGTCGCCCCTTACGATCACCCACGGGTAGAAATGGGGTAGTGTTATTCCAAGCCGACACTACACAGCACAATTTTATGTGATAGCGATATATGATGACGACAGCCGTGTGGCCGAGTGGACAGGTGGTTAGCTTCTCGGTACGGAGGTAGTGGGTTCATTCCCCGCTGTTAGCAACATTTATGTGATGAGCATAAACGATTGTTTCTTAGTCTTGGACGTTATTTATCTGTGTAATATGTTACTAGCTGACCCAACAGACTTCGTACTGTCAAAAGTGTAGACTTTCACGGCGTCAAACTGAAATATTTAACTGACCTATTGAGGATCTCTGTCATGCGATGAGAAAAAAGGTGTTTTTCATAGTGGCCTCACAACTTTTTCACTTTATAAATTTTAAGTTTATAAGTTTACTAGTTTCGGTTGAGCATTGATTCTCAGTCAGTCAGTTAGTTTAGGATTTTTTTAAGAAAATGAAATAATCTCTTAAATCCTATGTGTTATTTGGGTAATGACCTAGCTTCCTATAAAATCTTATTTTAATACGATCTGTTAATGAGGTTTTATTTAGCTACAAAACACACAAGCATCCAAACATCTTAAGGGCGTCCCCGGAAAAATAGGTTTATATTGATTGTTTGAATGAATGAATGAAAATACATTTATTTCTATTAACTGCGACACAAAACGAACATACATTTAAAATTTACAAAATAAGTTGCAGAAAACTGAAAAAGGGTACGGCTCAGCATAGTGCCTGCCCTATAAAGTGCAGACGCTGTTATTCTGCCGCTCCCTTTGTCGACACAACTGTTCTTAACATTTTTGAGATTCAAATATTTAAATTATATAAAAGAAAAAACATAAATTAGTTACAACAAGAAATATCTTAGTAAGTAAGCTATAGTGAAAATATAAATAGTATTAATTTGTGATATTATTGAAATGGTAAAATAGATTAAATATAGTAATACATATAAATATAGTAAATAAATTAAATTAACCGCTGGGTTATTCCAACACGATAAAACCAATAGTTTTTCTGAAATATAATAAACCTATATTTATATGAACATGCAATGAAAAACTTTTTATTAGTATTACTCATAATTGACTTTTGGGAGAAACCTCGACTATCATAACAATTTTTGCTTATCAAGTAATATTTTTTTAAATTGAGTTTTGAAAGAGATTTTGGAAATGGGACATTTAAGGGGTGGAGGAAGATTGTTCCAGCATTTTGTTGCCTGGTAGCGGAAGCTTCCCTCAAAAGCCCTAGTTTTGTGAAACGGTGTTACCAAAGTCATTGAATAAAGACTCCTCGAGTTAAATGTATAGGATGGCCAGGATAACTTACTATACAAGTATTCCGGTCGCTTAAACTTAATGACTTGGTGGACTAAGCTAGCCAGATGAAGTTGCCTCCTAGAATCCATATTAAGTAGGCCCTCTCTATTCAATTTAGGAGTAATATGAGATCTTGGTGGTATTTTGTAGCAGAATCTTATGCAGGCATTTTGTACTCTTTGAATCAACCGTTTTGATGTAGATAAAAGACAAGGACCCAGAACTATGCTGCCATAGTTCAATTTAGATAAAATTAGAGCCTCACACAGCAATAAACGCACTTCCTCGGAGAGCAGGTGACGGATTTTGTAGAGTACTTTAATACGGAACATACAACTCTTTGCAACATTGATTATGTGGTCCTCAAAACGTAATCCAGAATCCACAAGAATACCAAGAACTCTGGCCAGTGACACCTGCTCGACCTTTGTCCCATTTATAGTTATACAAGGTTTGGAAGACAAAACGGACGCAACTTGTTTTTTCGAACCCAGCACCATAAACTTAGACTTACTAGGGTTTAACAACAAAGCATTCCGGGATGCCCAAAGTGCTATATTTTCAAGGTCAGAGTTTAGTTTTGCTAAAGATGGATTTATTTGGCAAGGATTTAAGTGCATATATATTTGAACATCATCAGCGTACAAATGAAATTGTGAATGCTTTATTTGTTTAACAATGTCTGCCGTATATAACACAAACAAAATCGGTCCCAATATCGATCCCTGTGGCACGCCCCTAGAAACAGGTTTAACTGCAGAACTATTTGCACCATTTGCCAATTTAGTACGCACTATTTGTGACCTGTCAGTTAGGTAACTTCTAAACCAGGCTATGGTGTCAGAGTGGAAACCATAGTATCGCAGCTTGGAAAGGAGAAGTGGAAGACTTATACAATCAAAAGCGCGTGAAAAATCGAGCAAAGTCAGAACCGTTGCCGTGCCTTTATCTTGTGCCGCTAAAATATTGTCAATTACGTCTAACAGTGCTGTTGTAGTACTTACACCCTTGCGAAAACCTGACTGCTTTGCAGGTAAGATACCATTCAATTCCAAAAAATCTGACAGCTGCCAAAAAACGATACGTTCGAGCACCTTTGACAAGCAGGGTAGTAAACTGATCGGTCTTAAATCCTTTAAATTGTTTGGTGATGGATTTTTCGGAAAAGGGGTAATAATAGCCGTTTTCCAGCACTCAGGGAATGTTAAAGAAGATATCGAAAAATTTATTAAGTAGGTTATGTAAAAAAGTGCATGAGGTAAGGTAAGTAAAATCATATTTAAATTAATATTATCAACACCCTGAGCATCCGAATCAATTGACAATATAGCCTTTGCATGTTTGGAAATCCTATAAAATCTGATTTGATGATATTGATATGACATGAATAAAATATATGTTGGTGATTAGTTCATGGTGTTAAAATTTGATGTTTAACATTTTAATAATTTGTTGAAAAATATGATGAAAAAAATTGAATTGGAACATGCTTTGTTTTCATAAATAAAAAAATAAATAAAAACAAAAAAATAGTTTATTTACGAGAACAAGAGTATATAACAGGATCTTCATTCATTAATATGCACTTTGCCTGCTCTGCCGTTAGGCGTGTAAATATTTAACATTATAATTGAATTTAAAAAGCAATTGAAAAATAATTATAACATACATTAGAGAAAAAAAGTTAAAAATAAATTAAAAATAAAAAATAAAAAATGTCACTTGTTGCTACATGTCAAATAAATGTCTACAATAAAATTAATTCCAAATAATGTCAAAAGTAATTAGTAACAAACAAAACAAATAGTAAAATTAAATCAAATGTCACAGTTTATAAAAAAAATACACAACTAAATGTCACAGTTATCAATAAAATCTTGGATGGAATAAAAGCATTTATCGATTAAATAATTAAATAGCTTTAATCTAAATTCATTAAATGCCTTATCCTTTAAATCATCGCTTATTACATTATATAATTTCACAGACATGTAGGATGCATTGCGGTGGCATATAGCCAAACCTTTTGTAAATGGATACTCAAGTTTCAAGTTATGATTTCCACGTTGGGGCCTATTTGTTGGTGTTCTAAGTGTAAACAGGGACGGATGTTTGTACACAAATATTAACATCTCATATATATACAGGGATGGCAATGGTAAAATTCTTAATTTTTTAAATAAAGGCACACAGCTATCTAAAAAGTCAGCGCCACACAATATTCTCATACATTTCTTTTGAATTTTAAATGCTCTATCACTGTCAACTGAATTGCCCCACAAAATAATTCCATAACGTAAAATAGACGCTACATACCCGTTATAACATGTTAAGGCCGCTTTGTCGGATACAAGTTTATTGCAAAGCTTGTCTACGTGTGCTTTCCAGTCAAGGAAGGGGTCCAACGTAAATCCCAAAAATGTCGAATATGGCACTTCGTTAATTTTTCCCCCATTAATATGAATGTTTAAGTCTGTTTGTTCTCTTCATAAAAACCGTATAGGCTCCACTGGCATAACATACATGAGAACTCTTTATGTGTCTATATACGCGTAGCTTTAAGATCTGTAACTTTGATGTTTAACTTTTCATTTAAACATTATAGTTATTCAATAAAACTAAATAAATTACATTTATCCTGCGCGCGCGTTTTTTCCGTCCCTGTCACTCTCAGTAAATTTGACGTAAGAGTGAGCGCAATAGCTGCAAAATGCGGGGAGGCCCTTAACTTTCACATTATAATATTAATAGAATTATTAGTATTAGGCTTAAACATAAGCTTCTCGCACGGGTGACGTCGCTCGTCGGCCAGCGCATCGTCTTGTCTTGCGCTTTATGCACGCGTGTCAATTTTGTGACGGAGTAATTTTAAAATTGTATTATCTTCAAAGATGTTAATTTAAATTAAGTGAGGTCAAGGAAGGTTTTGTTAACAATTTAATACTCTTAATCAACAACATATTTAATTGGCTAAGGATTAATATTATGTTGATAAAACATTATGGCAAATAATTGGAAATAATGCATTAATTTCGACCAAATTTGTTTACCATAAAAATGGTTATAGTGAGTTAATCTTAAAAGGTAGACAAATACTGTCATGGCCATTTTTTTAGATCATGTAAAGGGGAATAATGCAAACATACAAATACTCACGCCGTTAGTTCCCATACTAACTACATATTACATTAAGGTGCAGATAGAAATTTTCAAAGCAGAAAATTTGTTTGGGCGAAAAATAGTATATAAATATGCATAGTTATCGATAACTGCATAAATAGTTTTAAAAATAAAGTTGGGATTGTACATATAATTTACTAATATTCCAAAAAAATAACCAAGTTAACTCTAAGTGAAGTAGATTTTCACAAATCAGTAGTTAAACAATCAACCTGGTTCAAATCTTTTTGTTCATGAGAACCTCATGTGGGGATTATTACTAATAAATAAAGAATAAATAAAGGAAAGAAAAATTTCGACACAGGCGGGGATCGAACCCTTCCGAATTAGTAAAAAATTCAGAGGTAGGAAACGCAAACACTACTTAAACGTGTAAACGAAATAAAGGATAGAAGAATTTCGCACTGGCAGCCAATTGACACGGTAGCTCAGTTGGCAGAGCGTCCGGGGCGTTTACCCGAGGTCGCGGGTTTGATCCCCGCCTGTGTCGAAATTTTTCTTTCCTTTATTTATTCTTTATTTATTAGTAATCAACCTGGTTGTTGACGGTAAAGGAAAAATCCTGAGGAAACCCACATGGCTGAGTTGTACTTAGTTATGTGACAGTGAATTCGTACAAAAACGGTGATGGGCCTGCCCTCTATCACGTGAGTACACCGTCCAAGCAAAACGTGCGTACTCTGAACACCAGGCCCCTATTTCACCAATTTGACAATAGGCATGATGACAAATTTTGAGAAACTATTCTTTAATATTTGGAAATATATATTAAATATAATAAACATAATATTTCTGCGAAAAATTTAGGTTTAGTACTTAAAAAATATTTTTTGATTCATAAATTTAAAATTTGCATCAAAACGCGTCAAAGTGTCATGGCGTCGCTTGCTTACGTCACTAAAGATTACAAGGAACAGTGTGACCATTTGTGGCAGATTTCTGCCATTTTGGCAGATTTGGACCCAAAATTTAAGCCCATAATAAAATGACAATATCTATGTATCAGCAGATGAAGCGGGAAATCCCCGTGTAATCTGGGAAATACGTCTAAACATGACAGGCATTATGTTACATTTGTCAATAACTAAATATAATGACATTTATGTTGTGAAACGAGAATAATTTTTCAACTTGACATATTTGTAGATTTGTCGGAAATTGTTGACATGATATCGAGACTGTGTCAGGCTGGCGTTAGGGGTAGCGCTACAATAGGCATGATGACAAATTTTGAGAAACTATTCTATAATATTTGGAAATATATATTAAATACAATAAACATAATATTTCTGCGGAAAATTTAGGTTTAGTACTTAAAAAATATTTTTTGATTCATAAATTTAAAATTTGCACCAAAACGCGTCAAAGTGTCATGGCGTCGCTTGCTTACGTCACTAAAGATTACAAGGAACAGTGTGACCATTTGTGGCAGATTTCTGCCATTTTGGCAGATTCTGACCCAAAATTTAAGCCCATAATAAAATGACAATATCTATGTATCAGCAGATGAAGCGGGAAATCCCTGTGTAATCTGGGTATCAACAAAGACGTAGGAACAAAGGTTGCCAGATTTGGAATAAATTTTCTAGTAAATATTTTCTAATTACCTTACTTAAATTATTTGTTGTTCATTTTCATGCAATTTTATTTAAAATTAGCATGATTTTATAAAAACCTTTGATATCTGCTAAAATCTGCCACATTTTGAAATCGTTAGCATAATATGCCACAGCTTAAATTTTGGGTCCAAATCTGCCAAAGTGGCGGAAATCTGCCACAAATGGTCACACTGGCTCTAACGTGACGTCATGCGCTCTGATTGGCGTTCAACATCTAATGGCCGATTGCCGTATTTAGCGATTTTATTTTATCGATTATAATATTCATCTTGCTTTTAATTATGAAAAGAATCATAGTTTTAGAATAAGGAATTTTGAAATAATATACACACAAATTTTTTCAATGAAATTTACTTGTTGTCATCATGCCTATTGTTGTACTAGTAGCAGTGATGATGATTTAGATGAAATTGTATATAGGAGAATATATAGTATAGTATAGAGAACGAATAAACTTCGCCTTCGACATAACCAAGTATAGAATAAATAAAGAATAAATTCCGAATTAGTTAAAATTCGGAGGTAGGAAACGCAAACACTACTTAAACGTGTTAGAAATAAAGGATAGAAAAATTTCGCACTGGCAGACAATTGACACGGTACCTCAGTTGGCAGAGCGTCCGGGGCGTTTACCCGAGGTCGCGGGTTCGATCCCCGCCTGTGTCGAAATTTTTCTTTCCTTTATTTATTCTTTATTTATTAGCAATAATCCCCACATGAGGTTTTCACATGGTTTTCATGAACAAAAAGATTTAAATCAAGTATAGAATGTTTAATAAATAAATTCGGTTCAGTTATATTTTTTCTTGACAATTATCTGACTTGTCAGAGTGGTGAAATAAGAGCGTGGTGACAATGTCACGTGATGTTCGAAGTATTAGTACCTTTGCCAACCCCTTCAGGGATATTGGGCGTGTACGTTTGAGTTGAGTTACTTAATTAAGTATTATGATGTGGCGTAAGTTACTTCCAAAATAGCTGAAAAGCCGTGAAAAGAGTGAAACAATTCGATTTAGTATTGACGGAGATTATTCAATGCAAACAACCTAATCTTTCCTCGTTACCACACTCTTATCATATTATATAGGCGTTGTTAATAGACTTTAATTGCTACAACTAAGAAGTTGTAGCAATTAAAGTCCTGCACTGTTACACTTCAAAGAAGTGCACTCGCGCTGACGATCTCGTTCAATGTGACGCGTGTTAAACTGCGATTGCTCTTATTATGACAAACTTTTTAGTGTAGGATGCTAGGGACGGTTTATATAGCTCGTATTGGGGGCTATAGTGTACATAAGTGTATAATTTATATTTGTTAATTGTATATTTGATTAATTATTTTAAGAGCCTATTACAATGTGATATTATTTTATAATGATAACAACATCAGTAAGTCTAAAGCGCCATATGTTGACAAATATGGACACCGTAATTAAAACATAATAAACTTTAAGTCATATTAACCGTTGTTTTTATTAAAGGCTATGGGCCCATCACGCTTCCACTGCGTTTTTTCTTCCTAAAATACTAATATTATATGATAAGAGTATAAAAAATAAAGACAAAAACTTCAAATTAAAAACTAAACAGAAAAATTAAATATTATTATTTTTTATTTAAAAAAGAACCGCCTTCAAAAATCCAACTGAAAAGTATAAAATAATTTTTATTTATTTTATTATGTACAACTCTATTCAACTTCTTCTTTTTGAAGTCGGTGCCAAACCAATTTTCATGACAAAGAAGAACGAATATCAGTGGCCCGCCCAAGTTGAGTGAGTTCTCCACCCCATCAGCGTATGTCATCCTTATAAACCTTCCTTTTTAATCAATTAATAAAAAAAATCACATTAAAATTCATTTCGTAGTTTTACAGATTAAAGTATACATAAGGATGTCCGTATATCCCAGACAGGGAGAGAGAAAGCGACTTTGTTTTATACTATGTAGTGATTTAGATTCTCGATCGTCTTTTTACAAAGTGTTAGAAGTATTGGTTGTGCCAACTCGGTGCATGCATGTCTCTGTCGAATTGTTAATTCAGTTAGTTTGAAATCTGATAATCTTACATAACCTAACCTAACGTTAGTTATAATTTACTAGTATTAACAGTTTTACGGTGACATGTATATTATGATAATTTCTCGGAAGAAGAAGAAGAAGCGGAAGAAATTTCTTGATTTTTGAGCGCGATTGTGTTACCTACTGTTGTTGAGGCACTATCGAATGATTAATTATTCGTATGGTTTTCTCTATGTAGCAATTTTCATTTTGGATTTGTCTGTTTGGCACCGACTTCAAAAAGAAGAAGTTGAATAGAGTTGTACATAATAAAATAAATAAAAATTATTTTATACTTTTCAGTTGGATTTTTGAAGTCGGTTCTTTTTTAAATAAAAAATAATAATATTTAATTTTTCTGTTTAGTTTTTAATTTGAAGTTTTTATTTTTATTTTTTATTTTATACTTTTTAGTGATAAGTTCTTAAATCACTCTGGGTTTTTTTAGTGAATTAGTGATAGTTTTTGAGAGATAAGTTTTACTGTCCGCTTGTTTTATAGTTTTTTTAACAGGTAGTTATAATATTTAGTTATATAAATACTAGTAGGTAGTAATAACAGGTAGTTATAATATTTAGTTATATTTAGAAAAGCAAAGGATGCTTTAAGGAAAAGTCGCGTAAGGGAGAACGAAACACCCATCGAAAAAAAACAAAGACTTCAGCAGGGCAAGCACGAGCCGTATTTAAACTAGTTATCGCGTGGGATAAAGCAGCCATCTTTTACGCACTTACTTAGTATCGTATACTGCCATCTCATTCTAACCGTTATCGTGTCGATAACTCGTGCTTGCCCTTCAGAATGAGAGAGATCGTCAGCGTGCTGCTCTTGCTGCCGAAACAGATGAGCAAAGAGAAGTTCACCTATCACAAATGCGAAGAAACACTCTTATATATATGTAGCGTTGAATCGAGTAAAATCCCTTCAATTCATTATTCAGATTCAAAGAAATTACTTAAATGGTTAAGACTATTCCGAAAGCGCGAAATTCCCCATGACGAAAGCGCCTTGATTGAAATGACCAGGATGAAAAACATGATGTTGCAATATATATTTTTTTCTTTAATATAATTAAGAGTAATTTATTCATGTTTTTATATACATTTTTGTTCAATAATTTAGTAACTCTGTTTATTACTAATAAAAAAACTTTATTAACATATATTGATAAATTTCTGTCTAGTATTGATAACTTTACATACACACTTATATTTCAAACTAAGAAACCTCCTTTTTTTTAAGTCGGTTAAAGAACTTTTAACTTTTAACCCATCTTCTAAATGTAACGAATACTTTTCTGAAAACCGCATCCAAATAGCTTGAGCCAAACGTGAGATAATCGCGGACCAACACACATACATACAGGTCAAACATAGAACCTCCTTTCTTTTTTTGGTCGGTCAAGGCACTAAAACCTTCTCCTAAATGTAACGAATACTTTTCTGAAAACCGCATCCAAATAGCTTAAGCCAAACGTGAGATAATCGCGGACCAACAGACATACATACAGGTCAAACACAGAACCTCCTTTCTTTTTTTGGTCGGTTAAGGCACTAAAACCTTCTCCTAAATGTTACGAATACTGTCCTGAAAACCGCATCCAAATAGCTTAAGCCAAACTCGAGATAATCGCGGACAATTATACATACACACATACATACAAACAATCGAACTGAGAACCTCCTTTTTTGAAGTCGGTTAATGAAGTCGGTTAAAAATACATTTAATTGCTACAACCAAGAGCACAGTAACACTACAAAGAAGTGCACTCGAGCTGAGGAGCTTGTTCAATGTGACGCGTGTTAAACTGCGATTGCTCTAATTATGACTTCTTCAGCGGTTCAGGGCTGGGTTTGGATGGTGGGGGCGGTTCTAGTACTAAAGAAAGGGGGGAGGGATATAGTAGTTATCAGTTCTTTTTTTACAAAATTTTGTTTATTTGCAACCAAAAAATACACATACACACACAATCAAAATAAAGATGGTAAATTGTTGATTTAGTGTTTTCAGAACTTGTTACAAAAAAAAATAAGATAATTGTTTCTAATACATTTGAATTGCTCAAACTATGAGAGTAACACTACAAAGCAGTGCACTCGAGCTGACGAGCTTGTTCAATGTGACGCGTGTTAAACTGCGATTGCTCTAATTATGACAACCTCTTCAGCGGTGCAGGGCCGGGTTTGGGATGTGGGGGCGGCTGTGTTAGTGATTCAGAGAGGGGGGGTTATTGTATTTATTTGTTTTGATAAAATAAAAGATTTTTGTCTTTTGATTTGATGAATACCGACTGTAAACATAAAAAACCGAGGGAGAGTGTGCACGTTTAATGTTTTGTCAACGTTCGTCTTCAATTTCTTTCTTCATGAAGATAAAAAAAATATATAGTCACTTTCACTGACTTTAAAGGCACTTTCGTAATTATAATTAATGAAAGGAACCAACTTAGCAAGTTAGCGCAATAGTAAATGTGTTAATAATAATGGCTTATGGAATGAACAAGTTTACATTTGTTTTCTATATAAAATGGACGTCACAACAATATTATAGCGAGCAGACCCACTTTACATAGATAAGTAGACAATATGGTAAGATCTTTAATTTGACAGAAGAAGAGGTAGTGCAATATATATTTTTTTGCTATTTATACACTTATCTACATTAATATTATTTTATAAAGAGGTTTTTTTTGATACGCTTACTTCTTAATTTTTCAAAAATAACTCTGATTGTCATTTTTTTTATAGAATTTATCTCAATTCGTATGATGTCATTTTATTCATCCAAGCTGTTTCTACATACATACATATTCTCACGCCGTTAGTTCCTATTGGGGTAGGCAGAGACTATCGATCGCCACCTTGTACGATCCTGGCAAACCTCTCTGGCTTCGTTTACATCCATCAATCTTTTCATACATGCTCTTTAATTCTTCATACTGCGGACACCTGCCTTTTTGAGCACATTTTCTATTTGATCCAAATGTGTCCTCCGAGGTCGTCCTCTACTAACATTACCATCCACATTGGCTCTATATATCTCTTTCACCAATTTACTGTCATCCATCCTCTCTATGTGCCCAAACCATCTCAACATTCCTTTTTCTATCTTTCTTATAATATCATCTTTTAAACCACACCTTTCACGAATCACATCATTCCTCACACGATCACATAACCTTACATTACACACTTTTCTGAGGGATCTCATTTCTACTGCATTCACTCTACTTTCATGCTTCTTCTACCACACCCAAGCTGTTTCTATAAGGTTTTTTTTCACGAATACTGCGATTATTGTTTTCCTGCGATTATTGTTACCTCTCTTTTTGTGTCATGATAGTCCAGTGGGTAGAACACCCGCCCGAAAACAGAAGGGCATGAGTTCCAATCCTGGGTCGGGCCTACACCCATTTATCTTTACTAAAGTCATATGTGTGGTTAATTTATCATGGTTGTTAACGGTAAGGGAAAACACCGTGAGGAAACCCACATAGCTGAGTTGTACTTAGTCCTGTGACAGTGTATTCGTACATAACGGCGATAGGCCTGCCCTCTATCACGTGAGTACAGTGTCCATGCAAAATGTGGGTACTCTGAACATCAGGTGACAAAGTCACGTGATGTTCAGAAGTATTGGTACCTCTGCCAACCCCATCGGACATAAACGGCGTGAACGTTTATGTTATGTTTATGTACCTCTCTTTTTGTATATTTTATGATATTATAACGTCACGTAACTTATGACGACCTTACTTTCCTAAATACGCCCCTGTTGGCTCTCGCTAAACCACTTCGCGCCCGCCTATTAAATTTTTGGATATAATCCAAAAGACTTCTTAGTTGAATTATTAATTTTCAAATCCAAAAAGTTCTTGGAGAACCATCTGTCTAGAATTTCATTTATCTTGATTTTAAATTTAAAGCAAAGTGTTCTTAAGTATTAAAAATAAATTAACCCCTTTTATGCAATATTATATAAAACGTACGTTATTGCAAAGTTTAGTTTTAAATTACTGTGTAGCCGTGTTTTAGTGGTTCAAACTAATCGTAATTCGTATCAAATCTTAAAGTTTTTAGCGTTTCATAGCCGAATGACATAAAAGGAAACCGTGTTATTTTCGTCATGTCATTCGTCGTGTCGTCATTTTCGTCATCTGTCCGTCACAGCAATTTATTTTGCATAATTTTGATGCTACGTGCTTGAAAATTAATAAATAGATTAAAATTGTGAACCGGTTCAAGGTTTAATAACAAAAAATAATAATAAGATGGACCCATACAAGTATCTGTCGAAAATATTTTTTTTTCATTGACCCCGTACTCTTTGTATGCCATTAAATGGCCCTTTAAAGGCGACATTGATGTTACTAAAACCATATTTTTCAAAATAAATATTTAGGAAGATATATACAATTTTTCACTTAAGTATCTTATTGTTTTTATCCACAGAGATGTGGGTTTAAATTCCTATTTAGGCCTACACCAATTAAATTTGTCTTTACCATGGATTTTTGTGTGTTTTATATAATAATGATGCTAACGATGGGGGAAAATATCGTATGGAAACCCACATAGCTGACTTGCTCGTGGCCAAGTGGTAGTAGGTAGGTTAAAATGCTGAGTAGTGTGAGGCTCAAAATAGTACAACTCCATTTCTTCCCCTGACTGATCGTATGAGGCGAGTAAGGGTAATTTTTGGTGATGTGGTTGAAGACCCAGAAGAATTTTCTGATTCTGAAGCTCTGGCGACCCCTTTTAGGGATTTATAGACTTGATTTATTTTACCAACTTCCAAAAGTGGCTGAGGAATTTTTAATTTCTTAGCTCTGGCTACCCCTTCAGGGGATTTATAGCCGTGAGTATATGTATGAATGTATAGACTTGTGTATGTAAACGTGCTACCCCTGCCACTCCTTCGGAGATATATAACTTAAGTGAAGTTATGAACCTATCACTGATGAATCTCTATTTCACCATCATCTTTAGGGTTAAATCCGTATGAGCTAGTGGAAAAGTAGGTAGTATTTTATTCAAAATCGTATTATCGAAACACTAAGCAAAGTTTTAATTAAATTAAGTTACATTTCCGTGCACTGAAGCCATAAAACAACATTTTATCTTTCATAATGAGATGCAGCCATACAGCTCCAGCCGAATTTTTATATGCGCTCCTAGCGATCTGTTTCCATTATGCCGAAAAAGGATTTTAAGCTGGTCGCCTTAAAAATAATACATTTTTTATTCTATTTTTTCTTCGGAAAACTTACAGCCTAATATCTTAATAGCTAAATCAAAATATATAACTTAATGCCAATAACTAGTTTTCACACATTACTATCTAAATGGATAAATATATACAATAATAAATCACAATAAAGCATTTTGCGCACAGTAAACGTAAAACAAATTTAACATCACCGTGGTAAACAAAAGTAAAAAATGGACAAAGCAGCAAAACATAACAGAAACATAATTCTTAAATAACATTGCATAAAACAAATTAACTTTCAAAGAACTGATTCACCAGAGCCGATCTTATAGAATGTGCACTAGAACTATACATGCCAACATACATATTATTACTCACGGCCATAAATCCCAAAAAGGGGTAGCCAGAGCTTCAGAGCTAGAAACTCCTCAGCCACATTTGGAAGTTGATAGGGGACAAGATGGTAGACATAAAGCATCGTTGGTGATGGATCTCCAACCGCATCGTCCAAAAATGACTAAAAGAGCCCCCACCCTTAGTCGCCTTTAACGACACCCGTGGGTAGAAAGGGGTAGTGACATTCTAAGCCTGCACTTCACGGCAATAGATAATTTTTATTATTATTATTTTAAGTATTCTAATTTTGACAGCCCAATTCTTACTTAACATCGCACTAATTGAATATTATTCGATTACACCGTACTTCCCATTTCATTGGTTTTTCAGGTATTCTTGTCTAGAGAACAAAAACAGAAATAGTTGAAATCGTTTGGTTTGAACGATTTTGATCTGGTTTTGCAATATGGTCAAGAATCATTTCATGCTCCAGTTCACCTATCGTATAAAATGTATTTATGCTGCCAATGACCCTCTATCGCTTACTCCGCGGTCTCACTTACAGAATCGAATATTTCTTTTTGAATAAACTGGAAGCTTACTTATTAAGTGATAACTTTAAAAATAATAGCTGTGTAGTGTCGGCTTAGAATAGCACTACCCCATTACTGCCCGTGGGTGTACGCAAGAGGCCGCTAAGGATATTGGGGCTTTTAAAGTGATCTTTGACCCATCACTAACAACCTTTGTTTTACAATCTTTTTCACACTTAACTCCCTAAAGTGGATGAGGAATTTCGTATTGTGAAGCTCTGTCTACCGCTTTTAGGGATTTATAGCCGTGATCATATTTATTTATTTATAATGTATGTTTAAAAATAAGACGGCTTATACTACAACATTGCATGATATGAAAACGGGGAAAACAATCGCCTAATCGGTTGCTGTTGGTTTCTTTGTAGAAGGATAAGACCAGTAGTGAAAATGTTTTGTCTGAAATAATAGTACATACATACATACATACCAGCAAGTTTGCATTTCCTTACATAAAAGCGTTCTGTCCTCGAAGGAACTAAACCTTTTCAGGTCTTCTCGGGTATACCAGATAGTGGTTCCCGTGGTAAAGACTGCCTTTGCCAGGCAAAACGGCCTGACGCCCTTCATATCTATACAGTGTGTCCAGTAAATAAACGCCCAACCGTTAACCACCAATAGAGGACCCTGTGAAGTGCCCGGAAATTCATTTTTTTTTTTTTTAGAAATAAGCCAGGTATAAGTTGTTTTTTATTTTTTTGAATTCCTTTAGGCTATTTTGTTATGGTAAGAGGGCAAAAATAGGGATATCAGCATATTTTTTTTTATTAGACTCCTAATGAAGCAAAGAACAGCTTGGTTAGCAAAAATTGAGGATTAGAAGAGAATCGGTTAGCAAGAGGAGGACAACTTTAACCTGGCTTATTTCTAAACCATTAAACCTTTACTACAAGTTAATTAAATAATAAAAAAAAATTGCATTTCCGGGCACTTCACAGGGTCCTCTATTGGTGGTTAACGGTTGGACGTTTATTTACTGGACACCCTGTATATAACAAAATGGCACAAAACGGTGTCATTCACAAAAATGACTCCACCTACCAATTAAAAAATAAACTGTATAAGTGGCTGCTCGATACAGACTACAACGACACAGAAAGCATATTACATCCCTGTATATAATAATAATATAACTATAATGCATATTTATTTTTGAAAAAAGTTTATTCATTTATATATTATTCATTTCTTCATTACTAACCCGACTAACCCCTTTGTAAATATTATGTTGTTTAGTTTTAGAATTGCTTGTTAATTTTTAACCACTTACTCAATTTATTCTATTTTTTTTCTACCTTAAATAGTAGTGCAACATTTAAATTCGACTGTTAACTGGTTTCCCGAAATACAGGCCTAGCCTAGTTTGGGAACCCCTGTAAAATTCAGCATAAATGTAAATGTCTTTTTATCAAATAAACATTTTTTTTACATACATGTACTCACGGCTAAAATCCCTAAAAAGAGTAGTCAGCGCCTCAGAATTATAGTTTCTCGGCCACGTTTGGAATCAAGGTTCTTTGTGATGGGTCTTCAACCTTATCGCCCAAAAATCACTTAACAAGCCCGAAGACCTTTAGTCGCCTCTTACGAGCACCAACGGACAGAAAAGGGGTAGTGCTATTGTAAGCCGACACTTCATAGCAGAACAGGGTTTGCTATATTATTTTCAATCAGATTGTTTGATAATTAGACTTCATTAGGAGCAGTATATACAATTAATACTACTAGAGTGATAGGTAACATATGGTTAGCAATTGTTTTTTTGTTTAGTATTTTTTCACTGACTATTGTCCAATCATAACAATAAATCATACATAATCATGTGTAAAAGACCGGTTTGATGATTTGTTGGTTGCGGAACTGACTGTGAGTAGAACATTGCAAACAAATAAAAATAAACCTTGTGTTGTTAAATGGTTAGTCTAATACATAGACATAGGTGATTTGTTTTAAAGTTTTGATTTAAACAATAACAATTCATACTATGGGTGGCAGAGATACCATACTTTTAGATAAAGCGTATCATTCGTGTCAACCATTTTAAATAAAAAGTTCATTCAAGTTAAGTCAATTCAGAAAAGTCACATTTGCGTAGGAGTGACTAAGGATTCAAACCCACACCTCACTCCTACTGAGTTCTTCTCAAATAACTAGCAGGATCTAAGCATTAATCCACATAAATCATAACAAAACATAACATAAACGTTCACGCCGTTTATCCCCGAAGGGGTTGGCAGAGGTACCAATACTTCTGAACTCACATGGCAAGCGCCATCTAGTTTCCAGAGAAGGTACCCACGTTTTGCTTAGACAGTGTACTCACGTGATAGGGGGCAGGCCTATCGCCGTTTTGTACGAATACACTGTCACATGACTAAGTACAACTCAGCCATGTAGGTTTCCTCACTATGTTTTCCCTCACCGTTAACAACCATGATAAATTAACCTCACATATAACTTTAGAAAAGACAAATTGGTGAAGGCCCGTCCCAGGATTGGAACTCACGCCCTTCTGTTTTCGGGCGGGTGTTCTACCCTCTGGACTATCATGTCGCCCACATAAATCAATAAATAAATAAAAAGTAACAATGGAACTAGGCCCCCTGCAAGTGTGCTCTAGGCAACCGTGTAGCGTTTATTTAATTTCCTCAAAGGCATTACGTGGAAAAAGCATGTTTTTGAGTGGCAGCCCTGGCTCCAGCGTTCAATGCCACGGAACCCTCGACAAACACAATTTGATGTACCCCTTTGAAGATGCGAGAATGATTTTTCCTTTCGTATTTTCATAGGACTCGAGAGCCCTTCGCAGTGTTAATGTATGAAAGTTTTTCGCGTGCTTATGACTGTCGCTTTTAAGATGTCATGTTGGGGAAGGGTTAAATTTTTTCTTTAGTTATTGTAGGTCCCGCTTCAAAGACGTACCGATATTTTCTCTTCTATTAAATACTATATTTTGTGTGTAAAAATTATGTAAATACTGTGGGAGTAGTAAAAAAGATGTGAAGTGGCAACCCTGTCATTATTTAGAATTAGTAACATTATTTTTTGATCAACACTGATTTTGTCGTGCGTTAAAATTCCTCAGGCGTACATGCATTTACTCACGGTCATAAATCTCAAAAAGGGGTAGCCAGAACTTGAGAGTTAGAAACTCTTCAGCAAAATTAAGAAGTTGATAGGGGAGAAGATGTTAGAAATAAAGAACCGTTGGCTTAAAAAAGCCCCATACCGTTACTTGCCTCTTACGACACCCGTGTTTAGAAAGGGGTAGTGACATTCTAAGTCAGCATTACACGGCAAACGTACGTTTGCGTTCTTAGTTGTAAATAGAATACAGCCTCAGCATTGGTATTCCCAAAACTGTCTTATTCATGTTAAAGGATTCTTCGTTTTTCTGACAAAATGTACCCTCCAATATATTAGATAGACGTTGAGAACGTTCACGGTTTTGTCATGTAGATTACCTTAACAAAACACTTTGCCTACCCGTGCTACCGTAAAGTGCTTTGCGCAGAAAAATTGCCTTGTATCTTTCTCTATATCAGTTGGTATAGTCCAACTCAAATAGATAGGATGTGACTTTTGAGTGGCACTACACGATATTAAATTAAAGTACAAAAAGAAGCACGATGCTTTCATGTTTTTAAGAAAAATAGTAATAATAAAAGAATAATTGATTAATAGGTTTTTTTTTTGGTTTTAATATTAAAATTTGAAGTATTTACTATGGTCTACTGATAGTTTTCAGCAAAAAAAGGCAAAGGCTTGTTCAGGCGCAATAGTCATCCAAAAGATCTCCACAACTAACAACCACTGTGTTGTCCTTATACATCGGGTTCCAGCGGATTTCACCAAGTCGTTCGTCTAACTTGAGAGAAGCCTACCCGCAATGCGTCGGTTTAATTAAATGATGAAATAAATGATCAGTCTAAAAATTGCAAGAAATTTTATTTGAACAATCGTCAAATAAACGATAGCAACTGGCAGTTATGCCTCAAACGACCATAAATTTTAATGTCACGAATACTGGCACACGACTAAGTATAACTTAGTTATGTGGGTTTTCTCACGACGTTTTTTCTCATCCTTAACAAAATTTATAAACGAACCATACGACTTTGGAAAAAAACTAATCGGTGTAGGCCCGACCTGGGATTTGAGCCAACGCCCGTCTGCATGAAGGACGTTGTACCACCCACTGAGCTATCTTAGCTGTTCACCTTCATCACCCTTTTAAACAATTTATAGATTAACATATAAATCACAAACTAAATAAGTAATAAAGATAATCAAGCTTAGTCACACTAGCGCCATCTTTCACATAAACATATTTGCGTATAACTGTATCTGTCAGCGAGTAGTTGTCTGAAGCAATGCGACACTTTGAATGACGTCTCCATAAGATTATGTTCAGACAAATGTATCACAGAAAATATATCCACATAAACTTGGGTACTTTGGTTCGAGATAAATACTTATTTTATGGTATATAAGCTGTGCTTACCAATATTTAGAGGGATATAATCAAAAAAGGGCGAAAGAGGTAGCAATGAAATAAAGATTGAGTTGTCTAGCTCATCGCCCAGCAATAACCTAAAATGCCCCATATCGTTTTTCACGATGAATGTGTTAATGAAATGTGAAGATGTTATTCCGATACTATTAGCCGGCGCTAGACATCCTACCCAACAATCAGCAAAATACAGTATCCTTAAAGTTGGGTTACCGACATCAAGCATACACATATTCATATATTCTAGGCTATATATCACAATAAAAAGAGGCAGAATTATATATTCTTCTGCTACTTTTGGTTGATATAAACATACATATACTCACGGCTATAAATCCCTTAACGGGGTAGCCAGAGCTTTGGAATGAGAAATTCCTCCGCCACTTTTGGAAGTTGATTTGGTAAAAGATGGTAATAATAAAAGATTTCGGTGACGGGTCTCCAACCACATCGCCCAAAAATCACTTAAAAAGCCCCTATACCCTTAGTCGCTTCTTACGTTCACCCGCCGGAAGAATTGGGGTGGTGTTATTCTAAGCCAACACTACACAGCTTTTGGTTGATAATATATTCTAAACTATATATTCGTTCTTCAGCTACATCACTCGACAGTCACTTAAAGCGCTAATACCCTCAGTCACCGCGTATGATACCCACCGGAAGAAATAGGTCAGTAATATTCTTAGCCGACACTACACAGCAAAATACGGGTTATATGACAACATTTACAAATCTTCTTTTCTCTTTTAGAAAACACATCGCATCATTAGTTAAATCTATTTAAATAAAGAATAAATAAATGAAAGATTCGAAAAAAAATAATTCTTTATTTATCTATACTTATAATAAATCTGTAGAGAGGTCAATTCTGTACATGAAATATATTTTCAAAATAACTATCAGGTGGTGATTAGGGATCGATACTGATGCCAAAAATGCAATCAGTAAAATTTTTGTCTGTCTGTCTGTCTGTCTGTCTGTCTTTCTGTCTGTCTGTCTGTCTGTCTGTCTGTCTGTCGGTTTGTATGTTCCTTATGGAAACAAAAACTACTCGACGGATTTTAACGAAACTTGGTACAATTATTCTCCATACTCTTGCGCAGGTTTTTGTATACATTTCAGCAGAGTAGTAAAGGGGAATTTTGGGAAATTTTGGGAAAACCGGAAAAGTTACTCCATTTTTTAAGCTTCCGTCACGTGTGCAGCCTTAATGGTTAAACTTACATAGAAATCATGTATGACAGAAATATTCTTCACAAAAATATCTAAAAAAAAAATCACAACAGTTTATGTCTATCTTTAACGGCTAACTCACAATAACACGTGTAATTCCTGATAGCTTAGCAGTTCGGACCATTCTGATTATATTTGTTTACTCTTATGTTTGTAAACCTCTCACTCATCCCTAATTTAAAAAAGGTAACATTATTACCTATTCAATAAAAAAAGAAACATAGAAATCGGTAGAGAAACACCGAAGTTATACATTAAATAAGCCATCGCGCCCGTGACCAAAACCAAATCTTTACTAATTTACATATAACATACTAAATGGCGCCAGTAGTTGCATCCTACAGAACGTAATGATTTACTTTTTAGATTGTTATAAATTAATCATAGCGTTTCATTCCAAAATTTGCTATTAAACGCAAATACTGAACCTTTCATTAAAGCTCATTCAAAATCACCAAACTACACTGTTTAGGGAGTGTTATAAATTTATTAAATTGAAAACATTGCGCTGAATTTCACAATGCTTGAGCAGTGACTGAAGAAACCTCAGATATTTAAAAAAAAACGCTACCCGTGCGAAGCTGGGACAATTCACTAGTTAGTAATAATCCCCACATGAGGTTTCCATGAACAAAAAGATTTAAGACAACTAGATTTAAAAAAATATATGTAAAGTTTTAATATTAATTTAATAAAGAATAAATAAAGGAAAGAAAAATTTCGACACAGGCGGGGATTGAACCCGCGACCTCGGGTATACGCCCCGACGCTCTGCCAACTGAGCCACCGTGTCAATTGGCTGCCAGTGCGAAATTCTTCTATCCTTTATTTCTTTTACACGTTTAAGTAGTGTTTGCGTTTCCTACCTCCGAATTTTTTTACTAATTCGGAAGGCCACTTGTCTACCTTTTCAGATAGAATGCAAATGTTGAAAACGCCTATCACATAATTTAAATCTTTCTGTTCATGAAAACCTCACGTGGGGATTATTACTAATAAATAAAGAATAAATAAAGGAAAGAAAAATTTATCATGAACAAAAAGATTTAAATCAAGTTTTAATATTGCAGCACCTATCTCAAATAATCGCAAGATCTTTTGATCTCGTGCTCTCTTGCTTAAAAAAACGCGGACTTTTTTCTGCATGCAGCTACGTTTTCACGTCAAATTAATTGCTTAGAAACTCAATAGATCACATGAAATTATGTGTAAGCTTTTAGACTGGGATTAGATGGATATCAATTTGATGTATGTACAGTATTGTCGGCTTCTGTTCGAATCGGTCTTATTCCACGAAATTGAGACAAAGAGGATTTAGGAGATTAAGTTCAGCTCAAAATTGATTGGTTACCTGTAATATTGACTTCAGTGAAGTGAAGTTTATTAACGATAGTTTTAGTACTGAAACAGGAGCGGAAGTAATCAGAATTAAAAATCGCGGCATTTCGTTTTATATCTGAAAATTTATTGACGCAAAATTGTCTCAAATCGAGTGATAGAGCGAAACATTCTGTAACAGCATTCTGTTCACTAATTATCATGAAATATGAAGGTTATGCAGTTTTAGATCCAAGCAATAACAGAAATAGCACAAGGTTAGATAAAAAAATATATTCAAACTTTCTCGCCGTATAACCCCGAAGGAGTCGGCAAAGGTACTAATGCTTCTGAACATCACGTGGGATTGTCACCTGGTGTTCAGAGTACCCAGTTTTTGCTTGGACAGTGTACTCACGTGATAGGGGGTAGGCCTATCGCCGTATTGTACGAATACACTGTCACTTGATAAAGTACAACTTAGCCATGTGGGTTTCCTCGCGATATTTTTCCTCACATTAGCCACCATGATAAATTTACCACACATATGACTTTAGAAAAGACAAATTAGTGCAGGCCTGACCCGGGATTTTAACCCTCATCTTCTGTACGATAAACGGTGTTTTACCCTCATAGCTAACAAGACTGTTGAAAAAAATATAATTAAAAGGCATTAAACAGCACTAAAAACGTATAACTAAACCAACTCTCAATTTAGAACAAAAACGAATGGAGATATGTCTCATTTTGCATGCGAAGCGACGCACGGCATATAGCTCACTTTATAACGTTATGCTGAATCCTAAATCATGATAATTACCGTGAAAGCAATTAACGCTTTCAGCAAATTCGTTAAAAACTAAAGTCTCGTGTCTCTCCACCCGACCGGCGGGGTTTTGGTCGGTGTTATGCAGTAGTGTAACTTATTTAATAATTTCCGTTATTTCTTTTACATTGGAAAATTTATAAGTTTTATGTAATTTAGTGTAATGCTTGTGTAAATAAGTTTATTTACACAAGTCACAAGTTTAAATAAGTTTATACACTACTTACCAATACCATTATATGAAAACTGATAGTTTAAGCTTTTTCTGTTTATTGTTGCCTGAAATACAGGTAAATTACCTAGCTCAGGAATAGGAAAATATAATATTTTTGTACTTTAAATAACTCTAAAGGTTAAGAAAAATTTTCGTACTTTTGAAAAATAAATATTTTTTTATTATTTATTATTATTATTTGTGTCGCAGGATAAACAGAACATTGGAATTTGCGATATAAACAGTGCTCTTTTGTTGTACAGATATTTTATAATAATGGTGTTGCCAGATTTAAATGCCTCATGTAAACATATTTATATTATATTATATTATATTATTTATGGCTGGCATTTTTTAGACACACATATACACATACACTAACGCCGTTAGTTCCCATTGGGGTAAGCTGAGACTATCGATCGCCACTTTTTACGATCCTGGCAAACCTCCCTAGCTTTGTTCACATACATAAATCTTTTCTTACATGCTCTTTTATACTTCAAACTTGGAACATCTGCCTTTTTGAGCCTTTTTCTTTGAAAATGGATGGTATTTTTTTATATATATTTAGTTAGAAAAGGTTGGCGTTGCTTCTACATTAACCACAGATAATGCGATTTCAAAACTATATCATCATCATCAGCCAATAGACGTCCACTGCTGGACATAGGCTTCCCAAAGATTTCCACAACTATAAAATTTAAACCTAATTTTACTTTTGATTAAAAAAAATATATATGGTATAATAGATAAGAAAACAATTGGTATAAATACATAAGTACATATATTTTATATCAATTAGAAAAAATAGGATTGTAAACAAAGAAACGTCAATGACCTTTTAGTATTTTAGTGTTCTTACCAATATAACCGCCGGCGACGTAAACATCGAATACGTTACTAATTGTAAACAGATTTTTTTATCTAATTTAATCGTATACTTGTAAAACAGACGTAAACCACACAATACGTTCCCTATAATTACTTTTATACATACTCACGTTAGCCAACATTGAGGTATGCAGAGAAGAGACTGTGGCGACCTCTAGACGGTGAACTCATTCGCGCACTAGCAGGGTCATAAAGAATTCAAATCATTTCTTCATCCATAAGTACTGCATGCTACTTTTTTAAAACTTTTTAAAATTAGCTTTCCCTTAAAGAGACAGACTCTTAGCTGGCGTACTAACATAAAAGCACATTTAACCAAAATCAGTATAGCGATTTTACGGATTTTATTGCTACAAAAATAAAATGATTAAATACATAAATATAGAACAGGTGTTTTTAAGTATTTAATAAAATTAAACTAATCCAAAACTCACAATAAACCTTATAAGTCACACTAAAAGCTCCTATGTATAAAATTAAAAAGACAGATTAAATTCCCCGAGTGACTGACAGCCAATATTAATGCCAAACGCACCACATAATTCAAGTACCTGACTTATCTTTAATATCGAAATGTTTTGTATGTGTGAACCCGTGCTAGGCCGGGACGGGCCGCTAGTCAATTAATAAAAGACATTGCTAAAAAAACCCAGAGCCGGCGCAAATCAAACTTAACTCTAATAATAGGTATAATCTACATACTCACTAACCATTTCTAGACTTAAAATATAATAAATTTGTTTTGTGTATCAATATACATATCATTACTTTTGTTAACTATACACTAGTTTACAGTGTTATACATTTTATTCACCGCGATTTTACATATTGGATCTTTTAGCATCGATTCATCAATCAGTAATCGATTACTGTCATTTTTTCATTACTATATAATGTCAATACCCATTCCAAATTTTTGCATTGGAAAAAATTAATAACCTAATTTTTTTTTTTCATTTAATTGTCTTTCGTCTTTTATCTCCAGTTAATACTTAATTTTTAGCTCGATGAGTCTACGACTGTGTTTTATATTTGAAGAATGTGAAATTCCAGTGTCATAGAAGTATTTTGCTGTGTAGTGTAGTGTACTTGGCCACGGACGCCTTCAATATAGGTAGGAACAATAAAGTTACGTTTTAAATTGTAGTATTATAATATATAGTAATAAGTAATAATATAGTATAAAGGGAAACAACAATACTATTTTTATACTTAGGAACTTTTTGTAACTAAAATTAAAATAACAATCAAATAAAATGCTTTGTAGTGCCAGCTTAGAATAGCGCTACCCCTTTATTCCGGTGGGTGTACGTAAGAGGCGTCTAACGGTATTGGGGGCTTTTAAGGGATTTTTGGGCGATGCGGTTGGAGACTCATCACAGTCATCACCTACAACCTTTATTTTACCATCTTTTCCCCACACAACTTTCCAAAAGTGGCTGAGGAATTTCTAATTCTTTAGCTCTGGCTACCCCTTCTAGGGATTTATAGCCGTGAGTATATGTATGTATGTATGTATGTATAAAATCTACGATTTTATTCCCGGCAATGGTTTGTTTACAATCCTATTTTTCTAGTTGATATAAAATATACAAACATAGGACACAGATTAAGTTAGCCCTAAAGTAAGAACAACTTAATGACTTGTAATGTGGGATACTACCTCAACGATCAATTTAATTTTATATAATAAAAATATGAATAACATGCAAGACAGAGTTCATCAAACAAATGTTGCCCTTAGAGGGATTTGAACCCACGACCACCTAGAACGGTCTAGGGGATAGTCACCAAACCATTCGGCTTATAAATAATAAAACTAAATAATACCAAATTAAAACGCTTGATATTAAAATTATAATACTACACAACACCGTCCCGCGCAAAAGCATTGCAACATCTTGTACTAATTGGTTCGCGAACCAAGATCTTCTACAATTTATGAACGCACTAGTGCCGGCTTCGAAGCATCATGGCACACCTTTTTATTACGTCTTAATTAGAACGAGTGTCTTAGTCGTGACAGATAAATATTAAACGATGTTATGGCTGTCCAATAAGTCCATTTTTATGCTGCGTTCGTCGGTGATTTTAAAATAAGATAATGAAAGTTAAGGCGGTTCGAGGGAGCTAGGAAAATATTCTGAGCAGAACATCCTATTGTGCAACAAATAATATTTAGGTTGTAATTTGTGTGCCAAAAAATATGTTACATTATGAAAGATCTGAGTGAGCCGCGACTGTGCACATAGATTACAATAGGCAATTCAGTCCGTCAATGTTTGTGCGAGAGCTGTCGCTCTATGCGTTATCTTTACAAAATATACTAGCGCTACAAGTAACAATATTATTGACAATAAATAAAGAATAAATAAAGGAAAGAAAAATTTCTACACCGGCGGGGATCGAACCCGCGACCTCGGGTAAGCGCCCCTTAATTATGTTTACTTTACGCCCCGTATTTTTTCTTTCCTTTATTAATTCTTTATTTATTAGTAACTAGTGGATCGTCCCAGCTTCGCACGGGTAGCGTTGTTTTTTAAATATCATATAATATAAAAGTGAGACTTTTACAAACGTAAGAGTAAACAAACATAATCAGAATGATCCGAACTGCTAAGCTATCGGGAATTACACGTGTTATTGTGAGTCAACCGTAAAAGATAGACATAAACTGCTGAGAATTTTTTTTTAGATAATTTTATGAAGAATATTTCCGTCACACATGATTTCTATGTAGGTTCAACCATTGAGGCAGCACACGCGACGGAAGCTTAAAAAATAGAGTAACTTCTCCCGTTTTCCCAAAATTTCCCAAAATTCCCCTTTACTACTCAGCTGGAAAGTATATAAAAACCTGCGCAGGTGTATGAAGAATAATTGTACCAAGTTTCGTTAAAATCCGTCGAGTAGTTTTTGTTTCCATAAGGAACATACAAACCGACAGACAGACAGACAGACAGACAGACAGACAGACAGACAGAAAGACAGACAGACAGACAGACAAAAATTTTACTGATTGCATTTTTGGCATCAGTATCGATCCCTAATCACCACCTGATGGTTATTTTGAAAATATATTTCATGTACAGAATTGACCTCTCTACAGATTTATTATAAGTATAGATAATCCCCACATGAGGTTTTCATGAACAAAAAGATTTGAAATATTATTGACACAAGTAAGGTTAGGATGGTTTTGAAAAAGAGGAATTGAGAATGTGGCAGTGGTTGTCAGTCACATATGTAATAAACTATTTGTATTTTTATTCTGCATGTGGTTTTATGTTGAGATTAAGTAAAATCTTCAATAGTATTCGAAAATCGATACAAACTTTTCCCAGAAGAGTTGGTCCAAGTTATGATTGAAAAGGATTCTTAGTGACTCCGGTCTGATTGCAGAACCTAGAAATAACCTATAAATACTATGTATGTGTCTGGAAACTCTAATATGGATACGACTTAGTCATGATACATTACGAACCATATTAGTCGAGATCAGAGTTTTAGAGGATTCTGATTTAAAACGCATTATTGTATTATAATTGATGTTTACTGTATATTTTCGATATGATATAGCTTACGCCTTATATAGCTACGTTAAACGAGTGGAGTCCTATTTTATTATTTTATTTTATCACCGATCATCGTTTATTTTATAATGTTTGATATAATATGGACATGATATATATGTATGAGAGTGCTGTCGCCGCTGTATTATTACAACCTGTCCCATATTACATGAAAATTCTGTCCGGCAAAGGGTAGCAGACTTGAACTGTCGCGTGTGTGTTCTACGAATAAATTGCTTTGCTATCATTTAGAGATAAATAGGACGCAAACGAAATATCTAAATCGCATTTCAGCAATATTATTTAGAGTCCATGATATCCACCCTATTCTTTCCAATTTTGATCAAACCACCTGGGTAATGCAAATCAAATTTTCTTACATCTTACCCTCTCTTTTTGCTTCAAATGCTTAGAAAGAGAAAAAAGATTGCATTTCGCAAACCACGTTTATTCTTTAGTCATACATACAAGAGCAACCTTCACATCAACTTGCAGTTTCAAGTCGCGTATAAGGAAAATTAGACTTTATAAAAGTTTTACGTAAACTTCGATTTTACCTCATTACACGTAAGTTTACCTAAGCTCTGGTTAGACTTCTGACTGGTGTTGCCACATCAGATATTATTACCTGAAATTAAGGTTTTTGTTAACTTAAGTTTCGAAGTGTTTGAGGAAAATATTAAAAACATGGTAATATATTTTATTTTCATTAAGTAGCCGTGCCTTAATTAGCCGTGTAGTGCCGGCTTAGAATAGCACTGCCCCTTTCTACTCCCGTAAGAGGTAAGAGGCGAACAAGAGTATGGGGCTTTTTAAGTTGTTTTTGGACGATGCGGTTGGAGATCCATCACCAACGATACTTTATTTCTACCATTTTGTCTCCTCCTATCAACTGCCGAATTTGCCCGAGGAGTTTCTATCTCTGAAGATCTGGCCACCCCGTTTTGGGATTTATGGCCGTGAGTATATGTGTGAATATATCACGACTCAAAACTGACCACCAAAATATCTTTCTAATTAAATAATTAGAAAAATTAAATTAAACGGTTAAAATTAAAGGAACTTTGGGTATTTCACAAAGAACTGTTGGCCACACTGACTCATTTTATTACTATGAAGAACTGCATAACTTTTAGTTTCTTACTTTTTTATATTTTTATTCCGTACATGTCTGGAGACAGAAAGTTTTAAAAAGACTGGTACAAAAGTTATACGGCATTAATAAATTACCACGACGGTGAAGTTTAACGAATACACAAAACATAGAACAAGAAATAATTTAAATATTAAATTTTATACGGACATGTTAAAGATCAAGTTAGCCCCAAACTAAGTTAAACTTTTATTATGTGGTACTAACTCAACGATATATTTAATATAATATATTTCACATCTAAATAATATCCAAGAATAAGAAACAATCATTTATGCTTGGCATGTGCATTTATGTAAATGTTGCTCTCAGCGGGGATCGAACCCTCTGAACCGATAAGCTAGTATACTATACACAAAGTCAAGTTTAGAGACTTGACGTGAGGTTAAAGATGAGGAAAATCATTGTGAGGAAACTCTAGTTATACTTTGTCATGTGACGTTAGGTTAGCTCAATACATATTATATTATATATCCAGGCCAAAAAATATATTATAGAATACAAAATGTTTTATTGCACATCCCAGTAAAAACGCATTTCAGACATAATGATTTTAAGTACAAATATAAGATCAAATAAAGAATGTGATCAAAAAGGCAGGAGTCCAAAGTATAAAGAAAAAATAAATAAATGAAACGAGGGAAGTTAGTCAGAATCGTACAAGGGGGACTGAGAGTGTCTGCCTCCCGCAATGGGAACAAATGGCATTCGTATATTGATCTATTAATGTAAAATTGTCGATCTTATCACTTTAAGAGATATCTTCCAGATCACCTTTGGATCGCATAATCTGGATGACTTTTCACTGCTACTGGTTGCTATCAAACTAACACTTCATACGTATCTAAATGCTCAAGCGTGAGTCGAAATGTTTAGAAGAATAGTTAAACAAAAAGTTAAGCTTTATTTTATGATTAATACATACATACATATACTCACGGCTATAAATCCCTAAAAGGGGTAGCCAGAGCTGAGAAATTATAAATTCCTCAGCCACTTTTGGAAGTTGAGTGGGGAAAAGATGGTAATAAAGGTTGTTAGTGATGGGTCTCCAACCGCATCGCCCAAAAATCCCTTAAAAAGCCCCAAGTCCGTTAGTCACCTCTTACGTACACCCACCGGAAGTGCTATAGTAGCAGTAGTGCTATTCTAAGCCGACACTACACAGCCGATTAATATTTAATAATGATTAATATTTAATTAATGATTTTGTATTTAGTTCCAGCGTAGCTAGTATGACCGACCTTTTCACTAGATATAATAATAATATGTCTAGGAGAGGCGAGAAACTAAAAGTGTTCCCAAAATAATATTTTGTTATTTCTCCAAAATGCCTAATACATTTTATAGCTAAAATTTACAACAAAAGCAAAGTTCCAGGTTATATAGCTCGCTGTAAATGTCGCTCGCGCTAGCTGGGCTGATATATGTAAAACATCGATAATAAGCAGTTGAAAAACAAAATACTAGAAGACTTTAGCCGTGTAGTGTCGGCTTAGAATAACACTACCCCATTTCTACCCGTGGGTGATCGTAAGAGGGGACTAAGGGTATAAGGGCTTATTCAGTGATTTTTGGGCGATGTGGTTGGAGACCCGTCACCAAAAACATTTATTATTACCATCTTTTCCCCAATCAACTTCCTAAAGTGGCTGAGGAATTTTTCATTCCAAAGCTCTGGCTACCCCGTTTAGGGAATTATAGCCGTGAGTATATGTATGTATGTATGTATGTAAAATACTAGAAGCGAATGCAATATTTTTTTTACAACTAAACACACTAATAGGGCTTCTAGATACGACGTTGCGGGTTCGATGATTGATTCTTAGTCTAGAAGTCATTTAAAGATGTAACTAGCAGACCGCTCTGTCCTCACACGGCTAGTGTTGTAAGCGTGATGATACATTGCCTGGAACGTGTTTCTAGTAATTGACATAATAATTAATAAAAAAACTGGAATGAAAGTATCTTATGACCTTCCCTTGGTTCTAAGCCGTCTCCCCCTAATTTTCAGCTAGATATAAAAATTGTGACATTATTTTATACATGTAAGTGTTATAATTGAAACAACTATTGATTTTCGGATATTTTAATCTCGTGTTATTAGAAGGGAAGAACACTAGCAAGACTCCAGATAACATTAGCTCTTTTTGTACATAGCAAATATTAAACGCAAATGTAACTTAAAATTTTGTGAAGGTAGTTAGTATTAATAATTTTATAGTACTGTATAATGACAAATAACACCTCAGTCTTCCCGTGACCATGATAACTGAAAAGTTTTCGAAACGTCGTCGGGCTTTAAAAATAATGTAATAACACGCGATTAAAATATCCGAAAATCAATAGTTGTTTCAATTATAATGTGCAATCGTGAAAATCTTAGAAAATACTATGTAAGTGTTATGTGTGTATAGTGTTTATAGGTGTGTATATACTCTTTCATTAATTAAAGCATACTTTTATTTGCTACCATACATTATTAATAATTATTAAACAAATAATAACATACAAGAAGAGTTGCCGTGTAGTGCCGGCTTAGAATGTCTCTACCCCTTTCTACCCACGGGTGTCGTAAGAGGCGACTAAGGGTATTGGGGCTTTTGTTTTGGATTTTTGGGCGATGCGGTTGGAGACCCATCACCAAAAACCTTTATTTTTACCATCTTTTCCCCACTCAACTTCCAAAAGTGGCTGAGGAATTTATGATTCCTTAGTTCTGGCTACCCCTTCTAGGGAAATATAGCCGTGAGTATATGTATGTATGTATGTAATAAATAACATACAAGAAGAGTAGACTACTGTTGCCATCAGAAGACATCTGTCTGTTAGTGTTTGGGTATATTTATTCAGACAAATTTTGTTAGTCAGTTTAAGAAACGTTTCCATTTTCACTGCGCACGATATATTTTCAAGGTATATAGGTACATAATTAAGTTATCCCACTTTGGCACCCAGTTTACAATAAATATTCAAACAGGCGAATATACAATACATTGGTTTATTGCTTCAAGTTTCTACTATATAGATACATACATATACATACATATACTCACGGCTACAAATTCCAAGACGAAGGAAGAAATGGGGTAGTGCTATTCTAAGCCGACACTACACAGCTTATTATTGAGTAATGATTTATTTAAAATAGATAATGTACTTATAAGGACCTTTATGAAAATATTTTTTAATTATTTAAACTGATTTCGCTAGGTTTACCAAAATAATACAATGTGGCAATCGATATTCTTTGCCTTTACTCGTAGGAATGGGTGCCCTGGTATGCCGATACACTTTGCGTAGTTGTGTAAGTGGAGAGTGCTGTTATATTTTGATCTGTCTACTTATGCTTAGGGGTGGCAGGGTTCGAGTCCTGCTGGTTGCGAAAATGTTTTCTTTCCTTAATTGATTAGTAAGTTCAAATTAGTTAAGTTAATTATGTGGCAGATGCAAAATAAGACGAGAGTGAATGCAGCAGAAATTTCGTCTCTCAATGAAAAATGTGAAACTCTCAATGCAGTGTGTAAAAATAATATTGTATGTATGTATGTTTTGGTGACCAAAATTGAACCCCATGGCGAGATTATGAATTACTTTACGGCTTGATATTAATTGCATCTGCCGAATAAAACGTTATTTTTAACTCTCGCATCATAAATATTAGGGACAACATGACACAGGGGTCACGCGAGCGGTGATTAAAATGATCACTTTAAAATATATGAAAGCATTTTTGCATGTCGTTTCACTGTAGAGTGATATCCAAATCATTTATCATTCAAATAATATTTCTTTATATGAGAAACATTACGGTCAGAAAATGTTATAAAAGAATCTAAAACTGAAAATGCTGCATACAAAAAATTAAACAACCTATTTCTTAAAGCTTGAAAACTATATACATATGCTCACGGCTATAAATCTAAAGAAGAGGTAGCCAGAGCTTTGGAATAAAAAATCATCAGCCACTTTTAAAAGTTAAGTGGGGGAAAGATTAGATAAAGTAAATCTTTTTGGTGATGGGTCTCCAACCGCATCGCATAAAAATTATATAAGAATCCCCAGTACCCTTAGCCGCCCCTTACGAACATCCAGGGAAAGCAACGGGGTAGTGCTATTCTAAGCCGACACTACATAGCATTAGTAAATTAAAAACTAAGTTAATGAAATAATGTAACAAACGAATACCTTGGTAATTATGAATTGGTGCATGGTGCAAATTATATAGCTTAAGTGCATTTTTTTTAAATTGGCACATATTCCGTTGTCCATTCAAATTATTAATTTGAGAATGTTTAGTCCACCTTTTTAATTATTTGCAAGGTAGGCCGTAAAACTACGAGTGCATGGGTTTTGTAATATAGAAGAATAAAAGAATATTGTTTACAAATAATGGAATTATCATTATAATGATAAATTAGATATATACATAAAGCAAAGAGGAGTTAATTTTTTCTATTATTCTGGTAATTAACATACACACAAATATTCACAGACATAATTCCCTAGAAGGGGAAGCCAGAGCTTTAGAATTAGAAATCCCTCAACCACTTTTGGAAGTTGAGTAGGAAAAAGTTTGTAAAACAAAGGTTTTTAATAACTGGTCTCCAACCGCATCGCACAATAATCACTTAAAATACTTTCTACTACTATACCTTAAGTCGCCTCTTACGACGCTCGCAAAAACATACATACGTACATACATATACTCACGGCTATATTTCCCTAGAAGGGGTAGCCAGAGCTAAGGAATTATAAATTCCTCAGCCACTTTTGGAAGTTGAGTAAGGAAAAAATCGTAAAATAAAGGTTTTTAGTGATGGGTCTCCACCCGCATCGCCCAAAAATCCAATAAAAAGCCCCAATATTCTTATCGCCTCTTACGACACCCGTGGGTAGAAAGGGGTAACAACATTCTGAGCCGGTACTACACGGCATAAAAGTATAAAGTAATAAGCTCGCAAAAAGAAATGAATTATCGATATTATATACCGACACCATACAATACAGTAAATTTTTCAATCAATTTGGCCTGTAATAGTAACCTACACTTTTAACATAAAAAAATAGCCTTTAAATTATTTCTTTTCGAAAAATTGCAAATGTTGTTAATAGGTATACTATATTATATATAGGTACATACATACATACATACATATACTCACGGCTATAAATCCCTTAACAGGGTAGCCTGAGCTTTGGAATGAGAAATTCCTTAGCCACTTTTGGAAGTTGATTGGGGAAAAGATGGTAATAATAAATGTTTTTGGTGACGGGTCTCTAACCGCATCGCCCAAAAACCACTTAAAAAGCCCCTATACCCTTAGTCGCCTCTTACGATCACCCACGGGTAGAAAGGGGTAGTGTTATTCTAAGCCGACACTACACGGCATGTATAGTAAGTATAATATTATTTTTTGTAAGAAATCAATAAAGCACGAATTAAGTGAACTCAAAAAAAAAATCTACGGCCGTTTTGAAAAAGGTTAGTCTTTGTCATTTGACATTCGTAAGACGCGAAGTTGACATTTACACGTTTCAGGTGACTGGTTCAATTGTGTTTTGATACCCGGTTCATTGCACTTGTGATGCTAGAAGTTGGAAAATATCTTCGTATTGCAAAGGTAATGCAAATATCAATGTTTACTTTCATATATAAATACACTCACGACTATCATTCCCTAGATGAGGTAGCCAGACCTCCAAAATAAGAATCAATCAAATATCCACATGCAACATATATACATACATATGCTCACGGCTATAAATCCCTAGAAAGGGTAGCCAGAGCTAAGGAATTGGAAATTCCTCAGCCACGTTTGGAAATTTTAGTGGGGAAAAGATGGTAAAATAAAGGTTTTTGGTGATGGGTCTCCAACCACATCGCCCAAAAATCCCTTAAAAGCTCCAAATCCGTTAGTCGCCTCTTACGTACACACACGGGAAGAAATGGGGTAGTGTTATTCTATGCCGCCACATGCAAACTGTTAACTTTTTTACGTCTATAGAAAAGGCATCTTTTATAAGGACTGACTTAGCAGAAGTTTTTCATGTTATTGTCAGACAAAGATTTTAACAGACTACGTCACGTAGCGTAAATAATTATAACAAAAACATATTATAACTAGTTTATGAAAGAGATGGGACATTGTTGTTTCTTAGTGGTGTCAAAGCAAACACAAGAATAAATTTATTAAAAAAAAAATTAAGTAAAAAAACTTTTTGAGAAAAAGCTTTTATTTAAACGCTCTAAAAATAAGAAAATAAAATATTCCTTTTGGATTATACTAACAACTCCTCATTATACACAACTTATATATAATAATAAAAGCTTGTTGCTTGATTTACCACAAATTATTATGATATAAAGGAATGTTGATAAGTATGTAAAGCTCGCGACAAGCTTTTATTATAATATATAAATTGTGTATGATGAGGAGTTGTTAGTATAATCCAAAAGGAATATTTTATTTTCTTATTTTTAGAGCGTTTAAATAAAAGCTTTTTCTCAAAAAGTTTTTTTACTTATTTTTTTTTTATTTTTTACTTTTTAGTTAACGCTGGCTATTTTCAAGTTATTATTACTCTCAAAATGCCCTCTCATTTGACACCCATATTGTAGAAGTAGACTAAAGGTAACTATTCCGCCATCCTGCATGGTCCGCCATATTGGATTCAGAATGACGTCATATTCTTTTTCTAGTCACTCTTAACAAGCCCTTTCATTTGATACCCATATTGTAGAAGTAGACTAAAGGTAACTATTCCGCCATCCTGCATGGTCCGCCATATTGGATTCAGAATGACGTCATATTCTTTTTCTAGTCACTCTCAACAAGCCCTTTCATTTGATACCCATATTGTAGAAGTAGACTAAAGGTAACTATTCCGCCATCCTGCATGGTCCGCCATCCTGCATGGTCCGCCATATTGGATTCAGAATGACGTCATATTCTTTTTCTAGTCACTCTTAACAAGCCCTTTCATTTGATACCCATATTGTATAAGTGGATTAAATATAACTGTTCTGACATCTTGTATGATCCGCCATGTTGAATTTAGAATGACGTCACATATCTTATCATATATTGTCATCCAAACAAAGCGTCCACAAAATTTCAGCACAAACGGTTGAATATATCTACTTCAAAATTGACTTCAAAGATTTCACCCGAACACACAAATATACATTGCAAGTTAAATAAAAGCTTTTAAAATAAAATAGAATGCTCTTATGAATTTTTTTGAAATATATTATTCTAGGAGATGCATCTATTTATTTCTTTCTATTAAAATAAATTAAAAACTATTTGATATTTTAAAGTTGCAGCACCGAGCTCTATTCACTGCATCGGCATTACCTGCCCTCTCGCTTCATTAACGTTTCAATTTTCACGCGTTTAGCAGACACTCATCAGTTTATGACACGTTACCAAAAAGTACTTAAATAAAAAAGTGACGGGTAAAAACAGCGGTCTATATACACAACTCTTAACTTGCAAGTTCATAAGTCACTTAAACCTGACTAAGCATATTAAGTAGGGTGCTAGCGCCCTCTTCCTGCCTCCGAGCATCATTGAGAACGCTCGAATATTCATTAGATCTCCACTGATTTTGTGCGCAGTTGGCCTCATTATGAATGTAAATGTTAATGAAGCTTTAGTCTTCTTTTTTAGATGTATAGACAGAAATGAGGTGGTTATCAACACTTGACGAAGTGGCGATTGATATTCTCTACATAACCGAATAGGAACAGCGGACGGAAGTATAAGTTAATAAATAACCAACGCCCTGGGTTGCGTGGGTAGTGAGCGTTTAAATAATATCTAATATATAAAATTCACGTGACACTGTGTTTCTCACCAAACTCCTCCGAAATGCCTGAACCGATTTAAATGAACTTTTGCCAACACATTCGGTAGGTATGAGAATAGGTTTGTAACAATTTTAACTAACATTTTATTTTTATTTTATAGACTAGAAATTCACTAGAAATAATTTGAATATTTTTGGTATGAAAACCTCATGTGGGAATTATTACTAATAAATAAAAGATAAATAAATGATAGAAAAAAATAAATTGTGCCGTGTAGTGCCGGCTTAGAATGTCGCTACCCCTTTCTGCCCACGGGTGTCGTAAGAGGCGACTAAGGGTGTTGGGGCTTTTTATTGGATTTTTGGGCGATGCGGTTGGAGACCCATAACCAAAAACCTTTATTTTCACCATCTTTTCCCCACTCAACTTCCAAAAGTGGCTGAGGAATTTATAATTCCTTAGCTCTGGCTACCCCTTCTAGGGAAATATAGCCGTGAGTATATGTATGTATGTATGTAAAAAAATAATCGCGGGGTTTGGACCCGCGGGGTCGAGATTTTTATTTTCTTTATTTATCTTTTATTCCTTAGAAATAATTTATATGACAAAACAACGTTTGCCGGGTCACCTAGCATACGAGGGGCATGCCAAAAGAAACTAGATACTAAAAAAAAGAAAATTTATTCTTTATTACAAGTATCGATCTTTTCAAAGTATTCACCCTGAGCACGTATACACTACACAGCTTCCATACGTCTGAACCAATTGGAAAATACCTGTGACCACTCTTCTTTAGATACCTCAGAAATTTCAAAATTATTGGCAACCAGCGCATCTTCTTTGCTTTCAAATCTCTTCCCCTTTAGTTTTTATCCGCCAAGACGAGCCAAGCGAAGCGCACGGGCACTATCTACCTTTTCTCGAAGCGCTTCGTCGTTTTTTTGAACCCTCATAACTTGGGTTTGGATTATGCTATATCAACAAAATTTTCGGGATATATTGTCAATAGCGGATTTATTGAACATATTAAGTTTTAATTACATTAACTTTATTACTTCAGATTTTATTTATATCTAAAAAACGCTGATTTCGTTACTGACTTACTGATGATCATCAAAATTATTAAGGTATTTCCTAATGTCCTAGAAAGCTGAAATTTTGTATGTAAGCTAGTATTACCACACAACACTAACAAAATGAACACATTCTGAATAGATACTAAGAAATATTCCTGTTTTAAACGAAGAGTTTAGTTTAATTAAGTGTAGTCGTATGCGTTAATACGTCCATATATCCTCTGACACAACGGTTGGGGCTTTCCGTACACCTGATGCAATACGCACTCTTATTCTGTTTAAATTACTGAGTTCGTTAAAATTATATTATTTAAATTTACTAGCCGAACTGGCAAACGTTGTTTATAGTCATATAAAATAAAATGTTAGAAATTTACAACCCTTATCACTTAGGAGTATAAAAACTTGTTTTAAACCTATTCTCAAACCTACCGAATGTGTATGCAAAATTTCATTTAAATTGTCTCAAGAGCTTATTCCATTACACTTTGTTGTTTCTGAATTCAGACGTCCTTCGAAGTTACTGCCGCAGACGCTTGTTATTCCACTACACAAATTTGTCTACTTTTCAGAAGCCTAGCGTTCTGAACGTTATTCCACTAGTCTGAATTCAGATTCTATGGCTCTCATTCAGACAAATGGAATAAGCTCTTCAGCCATTTCGGAGGAGTTTGGTGACACACACTGTAACGTGTGAATTTTTAAATATGAGATTTGGTTTTCTTAATTAAAAGGCATGTTTATTGACATACTGAGGAGTGTAGTGTAATAGTGTTAGCTTCAAATCAATATCCCTTTACTTTATTGGGTGTTATAGAAGGTAACTAAGGGTACTTGGGCCATTTCAATGATTAGATACATACATACATATGCTCACGGCTATAAATCTCTAGAAGGGGTAGCCAGAGCTAAGGAATTGGAAATTCCTCAACCACGTTTGGAAATTTTAGTGGGGAAAAGATGGTAAAATAAATGTTTTCGGTAATGGGTCTCCAACCACATCACCCGAAAATCCCTTAAAAGCTACAAATCCGTTAGTCGCCTCTTACGTTCACCCACCGGAAGAAATGGGGTAGTGTTATTCTATGCCGACACTACACAGCAAATGATTATTGGGCGATATACCTGTAGATACAATACCAACTATTTTTTATTACATTTGCCCATTTAACTTCCAAAAGTGGATAAAGAATTCCAGATTCTAAAAACTTAGCTATCACTTTTTGAATTCCTTATATAAAATCATCGAGGAAGTTCATAGATTCACAGAATCAGGACTGTATAGGGGTTGTCCTATTTAACAGTGTGTTCTTGCCCACCTGGGTCCAGTATGTGACAATGGGAATGAAAGACCCTCAATCATGGCATCGAAAATAGGTTCATTGAATAGAACTTTTTTTTACTAATATATAAGGGTGTCCCAGAAGTTGACTTCAATTTGGGTGATACGTTATGTCATAATAGTTTATAGGAAAACATAAAATAAAATATTGTCGGTGTATTGAAAATTTTAAAAAAAGTGTTGAATTTTTTTTTCATATTTCAGTTATTGATCTTACAAAACCTATCTGTTATCTAATTAGTTTTCTTGTGATATACTTGTATATTAACTCAAACTCAGCTCAAACGTCCACGCCGAATATCCCTTAAGAGATTGGCCGAGGTACTAATACTTCTGAATATCATTTGACATTGTCACCTGGTGTTCAGAGTACCCACGTTTTGCTTGGACGGGTACTCACGTGTTAGGGGACAGGCCAATCGCCGATTAGTACAGATACACTGTCACATGACCTAGTACAACTCAGCCGTGCGGATTTCCCTATGATGTTTTCCCTCACTGTTAATAACAATGATGAATTAACCACACATACATACATAGGTACATACATATACTAACGCCATTAGTTCCCATTGGGGCAGGCAGAGACTATCGATAGCCACTTCGTACGATCCTAACAAGCCTCTCTAGCTTCGTTTACATCCATTAATCTTTTCATACATGCACTTTTATTCTTCATACTACGGACGCCAGCCTTTTTGAGCACACTCTCAATTCGGTCCAAGTGTGTTCTCCGTAGTCGTCCTCTACTGACATTACCATCCACACTAGCTTTGTAGATCCCTTTTACCAATTTTCTATCATCCATCCTCTCTATGTGCCCAAACCATCTCAACATTCCTTTTTCTATCTTTCTTACAATATCATCTTTCATACCACACTTTTCACGAATAGCACTATTTCTCACTCGGTCACATAATCTAACATTACAAATTAACCACACATGTGCCTTTAGAAAAGAAAAAATGGTGTAGGCCCGACCCGGGATTTGAACCCTTATAGTCTGCACAATATTTATTTATTTATCTATACTTATAATAAATCTGTAGAGAGGTCAATTCTGTACATGAAATATATTTTCAAAATAAATATCAGGTGGTGATTAGGGATCGATACTGATGCCAAAAATGCAATCAGTAAAATTTTTGTCTGTCTGTCTGTCTGTCTGTCTGTCTGTCTGTCTGTCTGTCTGTCTGTCGGTTTGTATGTTCCTTATGGAAACAAAAACTACTCGACGGATTTTAACGAAACTTGGTACAATTATTCTTCATACTCCTGCGCAGGTTTTTGTATACTTTCCAGCAGAGAAGTAAAGGGGAATTTTGGGAAATTTGGGGAAAACGGGAGAAGTTACTCCATTTTTTAAGCTTCCGTCGCGTGTGCAGCCTTAATGGTTAAACTTACATAGAAATCATGTGTGGCGGAAATATTCTTCATAAAATTATCTAAAAAAAATCCTCAACAGTATATGTCTATCTTTTATGGTTGACTCACAATAACGCGTGTAATTCCTGATAGCTTAGCAGTTCGAAACATCCTGATTATATTTGTTTACTCTTACGTTTGTAAACCTCTCACTCATCCCTAATTTAAAAAAGGTAACATTATTACCTATTCAATAAAAAAAGAATCATAGAAATCGGTAGACAAACACCGAAATTATACATAAAATAAGCCATCGCGCCCGTGATCGAAACTAAATCGTTACTAATTTACATATAACATACTAGATGGCGCCAGTAGTTGCATCTTACATAACGTAATGATGTATTTTTTAGATTGTTATAAATACTTCATGGCGTTTTATTCCAAAATTTGCTATTAAACGGAAATACTGAACCGTTCATTAAAGCGCATTCAAAATCACCAAACAACTCTAAGGGAGTGCTATAAATTTAATAAATTGAAAACATTACGCTGAATTTCACAATGCTTGAGCAGTGACTGAAGAAAGCAACCTCAGATATTTAAAAAAACAACGCTACCCGTGCGAAGCTGGGACGATCCACTAGTTCATAAATATAACCATTACAGATTGGTATAACCCAGTTCAGCTATATTTCACATTAAGATAATACATTTATAACTTAATTTAAAGAACGGCGGTATAAGCGTTGTTCTACCCACTGAGCTGTCACGGTAAATACATACATACATATACTCACGGCTATATTTCCCTAGAAGGGGTAACCAGAGCTAAGGAATTATAAATTCCTCAGCCACTTTTGGAAGTTGAGTGGGGAAAAGATGGTAAAAATTAAGGTTTTTGGCATAAAGGCATGTTACGATGGGTCTCCAACCGCATCGCCCGAAAATCCAATAAAAAGTCCCTATACCCTTAGTCGCCTCTTACGACACCCGTGGGTAGAAAGGGGTAGCGACATTCTAAGCCGGCACTACACGGCAACCTATAATATCCTGTCACAATGGCTAATGGCTGTCATAATGGCTGTCACGTTATCCTATAATATAAAATATAATGTTTATATGATAGAAAATAGGTACTTCGCAGGTTATGCCGAAGATTGTTTAATTTCGCGTTATTTATATTCATATGCAAACATCAGTTTAATCAGCGTAAAATTATCAAAGGCATTTCGATAACTAATTACGTATTTACAGTATCAACGCTTTTCGTTTTAAATTAATCTCAATTAAGTCAACGCTGCTTATGTCTGTGCTACAAATATTTATCCGAAAGTTAATGTCAACGATACATCAATTAATTATTTGGACATGAAAAGTTAATTCAATATACGCTATACACAATTCAATGAGTCTCCGGGGAATAATCACAAACAGAAGTTATAAATTAAAATGTACACTAATAAAGTTACTTTATTGCAAAGAGGTGCTATGGAAAAGGTATTTTTGGTGATTAAACTGACAGTTGTACTTTGAAAGAGAGGAAAGTATGACAGAATGTGATATTGTTATAAATGGTAAAAAAGTGGAACAAGTGAAAGAATTTGTATATCTGGGGAGTTTGTTTACTAGGGATGGAAAATGTGAGGAAGATATTGAAAGGAGAGTTAAAAAGGGAAACGCGGTGAATGGAGCCATGAACAGTCTGATGTTGAGCCAGTCGTTGTCAGAAAAGGCTCGAATGGCTGTGCATAATGCTGTTCTGGTTCCCACGCTGATGTATGGTAGTGAATGTTGGGCATGGCAGAAGAAGCATGAAAGTAGAGTTAATGCAGTGGAAATGAGATCCCTCAGAAGTATATCTAACTAGCAGCCCGTCCCGGCTTCGCTCGGGCATAAATTATCATTAACATTTTGTTTTTTATTTCACTACATGTATTATTATTTTAATATTATTATTTTTTAGTTTTAAGCTATGTTATATTTTTTTGCTGTGTAGTGTCGGCTTAGAATAGCACTACCCCATTTCTTCCGGTGGGTGTACGTAAGAGGCGACTAACGGTTTTGGGGCTTTTGAGGGATTTTTGGGCGATGCGGTTGGAGACCCATCACCAACAACCTTTATTTCACCATCTTTTCCCCACACAACTTCCAAAAGTGGCTGAGGAATTTCTGATTCCTTAGCTCTGGCTACCCCTTCTAGGGATTTATAGCCGTGAGTATATGTATGTATGTATGTTATATTTTTTTGTATTTATATTTAGATATATTTTTTTATTTTTCATAATGAGTAATTACATCAAAAGCCATTCAATTCATAGAGTTAGAGCTTCCCTGTAAACAATATTTGACGTTGTTTTATTTTGTGGCAGCAAAATAAATTGATGTTCAGGGGCTCTCACCCGCGACAGGCCAACGTACAGTTGACCGTGAGTAAAACAATTCTTTCGCAGGTCAATCCCTACTAATTTGAAGGTTTGGCCTTGGGACTTATTAATTGTTAAAGCAAAAGATGTTTTAACCGGAAATTGTAGCCGTTTAAATGGAATTGGCAGATCAGTTGGGATCATCGGTATCCTCGGTATATGAGCTAATTGATCGGCTGCTGGGCCAGTGATAATAGTCGCTACAATTAAGTACCCCTTCGTGACGCCTGCAACAACTTACTATGCATAGCTAATCGAGCGGAGTTTTATCTATTTTTTTAATTCGAGATAACTTTCGAATGGAATGTTCGAATCGAATAATTCAAAAAGTAATATAAGGGTATTGAAGTAGTCTGAAATAATATATACGTTTTTTTATAAGGATTAGATAGGTACAAATAAAGAGCCTTTTCTAAAGCAGGATTTTAATTTAATTTTTAAATAATTTTATATAATGACGCTTGTTGTGAGATAACTATAATAGTTAGAGACATGCTGTCGGGGCATTTTTTTAGATAATGATGTGTTCAATAAAATTGTAGTACATAATTTTATTCTATTGTCAATAGTTTTCGCAGCGCACGCGATGTAAGGATTTTTTTTGGTATTTCTTTAACACCTTGGGTTACATTTTTGAAGTTTACGTAAGGATCCCTAATTGTTTTGAAAATGAAACATAGCCTATGTCACTCGGGAATAGTGTAGCATTAAAACAGTGAAAGAATTTTTCAAATCCGTCCAGTAGTTTTGGAGCCTATTCAATTCAAACAAACAAACAAAAAATCAAACCTTTCCTCTTTATAATATTGGTATAGAGGTATAGATGTAAGGCTGTGTGATAGAGTGAGAAATACTGTGATCCGTGAACGAGTAGGTTTGAAAGATGACGTAGTATGCAAGATAGAAAAAGGAATGTTGAGGTGGTTTGGGCACATAGAGAGGATGGATGAAAATAAAGTAGCGAAAGACTGTTGTAATACTGTTTGTTATGCCGATGACACGGCCATGATCTTTGCAGGTGATAACTGGGAAGAAACATTTAGAGAGGCTGAAGAAGGCCTGCGCAAAGCAGCCAACTGGCTCTCCATCTATCTGCTAACACTTAATGTAACGAAAACGAAATACATAAGTTTTCATAAAACTAAAGCTTCTCAACCTAACTTGGATAGCCTACTGATAATGCATACCTGTCACCCACTGACAAATGTTTGCTCCTGTGAAGCGATTGAAAGAGTGAACTCAATAAAATATCTGGGTATAGTAATTGATGAAAAATTAAACTTCGCGAAACACATCGAATATGTATCAGGTAGAGCGAGGAAACTGATACACATAATGCGGTTACTTCGCAAAGGCGCAAGTAAAGACATAGTCGTACAAGTATATACGGCGCTTTGTCAATCGGTTCTCGGTTACTGTATTCCTTGCTGGGGAGGATCTTCAAAAACTAACATGCTTGTGTTAGAGAGGGCCCAACGCTCAGTTCTCAAGGTAATGCTGAATAAACCAAAACGATTCCCTACCACTGTACTGTACAAAGAATGCCAGGTTCTCTCTGTACGTCGTCTTTATATTTATAGGGTATGTTTGCTGCAGCATCGTCAAATTGTCAACTCACCAGATTACAATAAACTCCTGCAAAAAAGAACATTTAGAGTAAATGTGCCAGCAACTACCACGCGATTTGCACAAAGATTTCCAAAATTTCTTATTCCATTTATATATAACCAGGTCCTAAAATACTGTGACTTAAAATGCGCTACAATGCAAGAGGCGAAGAAAAAACTGAAAATGTGGCTCTCTAACTTAGAATATTTAGAATCGGAGGATTTATTAAATATACCCCAATAAATTTAACAAAAAATATTTATACATATATATATATATATAACATTTGTATGTTTATAAGTGTTTGTATATGTGTACATTATATATACGTATATGTATATTACTTTATTACATTATATTGTTTTATTATAACATAATTTTATCTACTTACATAAGGTTATTTATACTATGAATACATAATTTTACATAATATATGCAACATACCAAACGATCTCATATGGTTAAGATTCACTTGTTACTTGTTACAATTTTAGCTCATATTTTTTATTTTATTTTAGTTCTAACTTGATAATAACTTATTATGCGCCACCTGAGAAATCCTGTCTACAAGCAATTGTAAACCGCCTACCTCGTCCCCCGCGATACAGGCATTGCCTAGTGCAGGGGACACCGACATCTTATTTTGTAAAATACTTACCACCTGTGTACCAAACGCCTAATTGTTATTACCATTTTAAATTAACGAATACGACTGTTGTTTGTTTTTACTGGTGTAAATAAAGATTTTTTTTCATTTTTTTCATTTTTTTCAGATATATAGAGCCAATGTGGATGGGAATGTTAGTAGACGTCTCGTAAAACGTTTCTTGACCAGATAGAAAACGTTCTTATAAAGGCGGGGGTCCGAAGTGAGAAGAATAAAAGAGCATGTATGAGAAGGATAATGAATGTAAGGGAAGCAAGAGAGGTTTGTCAAGATCGTACTAAGTGGCGATCGATAGTCTCTGCCTACCCCAATGGGAATAATGGGCGTGAGTATAAGTAAGTAAGTAAGTAAGTTGTACTTTAGTTTTGAAAACTATATTTTTGTTCTTTTTTTTACATACGTAAAGGGGTAGCCAGAGGATTACAGCTAGAAACTCCTCAACCACATTGGAAAGTTGATAGGGGACAAGATGGTAAAAATCGAGTATCGAGTATATGGGTTGACAACCGCATCGCCCAATAACCGCTTAAAAAGCCTGTGGGAGTCATGTTAGGGCGCACACTACTGCGAACTCACTCGCACATAGCAGCGTCTCACTCATATTCCAACCTCACGGAGTATAAATATTTTTCGAATTAAGCATAGATACAAAATTATAAGTTGGTGAACAGTAGGGTGTACTGGCCAGTATATCTTTGCTGTTCCCACAGTGGTGACCCCTCGATAAGAAGACACGCTTCTTTCTACTACATTTCTCGATCTACCCGCAACTTCTATTTTTCGCTTACCTCACCACACCACTCATTCAGCAGAGCATCTCCAGGCATGCAATCACCGGCCTCACTGCTCACACTGAACTTGGTAATTGGTAATAGGCCATACCTCCTAGCTTTGATATCGTCGTATCGACTAGGAGGGGAGTACTGTGGGAGTGGGAGTCATGTTAGAGCGCACACTACTGCGGACTCAGCAGCGACTCACTCATATTCCTACATCGCGGAGTGTAAATGTTTTTTGAGTTAAGCATAGATACAAAATTATAAGTTGGTACACAGCAGGGTGTACTGGCCAGTATAAGCCCTATACCCTTAGTCGCCTCTTACGACACCCGTGGGTATAAAGGGTTAGAGACATTCTAAGCCGGCACTACATTGTGACATTTTTTTATGTGCAATTATAAGTTAATGTTACCTAAACTTATTAAATGTAGCCAATAGATAATCACTTTTTGGCAGTTAGTTTTATACACATTGACACTAAATTAATGCAGTTGCCTTAAGACGTGAAGTAAAGGAATGTTGGTGGCTTTTCAATTACATAGCACAACAATCACTTAAAAATCCCCGAAACTCTAAGTCACCTCTTACAACACTTGTCTTAATTAACGACAGTATAAATTAAGTTTCAACTTACATACATACATACATATTCCCACGACTATAAATCCGTAGAAGGGGTAGCCAGGGCTAAGGAATTAGAAATTCCTCAGCCACTTTTGGAAATTGAGTGGGGAAAAGATGGTAAAGTAAAGGTTGTTGGTGATGGGTCTCCAGACGCATCGCCCAAAAATCCCTTTAAAGCCCCAATACCGTTAGTCGCCTCTTACATACACCCATCGGTAGAAACGGGGTTGTGCTATTCTAAGCCGACACTACACGGCAATTCCAACGTTTCAACTCAAAATGCAATTTCTTTGAAGGCTCTTTTAGAGCTTAAAAATAATTTCATAAAAAAATGCTGATACACATAAACATGCATGATACATATTGACGAACATAAGTATGGAGGATTATTAATTTTATCTAGCCGCTACAGCGCATTCTAGCGCTTGACCAAGATAGGAGGAATAGTTTAGCTAATGGTTCCGCTAGCTCTAGTTAGCGCTAAGTGAATTGTTTGAAAGTAATAACCGAGGAACGGGCGTGCATTACCCATCGATGGGAACTAACTGAATTTGCGCTTGCCAAGTACGGTCAGAACAAAATTTATTAAAATATTATTTATTTATTTAGGATGGTAAGGTTTGCCTTGTAGTGCCGGCTTATAATTACACTTCTCCTTTTTACCCACGGGTGTCGTAAGAGGCGACTAAGGGTATTAGGCTTTTTAAATAGTTCTTGGGCGATGCGGTTGGAGAACCATCGCCAACGATACTTCATTTCTACCATCTTGTCCCCTCCTATCAACTGCCGAATTTGGCCGAGGAGTTTCTAGCTCTGAAGCTCTGGCTAACCCTTTTTGGGATTTAAGTCCGTGAGAATATGTACGTATGGTGGTAAGGTGGATTATAAGATGGTTACGTCAGTAGAGGACGATCACGGAGGCCACATTTACATGAACAGATAATGTATTCTAAAGAGTAGGCGTCCTCTAAAGGATAGTGTCAAAATACTGATAAATATAAATGAACCCCGAACGGGAAACCGCGCTCGGCAAAGTCTCTGCCTGATGGCGTGAGTATACGTATGTATTTAAGAATATTTTAGGCACATTGACAGTTAACAATATTATAAAAATGAATGGCTACTCAATTAGCTTTAAATTTTCTTTTTATAAAAAACGGATGTATAAATCAAGTTATGCTATTTTAAAACTACACAGGATCAAAGCCGAAAATTCTAACATGGCCACCTCAAATTTATTTGCAGTCAGTACTTTCGTACATCATAAGTGAACGAAATGTCACCACTCAATAAGTTAACAATATTGAAGGAGGATTTTAGACGTAATTAACGCTTGATTCTGTGTTAGTCGTGGAAGAGATATTTCACAAGCTATATAAAAATAAGTCTTTGTATCGTTTTCAGGAAAATTTTAAGAAAAATTGTTATACTTAAATGAATAAAAACAATTTAACTCGAGTATAATTTTAATTATCTTTCGTCCAAAAGCTGTCTGGTAAGGATAGCTTATGGTGATACAGATAAACCTTTTTTTTTGGTGTAACAGATTTTAAATATTTCTTAAAATGTTATCAATTTTAAATCAAACATAAAAAAGTTTAGCTACGCTTTTTAAGTTCTTTAATCTCTAAATTCAGAACTCTAATAAAGTGTCAAGTACTCTAATAAGAACAGCATCGATCATATCGGCCCCTAGAAAAGTACAACTTAAAAACTTGTGTTTCAGGATACTAACTTGACAATGTGAAGTCTTATAAATTCAGATACAGCACTACTTGTGATCGAGCATAGAGATAATAACTACTTACATGCATACATATACTCACGGCCATAAATCCAAAAAGTGGTAGCCAAGGCTTTAGAGCTAGAAACTCCTCACCTACATTTGGAAGTTGATCGGGGACATGATGGTAGAAATACAGTATCGTTGGCGATGGGTCTCCAACCAACCACTTAAAAAACCCCATACACTTAGTCGCCTCGAATAACACCCGTGGGTAGAAAGGGCTAGTGACACTCTAAGCCGGCACTACACGGCAACTACCTAATAAACAAAAAGAACAATAAATAGTTCCGTGTAGTGTCGGCTTAGAATAGCACTACCCTGTTTCTACCGATGGGTGTACGTAAGAGGCGACTAACGGTATTGGGGCTTTTAAGGGATTTTTGGGCGATGCGGTTGGAGACCCATCACCAACCACCTTTATTTTACCATATTTTCCCCACGCAACTTCTAAAAATGTCTAATGAGTTTTCTAATTCCTTAGCTCTGGCTACCCCTTCCAGGGATTTTTAGCCGTGAGTATATGTATGTTTGTAACAATAAATAGCGGTGACAAGCAACCTATTTTGAATTATTCCGCCATTGGTGAAAATGTGCCGTTCATTTGTAATTTATGCGTTTCATTTCGAACTCATACAGTCTCAACTTAAATTGAATGCTGAATAAACCAGCTACTATGGCGCTGCGTGAAATTTATGGCGAAAAAATATGCGAGGCAAAAACCATATTATGAGAAAAACGGTGTATTAAATTTATGGGTATATTAATTTTGGATTCATTGAGTTTCTTCGATATATATGGCGAATAAAATGATGGTATATTGGCAATAAATTAGCCGTGTAGTGTCGGCTTAGAATAACACTACCCCATTTCTACCCGTGGGTGATCGTAAGAGGCGACTAAGAGTATAGGGGCTCTTTAAGTGATTTTTGGACGATGTGGTAGGAGACCCGTCACCAAAAACATTTATTATTACCATCTTTTCCCCAATCAACTTCCAAAAGCGGCTGAGGAATTCCTCATTCCAAAGCTCTGGCTACCCCGTTAAGGGATTTATAGCCGTGAGTATACGTATTGTATGTGTATGTATTAGAAATATAATTAGATTATGGTTTCACTTAGTGGCTTCAGATCTAAGGACTTGGATTTAAGTGTTAAATTTGTGTTTAGCAAAACCGTAACTGATTTCTTCCCCTGGGTTCCAAATGAAGTGACTAAATTTTTTACGGGTTTTTATAATATACATACATACATATACTCACGGCTATAAATCCCTAGAAGGGGTAGCCAGAGCTAAGGAATCAGAAATTCCTCAGCCACTTTTGGAAGTTGCATGGGGAAAAGATGGTAAAATAAAGTTTGTTGGACATGGCTCTCCAACTGCATCGCCCAAAAAATCCTTAAAAGCCCCAATACTGTTAGTCGCTTCTACGTACACCCACCGGAGGAAATGGGGTAGTGCTATTATAAACCGACACTACACAGCATTTTTATATTATAATCACTAATAATACAATCTTCTCCAATCACTTTAAAAGCTGTTAAGGAATTTCTAAAGCATCGGCTAACATTTTTTGGGACTTATAGCCGTGAATATTGTGTAAGTGGTTTAACCGAGATTTGAACTATTATTTTAATACTAAGATGGTTCTCATACGATATTGTTCTCATTCATGCATGCAAATAACTACTATATTATGTATTATAAAAACTCAACTCGACTCAACTCAAACGGTTACGCCGTATATCACCGAAGGGGTTACTATGAGATACTTATGAACACGATTTGCTCTATTTACGTGATAGAGGGCAGGCTCATCGTCGTTTTGTGCGAATAAACTGCCACTCGACAAAGTGCAACTGATCCATGTGGGTTGCCTCACGATGTTTTCCCTAAATGATAAAAAAGAAAAAAAAAACAGTCAACTATGTTTTCCTCAAAAGAAGGAGGGCTTCAATTACGAGGAGGTATATGTAATTTCTACTTATCATATTACAGTTTTACTTATCATGATCAACCTGTCCCTGAAAACATTTAAACGTTTCTAAATTTTGGCCTCTATACCAAAAACTCGTGTTTTTATGCGTGAAGACAAACGAAATTGAACAATGAAAGCTGTAAGGATGTATTTAGAGAATAATAGCGGATTCTTCAAATACAAAGTCGACTCAAAGAAATCATTATTTTGTAGAAGCCGCGTACACTTTTAACGATAGTGTTGTTGCTCAGTGTATCGATATATCGTTTTGATTGTACGGTATTTTATGTGAGAACGATAGATTGTAGGAATTTGAAGAAAATGAAGCAATGATATTTAATAAAACATCACATTTATGATATTGGTAAGTAATCAAAATAAAACCTTTTAAACTAATAATTAATAGATATATTGATTTGTTCTGTTTTATTTGAATATCTGTTTTATCTAAATTACATTATTACTGAAAATTTAGAAAACAGATATCTACGTAGTATGATAGACAATAAAGAATTCAGAATAGGTGACAAGAAGAAGAATAGGTGATTCTAAAAATTAGCCGTATCTTGCAGGCTTAGAAAGTCACTGTTAGTGTCGTAAGAGGCGACACTGACGCGCTTACGGTATGGGGCTTTTTAAGTGGTTTTTGGGCGATGCCGTTGGAGACCCATCACCAACGATGCTTTATTTCTACCATATTGTCCCCTATCAACTTCCAAATGTAGCTGAAGAGTTTCTAGTTCTAAAACTCTGGCTACCCCTTTTTGGGATTTATGGCCGTGATTATATGTATGTATGTGATTCTGAAATATCTGATTATTATTTCTAGCTACACACTAAAGGATAAATTATAAAGAAACTCCAATTCTTGAACACTGACTTTATTTCCACTTGGTCATATAAAATATATTACAACTAACAATTAACTATTTGTACTATAATTACGGGCAGTAACTTTGACTAAACGTCTTTACTTCACTTCTGCTAACGATAGAATGACTAAAAATAATGTCCCGCCTCAAAAGCCGTCCTCGTCCCCACTCATTACTTGTCAAACCGAAAACAGTCACTTCAACCGGAAGTTGAGGTGAAACACTTTACAAAACTGGTTGCTTTAAACGGAAGTTGAGGTGAAACACTTTACAAAACTGATTAACAAAAGGTACTCATATTAAAAATCAACATGAATTAATACTATATGTTTTTCAAAGAAATCATTACAATATATTTTAACAAGAATCATTACATTCGGCCATCCTACAGAGTGCTGCCTCCTGGCGCACTCAAAAACAAAATACAAAAGAAATCATTACATTCAATTCATCTTAGCATTAGCACAAATATTAATTACTATATTCTTACATACATATACAACTTGTCAATTAAATTTGAAATATTTCCGTCTATTTAAAAACAGGAAACCATTGAAACCATTTTCTTGTCATGATTGCGGATACAACAAAAGATGTTACATAAATTTATAATAGTGACTGTCACAATCTACTCTTTCGAGTGTACGACATTAGTACATAGTTTAACTACGTCATTTTATTGAAATTCATAAAAATGTCATCATGCAGTATTGTTAATTAATTAATAAAATTAATGTTCATAACTCTAAATGTACTATTCAAAAATTGAAGTCAGTGAAAAATATACAAATAAAATAAAATATAACCTTGCCACAGAGATATCATCATCATTTTAAGTTGCCTACATAAAAAATAATAATATATATATATAATACCTTTCAATCAATTTAAACATATCAAAACGAAAACTGAATTATAATAGAACATAAAAACATGTTAACATTAAAATTAAATATTATTCTTCGTCCTTCATAAGTCCTTAACACTATAGAAACATTTTTCCATTAGCCATTCAAATATTTTTCTTTTAAATAATATTATAGGAAAATTCTTAAAGTAATCAGGTATTTTATTATAAGTTTTTCACGACATATATAGTATACTTTTCCTATTTAAAGCCTGTCTCAGATCTGGCATTGCTAATTTGTCTTTAAATTTTATATTAAGTCTATCACTCCTTGTTAGTGGCATATTCTTAAAAAGTGATTTATTACTCTTTACAAAAACACACACTTCATATATGTAAATGCAAGCTAGTGGTAGAATTTTTAATAATTTGAAAAGGCCTTAAACACCGATTCGAAAAATTTATATGATAAATGATTTTACACAATATCGACCTATATCCAAACGTAACATTTTTGCAAAAATATTTGAACAGATTGTCTCCCAGCTAATAATGAATGCTTTACATAAATCATATCTCTCCCTCTCAACATGGATTTTCTAAGGGGCGTTCGGTCGAATCACTATTCATTTCATTTCATTTATTTTTGCAATCCATAAAGTTGTATACAGCTGTTATATCATATATTATTCACTATGCTATCCTTCACTAACTACCTCATAGATGCCATGGATAAAGGGCGACAAGTTAATGTTATGTACACCGACTTTTCTAAAGCGTGTGATAAGATACATTATTTCATGGCCATAAAATTATTAAATATAGGAATACATGGGGATGTGCTTCAATGGATCATTTGTTATTTGAAGAACCGTTCACAAGCATTGTAATAACATTTACAAGAAAACATAGCTTTATTGAACATGAGTACAGTTTGAATGGTTTACATAAATCAAAAGAGTAACATCAATACGTGACTTGGTAATCGTAATGGATTCTAAAATATCTTTTATTTGTCATATCGATTATATAAAAAAAGAACATTTAAATAACTTGTGTTTATTTTTCGTAGATATATCAAAACCGTTCAAAAACTTACATTATTTTATCATTATTATTTTTTTACTTTAGATATGTGCGCTCAATATTGGACTTTGCTAGTATTATCTGGAGTCCCTTTTACGCCTGTCATATTTCACGAATAGAAAGAGTTCAGAAAAAGTTTATAAAAACATTGGAATATTGGTATAATTACTACGGTTATTATCTCTATTCCCGCTCAAATCATAAACTAACCACTCTTCCAGATAGACGTACGCAATTTGACTTGAGTTTCCTGTTTAAATTATTCAATAGTAAAGTTGACTCTCCAGAACTTTAGAAAAATATTATTTAGGATACCTAGACAGTAGACATGGCTTGCAATAAACAGTTATTTGTCCCTCCGCATCATGAAACTATATATACTATACTTGCAACAATTTTATTTTTGGTGAATTGTGAACTTGTAGAACTCAGAATTTTATGAAATTGATCTGTTTTGTAACAGTTTAAACTCTTGTCACAAAATTAAGATATTCGCTTTTGACTTCATTTCATTCATCTCTTTTTTTTATAGATATTATTCCAATTTCCTATTTAGGTTAATTGTATAATTGTTGAGCCTGTCTAAAAATAAAAATAAAATAAAAATTACTGATGTATCTACCTGCCGCTTACAAAATTGTTTAATATTAATTTATGAAGCTGTAGGTCTAATTGTTTCTTATGTAAATGTGCACATTTAAAATGTTTACGACTATTTGTTTCCTAAATAAATGAAAATAAAATAAAAATATATCTTAACTAATTAACTTACGTTTGCTCCCGAGTTAACTGTCAGTATATGTACTTCTTACTTATTTTAATAATTATTATTTTAGTTTAAAAAAACATAAAATTAAGAATCCTAACACGAAAGTGATTTAAAAATCTTCGTTGGTTAAAATAATAAAATAAAATAAAATAATCATTTATTTCAAAATAAAAAGATAAATCTTTGTTTTTTGAACGTCAAATTTTAACTTAATACTAAGTTTACTTCGGATTCGGAAGGTGTTTTGTTGAGAGAAGAACCCGTAAGAAACTCGTCAACACACATCTTTTTTTTTACGTCCATTACAATTTTGGTGTAACCCCGGAAACATCCTGCACAGAGCCCTGATGACACCAAGCCACTTCATCATTAATGTAATCATTGACATTGTAATAGGCTTTCGAACTAAGATTTCTTTTAACTGCTGCTTTGAATTTTGTTTGTGATAAATTTAAAATGTCCTCAGGTATTTTATAATACATTTTTACGCACAACCCCATGAAAGATGTATTTACTTTTGACAATCTGTATTTTGGTACTGATATTTTATTGTTGTCTCTCAGGTTTCGAATATGTCTGTCACAATTTTTCACAAAAGAGGCCTGATTCTTTCTTACATACATAATTTTTTCATAAATATATTGACATGGCAGCGTCATTATATTTATTGTTTTAAACAATTCCCTCAGGGAATCTCGGGATCTCAAATTGTATATAGCTCTTATTGCTCTCTTTTGGAGAATAAATATGGAACCAACATCAGTTGCTCTGCCTCAGAGTAAAATACCGTAAGACATTACACTATGAAAATAGCTGTAATAAACTAATCGAGCTGTCTGTACATCTGTCAAATGTCTTATTTTCCTAACGGCATATGCAGCACTACTTAGCCTGCCAGCTAGTGGGGCTAGCTAATGTGGGGTCCCCATTGGAGCTTGGAGTCCAGAGTTATCCCTAAGAAAACTGTGTCATCCGAAAATACTAACTTTTCATTATTTAAAATTATTTCGTTATCAACGTACCTAACATTAGGTAATACAAATTTAATGCATTTGGTTTTTTTTTTTTACCATTCAGTACAAGATTATTGGAAGCAAACCATGTTTGAATCTGTTTGAATCTGTTAATCCCGATTATTATATATAATGTCTACAAACCGCGAGTGTTTAAAAAAAAGTGTATTATATTAACAAGTTTTACTATGAACAATTTACAATCAGATTATTTTATATAGGATTAAGTTAATGTATATTTAATACATAATGTAATTATTCAACTTGTTAAATAGATACCAAACAAGGTATGGCAGGGGTATTATATCAGTCATTGTCACTGTCACTGCAAGTATCTGAACTACTAGGATCGCTATTCTGAACTTCTAAGGCTTTTATACAAACGGTCTAATTCTACCCAAGGCAATTGACAGAACCGTAATGCCTCTTTTTATGTTTTTATTATTTCCGTATTACCTCTTTAAGCAAAAACCTGGACCGTCAGTAACCCTTTAACGATCGTTCTCGAGAACTTTCAAAATCTTAGACTGACCAATAAATTTTGAAAGGAGTTTGGTACTCTCCGCATCATTGACAAAATTAATTCGCACAATCATCACTAAGTCGCCAACCTTGTACTGAGTAGCAGGAGACCAATTAGAATTATATCTAACCAAGCAGAAGGTAGATTCTTTTCTATAATATATCTTATTTCTTGTCAAATACTTTCAAGGTCAAATAAAATAAATTTAGAATTAAGTACAATAGATTGGGATACCTTACTCTACTTGAAAGTTTCCATAGTATGGTGAATTTACTTAATGATACTTTACATTCAGTCATGATGAATTTGTTCCTAAACGGAGCAGAAAGATGTCAAAGTATCCTCCTGGTATAGTTTACACTGATTCGGGTTCTCACTGAGTAAACAAGATTCGAAGTAGATGTTATAAATATAAAATCCTACAGATAAACTTGAATACGATATTATACGTAATAGATGCCACAAACTTATGGATAAGTGCTATAGAGATTATAAAAATATACTTGAATCATAAATCAAAACTCATTCAAATTCCTTTTAGATATTTTTTTTTTTAAAGACGTAAATGTTCTTTAGCAATTTCAGCCGAGATGCATCTTAATAATGAAACTAGATCTAATGCACAAAAAATTAGTAGCCTATTTGCAACCCATTGCTCCAATTAGAATAATAAAAATATTACTTAATTAATATACGTCACAAACAATACAAATATTTTTATCACCGAAAATGAAATTAGTAAGTACATAGGTACGTAATTTAAACATTTATCAAAATGCTGGTACAGACGGCATCTACCCTCTCTTCGTAAATTGTTGTGCAAAACATTTCTCTTTCCCTATCTGTATTATATTCAATCGTTCTCTACGAGACGGACAGTTTCTTAATCAATGGAAAAGAGCACGATTTATACCTATTCACAAGAAAGGTGATTTATCTGTTGTATCAAACTATAGACCCGTTTCTCCCTTGTTTCTCTTACTATTTAAATGAAAATAATCTGCCTCATTATTACAAAATAAAATACATTATACATTAAGTACATCACAACACGGTTTCAGAAAAGGGTGACCGGTCGAATCTAATTTAATCAGTTATATCAATAAACCTTCCGACATAGTCGATGCTGGCCACCAAATTGATGAAATTTAGATAGAATTTGCCAGTAAATTCGTTAAAATTAACCATCCATTGCTGAATAAAAAGCTTGGATCAGTAGGTATCAGTGATTGGCTAATTCTGTGGTTTAATTCTTACTGAAGTGTTGTACTCTCCTTTGAAACTTGCAAGTAGCACATCCTCAGCACTCTAACGGCTTGATATCATTCGCGCCTTATGCGGCGTTCTATCCTCTTCACTAGAAGATGTAGAAGGAGATCTTCTACTTCTTTTCCTCCTCAATTGATTTCTCGGGGGAGTTCCTGGAGGAGTCCCCTCGTTATTCTCGTGGGGTCGCATATCTGAAATCCTAGTTTCTCGGAATAGATGTCTGATCCATAAGTCAAAATTCAGATTCATTAACTCTTACTTTGGTCAAGTCCAGTTTAATCAGGTTAACACAGCAAGTTCATTCAGTTTTATTTATTGATTTGAAAATACACAGACAACTCCGTTCCATAATCGAATAAATATACACAATTCTTTCAGTCCCATAATCCAGTGAACATACACAGTTCATTTAATCCAATAATCCAGTTAACATACACAGTCCATTCATTCCAATAATCCAGTTAACATACACAGTCCATTCATTCCAATAATCCTGTTAACATACACAGTTCATTCATTCCCATAATTTAGTAAACATTAACAATCCATTCAGTCCCATAATCCAGCGAACATACACAGTTCACTCAGCTCAATAATCCAGTGACCATACATAGTTCACTCAGTACAATAATGTTCGGAACAAACATAGTTTACTCAGTCCAATAATTCAGTGAACGTACATAGTTCACTCAGTCCAATAATCCAGTGAAAATACATAGTTCACTAAGTCCAATCATCCAGTGAACATGCATAGTTCACTCAGTCCAATAATCCAGTGAAAATACATAGTTCACTCAGTCCAATAATCCAGTGAACATGCATAGTTCACTCAGTCCAATAATCCAGTGAAAATACATAGTTCACTCAGTCCAATAATCCAGTGAAACTGCATAGTTCACTCAGTCCAATCATCCAGTGAACATGCATAGTTCACTCAGTCCAATAATCCAGTGAAAATACATAGTTCACTCAGTCCAATAATCCAGTGAAAATACATAGTTCACTAAGTCCAATCATCCAGTGAACATGCATAGTTCACTCAGTCCAATAATCCAGTGAAAATACATAGTTCACTCAGTCCAATAATCCAGTGAACATGCATAGTTCACTCAGTCCAATAATCCAGTGAAAATACATAGTTCACTCAGTCCAATAATCCAGTGAAACTGCATAGTTCACTCAGTCCAATCATCCAGTGAACATGCATAGTTCACTCAGTCCAATAATCCAGTGAAAATACATAGTTCACTCAGTCCAATAATCCAGTGAAAATACATAGTTCACTCAGTCGAATAATCCAGTGAAAATACATAGTTCACTAAGTCCAATCATCCAGTGAACATGCATAGTTCACTCAGTCCAATAATCCAGTGAAAATACATAGTTCACTCAGTCCAATAATCCAGTGAACATGCATAGTTCACTCAGTCCAATAATCCAGTGAAAATACATAGTTCACTCAGTCCAATAATCCAGTGAAAATGCATAGTTCACTCAGTCCAATCATCCAGTGAACATGCATAGTTCACTCAGTCCCATAATATGGTTGTGTTGTGGTTGTTGTCGTCCTATGGCACCCCACTGGTGCACAGGGCCTGCACAAGCTCCCGCCACGCCTTCCTGTCTGCCGCGACTTCCCTGGCCGCACTCCAACTCAGTCCCGCCGCTCGCAGCTCGGTCTCCACGCTCCGGCGCCAAGTGTGAACGGGACGGCCGCGGGCTCGCTTGCCGCCCGGTGGGTTCCACTCGAATGCGATACGAGCATCGCATGGTTGTGTTACGAAAATAAATAATTATGGTTGTGTTATGTAAATAAATAAATATGGTTGTGTTATGTAAATAAATAATCCAGTCATCATACATAGTTCATTACATCACGTATGTCACGATATGCAGGTAGTGTAAAATAATTTCAATAACTCACTCTTACTTTATATCAAATATGTAAAAACCACTCAAATTTTAGTCATAAAGTTTTACAATGTTAAAATAGATTACGAAATAATATTCCACCTGCATAATGTTTTATCATCATTGTAAATAATTTAAAATAAAATAAACAAGATTCTAGACTAAATGAAAATGAAAACAGATACTGTCTTACGTTATCAAATCTAGTCTGTGATTCGTTTTAACACCAATGCACAACGCGAAGTCCGTAACATTTCTTGACGGTAAAATAGTTTAAAACACAGGTAAATTCAAATTACTTCTGTACATATTGCGAATGTCACGGTGCTTCTACATACCCAAACTTCAAAGCCAAGGCTAGGCTTCAATGGCAAAGGTTAGGTTCCCTTTTTTTTTTTTTTTTTGAGAACATAAAATATATGTACATATAGGATAGTGTCATTGTAGTATAATATGCATGTCCTGTGAGTAAGCATGATCAGAGAGTAGCCTTGATCGAATGCATGTCGTGTGAATAAGCATTATCGGAGAGTAGCCTTGATCGAATGTATGTCGTGTAAATAAGCATTATCGGAGAGTAGCCCCAATCGAATACATGTTGTCTGAGTAAACATTATCAGAGAGTAGTCCTGATCTAATACATGCCGGGTAAGTAAGCATTATCGGAGAGTAGCCTTGATCGAATGTATGTCGAGTCGTCTGAGTAAGCATTATCGAAGAGTAGCCCCGATCGAATGCATGTCGTGTGACTAACCATTATCGGAGAGTAGCCCCGATCGAATGCATGTCGTGTGACTAAGCATTATCGGAGAGTAGCCCCGATCGAATGCATGTCTTGTGAGTAAGCATTATCGGAGAGTAGCCCCGATCAAATGCATGTCGTGTCGTGTGAGTAAGTATTATCGGAGAGTAGCCCCAATCGAATACATGTCCGTGTGTGTAGGCGTATATCAAATAAATAAATGTTATCTATCCTCTTTAAAAAAAAAAAACTGTCACTTTATTCGCAAATTCGACATAAAATAATAATATAGTTATTGAATAAATCTGGTACATACCCACTTCTGAAATATAAAGAAACTCCAATTCTTGAACACTGACTTTATTTCCACTTGGTCATATAAAATATATTACAACTAACAATTAACTATTTGTACTATAATTACGGGCAGTAACTTTGACTAAACGTCTTTACTTCACTTCTGCTAACGATAGAATGACTAAAAATAATGTCCCGCCTCAAAAGCCGTCCTCGTCCCCACTCATTACTTGTCAAACCGAAAACAGTCACTTCAACCGGAAGTTGAGGTGAAACACTTTACAAAACTGGTTGCTTTAAACGGAAGTTGAGGTGAAACACTTTACAAAACTGATTAACAAAAGGTACTCATATTAAAAATCAACATGAATTAATACTATATGTTTTTCAAAGAAATCATTACAATATATTTTAACAAGAATCATTACAAAATGAAGTTGCAAAGTAGTCGGTATAGTACAAAATTAAAATTAAATATTGATTCCGTTGAATGAGTGAGAGAAAATAATTGTAATCAATAATAAATACAATAAAAGAAATTTAGATTTCACGGACTATATTTGGATCATATCTGGATTGTTTTAAAGTATTGTAAAGCACATTACAGTACATTGTAGTCGTTAATAATATTGTATTTTTAAGGACGATCACGAAGAGCAATAGTTGGAATGGATTGGAAAAATAATTGAGATGAGAGCAAAATCATTTTAGTCTCGTATAAAAAATAAATTTTAGTACGATCACTATATCAACACTGTGAGGAACCAGTATAAAACCAACTTACAACACTGAAACAAAAATGTAAGTATCGATAGCTAAAATGACGATTCCCGTCCCTACAACAGGTACACCGTTTCGCTGGATGGTAACGAAGCTAATCTGTACTCAAGTGTCGACAATTTGCGGCATAACAACTGAAAATAAGCGAGCTTCAACCATTCTATTCACAATAGACAAACAGATTTGCATGGGTTAATGATAACGAAACACTGTTCCGAATGGCCTCCATTCTATTTGGCTATTACCAGCTGAAGACCTAAGTGCGAAGCGGTTGAAACCGGAATTATCTAGATTTAACTCACGCGAACTAGTTAATAAAGTCTCAATAACATTGCGTGTTTACGTTGGCTGTTAAATTAGTGGTAGCGGGAATATATTGTTGAGTTTTTCGGTTTAGTTAGAGATACATACAATACATAATCATACTATTCGTTCTCATTTTGGATAAGCAGACTATCGCTCACCACTTTGCTCATCCTGGCAAGCGTTTCGAGCTTATCAATTTTATCCTTCATGCCCTTTATTTTTCATACTTTGTACTGCGTCTTTGAATATATTTTTTTATACAAATGTGTCTTTTAAGGTCGTTACGATTTTGTAATTCTTTACTTTCATCCATCTTCTTTTATACGTGCACTATTGCTTAATGATATTTTCTAATCACAATAAACGAAAGGTTTTTTTTCATAGCTTTTTTTAAGACGACCGTGATAGCCCAGTGGGTAGAACACTCGGTTATCGTGCAAACGACTAGTTTTCAAATCCTGGGTCGGGCCTACACCAATTTGTCTTTTCTAAAGACATATGTGTGGTTAATTTATCATGGTTGTTAACGGTGTGGGAAAACATCGTGAGGAAACCCACATGGCTAAGTTGTACTTAGTCATGTGACAGTGTATTCGTACAAAACGGCGATAGGCCTGCCCCCTATCACGTGAGTACACTGTCCATGCAAAACGTGGGTACTCTGAACACCGGGTGACAAAGTCACGTGATGTTCAGAAGTATTAGTACCTCTGCCAACCCCTTCGGGGATATTCGGCGTGAACGTTTATGTTATGTTATGTCTTTTTTTATTATCTGAAGATCTTAAAGATTTCTTTAAGAACTTATAACGCAGACAGTCGGCCGTATTGTGTCATGAGGCTGTCACTTTAGGCCGTCCCTGGCTCCATTTATTAAATAAAAACAGTTTTTCTTTGACAATATTTGTATGTATTTAAATACAACAATAATGGAATTTCAAAATATCTAAACGTAGAAAATTAGATAATACTGAACTGAAGTTTTATAAAGAACTCCTGACAAAAGAGATAGGTAAATTATGTGCTCATCAACTTATAATTACATCATTTTTTTTTATAGGATAATACTAATAAAATAGAATAGAATAGAAAACTCTTTATTGCACATCAAATATAGAAAAACATTTTCAAATACACAGAATTAATTAACAAAAGTACAATTGGCGGTCTTATCACTAAAAGCGATCTCTTCCAGACAACCTTACCTACTACTAAATTGGAGCAAAGGTCTTTCTAAATTTTTAGCCAAATTAGACATGCAATTGTCTTTCAAAAAATTAAACCAACAGATTATCATTGAAGTGGTGTTTTAGATTTAGTTTTTAACTTCATCGTATTTTTTTATATATAGTTGCGGAAGCCCTACTGCATATTTATATGTATTTTTGGTATTTGTTGTTACAGCGGCAACAAAAATATATTATCTGTGACAATTTGTACTATTCAACTGTACGGCTCATTAAATATAGGTGTCTCCAGTAAATGTAATTTATTCCGATATACTAATGAAGTATCTATGATAATTTATATTATCTAGCACGTGAATGTTTTAATTACTACGACTATTTCATTTGCTTTCAGTTATTAAGTACAAAGTTATTTACTATTTATTCATGCTTTATTTGTCAGGTAGTTAAATAGATTAAGTTAATAACTTTTTAAGTTTCATATCGCTGATCAAAACTTTTGGGATATTTTTTATCATGAATCTTGAAATAATTTTGCCGTGTAGTGTCGGCTTAGATTAACACTACCCCATTTCTACCCGTGGGTGATCGTAAGAGACGACTGGGTATGGGGGCTTTTTAAGTGATTTTTGGGCGATATGGTTGGAGACCCGTCACCAAAAACATTTATTATTACCATCTTTCACCCAATCAACTTCCAATAGTGGCTGAGGAATTTTTAATACCAAAGCTCTGGCTACCCCGTTAAGGGATTTATAGCCGTGAGTATATGTATGTATGAACCTTGAAACTCGATTAGTGTTGGCTGCATGTATCAAAAAGTGTATCGTTCCGCCATAAGATATAAAAATGCCTTGCCCAACTCCGCTTCGCTCGGTTCTGAGTTTAAATACATATGTACAACCCTTTCCTAATCCTTTTCTTGTTAATACATAAGTCAATAAAAAATATGTGTGGTTAATGTATAATGGTTGTTAACGGTGAGGGAAAAGATCGTGAGGAAACCCACATGGCTAAGTTGTATTGTGTGATTTATACGAAAGCATATCAAAATATTATTTAAAATAATTGCTAAAAACTGTTTATTTACTATTAGTTTACATAACGCTCAATCATTAAACACCTGTGGTGATGAATTTGTTCAGGTGGTTTTACAATATAAACCTGATATACTTACAATTCACTATGTAATTTCCGCAAAAAATGCTTAAATTTATGTGTTTCACTATAATTATCTCTTCTGTTCTGTTAAATTAATTTATTATTATTATTATTATTTTAGTCATTTAATTATGTTGTCTTATTTTTTATTTTTTATTATTTCTGTCATTTATTTTCTAATAGAAAATAATTTCATGTACTGTTCATTACGTTATCTTTTCACATTATTTCATAATTATGTACAATGTTATAGATTTTAAATATTACTTTATTAAATTTATCAAAATCTCACAAAACAAGTCATGCTGTGTACACAGTTAAGGTGCTTTTACTGAAAATTTATGTTTTTTGAAAAGCCATTATGTATATTAATGTAATTGTACTGTTTGTGTGCCTTAAGTTAAATAAATAAATAAATAAATAAATTAATGAATCTTGGCTAAAGCATGGTTGTGAAAATCTAGCACCTAAAATTCCTTCATATAAATTTAAAATGCTCCCTCGATCAAAAGATATCCTTCGTGGCCGCGGAGGTGGTCTGGCCTATTACTAAGAAATGGCATCACAGCCAGAACGGTCCAGCACCCCGAGTTCCCCGTCGAACAGTGGCTTCGTGTAACAGTCAATGGGCTGAGACTAGTAATTGGAACGGCTTATCGTCCGCAGTGGCAGCTTGTTGAAGATTTATTAGTACAGAATTATTAGTCTCTCTCCCTACCCCTTCGGGTATATTCGGCGTGAAAGTTTGAGTCTTTGAGTCAATAAAAAATGTTTTTGCACTGGAGAAAGAATGATCAAGATTTTAAACCTTTAGTATTATCAGTAATCACATATGAAAACGAATTATAGTAGAAATATCACGATTCAATATATGAACCCCTAGATATCATGGTTACTAAGCATTTTTACTTTGAACAGATAGTATGCCTATTTTGATGGAGACTGTGAACATTAGAATAAAGAAAATGTCACGAAATTTCGTACTTCTGAAATAAAGCCATTGCTTAAGCATTCTTTTCAGCTCGCCCCAATAACTATATTGACCCAAAAAGTAAATAATGATGGCAATTTGGTATTAATATATTCCCTGGCGGTACAGTCACTCTGCTTAGTAACATGATATCTAGTAGGCTGAACATTCCTTTTCACATTAGAAACTAAATTTCAGCAATTAAGATAAAATAACTAGTATATAAAGTACGAACTTTTCCATGTACTGTCAATTACTCAACTGGCAAATTGTAGCCAAAAGTGTTTGTGTTAAAAACATGACTTTGGTACTCAGGATTTTGTCATTTTATTTTCTTGCCTCAGTTATTTTAGTGTCGGGATTATGTCCGAAAAAACCTGGCGGAAATCCAAACTGTTCAGGTATATACTCTATATACAAAAATATTACAAACGAACAGGCATTTATAAAAAAACTAAAAACCCTATTATTACAAAAAGCTTACTATAAGGTTGAAGAATTTTTGGATGAAAATCTGTTTTAAAATAAATCCTACAACCCTTTCACATTTCCATCTCTTCATCCTTCTATTACTTGCCTACCTCAATAAACATTCCTGTCTGCATAGTTTAGAATCTTCCTTACCAATATTATAATTTATCATAAGTAAACCTATAAGTTAGCATTAAAGATCTCATTTAGACACTAAGAAAAATATATTATTAAGCTAAGAAAGAAGATTACCAAATTGATCTATTATTATTATTCATTATTCTAGTCTCTTTAAATGTTCTTATTATCATTAAGTTTTCTTTTAAATTCTGTATAAAAACACTGTAAACTGTATGTTAAATTTAAGATAGTCATAAGATATTGCAGTGCCCTAACAGGGTTCATTGTCGGAACTTAATTAATATTTGTAACATCTTATTCTACCACAATGAAGCAATAAACGATTTGAAGTTTGAAGTTTGAATATATATACTCAGGGCTTTAAATTCTTAATATCATTTAAACCAGAGTTTCTTTCCTTTGTCATGGTTGTTAACGGCGAGGGAAAACATCGTGAGGAAACCCACACGGCTAAGTTGTTCTTAGTCATGTGGTTGTCAGTGTATTCGTACAGAACGGCGATAGGCCTGCCCCCTATCACGTGAGTACACTGTCCAAGCAAAACGTGGGTAATCATAACACGAGGTGACGATGCCACGTGGTGTTCAGAAGTATTAGTACCTCTGTCAACCCCTTAACACAAGACCCAATTAAACCAAGCACTGCTTTAATATTTACTATTTTTCTGTTAACAGCTATCGAAAGACTGGAACCGACTCGCCCTTGTGCCAATCTTACTGAAAAATGTGTCAGCAAATACTTGCAACCCCAACCACCCTGTATATTCAGGTTTTCAAAGTATGAAGATCAATTAAAAGTTGATGAAATACCTCTAAATATACCGACTATGAATGCTACTGGACTGCAAAAAAATGTGTTTTTTACTGGATTGAATTCAGCTACTATAACTGATTTTATGTAAGTTTATGTTTTACATATTTACATAGAAATACGAATGTCATTAGTTCCCATTTGGGTTGGCGGACACTGTCGATCGCCATATTGTTAGGTCATCTCTGGTTTCGTTTAGATCTATTAATCTTTTCATACATGATTTTTAATTCTTTCCACTTCGGCCGTCTGACTTTTTAAGCACAATGTACATACTTACATTCCTGAGCACACTCTCTATTTGGTCCAAATGTGCCCTCCGTGTGGTCGTCCTCTACTTACCATCATCCATCATCTCTATGTGCCGAAATAATCTAAACATTTTTTTTCTATCTTTTCTGAAATATTGTCTTTCACATGGCTCCTTTCTCAAATATTTCTCAGTCTTTCACAGAACCTTACAAATGATTTTTTTGGAGGGATCCACCTCTATTGCATGCATTCTACTCTTATGCTTCTATTGCCACACCCAATATTTGCTGTTATTCATAAGTGTAGGTAAAAGACTGCATCATGCACAGACACAGCCATTAGGGCCTTTTCTGACAGCGATTAACTGGTTAGTAGGCTGTTCACTGCTTCATTTAATGTATGCTCCTTTTTAATATTCTTTCAATTTCTTCATTACATTTACTATCTCTAGTAAACTTTCCGATGTACAAACTCTATGTATCAATCTCAATTACGCATAAGAGATCTTTAGTGATGAATCCACCAGAGGCATTTAGTGATGAATCCGCCCATTTTTAATCCATAAACACTTTCAAGAAACTCTGTCAAACAGCCATCCAATAACAAAGTGTTTTAGTACAGTTCTCAAAGGCAACTTTTACGCCCTACATCCCCAAAGAGGGGCAGAGGCACTAACATCTCTCATCATACTTATTTACTTATACTCACGCCCATTATTCCCATTGGGGTAGGCAGAGACTATCGATCGCAACTTAGTACGATCTTGACAAACCTCTGATATATTTGTTACCTGGCAATCGGAGTACCCAAGTTTTGCTAAGATATTAGAGATCTAGAGAACAAGACGTATCGCCATTTCTTTTATACGCTCTTACTACTTTGTTTCCCACGTCCATTTCTGCACCGTCTACATTTTCTTGGCGTGAACTAATAGAGGGAGCATATAATAGTATGTATGAATGTAAAAACTTTCAGCGAATATTTAATTTTAAATAAATGTAAATATACCGTTATGTATTTAATTGATAATTACATTTGTTGGCTCTGCCTATGTCACTAAATACGATTACGATTTGTAAATAAAATATTCAGCTCACTGTCAACTTGATAATAGAAAATAAAATTGTTATAAATTTCTTATATTTTTTCAGTATTGACAGCAAAAATAACGTAGTAGTTCTAGTAGTAAGTTATACTAACTTAACCATAACTTCAACCACCGCTTACAATAATTATCGGTCCAATAGTTTACCTTTCATTACAAAAGCTGAACCAATCGAAAAATTCCGTAAGTATATTTTTAATACAATCTTTATATTAGCTTGTAATGTCGCCTTGGAGCTTTAAGCTGTGTAGTGTCGGCTTAGAATAACACTACCCCATTTCTACCCGTGGGTGATCGTAAGAAGCGACTAAGGCTATAGGAACTTTCCACGTGATTTTTGGGCGATGTGGTTGGAGACCTGTCACCAAAAACTTTTATTATTCCCATCTTTTCCCCACTCAACTTCCAAAAGTGGCTGAAGAATTTCTCATTCCAAAGCTCTGGCTACCCCGTTTATGGAATTATAGCCGTGAGTATATGTATGTCAGCTTGGAATAGCGCTAGCCTAATTCTTCTCGTGGATGTCGTAATATACAATTTTGGGTAATGGGGCTCTTTGAGAGAACTTTGGGCAATGCGGTTAGAGATCCATAACCGAAAAAAATTAATAGTTTAAAAAACACTAAAAAACACGCTTTTATAAGTGCACTTAAAAGTCAAAAATAAATTACGGGTCGTTCAAGTTGTCTCTATTTCTGGGCTGAAGTGTAAACTATGTGCTTAAATTATAATATTTGATTGTAAAAGCGTGGGGCGCTGGAAAAGGAAAGATTCTTTGTTTACCTTGCTAAGAAATCAAGTTAAGCGATGTTTCGGGAAGCAAGTTACAGAGATCGGCACTCTAACTAGAGTTGCAGCACCACTATTTGGAGGCTCTATATTAAACAGTCTGTTCAAAGTACTAGTCAACAGTGGCAAAATGTAGAGTTCTTGTTCGTATATTTGTTTACAAGAAAGTTTTTCCTGCTCCAGCGCCCCACGCTTTTACAATCAAATATTATAATTTAAGCACATAGTTTACACTTCAGCCCAGAAATAGAGACAACTTGAACGACCCGTAATTTATTTTTGACTTTTAAGTGCACTTATAAAAGCGTGTTTTTTAGTGTTTTTTAAACTATTAATTTATTTTATGCTTTTTAGTCTTTGCTAATGGCATATTTTAAACATTTATTTCAAATAGACAAATGAGCCCGCATCTTCTCCATCTCCGCCAGTGCGTCTGTATTGCATGGTGTCTTTCCTTTCAGCTTAGAACAATCTATCTCTTCAATCTGGAGACCACTAAGTGATTTTACAGTGCGTCTGTATTGTATGGTGTCTTACCTTTCAGCTTAGAAAAATCTAACTCTTCAATCTGGAGACCACTAAGTGATTTTACTCGACTTAGCGCCACACATGCCTGTCCATCCGCAAAAGTACGGGACCCTAAGTACACCACGGCGTGGTCTACCGTACAGCCTTGCATCTTGTGCACGGTAGATGCCCAACTTAAAATCACTGGGAGCATGCGCTTTTCCACCGTACCGTAGCTGTACTTGGCCGGGAATTGGATGCCTATAGGCTAAATTAGGTGCTTGCCATCGTTACCAAAATTAACTTTGATGGACGGGATGTCGGTTTCATACAATTGGTCGCGTCTAAAGTGTGGCCAGACGATGTCCGTGATAAAACCGATACTCCCATTCACGAGCCCCTTCTCTACGTTTATATTGGAACGCAACATGATTTTAGCTCCTTTACACGTCAATATACATCGTATCGTAGTAGTGCCTGTAGCTCAGTTGGACTGATGTGATCGTATTTACAAGTTAAGCAACGCGAGCTGCGGTCTGTCCACGGATGGATAACCGCCTAGTGGTATTTATCTCGGGCGCTACCGTGCTTCGCAAGGCACGTAAAGCCGTTGGTGCCGGTTGTTATCGTAAGATAGCAGTCGTCAAGCTTTGTCAGAGACCCAAACGGGCGGCTTGATAACATCTAACGGTAAGGTGACCACTAGCCTTACAAACCTCCATCAACCCGGCTGGCCCCCGTGGTGAAGTATGGCTAATACCTTCCTCACGGAAGAGACCCGTGCCCAGCAGTGGGACGTTATGGGTTGGTAACGATACATCGTATGCTAATATTCATAATGAAGTTCCAGTTCAAATCTTCCGGCTCCATCATCAGATCAGTTTGATAGTACCATATTATTGTATTCAGACCTTGAAACCTAATCGTGGTCAAAGTTCATTTCGTGGTCAAAGTTCATTACAAGACCTTTCTAACAAGTCCAAATACGGCTATAATACGATCATCCATCATTAAGTTCCAGTTAATATCTTCCGGCTTAATCATCAGATGAGCTCGACAGTACCATATTATTGTATTCAGATCTTGAAACCTAATCGTGGTCAAGGTTCATTACAAAACCTTTCTAACAAGTCCAAACACGGCTATGATACGATATTTTATCATGGAATGCTAGTGCCTATCTTCCGGCTTCATCATCAGACCTTGAAACCTAATCATGGTCAACGTTCATTACAAGACCTTTTTAACAAGTCCAAACACGGCTATGATACGATCATCCATCATGAAGTTCCAGTTCATATCTTCCGGCTCCATCATCAGATCAGCTCGACAGTACCATATTATTGTATTGTCATCGAAATCACATACAACTGCCAATTTTCATAACGCTACGACCTTTAGAAGATGGTTAAATTAGTTTTCTTAGATTTGATTACATAGTTACATACATACAGGTCGACCTAATAAAAGCGTTTTAATATATTTTTACCTACTCTCTCTTTTAAAAGTAACTGAAAAAAATATAATTCCAAAACTCTGGCTATACTTTTTTGAGATTTAAAGCCGTGAGTATATACCTAGAAAAGATTTTAGAAGTAAAAGCCAACTATTATTGTTTTTTTTCAAGAAGAAGTAGAAGAAAAACAACAATAAAAAATACAATGTATAAGAATAATATAAACATTTTAAAATATTCATTTTGTGATTTGTAATAATATATTTTTTTCAGCTTCAATTTTATTGACAACAGTGTATGAAGGTTCTATGTTTAACCGCATGAGTAGTTCATTTGTGTATGCGAATATTACAGCACCAGCCTCTCTTGAATTTGGGGACTGCTTTACAAAAAATTCAGGTAAGTATAAATAAATATTTATAAGATAAAAAGATAGAAAAAGGATGATAAGATGATTTGGACACACTGAGAAAATGGATGACTGTAAATTGGTGAAATCTAGAGAGGAAGGTAATGTTAGTAGAGGAGGACCACGTAGGACACATTTAGATAGAGAGTGCTCAAAAAAGCAGGCGTCCGAAGTTTGTAAAATAAAAGAGCATGTATGAAAATATTGGTGGATGTAAACGAAGCAAGAGAGGTTTGCCATGATCTTACAAAGTGGCGATTATAGTCTTAGCCTACCCTAATGGGCGATAATGGCGTGAGTATGTATCTACGTAAATATTTACAAACCCAAGCTTACCGCCCAGTGCTGCTTTTTAGACAAACACTTCACATCTTTTCTTATGGATATCACAAGAGATGACTTAGTTATCAGAGTCGGTTCAAGCAACTAAGACTCTGAAAAATAGATGCATTTGTTAAAATTAAACCTTTTTTTCTCGTTTAGAAGTACTATTTTCAAGTTTCATATTTTATTGCTACCGAGTCTACCGTACCCCGTGACGAAATTATTAATATAGATATATTTGCTGTGTAGTGTCGGCTTAGAATAGCACTACCGCATTTCTTCCGGTGGGTGTACTTACGTAAGAGGCGACTTTTGGGCGATGCGGTCGGAGACCCATCACCAACAACCTTTATTTTACCATCTTGTCCCCACTCAACTTTCCAAAAGTGGCTGAGGAATTTCTAATTCCTTAGCTCTGGCTACCCCTTGCAGGGATTTATAGATTATTTACCGTGATATTTATATTTAATAATGCAAAATAAAAATAAAACTCAGGTTTTATCTATATTAAAAAATCATTTTTCTAAATGCTGTGATGTATAAATGCACATGTCTTTTTTCTATTTGTTTAATGTATTGTTTTTAGAATATAATTATACATAAATATGTATTTAAATAAAAAGCCGAGCTGACAGTCTAATAAAAATCTAAAAGGTTTTCAGACTGTCTGGCCAAGTGTTGTAAATATTTTTTGAAATAAACAGTGTTAAATTTTAAATTATTTTTTTTTTATTTATATTTTATTTTATTTACCGTTGTTGATGATTGTATTTTAATATAATAACTTTTCTTTCAGATCCTGACGTAAAGCAAATACTGAAGCTTATTAAAGAAAATTTTTATTCGGTAATTCAAGAACTATTTCAAACTCGAGCTGTTATACTATCTAATAATTTCGTCAGTAAGAAACTTTGTAGTCAATTATAAATGACTAAGATTAGTTCCTATTGTGACAACTTATTAACAAATGCATTTGAATTAAATTATATGAATCTGCTTTACCTAACTATTTATCTCTGACGCCCGATTTCTGAATTGTGAATTCAAGCTCAGAACGACTTAAGTATCGTTTTGTCTCATTCAGTTGTTAAGATTTCAATGCGACAGAACGATACTTAAGTTGTTCTCAGCTGGAATACTCAATTCAGAAATCGGTCGTGAATTGACCAAAATTGTAATTTAATCAAATTTTGATTGTATGATCAAAATGTTGAGCTTCAATCAATAATTCGACATAAGTAGTATGCGGAGTAAAAGCGCATATATGAAAAGTTAATTACAATTCAATTTTTGTTTAATGGCATTGGACCGTGTTTTAACATTGCCATTTTGCCAATGTCCAGTAAAAAAAAACCACATAATGTAAAGTTGAAAGAAAATTTTGTAACTGATGCAAGCACTCATTGCAAATTCATGGTTGAAATCTAAACTTAATATAAAAAATATATCGATAATAAAATTTACAATATATACATAAAGAATGCATTATATTTTTTTGTTCTGAACCTTGATGAAATGGTGCAAAGTTTTAAATACAAAGGAGTATATACCAAACAAAGTAAACATTTAAAATTACTAGGAAGAGGGATGAAAATGAAGGAAAAGAAAGACGATGAAAGGAAGCTACAGAGATTTGCCAGGCAATTTATTTATTTATTTTATTTATTTATTTACATAGAAATAATCTTTACAGACATGGCCTAATACGATTATATCTCACATATTTTATTTCCTAATTACATAATACATTCCTAGTTTTTTGAATTTCTACTTTCCTTATTATCTACAAGTATAACTATCAACATCATAACATAAATAGCGTAGTGCTGTTTTTGTGAAGTCAGTCAGTGAACAGTGGAGAATATCGATCTCCTCATCGACTTGGTTCAATGCGGCTATAGCCCGCGTTAATGAGTTTTCTCGCAAAAGATTTGTCCGAGACAACGGCACTAGGAGAAGCCGAGCACGCCGTCGTCGCAACGTAGTATTTGGAACCTCAACGCTCAATACAGTAAGTATAGTGGGATTAAAAATAATTCCTCTTAGAATTTTAAATAGATAAACCATTAGAGTGAGATTTCTTCTGACCTCCAATTTGACATACCCCACCATACCCAATATGAACAGAGTAGGGTACATCAACGGGTAGTACGGATAAACACCATACAATTTAAAATACAAAAATCTTATAAATTTATTTTGAATTTTCTCCACCATAAGACAATATTTTGTTTCATGTGGAGCCCAGATGACTGCATTAAATTCTAACTTACTTCTCACTAGAGAATTATAAAGAGATTTTATAGCATCTATGTTGGTAAAACCCTTAGCCGTGCGCAGCACGAAGCCAAGTGTCCTGAATGCGCTCTTACAAATGTTCACAATGTGACTACGAAAAGTTAGGTCCGCACTAATAGTGACCCCGAGGTCACGCACTTCCTGCACCCGCGGTAGCACTACTCCACCAATGTGATACGGGTGGTGGTATGGAGCGTGTTGCCTAGTCAGTGTCATAGTGACACATTTACTTAGGTTCAGCTTTAATTTATTTACCCGAGACCATCGCTCTACTGCTTCAATATCATTCTGCATTCGATGACAATCGTCGGCAGTTTCAATTGGAAGCAGCAACTTCAAGTCATCGGCAAACATAAGACATATCGAGTGCTTAACTACCTTCGGGAGGTCATTCACCATGATAATAAACTCAAGGGGGCTTTAAAATATTCATAATAATTAATTATATCTATTGAACACGAATACATATTAAAATCCCCTACAACTAACAATTTATTTTTATATTTAAAAGATAACTGCTCAATAATTTCAAACAATTTGAAATAATTGTAATTAGTGCTTCTAGGTGGGATATAAACAACACATATTACGAACAAAAACCGACTTTTTCGAAGTACCCTCGCTGTAATTATTTCAAACGAGTAATCGTCGACGCTCGTGTCTCCCGGCACCTGCACTCGGCGGATTTCGTAATCGGGCGTGGCCACTAACATCGCGCCGCCCAATTTTCTCCCGTCGTTACGATCACACCGAAGAATTTTGTATCCAGTGGGAACCAATTCGGCGTCAAAAATGGATTCAGTACAACTCGTTTCGGTGATAGCGAATAATACTGCAGACGATGTTAAAATATTATTTTTAAATTCTTCCAACTTAGTTCTAAGTCCTCTCACGTTTTGGTAAAACAAAAGAATTTTTTTTATTGTTTTAGTCTTTTGCACGTTGGTTTCGAAACCAAACCCATTCGGCGAGCCTAACATCTACTGGCCATTTTTCTTGATTGCATACCTCATCGTATTTGGATTCAGGGATCCCAATTATATAAGAAACATAATCTCTTTCAGTTTTTAACTTTATTTTTTCCACTTTAAACTCCTTTTCTTTACCAATGATATTTTCAATATGATTTCTTATATTTTCATCCGTTGTAGTCTTTTTTAAACCCCATACATGCAGATACTTTTTCTGTTCAACGCCCTCAATTCCAGCTATAGAAGAACATCCGCCTTTTATTATATTCGTTCTATTATGAACTCTTTTCTGTTTTTTTCCCACTTCAACCCAACCTTCGTTAATTGGTTTATTAGAAATCATCTTGCCCGCTCCATTCTTAGTTTTCGTGGCCACAGCTGCATAGCTTATGATACCACTAGCATTATCTTTCTGTCCCTTTTTAACCGATACTTGCGCGGTCACTGGCTGCGATTGCGCGTGCGCCTTCAGTGCCACATCTATTCTCTCGCTTGGCGGCAATGTCGATTGTTGGTTTACTAGCGTCCGTTCGATGTTAGATACGACAACATTGTCATAACTCGAGCCAGCCCTATGCATTGACATTTCAGTTTTCAGTTTTTGAACCTCAGATTGCAGCCTACGACACTCATTTTTAGTACTTTCTAACTCCGTACGAAGACGAGTGTTCTCCAATAATGTCTCCAGTTTCTCGTTAATAATCTTAGTGAGCCTCTCCTCAAGTGAATTCATTTTTGTAGTTATTGTGTGGTTTAAAACTTCAGTGATGTTAATAAGTGCTTTGCTCACCTCACTCGATTCGGCGTTAATATGATTGTCACTCTTGGACACCTGTTGATTCGGAGATGTAGTTAATACATCCTCACATGACATGTTGGTGGTGTTTATAGTCATATCCAAATTAACAAAGTTGTCCTCCATCCTGGCAGGCCTAGCTCCCCTCACCGGAGTGTCATCCGTCACTACAATCCTTCGGGTCACATTGGTACAGTCCCGACAGCGATACCTTCTTATCTCTGCCTCATGTTCCCGGAACTGGGCTGACGTTATGTTTAGGCAGCAGTAGTGGTAACCTCCTTTACACGAATTACATTGCACCAATTCAAAATCTTCAACCGCCCTTTTGCAAACAACGCAGTTCATGTCTAACGTTTTTTCCGTTTTCACCAACAAACACTATTATTTCGCATTATCTTCATTTACAGAGTACACACGATATATGTAAACTAATGTTATAGAAGAATTATGCACTTAAAAACAAAATAATGATTTAATTACGCGGAGCTCAACTCATTCGATTTAAATCGTAACGGTCGTATTGAATTGAATTAACTGCATAAGGTAAGCGAACTATTTTCCAATGTAAAATAAGTTCGATAATAATCGAAAGAACGAAACTTTGATCATATAATAATATACTAAAGATGCCGCACTCCATACAAATTCAACGCACGAAAGTGAGCGGACCGCGAGAATTTCAAGACTTTCAATTGATAGTCTCTGCCTACCCCAATAGGAACCAATAGCGTGAGTATATGTTATGTTATATTTATATAGTATGTGGAAATTTGTTTTGACGAAGTAACGTTTTAGAAAACGATGAGCGCCAAAATAAGTAAGTAAATAAGTAAGAATTCACAATAGGCCTAAACGGTTAGTTGAGGTTAGTGCTTCTTTACAAACTTCTAGTGTCCGACCGAAAGTTCAGTTTCGGTTTCGGCTGAGTTTCGGCCAAAACACAAGTTCCGGCCTCGGTTTCGGTTTCAGCGAAACTGAAGCCAAGGCCAAAAATTCGGTTTCGGTTTCGGTTTCGGCCGGACAACTAGTTTCGGTCGGACAGTAAAAACTTCCACATATACACAAATATGTACTTACGCCGTTAGTTCCCATTGGGGTAGGCAGAGACTATCGTTTGTCATTTTTTATGATCCTGACAAACCTCTCTAGCTCCGTTCGAGTGGTTATAGTTTTTTAAAAGATGTATTATATATTTTTCCAAAATCGAAATTTAATAGTAGTCCCTTAGCTCTGTATATTTAGTTCCCCCCCCCCTCTGAGTCAAACTCCAACGTTCACATCGTATATTACCGAAGGGCCTGGCAGAGGTACTTCATAAAATCACGTGACATGTCACCTGGTGTTCAGAGTACCCAGGTTTTGCTTGGACAGTGTACTCACGTTGTAGGGGATGGCCTATCGCCGTTTTGTACGAATGCAAAGTACTACTTAGCCATGGGAGTTGCCTTACAACGTTTTCACTCACCGATAACAACCATGATAAATTAACCACACATATGACTTTAGAAAAGGCAAATTGGTGTAGATCCGTCCCGAAATTTGAACTCTCATCTTCTGCACGCTGCTGCATGCACCACTGGGCTATCATGGTTGTTGTTTAAATAAACGCGCGTATTTTTGTATGTAAGAGTATGCACTATAGGATTAGTATAGATGTAGTATAAATATAGATGGCCGTGTAGTGGCGGCTTAGAATGTCGCTACCCCTTTCTACCCACGGGTGTCGTAAGAAGCGACTAAGGGTATTGGGGCTTATTATTGGATTTTTGGGCCATGCGGTTGGAGACCCATTACCAAAAACCTTTATTTTACTAATTTAATGTTTTTGACATGAATTCCTCATGTGGGGATTATTACTCATAAATAAAAGATGTTATTAAAGGAAAGAAAAATTTCGACACTGGCGGGGCTCGAACCCGCGACCTTCGGGTATACGCCCCCGTCGCTCTGCCAACTGAGCTACAGTGTCAGTTGGCTTTTCCCTACTCAACTTCCAAAAGTTGCTGAGGAATTTATAATTCCTTGGCTCTGGCTACACCTTCTAGGGAATTACAGCCGTGAGTATATGTATGTATTTATAAATATAGATAAATAGTTAACGCCATGGTACTGCGAAAAATAATATAGGTATTTGCAATATCTCTACCCTATGAAAACTGAGGTAAGTTTAAGTTTGAAATAAAATAAATAGTTTTCTTTGGATGGATTCAATCAAGTTCATGATATAGGAGTCCGACCCTAAGTTCTTGTAATTCGCAACCTCTCCCACTTCAAACACAGACTGCGCAGTTTTAGAATGAAGGATTGCAATTTTTTGTATATTTCAATAAATAATATTACATAATTAAAGCTTCGTGGGTAGAACACCGCTTACCGTGCAGACGACGAGGGTTCGAATCCCGGGTCAGGCCTACACCAATTTGTCTTTTTTGAAGTCATATGTGTGGTTTATTTATCATGATAGTTAATGGTGAGGGAAAATACCACCAGGTGACGATGTCACGTGATGTTCAGAAGCATTAGTACCTCTATCAACCCCTTTGGGGACATACGGCGTGAATGCTTGAGTATTATTGAACACGTTAGAGGTTGTTAAGAAGAAAGTGCTCTCCAATTCAATAAAATTAAATCTGAAACTTAAAATTTTTCTTTCATCTATTTGGCTAATATGTCCCACAAGCTATGATGGGACACGTGTGTATATGTGTATATAAAGGTTTGTATCGGGTCATTATACATAGTTTACATTATTATATTTTTGAATGACTTTATTGAGGGTCAAAATAGTCACCGTTATCAAATGAAATTCTATCAGACTGTGTTAAAGCTAAATTTGTAGGTTTTGTGTCGATATAAATAAAAAACCATAAGATACACAAATAAAACGACAAAGTAAGTCCACATATACATACATACATACGTACATATACTCACGGCTATAAATCCCTAGAAAGGGTAGCCAGAGCTAAGGAATTAGAGATTCCTTAGCCACTTTTGGAAAGTTGAGTGGGGAAAAATGGTAAAATAAAGGTTATTGGTGATTGGTTTCCAACCGCACCGCCCAAAAAATCCCTTAAAAGCCCCTATACCGTTAGTTACCTCTTACGTACTCCCACCGGAAGAAATAGGGTAGTGCTATTCTAAGCCGACACTACACAGCAACGTACACGTTCACACGTTTCAGGGAAAACGAATTTTTATTTGAAATGGGTTTTTGCATCAACAAAAAGCTTTTACTTCAGCACAATTAACATATATTCAATTTGTCTATACATGTCTGTAAAGAAAGTCCATGAACTGTAATGGTCCTAAATATGCCATCTATTACAGTCCACCGCAATAAGTTTCAGGTGAAAGAATAACAGATCTCGGCTGAACTTGTTATTTATGCAGTAGCCCTTAGTAGGGCCCGGCTCAGATTGACTTGCTCGCATAATTTAAGGGAAGGAAATAGTGTGCTATTTATTTAGACGATGGTTTGTATTCGGCCTTAACATGGAAGTAGGTTTTGTTTATATTGTTTAATTTTGTTTTAATCTGAACGTAGGTTTTGTTAATATTGTTTAATTTTATTTTAGACTAGTGGATCGGCCCAGCTTCGCACGGGTAGCGTAGTTTTAAAAATATCTGAGGTTTCTTCAATCACTGCTCAAACTTTGTGAAATTTAGCGCCACTTATAGCACTCCTGAATAGTTTAGCTTTGTGATTGTGAAAGCGCTTTGATGAACGGTTCAGTATCTCCGAAAATAAACCCATGCAAACAAAGAATCAGAGTTACAAACTTTGCATACATCATGCATATACTATTACTGAAAAATAATCCAGCATGATTCAGTATTCACGTGCGACGACAGGACGCGATGGCTTATTTCTTATAAATAAAGAATAAATAAAGGAAAGAAAAATTTCGACACAGGCGGGAATCGAACCCGCGACCTCGGGTATACGCCCCGACGCTCTGCCAACTGAGCCACCGTGTCAATTGGCTGCCATTGCGAAATTCTTTTATCCTTTATTTCTTTTTACACGTTTAAGTAGTGTTTGCGTTTCCTACCTCCGAATTTGAACTAATTCGGAAAGGCTTATTTCTTGTATAAGTTCGGTGTTTCTATACCGATTTCTATGATTCTTTTTTCATTGAATAGGTAATAATGTAATTTTTTTTAAATGAGAGATAAATGAGAGAACTATAAACGTAAGAGTTAACAAAAATAATCAGGATGCTCCGAACTGCTAAGCTATCAGGAGTTACACGTGTTATTGTGAGTCAACCATAAAAGATAGACATATGCTGTTGAAGGATATTTTTTAGGCAATTTTATGCCAAATATATCCGTGATACATGACTTCTATGTAACTCTAACTATTAAGGCTGCACACGCGACAGAAGCTTAAAAAATGGAGCAACTTCCCCCGTTTTCCCAAAATTTCCCAAAATTCCCCTTTACTATTCTGCTGGAAAGTATACAAAAACCTGCCCAGGAGTATGAAGAATAATTGTACCAAGTTTCGTTAAAATCCGTCGAGTAGTTTTTGTTTCCATAAGGAACATACAAACCGACAGACAGACAGACAGACAGACGGACAGACAGACAGACAGACAGACAAAAATTTTACTGATTGCATTTTTGGCATCAGTATCGATCACTAATCACCCCCTGATACTTATTTTGAAAATATATTTAATGTACAGAATTGACCTCTCTACAGATTTATTATAAGTATAGACTAGTGGATCGGGCCCAGCTTCGCACGGGTAGCGTAGTTTTAAAAATATCTGAGGTTTCTTCAATTACTGCTCAACTTTTGTGAAATTTAGTGCAATTTATAGCATTCCTGAATAGTGTAGCTTTGTGATTGTGAAAGTGCTTTAATGAACGGTTCAGTATCTCCGAAAATAAAACCATGCAAACAAACAATCAGAGTTACAAACTTTGCATACATGCAGGGAGTATATGTATACTCCCGGCTATCTTTTGCGCGCGCAACCATTACTAAACAAATATCCTTAAAGCATTCACGTGCGACGACAGGGCGCGATAGCTTATTTCATGTATATGTTTGGTTATTCTATACCAATTTCTATGATTCTTGTTTTATTGAATAGGTAATAATGTAAACTTTTTTAAATGAGAGAACTATAAACTTAAGAGTAAACAAATATAATCAGAATGCTCCGAACTGCTAAGCTATCAGGAATTACACGTCTTATTATGAGTCAACCATAAAAGATAGACATATGCTGCAGAAGGATATTTTTTTGAAAATTTTATGTAAAATATTTCCGTCATACATGATTTCTATGTTACTATAACCACTAAGGCTGCACACGTGACGGAAGCTTAAAAAATGGAGTAACTTCCCCCGTTTTCCCAATTTTTCCCAAAATTTCCCTTCACTACTCTGCTGAAAAGTTCACTATAAGCTGCCCAGGAGTATGAAGAATAATTCTGCCAAGTTTCGTTAAAATCCGTCGAGTAGTTTTTGTTTCCATAAGGAACATACAAACCGACAGACAGACAGACAGACAGACAGACAGACGGACAGACAGACAGACAGACAAAAATTTTACTGATTGCATTTTTGGCATCAGTATCGATCACTAATCACCCCCTGATAGTTATTTTGAAAATATATTTAATGTACAGAATTGACCTCTCTACAGATTTATTATAAGTATAGAAGATAAGAATTGAACCATTGAATAAGCCAATCACTGATACCGACTACTTCAAGTTTCTTAATCAGCAATGAATGTTTAACTTTATCGAATGCACCAGGTAGCCAGCATCGACTATGTGGGAGAGTTAGAGTGTTTAGATTTTACGGAAAGAAAAAGATATGTTTCACAGTGGCTTATCCTATTAATAGACTAATGTTAGAAATTACAGGCCGATATCGAAACTTTGTATTTTCGCAAAAATTTTTGAAAAAATTATTTATCGTCAGGTTTACTCGTCACTGCAGTCTTTTTTCTCCCCTGTACAACATGGATTCCTGAGACGTAGGTCCACTACGTCTAATCTGCTTGTTTTTAATGACTATGTATCTTCAAAGATGGAGCTAGGTGAGCAGGTGGATACTGTTTTTACTGATTTTAGCAAGGCGTTTGATCGTATTGATCATTTGCTACTCCTTGAAAAGTTATCATACGCCGGAATACACGGTAACCTGTTCCGATGGTTTTCCTCTTACATCGAAAATCGATCGCAGGCTGTTGCATTAAATGGTTTCACGTCCACCTGGCGTCCTATTCTGTCGGGTGTTCCACAGGGTTCTTTATTAGGTCCTTTGCTCTTCGTGATATTTATCAACGACATTGATTTCTGTTTTGAACACTCTAAATTCTTACTATATGCTGATGATACTAAAATTTTCAGTTCTATCGGGAATTTCATAGACTGTGAACTCTTTCAACGCGATCTGGAGAGATTCGTACAATATTGCACGAGAAATAAACTCGATTTAAATATATCTAAATGCTTTACAATTACTTTTACCCGGAAGCCGCAACCTATTAACTTTACTTATAGTCTATCTCATGAACCCCTAGCTAAGACCAATTTAATGAAAGATCTTGGAATTATACAGGACACTAAAATTGCCTATGATCATCATATTGATTATATAATCAAAAAGGCTTTAAAAACCCTTGGCTTTATTGTACGATCTACATCCGAGTTCAAAACCTTAAAACCAATAAAGGTCTTATTTTGTTCGTATGTGCGTAGTATTCTTGAATATGCCTCGGTGGTATGGAACCCACAATATAGTGTACATATTAACAGAATAGAATCTATCCAAAAGAGGTTTCTTAGGTACCTACAGTACAAATGTAAGCGACGCGATCATGGATACGAGACCCGATGTAAAAGGTATCATTTCCTACCTCTAGTTATAAGAAGGAAAATAGCTGACGTCACATATTTAATAGATATTATTAATGGTAATATAGACTGCTCATCTTTATTGGAGAATATTAAAATTAACGTACCTACTAGATTAGCTATTAGACATAATAAACCATTGGCGAGTTTGCATGCAAGAACCAACTACCGTCAAAATTCGTTCTTTTTAAGAACGAGTAAATTGTTCAATGAGCTGGTAAAGGAACACAAAGATCTGGACCTATTTTGCACAAAACCCGCAGAGATAAGGCGTATCTTAATAAATGACTTTTTTTAGTCCCAATGTGAGCGCAAAAGCTACTTCATAAAATTATTGTTAAACTTTTTAAGATATTTATTAGATTAGTTGATAAGTCTTCCCTATGTTTTTTATTTGCGAATACTTGTTATTGGCTTAGTCGATAACTGAATTTGTAAACATTTGTTGTATTATTTAGCTGTAAGTATTCCGAACTAATAAATAAATAAATAAATAAATAGTACTTAAGAGGATTTTTACAAAAGTTTATCAGTAGTAACATTTTTGACCGCTACACAGAATAGTATTATAAAATTAATTTGTTAAGCCGTGTAGAATGCTTAATGCCGTGCTTAGAATGTTTCCACCCCTTTCATCCCATGGATGTCGTAAGAGGCGACTAAAGGTATGAAACTCTTTTTTAAATTGGTTTTTGGGCGATGCGGTTGGCGACCCATCACCAACGATACTTTATTTCTACCATCTTCACCCCTATTAACTTCAAAATGTGACTGAGGAGTATCTAGATCTGAAGCTCTGGCTACCACTTTTTGGGATATGTGGCCGACAGTATATGCATAACTGTATAAAGAATTTAAGTGTAGGACTTCCACGAATACTGATGGCAATCACGTGTCGTACTTGTCGTCGTGGCCAAGTCAATAACGAAATTAGCTCCCCTAAAAATCAATGTGACATCTCAACAAATACCAAGATTTTGATATTGAAATTTGACTCATTATTCAGGTTGTTAAACCCCGCTTTTAAGTATATTGAGTAGGGCAACGTTCTCGATAGCCCGGCAGGAAGCAGGAGCACTGTGTTAATGATTAAATTAAGGAGGTAAATTGCCGTGTAGTGCCGGCTTAGAATGTCGCTACCCCTTTCTACCCACGGGTGTCGTAAGAGGCGACTAAGGGTATTGGGGATTTTTATTGGATCTTGGGCGATGCGGTTGGAGACCCATCACCAAAAACCTTTATTTTTACCATCTTATCCCCACTCAACTTCCAAAAGTGGCTGAGGAATTTATAATTCCTTAGCTCTGGCTAAGGAATATATACCCCTTCTAGGGAAATATAGCCGTGAGTATATATATATGTAAATATACTTTCAGCATGAGGAAATCCTCATAACCAAGTTGCAGTATATCTACCCCTATTTAGTAACTGCCTAAGCAAAAATTTGGTATTCTGAAAAAAATATGACATACTGTCCCGTAACTTAAAAAAAAGACTACATAATTCAGGTATAGTTTCTTATTTATACTCACAACATGAGTTTTATCAGGGTAGACAGAGACTATCAAGGGCTACTGAGTACCTCTAGAATCCTGGTAACCTCTCGAGGCTGAGGAATTTCTTATTCCTTAGCTCTGGCTATCCCTTCTAGGGATTTATAGCCGTGAGTATATGTATATATGTATGTATTTATACGACCTATTATATTCTTCATATTTTAGATTCTCTCTTTGTATACTACTTGAATATTTTGTCATTAAAAGGGGTAGCGAGATTTTTCTTTTTAATCTGTGGAACAGCAAAGATATACTGGCCAGTACACCCTGCTGTGTACCAGCTTATAATTTGTATTTATGCTTAACTCAAAAAACATTTTCACTCCGCGATGTAGGAATATAAGTGAGACCTTAAGGGATATCCTTAAGGGAAAAAATAATATTGGTTGATATAATATAAAATCAACCGAGTCATGTAGCTAACTATAAGACATTATTACATACATACATACATATATATACTCACGGCTATAAATCCCAAGAAGGGGTAGCCAGAGCTAAGGAACTAGAAGTTCCTCAGCCACTTTTGGAAAGATGAGTGGGGAAAAGATGGCAAAATAAAGGTTGTTGGTGATGGGTCTCCAACCGCATCGCCAAAAAATCCCTTAAAAAGCCCCAATTCTGTGAGTCGCCTCTTACGTACACCCACCGGCAGAAATGGGGTAGTGTTATTCTAAGCCGACATTACACACCAAACATTATCACAACCGGATAGTATAAAGTAAATACTTAAATTACTGACACAAATCCCCGCTAAAGTAGGCAAGTACACACGGAGCTTTGATCCCAACAGATTGGAGTAGAAGCCAGATAAAGCGATGCACTGCCAATACACTTAGTGATTGATATACTATTCCGAGAAAACGCTCGGCTCTCCCTTAAATGGAGATGATCACGTGCAATTGAAGTGGGAATTTGGAAGTGTGTTTCATTGAGCTTGTATTTGAAGTGAGTTGAATTATATGATATTATTGGACAGCGTTTGTCATTTTTTATTTATTGGTAGTTGACTTGTCTGTTCGGCATTATTGAAACCGTGTAAAACTATTTGTTTGCTGTGGCTTCGAGGTTTAATCGCTTGTTAAGTGACTTCTGTGTTCGCAATATGCAATTTTCAGAATGATTTTTAAGTATTCATTTATACTTGAATACTATACTAGTATTTTACTGAACGCATAGGTCAGCTTTTATTGAAATGCTAAATACGTATGAACTAAAATGGTACGGTGTTTGAACTTAGTATTTAACTTAATCTTCGGCTAACTGGATATAATAACTGGATATATAATTGCCGTGTAGTGTCGGCTTAGAATAACACTACCCCATTTCTACCCGTGGGTGATCGTAAGAGGCGTTTAAGGGTTTGGGCGATTTTTGGGCGATGTGGTTGGAGACCAGTCACCCAAATCATTTATTTATTATTACCATCTTTTCCCCAATCAACCTCCAAAAGTGGCTGAGGAATTTCTCATTCCAAAGCTCTGGCTAACCCCTAAGGGATTTATAGCCGTGAGTGTATTTATGTATATATGGATATAATAGTGAAATGACCGTCTGTCATTGATAGACATTCATGTTTAATGGAAACCGAGATCTTTACATCGACTTATATAGTATTCACTAAATAAACAGTTTAAATTTTCTTGGCTTACAATTGACGTAAGCGGTAAGTGTGTAGTTTATTAAACTACTTTTCCCATTTCTTCCCGTGGTATTACATATATACATAGGTACATATACTCACGCCATTAGTTCCTATTGGGGTAGGCAGAGAATATCGATCGCCACTTCGTACGATCCTGACAAACCTTTCTAGCTTCGTTTACATCTGTGAGAGTCATGCTAGAGCGCACACTACTGCGGACTCAAACGCACATAGCAGCGTCTCACTCATATTCCTACATCGCGGAGTGTAAATGTTTTTCGAGTTAAGCATAGATACAAATTATAAGTTGGTACACAGTAGGGTGTACTGGCCAGTATATCTTTGCTGTTTCCACACATCCATCAATCTTTCCTTACATGCTCTTTAATTCTTCACACTTCGGACGCCAGCCTTTTTGAGCACACTCTCAATTTAGTCCAAGCGTATTCTTCGTGGTCGTCCTCTATTAACATTACCATGGGCGTTACACGAGGTGGTTAAGGGAATTCTTAATGTAATTAGTGGGCGGTGTAACTAATCAATCACTAACCATCCTTTACTTTACAATACTTCCTTCCAACTCCTTACTTAACTTCCAAAAGTAGCTGAGGAATTTCTAATTCTAAAGCTCTAAAGGAAAGATAGCCCAAAAACTTTAAATCCGCACCCAAGGCAAATAATGGATCAATGCTATTCTAAGCTGACACTACAGAAATTTTAACTCATTATTTTTCCATAAAAATATTTTTAAATGAAGGTTTGGTTACCGTTTTTCAGGAATGGAGTGAAAATATATTGTCTGTAACATAACATAACATAAACATAACATAAACGTTCACGCCGAATATCCCCGAAGGGGTTGGCAGAGGTACTAATACTTCTGAACATCACGTGACTTTGTCACCTGGTGTTCAGAGTACCCACGTTTTGCATGGACAGTGTACTCACGTGATATGGGGCAGGCCTATCGCCGTTTTGTACGAATACACTGTCACATGACTAAGTACAACTCAGCCATGTGGGTTTCCTCACGATGTTTTCCCTCACCGTTAACAACCATGTTAAATTAACCACACATATGTCTTTAGAAAAGACAAATTGGTGTAGGCCCGACCCAGGATTTGAACACTAGTCGTTTGCACGATAACCAAGTGTTCTACCCACTGGGCTATCACGGTTGCTATATATATATATTGTCTGTATATCGGTGATTACCATACATCGGGGTTTTCGGTGCGGGAATGATTTTAGAAAGAGTAGAGATAAACAGATAGGTTAGTCTGAAAAAGTATCATATTATGCCTAATGAATACCTACCTCCCTGCGACAGTTTGCATATATATGCGAGTGTATATGCGACAGCTCATTATATACAGTGTAATATAATATCTATTAAATAATAAAAAACAAAACAAATATATATTTATATAACTTTGAAGTTTCAGTAGTTGTCACGGTGTTCAGAATAAACTATTAATATTTTTTCTATATTTGGAACGGTTAATCTGCGACGTCATGCTGTAAATATCCATTTCAACGTACTGAACGATCTTTCCACATCGGCAGTTATAATAGGTGCATATTTAAAATTTTTGAAGGAATCTATTGTTGCACGCAAACTTGGTGATCGCAGTTCTATTTCTTTGCCTTGTAATAATTCGTTCATATTTTTTAGTGTACTATAGCCAGATATCTTTTCTAAAACCAACTTCAGTTTATTAAAAATACTTTTTCCTTTTACGCTCAAGTTTAATTTGGAAATATATTGATAGGTTTTATGAACAATGTTTAGACTATCGCTGATTGACAGATACTTATTTATATCTACATTCTGTTTTAAGACAATACCTACTCTTTGGCTAATGTCAACCATTCCCGCACCGAAAACCCCGACATATGGTGATTACAAGCCTTACCAGAAAAGATGGTGAGCTGCCTTTTTACAATTTTATTCGTAAATTCTAAACGACGTTTTCGTTCAATAAATGCTGTACCGCTAACACGTACATTACTTCAGAATGCTTTGCACGAACAAATCTAAATTTAGATTTTGTAAACGTGTCTCCTAGTTGCTTATTTGCTGAACAAAAAATGCAACACATTTTAAATATAAAACTAGATTTCTGTACAATTTGTTTTATTATATAGAAAATACTGGGACTCATTTATTAATTGTAATCTCTATTCGATGTGTAGTGTCGGCTCTGCTGTGCAGTGTTGGCTTAGAACAGCACTACCCCATTTCATCGGGTGGGTGTACGTAAGAGGCGACTAACGGTATTGGGGCTTTTTAAGGGATTTATGGGAGACCCATCAGCAACAATACTTTATTTTACCATCTTTTCCCCACGCAACTTCCAAAAGTGGCTGAGGAATTTTTAATTCCTTAGCTCTAGCTACCCCTTCTAGGGATATATAGCCGTTAGTATATGTATGTATGTATTCGATTACTAATGGAATAAACTTAAACTTTCGAATAGAGTTTTGTATCTTTTGGCCTAGTTTTTTTACCTTTAATATAAATAGTAAAATAATAAGAAAAAATATGGAAAGATAAAAAAGTGAGGTAAAAAAAAACTGAAAGTTTCTTGTGTGTGTCTGTGTGTTAAGTGTTTCAGTAACTTCTGACGATGTAACTTATCAATATCATATAACTTAATTAAACGCTCAATTGGCCAGAGCTGAAAATCGAAGCTATCTGCTTGCTGCGGATAGAACGAGCTCTGGACCATTTTGTCTTCTATAATTTTCTATTGTTTATTTCATGATTATGTGCTGAAGAAAGACAAATAAATGCTTTTATTATTATTATTAATATATTTTTAGTAACAATAAAATGCATAAGTTTATAAAAGGAATACTTTCAATAATGTTCCTTTAATATTTATTACAGCACATTTTGGGTAAAAAAATAAACATAGGCATTTATTCAGGATATAAATTTTGTTTAATTTTTCACTGCTGTGTTAGCTTACACTGGCCAGCACCTATGAGATGTTCTCCTAGAGAAAGAGCTAAATTACTTGCAAATTCTTTGGTATGTGGCTCATGATTTTTGTGGAATTCGTTCTGAAATTCTTTAATAACAGGATCTGGAAAAAACGTTGGTGTAAAATTATAAAAAATATTTTATATAATTTATGTGCTAAAATATCATACAATTATGTTATAGACTGCATTTTTGTTAGTATGTTTATTATATTTATATTTTAAAACATATACATACATACATACATATACTCACGGCTTTAAATCCCTAGAAGGGGTAGCCAGAGCTAAGGAATTCAAAATTCCTCAGCCACGTTTGGAAAGTTGAGTGGGGAAAAGATGGTAAAATAAAGGTTGTTGGTGTTGGGTCTCCAACCGCATCGCCCAAAAATTCGTTAAAAGCCCCAATACCGTTAGTCGACTCTTACATACACCCACCGGAAGAAATGGGGTAGTGCTATTCTAAGCCGACACTACACAGCATATTTTTAAACTTTCATTTGTAAAGAATACCACAACACTACAACCACTAGGCGGTTTTATTTGCGGTGAGATCATGGGTATGGTAATGATTTTCTTGGCGTTAGAAAATGTATGCTATACAATATTTTACTTCTTAATTTATTATACAATCCATTCACTTTATAAATGACTTACTAACTATATTTATTGAAAATTTATAAGATGTTTAGCTATTGCTATGTGTGAAGGTTACACAATAAGATAATATAGGAAACAGTTTTTTTATATGTATTTTCAAGCTCTTATTTTATTGTCATTTATGGCATATTTACGTGTTTTGAGCTAAGGTATGAAATATTACCTAAACAATTTATAATTTGTAATAAATAAAGAATAAATAAAGGAAAGACAAATTTCGACACAGGCGGGAAAATAAAGGAAAAAAAAATTTTTTTTCTTTCCTTTATTTATTATTTATTTATTAGTAATAATCCCCACATGAAGTTTTCATGAACAAAAAGATTTAAATTAATTTATAATTTCACCTGCCGCCGTTCCGTACGATTACGCTGTCTAAGTACAACTCATTTACGTGGGTATCCTTATATTTTTTTCCCTCACCTTCATATATTAATCTAACAAATGATTTTTGCGCCATGCAGTTGGAGAACCATCACAAAAAAACTTTGCTTTACAATTTTATCTCCACATAACTTCCAATAGTGACTGATGAAATTCATTTCTGATGCGCTGGCTATCCTTTCTTAGGATTTATAGTCGTGAGTATGTGCATCACTGAGCCAGCAAAGTTGTTGCCAAGAATATCAGTGGAAAGGATGAAAAGTGTATTAAATAAATATTTATATTACCCGTGACGTGTTTCAAACATTCGAGCGTGTGTCTGCCATTAACAAACTGCCCAATTGTGTAATAATCCTTAGTTGAAGGATTTGGTGCTCCCCTGAATATAACCATCATATCAAAAGAATCCGCTGAAAATATAAGAAATTACTTTTAGTGTTCTACAAAATTGAAAACTTGTTAATTTTAAGAAATATTTTCACGAGTTTTAATAATATATAATTAATAATGCTGGTGATGGTACTGTGTAGTGTCGGCTTAGAATAGCACTACCCCATTTATTCCGATAGGTGTACGTAAGAGGCGACTAACGGTATTGGGGCTTCTAAGGGGTTTTCGGGCGATGCGGTTGGAGACCCATCACCACAACCTTTATTTTACCATCATTTCTCCACACAACTTTCCAAAAGTGGCTGAGGGATTTTTAATTCCTTAGCTCTGGCTACCCCTTGTAGGGATTTATAGCCGTGAGCATATGTATGTATGTATGTAATCAATAATTGTAAAACTGGTACTTTGGAATAGTTAATTTGATAAAGCGCAAAACTAACCGGGTACTTGATTTCAAATTTATTAAGTTGGGTGTTCTTGTATCTACGAAACATATACGTTTATTATTTAATTCATATTCTCACGGGCATTAATCTTAAAAGGGGTAGCCAGATCTTCAGAGCTAGAAACTCCTCAGCCATATTTGAAAGTTGATCGGGGACAAAATGGTATAACAAAGGCTTTTGGTGACGGGTCTCCAACCGCATCGCTCAAAAACCACTTTAGACAGTCCCCTACTCTGTCATTCTAAGCCGGCGGCACTACACGGCCCTAATTATATTGAATTTGTAAATATTGAAATGATTTTTCGAGGTAGCAAAAATACAAGTAAGCCGTGTAGTGTCGGCTTAGAATAACACTACCCCATTTCTACCCGTGGGTGGTCGTAAGAGGCGACTTAGGGTATAGGGGCTTATTAAGTGATTTTTGGGCGATGTGGTTGGAGACCCATCACCAAAAACATTTATTATTACCATCTTTTCCCCAATCAACTTCCAAAAGTGGCTGAGGATTTTTCCATTCCAAAGCTCTGGCTACCCCGTTAAGGGATTTACAGCCGTGAGTATATGTATGTATGCAAAAATACAAGTTAAACTTTCTTGCACACGGGCCAGGGTTAGCGTTATCGATGATAATAATAAATGTGCTCACCTTTCCCAATGACTGGCGTAACAATGGTTTTCGGTATTTTCCCAACTTTGTAGTAAGTATATTTAGCAGTTGTTATATACAAGACTAAATTTTTCAAGGAGAATGTGAGGTAAGTTAAGTTGTTTGTAGTATCAAATCTAAAATTGTAAAAAAGAATTAGTTATTAAAAAGCTATTTTAAGTAGAAACTGATGATATGCTGAAAATCACGTACACCAGCTGTTTTATCTAATTATACTTATTACTTATGTTTATGAATCGTTTCTTTGTTATAATAGCTATAAAAGTAACTAATAATTTTCAACAGGTAACAGTAATAAGCTGTGGATAAGAACCAAACCATTAATTGATTATTCTTCCAAATCTTAATTTTACTGAATGCTTTTGAACAATATGACAAATTATTATTCTATTCAATTTATTATTATATGTATTCGTACAAAAACAGCGATAGGCCTGCCCCCTATCACGTGAGTACACTGTCTAAGCAAAACGTGGGTACCTTCTCTGGACACTAGGTGGTGCTGCCATGTGAGTTCAGAAGTATTGGTACCTCTGCCCACCCCTTCGGGGATAAACGGCGTGAACGTTTGTGTTATGTTATGTTATGACAAATAAATCTGCGAACTTAGCCAAAAATCGCTATGAAACAATTTTAAATAATGGTTTTAATTTATACATATACTCACGGCTATAAATCCAAAAAGGGGTAGTGAGAGCTTCAGAATAAGATTTTATGTTGTATTTGTAAAAAAAAATGGTGAAAAAAGCACTACTTACTGAAAACTTTCAATGAACAATTCGTCACTATGTAGTGCCCCTGACATTTGCAGAACTGTACTAGCCGACCATAATGGTACTATCAGATCATGGAAATTGTACCTAGTTCTACTACTTAAAAATTTTTTTGATTGTTCGGTATCACAGCCGAATAAAGTTTGTTGTATGCATTGGTTAAAATTTTCCGTCTTTGGACACGGTTCTACTAAAGTTACGTTGCTTGGAGAAACTGAAATAAAAAAATAATGTACATCAGTTGTTTTTATGGTATAATTAATTTAAATAATGAGTAATAATTATGTTCTTTTATTGTATTTCGATTGGCCTTTTTGTGACAATTAAGGCCATTTAGGGCATTTTGTTGATACGCCATGGGATAATTGAAAACCACTCATTTTAAAAGTGTTTTTTTAAATAAAAATCAATTTAAATTCAAAATTGCTGTGTGGTGTCGGCTTAGAACAGCACAACCCCATTTGTTCCCATGGGTGATCGTAAGAGGCTACTATAGGGGCTTTTTAAAGTGATTTTTTGGCGATTCAGTTGGAGACCCAATACCAGAAACATTTATATTACAATCTTTTCCCCGCTTAACTTCCAAAAGTGGCTAAGGAATTTCTAATTTCTTAGCTCTGGCTGCCCCTTCGAGGGATTTATAGCCGTGAACATGTTAAAAAGAAAGGAAATACTTTATTATGATATACAGACCAAAACCACTTACTAAACAAGCTAAAAAAAATGTTTAAAAAATTGAACTGTTATCATATGAAATATAATTACATATTTTTTATTTGTCATTTATACACAAAAATATGTATTAATTATATGAATTTATATAAAGTACGTATAAATTAAATTTTACCTTGACATTGAAACTCTCCTGATACTGAAAAAACGGTAAATACTAAAGCCGCAAAATATGAAAGAAACATTATTATAAAATTAACTAAATTCAAAATGCAGCTGATAAGGACCTAAGGCAATTGTAATCACAATATAAAATTCTTTGTATTTATAATACATCCAATAACAAAAAGGTCTACCTAATTTAGTGTTCTGTAGTGAAATTGTATTTATCTAATTGTAACTTATATACATACATATTCATACATATTCTTACGCCGTTAGTTCCCATTGGGGTAGGCAGAGACTATCGATTGCCACTTTGTACGGTCCTGGCAAACCTCTCTAGCTTCATTTACATCCATCAATCTTTTCATACATGCCCTTTTATTCTTCGTACTACGGGCACCTGCTTTTTTGAGTACATTTTCTATTTGATCCAAATGTGTCCTCCGAGGTCGTCCTCTACTAACATTACCTTCCACATTGACTCTATATATCTCTTATACCAATTTACTGTCATCCATCCTCTGTATATGCCCAAACCATCTCAACATTCCTTTTTCTATCTTTCTTCCAATATCATCTTTTACACCACATCTTTCACGAATCACGTCATTCCTCACACGCTCACATAACTTCACATTACAAACTTTTCTGAGGGACCTCATTTCTACTACATTCACTCTGCTTTCATGCCTCTTCTGCCACACCCAACATTCACTGCCATACATAAGCGTAGGAACGAGGACAGCATCATTCACAGCCATTCGAGCCTTTTCGGACACCGATTGACTAGAAATGAGACTATCTAGTGCTCCATTTACCACATTACCCTTTTTTACTCTTCTTTCAATGTCTTCATCACATTTTCCATCCCTAGTGAACAAACTTCCGAGATATACGAACTCTTTCACTTGCTCCACTTTCTTACCATTGATCTCAATCACGCATTCAGTCATATTCTCCTCTCTCTCAAAAACCATTGTTTTGGTTTTGTCTACATTCACTCTCATTCCTTTTCTTTCAAACGAGACGCACATGCAATATTCATCATCTCTTGCAACTCTTCAACCGACGACGCAAGTAACACTTGATCATCAGCATATAAGAGGCATTTGATGACGAATCCACCCATTCTCAGTCCATACTCACTTTCACGCAACTCTATCAGACAGTCATCCATGAACAAATTGAAGAGCCACGGAGAAGCTACACATCCCTGTCGGACACCCCTAGAGATACCGAACCAGTCTGTGTTTTCCCCGTTTATTCTCACACATGCACTAGAATCCTCGTAGAGTGATACCAATACACGTATAAGTTGGCTCCCCAAGCCAAACTTGGATAACACCTCCCACAAATACTTCCTCACCACTTTATCATACGCCTTCTCTAAATCTATGAAGGAGCAATACACCTTTTGATTCTTGGCTAAGAACTTTTCAGTGATGCTCCTTAAAGAGAAGATTTGATCCATACATCCCATTCCCTTTCTAAATCCTGCTTGCACATCCCAAATTTTGTCATCTGTTTCATTCATCACTCTTTCAATCAATACCTTTGCATATAATTTACCGACAACGGTGTGACGGTAATTCACCGTAAATTGCATACAATTTACGGTGTGACCCTTTTCCTTTATATGAGGGCACAATTACTGCCCCGCACCAATGTCGTGGTATTTTACCACTTGACCAACACTTTTGAAAAATGAAGTACAGCCAGGAAGCCACCAACCCTTTACCAGCCCTCAGCATTTCGATATTTATCCTATCATACCCTGCCGCTTTCCCTACTTTCATACTTTTCAATGCTTTCATTACTTCTTCCATACTAATCTAACTGTCACTACTGTCACCCATTGCCTCATTCCAGGCAACTTTGCTGCCAATTGGCGAAGAAATAGGTGAATCCTCTTTTTCAAATAGTCCCTCAAAATAGTTCTTCCATACTCGGTTTTTGCTACTTTCATCCGTCATTAATTCACCCTGTTCATCTCTCACTACATTCACTCTCGTGTTTTGGGAAACTACCTTTTCTTTCTGGATATATTTCCAGAATAACTTTTGTTATTCCGGAAATTATCAGAAAGTTTCCTCCCTCACCACTCTTGCGAATCTTGCTTTTTCTTTTCTATTTTCTTCTTTACCTCATTCTTAACTCTCTTATATTCATTTTCACTTTTCTGCACTACATCGTCAGTTACACTCGCATCCATTCGTTTACTAGCTTTAATCGCTAGTAAATCTAACCAAGTTTTCTTCTTATCTCCAACTGCCTCCAAATTATGCGCATCAGGACAAGCCCTACCTTCACCTTTATCCATAAGAGCCTTGGACTCATACATGCATAATCTTTCATGCACTTAGCCATCCTTTCAGATATTAGAAATCCCACGCCTTGGCAAGCTCTGTCACTCTCAGCAACTCCCGACCAGATAGCTGTAAATGGGCCAAGTTGTAAAACCTCTTTTTCCTTGCGCTTCGTTTCATTCACACACAGAAAATCTAGGTTTCTCTCTTCCATAATTAAACATACTTCATCTAATTTTTCATGCATCCCCCACACACATTCATCGTACCAAAGCGGGTCTCTTCAGCCCACTTTTCGCCCCGCGAGGAACCACGGCGTGATAGGTGGCAAGCCACATCGCCGCCATCGTTTTTAATTTTGTATTATATATTTTATACGTTTATGTGCTGTTGATGTCCCTAATGAAATAAAATAAATAAATAATAGTAAGTAATAATAGAAAACACATTTGTAATTCCTAAGAAATAAAGGCGGTGATTGGTGTTGTATTTATATAAAATTATTACTGTTAGAATATTAAAATTAATTTTAGTTGTGTTATAATATAAAGTTTTAATAAAGGCTAATAAAATACACACAACAAACCACGTATAAAAATGTCAGCGATAATATTTTTTCAATGTAGTATTAATAATGTATAGTATTAATAAATGTATTATTATTTCTTCAATGACTTTGATTATAAATAAATATGTGTGTCTTAATTATATTAAAAACGGTAGTATGTGTTATGATTTTTTATACATAATGTAATATGTATGATATGAATAGCCTTACGTTTTTCTTCCGAAAATAATTTTAAAGTAAGCAAAATTGTATACTCCTCTCTGCGCAATTTCGTAAAAAGGTCAACAATGTTCTTTACGTGATAAAATCTATAATACATAATTCATATTTCATAGTTATTTTATAATATATGTAAGGTTTTTAAAAATCGATAAAAAATAGTACGGAATCTTAATTATTGATGTACTAATCTGGAAAAGCATAAAATACATACACGAATTTGAACAGCTACGCATATATATTCTTATTAGTCAGTTCCGTGTGACGCGTGAAATCATTAATTATTACCATATGAATGATACATACATATACATATATACTCACGGCTCTAAATCCCTAGATGGGGTAGCCAGAGCTAAGGAATGAGAAATTCCTCAGCCACCTTGGGAAAGTTGAGTGGGGAAAAGATGGTAAAATAAAGGTTGTTGGTGATGGATCTCCAACCGCATCTCCCAATAATCCCTTTAAAGCCCCAATACCGTTAGTCGCCTCTTACGTACACCCACCGGAAGAAATGGGGTAGTGCTATTCTAAGCCGACACTACACAGCATGAATGATACATCAACCACAAAATAAAGCAAATAATACGATGTGGAATAAATCTTAGACAGTTATGTGTGAGATCAGAGGACTATCCTCACTATGAACGGAAATCTTCTCTCATAAATTTATGGAATACGTACATTTAACTCGAATGAATTTAAGTGTCATCCAGTCATTGAGTTTACTCTTACATACATAGCCATAAACCCCTAAAAGGGGTAGGTAGAACTTTGGAGCTAGAAACTCGTCAGCCACTTTGGAAGTTGATAGACAAGATGGTAGAAATAAAGTTGATATGGTTGGTGATGGACGGCATGGATCCAACCGCATTGCCCAAACCAACATTTAAAAGTCCCATACCCTTAGTCGCCTCTTACGACACCCGTTGGCAGAAAGGGGTAGTGATATTCTAAGCCGGCACTACCCGGCCATTTAATTCAAGCAATAATTTTAATAAAGGGTTAACCGAAACGTTGGATTAAAATTCTTTACCCAATGCATATTCGGTAATGGGCCTCTAGCCACTAAAAAAGACTTAAATTTTTAATTCGCCTCTTACGACACCCGCGGGAAGAAATGGGTTAGTACCAGTTTAAGCTGACACTACATACATTAACAATAACATACATTTGAAATAAGTTTTATGATGGTTTTTAATGAAGTTATGTTTTATTATTATTTTTATTGCTTTAGTTTTAAATTATGTATTTGTATGTCAAGAAACTTGACGAGACATGTGGTTCCCTGCAATACTGTAACATCTTTTAATTACCATGTTTCATGCAAATAAACTATTTCATTTCATATATATAGTACATTAATGTCAATATATAACCGTGATAGCCCAGTGGGTAGAACACTCGGTTATCGTGCAAACGACTATTGTTCAAATCCTGGGTCGGGCCTACACCAATTTGTCTTTTCTAAAGACATATGTGTGGTTAATTTATCATGGTTGTTAACGGTGAGGGAAAACATCGTGAGGAAACCCACATGGCTGAGTTGTACTTAGTCATGTGACAGTGTATTCGTACAAAACGGCGATAGGCCTGCCCCCTATCACGTGAGTACACTGTCCATGCAAAACGTGGGTACTCTGAACACTAGGTGACAAAGTCACGTGATGTTCAGAAGTATTAGTACCTCTGCCAACCCCTTCGGGGATATTCGGCGTGAACGTTTATGTTTATGTTATTTATGATATATAAATGTCAATGTCAGAGCTTCTCTAATACTGTGGCCGTCAGAACATTATACAATGCCCTGGTAAGAAGTAAACTGGAATGCAATGCAATTGTTTGGAGTCCTCACCAAGATAAGTATATTGCGATGTTGGACGCATGCAGAACAAGGTTTTTATATCTAAAAACTATGTTTATCCGTTCTACCTACTCATGTACCCAATATTGTTTGTACTGGGAATGGTAGGGTACAACAAGCTCGAAGTGAGAAAAAACGTAGCCCTGGTGATACATACATACATATTCTCACGGCTATATTACCCTAGAAGGGGTATCCAGAGCTAAGGAATTATAAATTCCTCAGCCACATTTGGAAGTTGAGTGGGGAAAAGATGGTAAAAATAAAGGGTTTTGGTGATGGATCTCCAACCGAATCGCCCCAAAATCCAATAAAAAGCCCCAATACCCTTAGTCGCCTCTTACGACACCCTGGTGATGTTTGTTACTAAGGTAGTTTGTGGACTGGAATAAAACCCTAATGTGCTAAAACTGCTATGATTAGTCGTCGCAAGAACAGAATGTTCGAGGTGCCACTGGGACAGACGACGCACCCCTCACTAGAGGCATTCGCCTATTAACTATACTGGCAGATGAGATCGACATCCTAGTATGCAATATGAGCGAGCTTGAGAAAGCAATTATAAAGTTCATATATCTTTAGCCCTGTAGGTCTTCTAACTTCAAATCCTATTGGCTCCAGGTTTCCGCAGTCCACGAGAAGATTCTGCTAGGAGAGAATTTTCGGCCTGAGGGAATAGTGTTCCGGGGCTTCAGGGCTGCGCATCATATGTCAAACCCTCTGCCTATTTCTTTATAAAATACTAACATAGGCTAAGTTTTACTAATATTATATGGGCCCTGTTGCCTGAAATAAATGATTTATTATTATTATTTTGGAATATCTTTTAGTTTCTTGCCTCTCCCGGGTTCAAGAACCGACGGACGATCCGAGCCGTATCGAACAGCATTGCCTTCCGCATTTGTGCTGGAACCGACACGCCACCGAAACCCAACCGCCTCAAGTTGGTCGCGAGGCTGGTTGGAATTAACCCGTTGGCGGATAAAACAATAGGGATTATTTCTGTCGAAGTCACACCCCACAAGTCGGTGATCTCGTGAGCCAGATCAAGATACTTCTGACGCTTCTCGGTTTCGGTTTTTACCAGATCTTCGATGCGAGGGATAGTGAGATCCACTAGAAACACCCTTGCCTGCCGCCGATACCATACCGCTAGAATAATCCTGTCCGTGATAACGGATCGGTCCCAATAGATTTTGGCACGGTCGTTTTTAGGATTGGCTCCGGCAGATACTTGTAATACGACAGCCTCTGTTTATTTATTTATTTAGATAAACAACAGCGATAGAGATATACTGTTGCAAGAGTCCGTATTTCAGAGCGAGCTCCTGATGTGGGATTTTGGCTGCTTGGTTGTGTGCGGCCGGCTATTATTATATTGCTCTATCCAGGATTTCATTCATATTTATTCTGTGAGAAGTGATTGCTGTGTAGTGCCGGCTTAGAATAGCACTACCCCATTTCTTCCGGAGGATGTACGTAAGAGGCGCCTAACGGTATTGGGGCTTTTAAGGGATTTTTGGGCGATGAGGTTGGAGACCCATCACCAATAACCTTTATTTCACCATCTTTTCACCACTCAACTTTCCAAAAATGGCTGAGGAATTTCTGATTCCTTAGCTTTGGCTACCCCTTCTAGGGATTCATAGCCGTGAGTATATGTATGTATGTACATTCTGTGAATAGATGCTTTTCATCTCAAACACACAAACATCCAAACATCAAAATTTCACATTTATGATATTAATTGGATTATTTGATACTACAGTTAGGTATTTATAGGTTATTTAGATAGTAAAGTTTGTAATTGTTTTTACTTCTATATATAATAAAAAAAATTTGTTGTAACTTTGCATTATATTATTTTAATTTATTCATTTAGTTATTTTATTTTGTATCGTAAGAAATTTCCAAACCTTTATGAATATTAATGATTGTTATCTAAACAAATAAATTACGAGTATTTCATTCCATAATTCATTTATTCTGAAATGCGGACACTTAGATAATATTTGACATACACATATGTGTTTGCACAGCTTGAATTCAATAAATTGATTGCATCCTGTTTTCGGTATGACGTATTATATTGATTTTTAGGTTTGAAGGTTCTGTACAGTTTTTTCACCATCTCTCATACTATAGTATTGTACAAGCTTCAAATAGCACTAATCTTTATTTTGCTGAGTAGTGTCGGCTTAGAATAGCACTACCCCATTTCTTCCGGTGAGTGTACGTAAGAGGCGACTAACGGTATTGGGACTTTTAAGGGATTTTTGGGCGATGCGGTTGGAGACCCATCACCAACAACCCTTATTTTACCATCTTTTCCCCACTCAACTTTCCAAACGTGGCTGAGGAATTTCTGATTCCATAGCTCTGGCTACCCCTTCTAGGGATTTATAGCCGTGAGTATATGTATGTATGTAGATCTGTGGCACATACACATTCAATAAAGTTTTATTTTACTACGGAATACTAAATAGTTTCAAATTCATTTATTTTCCAAAGAGTTTATATTATTTATTCGTACAATTAAAAAGCAAATAACTTTATAAACTGTACTCAGTTACTGATATTTTGTATTTCAACTTATTGAAAAAGAGTTTGACTAACTTTTATATACTTACAGTTATATATTGAAACTTTTTCAAAATTCTAATGATGAAGTATGTTGGTGTAGTATTTTTGGCACAAGCAGCCTTACTAGTATCTGCAAATTTTCAATGTCAAGGTATATATGATCTAAATTCTGCTTAATTTTATAATTACATACATAAATATACTCACAGCTATAAGCACACATTGGAAGTTGAAAGGGGATAAAATTGTACAAGTCAAGTATCGTTGGTAAGGTCTCCAACCGCATCACCAAAAAAGCACTAACAACATTTCCTATACCCATATATGCCTTATACGACACCCGTATGTAGAAAGAGGCAGTGATTTTCTAAGCCATCACTACACGGAAAATTCTATTCTAAATTTAGTAAACTCAAATTCTAGATTTGTAATAAATTTTCTTACTAATCCCTTTCTTGCAGTTTCTTCCAGTAATCTTACATTAGAAGAGCCCTGCGCTAAGACAAGCAATATCAAGTCGTGTATACAACAAGTATTATTTTCCGGTAGTCCGAAGTCAGACCCGACAGGTTTTTTAAAAGATGTAGTTAAATACGATTTCAAAGACCTAACGTTTTCGTTGTGGGCAGCAAAAGTTGTTATACAAGTATCAGGGTCTTTAATAAGTGACATAATAGTTGTACATAGTTTTCAGTAAGTATACACATATCTTATTATAATATTGTTTAATAAGAGAGATATCCTTAGAAAAATAATAATCTAAAATGATTTAAAGTTAAAGTAATCAAGTAACAAATAGGGTGAAGCGTGATAAGTGTAGTGGAAAAATTATACTGGAAAAAAACTTTTAAAAGGTCTGGACTGAGAGAAAGGATGGATGAATGTAAATAGATGCTAAAGATACAGCCAATATCAGAAAAAAATGTAATGTTAGATTATGTGACCGAGTAAGAAATAGTGTTAACCGTGAAAAGTGTGGTGTGAAAGATGATATTTTAAGAAAGATAAGAAAAGGAATGTTGAGATGGTTTGGGCACATAAAGAGGATGAATGATAGAAAATTGGTAAAAGGAATCTACAGGGCTAAAGTGGATGGTAATGTTAGTAGAGGACGACCACGAGAACACACTTGGACCAAATTGAGAGTGTGCTCAAAAAAGCAGGCATCCGAAGAATGAAGAATAAAAGAGCATGTATGAAAAGATTGATGGATGTGAACTAAGCTGGAGAGGTTTGTCAGGATCGTACGAAGTGGCGATCGATAGTCTCCGCCTACCCCAATGGGAACTAATGGCGTGAGTATATTTATGTATGTATGTATACAGCAAATATGGCTGTTAAGGTCAGTGGAAGTCGACCTAGGAAGACTCATCGACTGAATAGAGAACATGTGTCTGAATTATGAAGAATAAAATAGCAAGTATGATTAATAAAACAAATAATGTATATTTGTTTTAAAGGCAAAACCAATTATGTAGCCAGAATTCGATATTTTGCCTTTGTGAGCAAAACTATGTATTTCATATTGTCGTGTTTTACCATGTGAGAATTTTTTTTTTTCATTTGTTTCGTTTTTTTTATATTTGCAGTTTTAGTTTAATTTCTCTTTGATTTTTATTGTGTACTAGCTTTCTGCCCACGGCTTCGCCCGCGCGGAATGCGGTTCTTTTGCGGTATAAAGCGAAACTATAACAAAACTTGTCATTCTCACGATTTCCCTACGGAGTATCATTTTTCTTCGAGATAAAAAGTACCCTATTAAAAAGCCATTGACACTAAGCTTAATTGGCAGAGCGACGGAGGCGTATACCCGAGGTCGCGAGTTCGAACCTCACATGAGGTTTTCATGTCAAAAACATTCAAATTATGTGATAGTTAGGCGTTCTCAACATTTGCATTCTATCTTCAAAGGTAGACTAGTGGCCTTTCGAATTTGTAAAAAAATCGGAGGTAGGGAACGCAAACACTACTTAAAAAGTGTAAAACAAACAAAGGACAGAAGAATTTTGCACTGGAAGCCATTGACACTGTAGCTCAATTGGCAGAGCGACGGAGGCGTATACCCGATGTCGCGGGTTCGAACCCCACCGGTGTCGAAATTTTTCTTTCCTTTATTTATCTTTTATTTATAAGTACTCTATTATTTAATTCAAACGTCTATCTATACGTTTGCAAAATTTCAGCGCAATGGGTTTAGCAGTTACGGCGTGAAAGCAGAACAAACAAACAAACTCATTTTCCGATTTATAATATTAGTAAGGATTTGATTGTTATGCCCTTAGGCAATTAATAAATTATTACTTTTTTTCTTTTTCCTTCAAATGAAGCTCGAGATGTTATACCAAGATAGTAAAAAGTAGGAATCGTCCTTACCACGGCACAAGGGGTGCAAATGCCCCGTGAGTATATGTAATTATGTTTGTTTGCGTTATTAAAACACTTAAGTCTAGAGACCCCTCAACAATGATACTTTATTTCTACCATCATGCTCTGAAGTTCCGGCTTCCCCTTTTTGGGAAATTATGGCCGTGAGTATATGTATGTAACTCAATTTCTATTAATGAAATCCGCAAAGTGGAAATCTAAGTCCCTACAACTCAAGCTAGAAAAAATTCTATCAGAAAAGTACATTTTTATTTTTTTGGTTGTAACACGTATGTTTTAATCGGAGATATTTAAAAAAAATGTGTAACATAATAATAGTATGTATCTTTATGTTACCAGGCCATATTTTTTACAAAATGGCATGTAAAATATTGTTAAACTATTATCTAAATTTATCTTTTTTATCGAATATTATGATAATTTCAGATTGGACCGAACAAATAACCTATCGTATCTAACATTTTCAATTCACGATATGGAGTTATATTTCAAGAAAGCTCAATTTATTTATTACGAAGTTGGAAAAGTTCCTAAATCTATATTTACCTCATATCTTGGTATAGGTAAGACAAAATTTCTTTATTCGTTTTTTATTACATATGTTTGTTTGTGAAATAATGAAAACACAGTCATCAAGTGATATGTTGAATAACATACAAACTGTTCAATTATTAGCTCTGCTACCAACAATGTTCATGTAGAACATTGTAATTAAAATAAGTGTGATTCACTTACTTGTGGTATCTGGGGTGATGCTCCGTCCCTTGTTATTCCAAGTGGTTTTATTCTTCTGTATTTTGTTTAGATCTGAATGCATTCAATCTTTGATCAACAATACGATTCCCTGTCCAAGGAATATCGTTTATAGGGAATCCTTCCTTGGTTCCTTTCGTATTCTACGAATCTCTCCGGGTTATAAATGATTTCGGGTTCAAAACGTGCACCACTCCAAACGCACTTCAAAGTTTTGTTTCAACCGACAATGGTATTTCACAACACAAATATTACAATATAGTATTATAATAATAATAATAAAACTTTATTAGACGCACAACATGGTACATATTTGTTAGTAAAGCTTACATCTATTGTTAGTTGGTACATCTAAAACTTAATCTAAGAACATGATTGGTCACGTGTACGTCCGGCGATGAGGTGGGGGCGGCACATGCCGCTCGCCGCACCGGCGCACGTACACGCAGTCGTACCGGTCCGCGAGCGCGGCCAGCAGTGGGTTGTTGCTGGCGCGCACCCGACACAGCAGCGAGGCGGCCCGCTTCCGCATCGTGGCATGGAAGCAGTCCGTGCGGGCCTCCGCAAACATGCCTGACGCGCTGCAGTGCCGGGGCAGCCGCAACAAAGCCCGCATCGCATTATTGTACTGGACGCGGAGGTCGCTGTACGCTCGCTGCGTATACACCGCCCACAGACTGCAGGTGTACATACTCGTGCAAAAGGCTTTAAACAGAGTTACTTTAGCTTCGTATGAGCATCCAACAAATCTACGAGCAATCATATTCGCCCTCACGGACAGCGCCCTCCGCTCCCTGTCAATATCTTCATCATCTTTTAGGTCAGATGTTACAATGTGCCCCAAGTACTTAAATTTGTCAACCTGGGCAAGACTTAAATCGTTTAGCCTTATTGGCGGCACATTGTCACATCTACGACACCTCTGCGACCTAAAAACCATAACAACACTTTTTTTTACATTGTATACCAAGCCATGTGACTTGACAAATCTTTCACACATTAACAGTAGGTCCCTCAGACCGCCTACTGATGCGCTCAGCAGAACCATGTCGTCTGCGTAACTCAAATTGTTGTAACAAACTCCGTCCACGTGCAGCCCGACATGGGTTCTGCTGAGCTCATCAATCAACGCATTTATATATAAATTAAAAAGAGCAGGAGAGCTCAGGCCACCCTGTCGCACACCACACTCTAGTTTGTAGGGATCCGACAACGTTTTCGACCATCTAACATAATTGATTTGATTGTCGTACCAATACTTAAGGGTAGTAATCAATTCTTTAGGCATACCTGTGGCTTGAAGTTTTGGCCATAAAAGATAGTAGAAAACTAAGTCGAAAGCTTTGGACAGGTCGAGGAAGCAAGCGTAGACCGGTGTTTTTCTGTCGATATAGTATCCGACGGCGCGCTTAAGACACAGTACTGCACTTTCGGTTGACAACCCGGGCCTAAACCCAAACTGATTGTTATGAATATTAAGAAAAGTCTGCAGCCGCGCATTAAGCAAGCCATCAAACATCTTTGCTACTACCGTTGCCAAGGAAATTGGCCTAAAGTTATTTTTGTCAGACAAATCACCGGTCTTATTTTTAACAATAGGCACAACGAGAGTCTTTAACATAGCATAAGGAAGGTAAGAGTGACTAACACAAAGATTATAAAGTAATGAAAGAACTCTACCTATGTGCGGGCCCGCATGCTGGAGATGCTCGATGCTGAGACCGTCATGGCCCGGAGACTTACCGCGAGTCATGCATGATATAAGCTTATGAACCTCACTGGCGCCGAATCTGGTTTCAACCTTCGAGCCTATAACGATCCCAGAATCCAGCATCCGCTCTACATGACCCAGCGGAGATTTAACAATGAAATGTTCCTTAAAAGCATTAGCGATTTCCTTATGGTCAGACACCCCACCCACGCTCACTGGGAGGCTTGGCCCACCATTCATTTTCTGGGTATTTTTCCAAAAGGAACGAAAGTCCTTCCTAGCGTGCTGCCCGGCAAGGATATCCATTTTAATTTTGTATTCATTCTTTTGGCACCACCTAATACGTGACTTAAAACACTTCTTACTTTCAAACATCTCGTTATAAACTCTCCCATTAGTAGGTTTACCATGTGAAAGCCAAATCTGATATTTAAACCTAGCCTCCCAATGAGCGGCGCGAACATGCCTATTCCAACCCGGCACGGCGCGCTTTCCGACACGCCCGCCCCCCCGACCAGCTGCTGCTGCCTCCGTCAGCGCTTCCACTAAGGCAGAGTAGACTGAGTCGATATTTTTCTTATGATTATCATTATTACAATAGTAATCACAGCAGGCCCTACAATCAAGTGGTATATCAATAAGTCTTAATTTGTCATTACATAACCTAGAATATTCTACACGTAACGTCTTAACTAAAAGACTTCGCAGACAAAAGGATTGATATCTGAATGGTTGCCAAGCACTGTAGATAATCCTGAAATACAAAGTAGATAACAAGTTAAATTAAAGTTTTGATTTAACTTGGCTCGTTTCCACATACGAGTTATCATGATAATCAACTTATCTGCTAGGTACATTTTAATTTGATTTTGTGGTGAAAACTAGCCAAATTAAATCAAAACTTTAATTTAACTTGTTATCTACTTTGTATTTCAGGATTATCTGCAGTGCTTGGCAACCATTCAGATATCAATCCTTTTGTCTGCGAAGTCTTTTAGTTAGTTTAGTATTTGCTTGGCTAACATTTTTTACATTTAAAATGTTTTTGGTGGGATATCATTACTTTTTGTTAAGAAATAAGTTGGTATTTTTTTTTTCTGCGTTTGATTTTATACTTACCTTACTGTCTATCTACTAATTTAATCAAACAAATCAATGAATTTGGCAAAGGAAACAAACCTACAAACAACCCAATCTAAAAACAATCAGCAAGAAAAAAAGCAGAATTTACAACACCGTTACAAGTTGTAACTGATACGACGATGAATCATAAAACTCAACCTTATAGGCGGGATTTCGATAGACAACCGAACAGCATGGGGTCGCTCGCGCGTATGAGCGCGGCTGGCGCTCGCTTTGGTTTCGCAGATCCCGTCATGCCCCGCCCCTGCCCCTCACCCCGCGCGTCTTGCCCTGTGATTTCCTGTGGCCCCACGCTTGTAGCGACGTGGCAGCGACTAAGTTTAAGTTAGTTTATGTTATTTCATGTATGTAATTATCATTTTTACAATCATAAATAGTATTATGTTATTAAATATGATTATGAGCGCTGACATTACACAAAATCAAATCATTTTATTTAATTTCCGTAGGTTTAATGATTAGTAGGTATCTATGTATTATGAAAACGCTATCCGATGTTGTGTCATACTGTATGACTCATACAGTGGTCGCCGCTCTGCTGACATGAAATAGGTACTAGGTATTATTATACCTATTAATTAGTTCGGCAGGAATCGAATCTGAGTTTTTATATATTGAAGAAATGTATTGCTATTGTTCGCAACCAACCGGGCTATGCTAGTACAGTTAGTACCTATACTCATAGTTTGAGTTTTGTAATTGCAAATAACTTTAGCGTCGAAGTTTAATGAATGATCAAGTAAGTATGCATAGCATACCTAAACCTATTCAGAACGGAGTTTTATATTAGCGTCAACAACATTTCATCATGGGATTTATTATGATTTCTATACAAAATGTTCTTGTGAGGGAAATATTAAAAATTCTTAAAAATTCTCCGTTTTCAGATTTTTTCCTTTGTTAATATTTGATCACCGACCTGGATGCCGAATTTCAACTTCCTGGGATATCTGGAAGTGGGTTAGCTTTTTGATCTATATGTCAGTGAGTCACTAAAAAAAATCGCGATTTTTGGACGTTTATATCTTTGTTATGTATTTATAGAAATTGGGCTACTTGTTTGTATCCTTGATATCAACAAATGAGCCAAATTTGGTTGGTTTATGTTGATTAGATTTTGAGTTATGATGGTGTAAAAAGTCGCTCCAAATGGTTCGTGTAATATACACATACGGTGCGCGCTCGCCGCCTTATTTGGCTTGACGCACTGCCGTGCGTCTTGATATGTGTGCTGTTGGGTACTACTTAAAGGTCTTTAATAATACTTTTGTAAGAATTAACTACGAAACAATATTTTTATTAATGTCTGTGCTTACCTAAGCCTTACTAACTTCAAATACACCTTGGAAATCTTTCACTTTAAACATATTACTTGCTTTTGTCAATATCTTTCTTTCCTTGCATATGCTTGCCTCTACTGCATCTTATGAAAACATTGAAAAATAACGGTCAAAAAATTCAGTAAATAATATTATACATACATATACTAACGGCTATATTTCCCTAGAAGGGGTAACCAGAGCAAAGGAATTATAAATTCCTCAGCCACTTTTGGAAGATGAGTGGGGAAAAGATGGAAAAATAAAGGTTTTTGGTGATGGGTCTCCAACCGCATCGCCCAAAAATCCCTTTTAAGCCCCAATATCGTTAGTCGCCTCTTACATACACCCGCCGGAAGAATTTGGGTAGTGCTATTCTAAGCCGACACTACACGGCTTAGGATGTCGCTACCCCGTATGTGTTATAATATTATGTTAGTAAATAATAAAATTCTATTAAGTTTTACAATGCACCTAACTTAGTGCTACTGAAACAAACGTCAATCAAAATTGCTAACAGATTCAAAATTACATACATACATATGCTAACGCCCATGTAGTTCCCATTGGGGTAGGCAGAGACGATCGATCGCCACTTTGTACGATTATGACAAACTTTTCTAGCTTTATCCATCTATCTGCTCATACATGCTCTTTTATTCTTCGCACTTCGGATGCCTGTCTTTTTGAGCAAAGTCGCTTGGTCCTTATGTATCCTCCGAGGTCGTCCTCTACTAACATATCCATCCACATCGGCTCTATAAATCTATTTTACCAATTACTATGAAGCAAATGGCATGAAAGTTGTATACTGCAAAATATTTTTTTTGTTTTTAGTTCCAGTGTTCAATATGACAGTAATATTTCAAGGCGCCCCAAATCCTTCCATCAACAATTTTTACACTATTGGGGAGTTCTACGATGGTTTACCAGAGATAGACTGCTTAGAACATAGCACAGGTAAGTTGGGTTCCGAATTACTGTTGATACAAATCTCATCAATTCGTTAGGCCGGTCAATCCACACCACGTTTAAGCCTAATTATCCAGTTTCTCTAACATTTATACGGCCAAAAGTAAGTAATAAAAGGTGAAATCATTGATTTTAGGACAGCCGTGTCAGCTCAGTGGGTAGAACACCACTTATCGTCCAGGCGATGAGGGTACACATCCCGGGTCAGGCATTTATATTTTGTCTTTTCTAAAGTCATATTCGTGGTTAATTTATCATGGTTTTTACCGGTGATGGAAAATATCGTGAGGAAAACCACGTGGCTAAAGTGTACTTTGACAAGTGACCTGCCCCTATTACGTGAGTACACTGTCCGAGCAAAATGCGGGTAGTCTTAGCAACAGGTGACAATTACCTCTGCCAACCTCTTCTGGGATATACGGCATGAACATTTGAGGTTGAGTTGAGAGTATCATTGATTTTGTTATATTGTGTGTGTATATTTGTACCAAGGTGAGTAAAATGTCAAAAACATACATACATACATACATATACTCACGGCTATATTTCCCTAGAAGGGGTAGCCAGAGCTAAGGAATTAGAAATTCCTCAGCCACTTTTGGAGGTTGAGTGGGGAAAATATGGTAAAAATAAAGGTTTTTAGTGATGGGTCCCCAACCGCATCGCCCAAAAATCCAATATAAAGCCCCGATACCCTTAGTCGCTTCTTACGACACCCGTGGGAAGAAAGGGGTAGCGACATTCTAAGCCGGCACTACACGGCAAATACAGTAAAAATACCGTTAATTTATAAAACATTTTTAATATTAAATGCTTTGTATTTTTTAGAGTGCAGCGCAAATTTATATATGTATTTTGAATCCTTATGTGTACATTATGTCCCTTTGTTTTGTATAGGAATATCTGCCTACCATGACCATGATAAAATTTATGAATCGAACTCAGGCCTATCGCAAAATTGTACGAATACACTGTCACATGACTAAGTTTCCTCCTTGATGGTATGTCGAATCCTCACGATGTTTCCCCTTGTCGTTTATAACCATGATGAATGCAGCACACATATGATTATTTTTTACTACATGTTATTATTTTTGTATTTTTCATAGATAAAACGTTAGATAGGTTAGATACGAGAAAACCGGCGCTTACGAGTGGCACGGATTGCGGCAGATGAACGCACATCACTAGAAAACATATCCAAACAACACACAAAGAAATACATTTGAAATGTAAGCGAGATAGCACATCTCATAACAAGCGCTAAAAAGAGATAAACATATTTTCTCTGCACCGACGTGAAATATGATACTAAGACGACCGTTTGACAAAGAATAATTTAGATCTTTACACATATTACACCTAATTTATTATTAATTATATTCGTAAGTATTACAAGTTTTGAATGATAAGACAATGATAGTAATCCCATAATTTAAGTAGTTTTTCTACTGTGGTTTGTGCAAAATCTCATCACACACGACACGGCATTCTCGATTATTTCAATAAACAAACACGCCAAAACAGGTGAACGATTGTGACGGCAGCTAGTGTTCGACTAAAGTCAGATGAGCCATTTAGCCTTTTTTTCATGTGTCATTTGTAAGCGCGCATACTTATCTACGGTTTTTTATTAGTACATCTATGTTTTTTTAAATCGGTGCAGTAGTTTTGGATCCTATTCGAGAAACAAACAATTAAACCTTTACTCTTTAAAATATTAGCACCTAAGAGGTCCTTAAATTCTGTCATTTGTCATTACAAAAGATTTCAATCTTCGCGGCCAGTCTTCCATAGCAGCACGGCCCATATTCATGTCGATATCAGTCACTGTTTTAGTTAATGATGACTTTAGGCTGCTGAAATTTTTGTCAGGTTTAGAACAGACCTTATTCTCTAATTCCTACAAAATTTTGTTATCCAGTAGATTAAGGTCAGGGTTAGATGAGGGCCAATCTTGATGCCTTAATAGCTCAATGTTCTGGTGCTCAAACCACTCCTGAGTTGTTTTGGCCTTATGAGCAGGTGCAGAGTCCTGTTGAAACACAAATAGCCATCCTCCAAAGAGTGTCTGGGTCAGATCTTTTACTATGCGATCTAAAACCGTGTCTCCGTACACTCTTGCCTAGTGCAAGTTGACACCTTTTTCACAAAAATGTACTTCAGTAGGGCCATAGCAGGACGCAACTAAATCATGATTGATGATAGATGATAGCCGTGCTGTACTCGAGGAATGGCATTTTCAGCGGCCGCAAAGCTGGTAGCGTACAAATTGACATTTTTTGTTGTTGTATCTCACCAAAATATTTAAAAAATCTCGTCTGTAAACAGGATATCGCGGTGCCTTTTTCTTGCGTACCGCTGACGCAATACTTTGCATTTTTTGGCTCTCATAGCTATCAGACGCGCTTTCAGAATACATCTACTATTTTTTCGGTAAGCTCGTAGTCCCAGGTCTTCATCGAGTACTTTTTTACGGTACTTCTGGTTAAACCCATCTTCAGACATCAATTTTTTCTTGCGGTCAGGATTTCTTGCCGCACTCGCCTTGATTGCTTTGATCACCCCTGGAGTTCTAAAGGAACGAAGTCTGCCAGTTTTTTTCTCGTCATCGACACTGGAGGTTTCATTGTACCTCTTGATAATGCGGTATACGAATCTCATCGTGATTTTTAATTTTTGAAGCAAGCTGAAAATGTTCTTTGGTGGACGGCCGCAACGATGCCATGCAATTACTATTACTCAGTTCTTTTTGCTGGTCTACTCCATCGTAAAAAAATAATGAATGTGTTTTTGGTTTAGGAGATTAGTATTAAAAAAATAATTGAGAATCAAAAACCATTTCATATTTATGTATAGGTGTTCCATTTTTAAAATAAATGGCCAGTGAGAGTATTTAAGAAGCGACTAGACAACAAATATATACTATCTGTATCACCGGAGACGAATTTTAGAATTTATTGCATTTTAGTTAATGGGTTTTTTGCCTTTAAAAAAAAGCACTATTTTTTTCAGATCCTGTGGTCCAGGTATTATATTCAGAATTTTGGGACAATTTTGAGCCAAATACCAAAGAATTTTCAAATGAACTAGCTGCTCACTTAGGAGAATATCTAATAAAAACTAATTTGAGTTAATAATAAATGTATATTAAAATAAGAAATATAACTTTACGTTTTATTTGCTGTGTATTTTTGTTATCCCATTATTCCCATGCGTGATCGTAAGACGCTACTAATGGTATTGGGGCTTTTAAGTGGTTTTTGGGCGATGCGGGTTGACCCATCACCAGAAACATTTATTTTACAATCTTATCTCCGCTTAACTTCCAAAAGTGGCTAAAGAATTTTCATATTCTGAATTTCTTGCTACCCCTTTTAGAGATTAATAGCCATGAACATGTGTATGTATAACTTTTCGGCTATTTTACATTTATTAAGATGTGTTTTATTAATCAACTGCCTTCAATTCCTTTATTTAAGTAACACCATAATAAGGTAAGATTTTTAGGTTACTTTTAAAAAAAACGACGTGATAGCTCAATGCGTAGAACACCGGTTAACGTGCAAGCGACTTGTGTTCAAATCCCGGGTCGGGCCTTCACCAATTTGTCTTCTCTAAAGACATATGTGTGGTTAATATATCATGGTTGTCAACGGTGAGGGAAAACATCGTGAGGAAACCCACATGATTGAGTTGTACTTAGTCATGTGACAGTGTATTCGTACAAAACGGCGATAGGTCTGCCCCCTATCACGTGAGTACACTGTCCATGCAAAACGTGGGTACTCTGAACACCAGGTGACAAAGTCACGTGATGTTCACAAGTATTAGTACCTCTGCCAACCCCTTCGGGGATATTCGGCGCGAACGTTCATGATTATGTTTATGTTATGTTTTAAAAGGTATACTTTTAATTAAAGTTGACATACAAGTTGACCAAAAACATCAGTATAGCTTGTACACGTTGACATATCAAATTTAACTATAGTATCCCATTGAACAAAAATACATACATATACTCACGACTAGAAATCCCTGAATGGGGAAGCAAGAATTTCGAAGGTTTAATGTCTAATGTAGCGGGCCGTAATCAAGACGACCTTATCGAATCTTTCCTATTAAGTTTTATCATACATCTATATACTAATGGCTATAAATCCCTAAAAGGGGTAGTCAGAGCTTAAGAATCAGAAAATTTATCAGTCACTTTTGTAAATTAAGTGGGGGAAATGATTGTAAAATAAAAAAAAGTGGTGATGGGTTTTCGACCGAATGTATTAACGAATGTAAATTTTAGCATACGGGCCAGTTTTGCTCATGAGTAATGATTACAAGTCAGTTAAACATTAAAAAAAAGTTAATGTAATGGAATAATGACATCATCTGTTAGCCAGCCATTACTCTTTATGTCCCGCGCAAGAAATCACTAATGGTTGCTCATATTTGATATAGTAAAACATTTCTTTGGATATAGAACTTGACATACATACATATACTCACGGCTATAAATCCCTAAGAGGGGTAGCCAGAGCTAAGGAGTTAGAAATTCCTCAGCCACTTTTGGAAGCTGCGTGGGGAAAAGATGGTGAAATAAAGGTTGTTGTTGTTGGAGATGGGTCTCCAACCGCTTCGCCCAAAAATCCTTTAAAAGCCCCAATACCGTTAGTCGCCTCTTACGTACACCCACCGGAAGAAATGGGGTAGTGCTATTCTAAGCCGACACTACACAGCAATATGACATAGTCGTAATATTATATTAGTAACGTTGGTTAGGTTAGGTTAGCTTCGAACTGTCACAAAAGTTTGGTCTGAACTGAAGTTTTTACAACCAACAAAATAAGAAATCATACCGCGATGTAGAAAACAACTACTCGCGCCGTCTAGTATACAATATATACATTAGCAACGATTTGGTATGTAACGTTTCTATTCACCCCATATCGTGGTAAAAAGTCTTTAAATGCTCCTGTGAGGACCCTTGCGAAATCCGGGATAAATGATACCCTATATGTTGGCCAGGTGTATAAGCTACAATCATACCAAATTTGAGCAAAATCCGTCTGTAGAATTAACGTGATGACCGGATATACAGACAGTTTTTTCTTCAATGTACAGTTTTGACCCCGGTACAGTCTTATTATAATATAGATAGATGAAAAAAACTGCTTTTCGGAAGACTCAGTCTACGGAAAATAACATCATATAAACCAATTATGAAAAACTTGATGTTTTTTGTATTGTTGTGGTTGAATGTGTGACATTTAATATTCTGTTGAAGTCGACTCCCGATTTTATCCCAAGTAGTTTACCTACCATTACTAGAATAACTTTCATTAGCTGTACAATTATACAATTTGATAAGCGACACCACTAAAATGTTGATGAATAATGTTGTATAAATATCTTTAATATAAATATTAAAAATATTAATTATCAATGCCATGTAGAGCCGGCTTAGAATGTTACTACCTCTTTTTACTCAAGGGTGTAGAAGACGCGACCAGAGTTTGGGGCATTTTAAAGCGGTCTTTGGGCGATGCAGTTGGTGACCCATCACCAACGATACTTTATTTCTACAATCTTGTCCCCCAACTCCCAAATTTGGCTGAGGAGTTTCTAGCTCCTTTAAGATCTGGCAAACCTTTTTTTGGATTTATGGCCATGAGTGTATGTATGTATGTATGTATTAACAATGAATTTTATTTAAGTTGTATCCAAGTCATGTTTGTCAATACAACAATGAAATTGCAGACATTCAAAAAAAGAAAAACAATTCAAAGTGTAAAATAACTTTGTCGGTTAACAGAACACGGGCCATTGCAAAACAGATTCAAAGAGTAAATGCTAATGCAGTGACTCTTTCAAATAAATTGTACGGAAAGAAAAACATCTTAAAGTTTCAAGATTTTCTCCGTCGTTTTAAACTTTATTACCATCGTAATAGAGGCGGAGTTGTGGCAAATTATTTACTGTTTGTTTTGTACTAACGAGGTCAGAATAAATGGTGTGTTTTCAAGTTTTATTTCTTGGTTTTAGGGTGATTTTTGCGGCAGTGTTTTGTGTTTACTCTTTGGCTTTGAAAGAACATTAGTCAGAAGCAAATGAATTTTGAAATTCTTTTTCTTTAATCTGAATAAAGATTTGTTTTGACGATATATCCTGGAGCGAAAAGTGGTACAATTTTAATGCCGTTATTTTATCGTCACCATATATACCAGCATGGGTAGCATGAGCGCCTTTTAATAATAATAATAATAAAGCATTTATTTGTCTTTTTTCAAAAATATTGCATGAAATAAACAATGAAAAATTATAAAAGACAAAATGGTCCAGAGCTCGTTCTATCCGCAGCAAGCAGATAGCTTCGATTTTCAGCTCTGGCCAAAAACTTATAACTAAAAATTACTATATACAAAACTTAAGTCTAGCTTATAACTAATTCATACAAAAACACACAAACAATTGAGCACTCAAAAAATAATAATATTAACAAAAACTAATAAACAATCACCTAATTAAAAAATAATAATAATAATGTGTTTACAATTTGCAGGTGATTAAATATTAACATATGTTTACATATAATACACAATTTTGTATGTATATACTTATACATACACATCACAAACACTATCATAAATGAATATAGATAATAAAAATTACACGTATACATAATCACGTCAAGTTTCAATCCCAAAAGATCTCGACCTCATTTCGCTTAACAATCATTTTTCACCTTCGTCAACCTTTGACGGATCTAAAAAAGCTGAAACTTTGCATTATCTTTCTACACTTCCAACTCCAGATTTTCCTCCTTTTCATCTCTGTCAATTCACCGATCGTGATGTTAAGAGTAATATTATGTCAATCACTTCAGACGCGGTAGGTGGTGATTGTATTAGTCGTAAAATGTTATTACCTATCCTTGACATCATAATTCCCGTTATTACCGAAATCCTTAACAATTCCATATCCTCAGGGTCATTCCCAACGATATGGAAAGAAGCTGAAGTTATCCCTATTCCCAAAAAAGCCAATCCTAAATCCTTTTCTGATTATCGCCCTATATCAATTTTACCTTTCCTTTCTAAAGTTCTTGAACGTCTGGTCCATAGACAACTAAGTAACTTCCTCACAAAAAATGATCTCCTTAATCCGTTTCAATCTGGTTTCCGTCCTTCCCACAGTACTGTTACGGCCCTAGTCAAAATTACGGATGACATACGTTTGGGTATGGATAAGGGTCTGCTGACTATCCTAGCATTGCTCGATTTCAGTAGTGCCTTCAATACAGTTGACTTCGATATACTGCTAGCACTACTTGGTTCTCTTAACATATCTCCAACGGTGATTGACTGGTTTCATAGTTATTTACTAGGACGCCGGCAGCGCATTCGAATTGACAATTCGTTCTCTCCTTGGCGTGAGTTAACTGCCGGTGTCCCGCAAGGTGGTGTGCTGTCTCCTCTTCTATTTGCAATTTTCATCAACAGTATTTCTCATAAACTCACTTCTTCCTACCACCTTTATGCAGATGATCTCCAAATCTATACACAGAGTAATACTGAACAATTAGACATGTCCATAAGTTTGATTAATAAAGATCTAGAACGAATTTTGCAATGGAGTGAGGAATATGGGCTAAAAGTCAATCCAAATAAATCACAAATAATAATAGTCGGTAGTTCTCGAATGGTTTCTAGGATTGATTACAAATCACTGCCGCCTGTGTTATTTGACGGAACATCAATCCCTTTTAGCCCTGTGGTAAGGAACTTAGGCATTATGATTGATAGTAATTTATCTTGGGTACCCCAATTAGAATTGGTAAGCCGAAGGATATTTGCGTCAGCGGGCTCCCTCAGGAGACTGCGTAATTTTCTACCTACTGCTACCAAAACTGCGTTAGCTCAATCTCTACTCCTTCCAATTTTGGATTACGCTGATACCTGTTATCCTGATTTAACGGAAGAACAACTTAATAAACTAGAGCGTCTCCAAAACTTATGCATTAGATTTGTTTTTGGATTGCGTAAGTATGATCACGTGTCTGTTTATCGTACTAAACTTAAGTGGCTTCCTATTCGCCTCCGCCGCAATTTGCATATTTTGTCCCTCCTCTACTCTATCTTGTTCCATCCTGCCACCCCCTTCTATCTAAAAGAACGTTTTCAATTCCTCTCTTCTTCCCATAACCTTAATTTACGTTCAGACCATAATCTCCAATTATCTATTCCCTCTCATACAACCAATTTCTATGGCTCTTCTTTTTCTGTACACGCTGTGCAATTGTGGAACGCACTTCCTGTGGAGGTGCGCTTGGCTAAATCACTAAATGTGTTCAAAGATCTGGTGAAACAACACTATCTCACTGAAGCGCTGTAATACTGTTGCTTTTTAAACTATATATATTTATTATATTTCTAAAACGTATATGTGTATTTTATTTAGGTATTTGTATTGCTTGTATATATAATAGTATGTAGTTATTTATGTATGTGTTCATATTCGTTACATATCTATATTATTTTGTAATATGTAATATTCATATTGTTATTTAAATTAAATAAGTTAGTTTTAAGTAAGCTTAATAACTTATAATGTTTTTTTTTTTTTTTTTTTTGGCCTTGTTTTGTGCATCTACCCAAATAATTAATTTATCGATCTTTCCTTCCAAAGGTTGTCTGGAAGAGATCGCTTTTAGCGATAAGACCGCCAATTGTACCTCACTGTAAACTGTTTGATCATATTATTACTTTTGTAAATTTGTGTTTGATGTGCAATAAAGTGTTATTCTATTCTATTCTATTCTATAATATATAGTATATATACATATATATACAAACTTACACATATATATTCATACATACACATACACACACATACATACACATGTATATCTTTATTTTAAAAAACATAGACGGAATAACGTCAAGGTGTGGGTGAAGCACGGTTGTGCTATGGTTATACTGAGTTCCAAATTCATTTTGCTGAGAAACAGTAAGCCATTCTCGCCGTTTATTCCTAAATGTTTGAACTGTGCGTGCTTCCTTTATAGGAGGCGGTATATCGTTCCAACATTTTGAAGCTACTATTTTGAAGCAGCCTTTCGTCTTAGTGAGGTTGTGCTTCGGAAGAAGAAGAATATTTCTACGTTGACGAAGAGAAAAGTTTAGTTTATTATATAAATATTTAGGGACACCTATCTTTAAAATCTTGTAAACCAAACAAGAATACTTAAAAGATCTAGAGTACTTCATGTTCAGAATTTTTTTCTCGATTAAGTGAGGTGTTATATGGTGCCGGCGAGGTATTATATTATAACAAAAACGCATGCACGCGATTTGAACGCGTTGTATTCTTTTTTCAGTATTTTTTTAAGACAAGGTCCGTATACTACATCGCAATACCCCAACTGTGACAAGACCAAGCTCTCACATAACTTGAGACGAATTCCTGGGCTAATAAAAGGTCTTATCTTATATAAACTACTAAGCGCAAAAAAACTTTTAGAGATTTTTAGGTCTATATGCTCATCGAAATTAAGATGTTGGTCGATATAAAGTCCAAGGTTTCTGACGCACTTTTGAAGTGGGACTACAGTGCCATCAACTACAACAGCTGGCTGAAGCTCCTCGATCTTCCGCTCCTGATCCACAGTACCGCAGATCAAGGCTACAGTTTTAAATGGGTTTACAGTAAGGTGAAACTTTTTAGACCATTCTACAATACATTTAAGATGTCTATTCAGTGAAATCCGTAATATTTGTAGGTAGGTCTATATAGACCTGAGTGTCATCAGCATAGAGGTGGTACTTGGAGTGCGTAACAATTTTCGATATTCGAGTGACCAAAACAAAACTGATGCGCAAACACACACACACTTACACACACACATACACCTACTCATTCATTATATTGACCTTATCTTAAATAATAAAAAATGTATATATTATTGTACCTAAAAATATATATAATATCATATTATGAATTAATCACTATTAATTAATTAATTATTATTAATTGATTGAATTAATTATATTGTCATTTTATCCGAGATCTTTTTTTTTGTATAATTTATTAGGCTGCCCGCGATACAGGTCTAACCTAGTGCGGGGGCCACAGATATAAGAATAACTGTAATGTACTGTTTTTGGAAATAAATGAATTTGAATTTGAATTTGATATACTAGCGGTGTAAATAGAGAAAAGTGTAGGCCCAAGAACTGAGCCCTGGACCACGCCACGCGAGACGGGGAGCGGGTCTGAAAATTTCAGGTGGCCAGTCGGATCATGTGTTTTCACTATTTGTGTTCTATTACTAAAATAAGATGTAAACCACTTGCAAACTGTTTGTGAAAAACCAGCGACGCGCAATTCAGAAATAAAGAGTGGGGGAAAAATAGAATCAAAGGCGCGGCTGTTGTCGAGTAAAACAAGGATAGAAGCGATACCATTGTCGGGAACCGTAAGCAGATCATCCACAATGTGAAGAAGAGCGGTGAAAGTACTATGTCCAGAACGGAAACCCGATTGCTGTAAGAGAATGATATTAGATTTTTCTAAGTATGCCAAAATTTGCTTCAAAACTATCTTTTCCAATACTTTCGATAACGTAGGTAGAATTCCTTTACTTTACTTTACTTATACTCACGCCCATTATTCCCATTGGGGTAGGCAGAGACTATCGATCGCCACTTAGTACGATCTTGACAAACCTCTCTTGCTTCCCTTACATTCATTATCCTTCTCATACATGCTCTTTTATTCTTCTCACTTCGGACCCCCGCCTTTATAAGAACGTTTTCTATCTGGTCAAGAAACGTTTTACGAGGCCGTCCTCTACTAACATTCCCATCCACATTGGCTCTATATATCTATTTCGCTACTTTATTTTCATCCATCCTCTCTATGTGCCCAAACCACCTCAACATTCCTTTTTCTATCTTGCATACTACGTCATCTTTCAAACCTACTCGTTCACGGATCACAGTATTTCTCACTCTATCACACAGCCTTACATTACATATACTTCTGAGGGATCTCATTTCCACTGCATTAACTCTACTTTCATGCTTCTTCTGCCATGCCCAACATTCACTACCATACATCAACGTGGGAACCATTACAGCATTATGCAGAATTCCTTTGGGTCGAATATCGTTGAGATGTTCTACTGTGCTCTTCTTCGGTATTGGAGTGACGACAGAACAAGTCCAGGTCTCTGGAAACACACCTTCTCACAGGGATTTGTTTATAATGGTAGTCATAGCATGAAGGGAGTAAGGTAGAGTCAGTCTTAACATGTTTGCACTGATTTGATCCGAGCCTACGGACCCAGATTGACACCTTTCAAGTAAATGATGTACTTCGGTTTCGGATACCTCGTTAAAACAAAATTTGGCCATATTACCGTCATTACCAGGGTGCAATGGATTAGTGGTTTCAGGATTTTCAGGGATGGAGACATCAATGGGGGGAACAGAGTCAATGAAGAAGCAGTTCAGTACATTTGGGTCCGAAAGATGTTGCGGTATTGAAGACTAGATATCTAACTAAATATCACGTGATATAAATCCGCCAACTTTGACTTGACACGCGCATTTTACTGGGATATACCCACTTTATGGAAACCTATGCTATTTACCTAGCCTACCTAGCCTATGCATTTTACTAGGATATACCTTACTTGTGGTAGAAATCTATCGCGAACTATATTAGAAAAATAATATCATAAACATTGGAGAATAGGAATAATAATCAACATAGTTATCGGCAATGTACTCATCTATATCTATACTTATAATAAATCTGTAGAGAGGTCAATTCTGTACATGAAATATATTTTCAAAATAACTATCAGGTGGTGATTAGGGATCGATACTGATGCCAAAAATGCAATCAGTAAAATTTTTGTCTGTCTGTCTGTCTGTCTGTCGGTTTGTATGTTCCTTATGGAAACAAAAACTACTCGACGGATTTTAACGAAACTTGGTACAATTATTCTTCATACTCCTGCGCAGGTTTTTGTATACTTTCCAGCAGAGAAGTAAAGGGGAATTTTGGGAAATTAGGGGAAAACGGGAGAAGTTACTCCATTTTTTAAGCTTCCGTCGCGTGTGCAGCCTTAATGGTTCAACTTACATAGAAATCATGTGTGGCGGAAATATTCTTCATAAAATTATCTAAAAAAAATCCTCAACAGTAATGTCTATATTTTACGGTTGACTCACAATAACACGTGTAATTCCTGATAGCTTAGCAGTTCGGAACATCCTGATTATATTTGTTTACTCTTACGTTTGTAAACCTCTCACTCATCCCTAATTTAAATAAGGTTACATTATTACCTATTCAATTAAAAAAGAATCATAGAAATCGGTAGACAAACACCGAAATTATACATATAATAAGCCATCGCGCCCGTGATCGAAACCAAATATTTACTAATTTACATATCACATACTAGATGGCGCCAGTAGTTGCATCCTACATAACGTAATGATTTATTTTTTAGATTGTTATAACTACTTCATGGCGTTTTATTCCAAAATTTGCTATTAAACGGAAATACTGAACCGTTCATTAAAGCGCATTCAAAATCACCAAACTACACTGTTAAGGGAGTGCTATAAATTTAATAAATTGAAAACATTACGCTGAATTTCACAATGCTTGAGCAGTGACTGAAGAAAGAAACCTCAGATATTTAAAAACGCTACCCGTGCGAAGCTGGGACGATCCACTATAAAAAAAAAACTGATAAATTGAAAAGTATGGTAAAGTATCAAGAGTGAAGCTTACCGTGTAGTGCTGGCTTAAAATGTCATTACACCTTTCTACCCACGGGTGTCGTACCAGAGTGTCGTCGAGTGTCGTCGGGTGTCGTTGCAGAGGCGACTAAGGGTATGGGGCTTTTTTTTGGGGCTCATTGGTTATTGGGCGATGCGCTTGGAAACCCATTACCAATGATACTTTATTTCTACCATCGTGTCCCCTATCAACTTCCTCAGAGTAACATTTGGCTCAAGAATTTTCTCTACCCCTTTTTGGGATTTCAGGCCGTGAGTATATGTTATTATGTACGAATATGTATGAAGAGTAGAAGAGCATGTATGAAAAAAATATGGATGTAAACGAAGCTAGATAGGTTTGCCAGGATCCTACGAAGTGGTGATCGATAGTCTCTGCCTGGCTATAATGGAGGAGGAGGCATATACTATGTTTTAATATAAAGGAAAGAAAAATTTCGACACATGCGGGAATCGAACCCGCGACCTCGGGTATACGCCCCCGTCGCTCTGTTTATTGAGCTACCGTGTCAATGGCTGCCAGTGCGAAATTCTTCTATCCTTTGTTTCTTTTACACTTTTAAGTAGTGTTTATCCTTTATTTATTAGTAATAATCCCTACATGAGGTTTTCATGAACAAAAACATTCATATTTGTATATGTATAAATTGAAAAATCTACTCCATTGTTTCAAGTCATTCAATAAAAGTTATAGAAACTGCACATTTCACACCCTACTTTTAAGTAAGATTGAGACTAAGTTTCGCAGCAAATAAACCTGGTTAGGTCACCTAAGTTTTGCAGGAAAACATTCTCGAACATTTAACTCGTCTCAGTGCTGTTATTAAGTTACAGTCGAAGCGACTTGTCTAGAATTTTTCAAAGTTTCACGTCACGAAAGGCCTGGCGGGCTGGTTCACCTTTCCAGAAACTTTAGCTTTCATTTCATTTAGCTGTGTCAAGACTTCCAAACTGTATACTTATATAACTTTGCAACTGTTTTTCTGTAAAACTTTAGTTGGAGTATTACTTATTTTTGTAATAAGATTAATTAGCTGATTACCGTGTTTGTTTCGTGTGTTTGTGTATGGCTTCTTATTACATCCATAATATGTGGCTTGTAATTGTAATCTTCATTCAATTAATTGGAAATAAAAAAAAGGTGAGAATCAGTTCAATCAAAGGCCCGAATGGCAGTGTATGATCCTTTTACAGTTTATAGGCTTCCATATATGGCAGCGAATGAGATAAGAATGCAATAGAGATAAGGTCATGCAAAAAATAATAATGTTAAAGTATGTAATCGGGTAAGTATGTATGAAAGATGAATTTATCAAAAAGATAGAAATGCATATGGTTTTTGCACATAGCGATTAAGTAAATTGGTGACAAGAACATATAGACCTAAAGCTAACTTGCATGAGCTAAAGTGACTAGAAGAGACTAGAGATTATTATTCATACAAACATAAATGGGCCAAAAACGGAGGTATCTGAACTTTAAAGAATAAAAAAAAAGAACGTGTATAAATAACTTACAAGGATAATTGTTACTTGTATAAGTCAAATATCCTTAATTGAATGCAAATATAATTTATAGTGAGAAGTGAAGTAACTGGATGATTGTAAGAGGCGACCAAGGGTATCTCGGCTTTTAAAGTGATTTTGGGCGATGTGGCTGAAGACCTATCACGAACAACAATATTTTTCCAGCGGCAAGCTTTTTGATTTATAGAAGTAGAAGTAGGGGTGTTTTGTCTAGCTTTCGATCTGTCTTAGCACTAAGTCTTTTTTCTTTTCGGGTATCATTAGTAGAAGTTGAGTGGACAGAACATGGTAAAATAATTGTTGTTGGTGATGGGTCTCCAACCGCATCGCCCAGAAAGCCCTTAGAAAGCCCCAAAACCCTTAGTCGCCTCTTACATACACGGGAAGATATTGGGTGGTACTATTCTAAGCTGACACCACACAGCTGTTCATTATTCTTAATGAAATTGGCTATTTGACAGGTTTTTAAAATCCTTTTTATATGATGTAGTAGAGTTTAAGGAACCCAGTAAAAGTTATATTTTTAAAACTGGTGCACATTTGCTGAAAAATATCAAATTAAAAATTTAATATTCAAATAGCGCGTCAAAACACTATTTTGACAATATGGCGCTGCAAACGGGTCAGTGACGTCACTTGCCTGTATTAGGTCTGTGGCAACAAACGAGCCACGAGGTTTCTTTACAGGCATGTGACGTCATAATAAACTCGACCATTCAAGAACGTTTTGTTTCACGTGACAAACGTTTAAAAATTTGCATTTTAATTTATGGATTTTTAAAGAAATCAATATTTTTTTTCAACTTACGTTAATAAATAACCATTTTTAAACTCTTAATTTATAGTGATGACAGCAATTGACACTTTATTTCTTGCATTGTCAAATAGCCTATTACAACAAATGTTTTATTGCGAGTAAATATATATACCCGAAAGTCTAGTATGGCTGAAAACACCTTACTATGCTATATGAGTTATTTTTTATATTGAAGGCCGTTTAATAGCAAAGTGTAAAAAGCAGATAATTAGTTTAAATATTTTGTTTGACATACCCGGACCAAAAGTGTGTTCAAAAAGGTAGGCGTCCGAAGTATGAAAAATAAAACAGCATGTATGAAAAAATTTATGGATGTAAACGAAGCTATAGAGATTTGCCAGGATCGTACAAAGTGCGGCGATAGGCCTGCCCCCTATCACGTGAGTACACTGTCCATGCAAAACGTGGGTACTCTGAACACCAGGTGACAAAGTCACGTGATGTTCAGAAGTATTAGTACCTCTGCCAACCCCTTCGGGGATATTCGGCGTGAACGTTTTGTTATGTTATGTTACGTACAAAGTGGCGATCAATAGTCTCTGCGTACCCCAATGGGAAATAATGGTGTGAGTATATGTATGTATGTTTTACTTGTTACTGTTGCAAACTATAGTAGATAAGAAAAAACCAAATAATTAAAAACCAGTTTACAATAACCGTTAAGAAAAAAACTGTTAAATTTTCTACCAATATTAAAATTTGACGTGGAAACAGAATCCCCCGGGATCATTAAGCGGGTACTTTTATCTTTCGCCACAGAAATCCTGCTCGATTGCGACTTACAATGAATACATCAAACGGGTTCAGCTGAATATAATAGCTTTAATCATGTGGACTCCCGGAGGAATAGTATTTTACTAAGCTATGTCAAAGTGAGAGAGAAATGATGAAAGCAAATCGGTGAAAAAAATGTATAGCACTAATATGAATTTTAATTTCAGTAGATGAGGATGATAGAACACATAATTAGGTTAAATAGTTTAGGCTTATAGTAAAGGCTAAGGCTAGCTAATAAAATAATAATAATAGTTAAGGCTAGCTTCTGAAAGATAGAAGAGTAAAAGGTTTGCTAGAGAATTTTGATGAATGGAAATAGAGTATGAGAGATTTCCAAGATCGTTAAAACAGTTGTAGGATAGTCAAGAGTATGTAATGTTTAACAGATTTTTGAAAAAAAGATTGCTTTCAGAAATTTGATGGAAACCCAAATTTCATACAAAATTCTATACAACAGAGTGGTCCACGTATGTTTCTTTTACAATTAGCTGATAGAGCTCTCTCATTTTATCTATTTCTCACATCGACATAGATGAGATGATAAGTGACACGGCCCTCACCTCTCGCGTGAGAACTCTACGTTACGCTTCTAGGGAAGTAAAGTGTGTGTGAAGTTTATCCGACGCAGAACTATGCTGCGTTTCAAATGTTAAATACTTGACAATCACTTTATTTCTCTAAGGTACACTAAGATTTTCATATAGGATGTAAGCAAATAGTTTTAATATGGGATTCAGCGGCAACACCAAGAATGTTAGATTCAAATTATTAATTAACCAATCAATTTACATAACAATGCATATATTTTAATATTATTGCTGGTGACACACGAGATGTAAAACTGTATTCATGTACTACATACATTGATGTACTTATGATGTTAGTTCCCATTGAGGTAGGCAGAGACTACGGTGAATAAAAAGTATATTATAGTTAACCATATATTATAGTTATTATAGTTATAGTTGCCATGTAGTGCCGGCTTAGAATGTCGCTACCCCTTTCTACCCACGGGTGTCGTAAGAGGCGACTAAGGGTATTGGGGCTTTTTATTGGATTTTGTGCGATGCGGTTGGAGACCCATCACCAAAAACCTTTATTCTTACCATCTTTTCCCCACTCAACTTCCAAAAGTGGCTGAGGAATTTATAATTCTTTAGCTCTGGTTACCCCTTCTAGGGAAATATAGCCGTGAGTATATGTATATGTATGTATGTATGTATTGATTAATACAAACATGGAATTTAGTGTCGGCTTAGAATAACACTACCCCATTTCTACCCGTGGATGATCGTAAGAGGCGACTAAGGGTATAGGGGCTTTGGAGTGATTTTTGGGCGATGTGGTTGGAGACACGTCACCAAAAACATTTATTATTACCATCTTTTCCCCCATCAACTTCCAAAAGTGGCTGAGGAATTTCTCATTCCAAAGCTCTGGCTACCCCGTTAAGGGATTTATAGCCGTGATTATGTATGTATGTACTTATATTTAGGTTCGTCTATATATATGTATGTATGTAACCGATAGCCGTGATAGCCCAGTGGGTAGAACACTCGGTTATCGTGCAAACGACCAGTGTTCAAATCCTGGGTTGGGCCTACATCAATTTGTCTTTTCTAAAGACATATGTGTGGTTAATTTATCATGGTTGTTAACGGTGAGGGAAAACATCGTGAGGAAACCCACATGGCTGAGTTGTACTTAGTCATGTGACAGTGTATTCGTACAAAACGGCGATAGGCCTGCCCCCTATCACGTGAGTACACTGTCCATGCAAAACGTGGGTACTCTGAACACCAGGTGTCAAAGTCACGTGATGTTCAGAAGTATTAGTACCTCTGCCAACCCCTTCGGGGATATTCGGCGTGAACGTTTATGTTATGTTATGTTTATGTAACCGACTCCTTTAAACTCGATTTTGACCCACTTTAGACAGACCGTTTTAATTCAAAATTTGTGCAGTTATCAAGAATCAGGGACAATATAATAATTTCATATGTTCATCCCATTATTCCTGGATTATACAGCAAGGATAACAAAATAAAAATAAACGTAGTTTTTAAAAAAAAAATGATACTTTTGCATCGCATTTAACTAAAAGCGAAAAATAATTCCCAATAATCAGTTTTTTTTTTACTACAAATTTAATTTTGTAGTTATAGTTAGAGTAATTTGCTGTGTAGAGCTTCGGACTAATTAAATTCCTCAGCCACTTTTGGAAGTTGATTGGGGAAAAGATTGTAAAGTAAAAGCTTTTTGGTCATACTTCTCGAAACGCATCGTTTTAAAAGTCCCAACACATTTAGACATCTCTTAGGAATACCCACGGAAAGAAATGTAGTATGTTAAATGTTTGTGTTATTCTAAGCCAACACTACAAAGCAAAACTCTCTGAAAAAAACTACATATTAACACAGATAATATAATATATAATTTGCTGTGTAGTGTCGGCTTAGAATAGCACTACGCTATTACTTCCGGTGGGTGTACGTAAGAAGCGACTAACGGTATTGCGGCTTTTAAGGGATTTTTGGGCGATGCGGTAGGAGACCCATCACCAACAACCTCTATTTTACCATCTTTTCATCACTCAACTTTCCAAACGTGGCTGAGGAATTTCGAATTCCTTAGCTCTGGCTAACCCCTCTAGGGATTTATGGCCGTGAGTATATGTATGTATGTTATTTCTTATAAAATATTGACAATAGTTATTACACTCTAACTATGAATTCGTAAATGGTTTTTAAATGAGAAAATATTTGTGTGTACATAAAGTGACCTATATACCTTCACAAACTTTTAATACTTATAAAACAGTTGGAGAACCGATTACCAAATCTTGGCTTTACTGAAAGTTAGCGCGCATGACTGAAACTTAAGCCCCGCCCAGGAGTGAAAGAGATGAACGATATTTTCAGAACTCTCTATCAAATGACTCAGAGATTGATTTCAAATAAAGCAAACCAAAGGTACATCTTTTTTTTATTTGGTCCATTTTCGTTTAGTTTTGCAATAAACGTTGCTTAATCTTTTTCATATTGCTCGATAATGATTTTTACTTTCATTTTAAAAAGACTTGAAAAATGGATTTACCCTTTTATATTAACATAGTCCGAATTAAATAACATAAAAAATTACAATGAAATCCAGTTCATTTTTAATGAAATAATCTTACATACTTAAAATTACGGATGTAAATTCCAGAAATGGGTAGCCAGAGTTACCTTTGGGAGAAAAGTGGAAAAATGGTGGCTAAAAAAAGTATCATTGATGATGGCATTGCCAACTGCATCGCCAAAAAACCACTGAAAAAGCCTTTCACCCTTAGTCGCCTTGTATACCACCCGCGGGAAAAAATATAGTAGTGTTATCTAAGCCGACACTGCAAAGAATCCTTTATTTTGAAATACGAAATTCAGTAAGCCTTCAACCATGATAGCTCAATGGAACGAACATCCGTCTTTCATACAGGTGTGGGTTCAAATGCCAGGTTGGGCATATGTTATACCTATATATGTTGTGAATTTTTCATGGTTGTTGAGTAAGCCTTAAAATGTCGGGTGCAAAGAAAACATTTCATGGTTTTCCGGGACAAAAGCGAACTGAACATTAACGCTGTACATACCTGAGTATGTAAAAGTAGAGCCCCGAGGCTCTAACACCCCTTCAGGGGTTGGAAAGAGGATTCGAATATCAATCTTTATCTTGGACACTGCATTCACGTTTTCGGAGTAATTCATGACTAATTGAATTTCGCCTATACAGTTATAAAAATAAGATGTGCACTATCTTGGTTTAGGGTGATGAATATAATACGACTTCTTGATATTAATCACTTCGTCATGAGTTTCATCTTGTTATAATGTAAAACATTTTCTTTTTTTGGCAAATCTCCGTCAACTCACTGTGAAAAAGTTTGAAGTACGTACGAAAGGTCAGAGATTCGGAATTAGGAAAATCAGTGGGAAAAAGTATAGCTAGTGATGAGTTTCGAGCCACAAAGTTCAACGATCCATTAACAACCTCCAACAGCCATGTACTCACTTTGTACGATCCTAGCAAACCTCTCTAGCTACATTTACATCCATGTTACTTATCATGCACGCTCTTTTATTCTTCATATGCCTGGCTTTTCGACAAAGGACATCTAGGGGGTGAAATGTGGTAATAAAAATGTGTTAAATATCCAAACGAATTTACATCTTTAACTTCACAGATACTATCAGAGCAAATCTAACTACTTGATGTAACAATTTAAGCTAACATTGAAAATTTATGGAAGGCCAATTAACATATGAATGCTGCATTATTTATAATGCCCGAGCATTATAGATAATGTTTAGCTTTATCGGGCTAAGTGTTTAATTACTATCATGCATGGTCATTTTTTATATTGCTAGATGACAATTGGGTAATTTGATAATAAAGCTAGAATGTCCTCGAAATGCGGAGGGCAAGGATATAGAAGGGTAACATTTCGAATATAAGAATATTTTAAATCCGATATTCGACAATTAGAAAAGGGTCGGAGCAAAAAAAAGTTAGGTCACATTTAGCTAGGTTAGGTTAGGTAAGATTATGTATAAAACGAGCAAGCGGAGCGAGCACCTTAAATGCGTGATGCATGCCTGTTTGCATGCATGCTTCCATGCTTGCTTGCTTGTTTGTATTGTATTGCATGTAGGCGACGGGAGGTGGGGGAAACTACCTACATAAAATGATAATAACAATAAAATAATAATATATGATTGTATTACTCTGCCCAAAAGGTGATGAGCAATATGTATAATGCCCAGTAAATTTTATGATTTAAAAAAAATATATCAAATTGCACTCTCATATTAGGAAATTCGCAAAATGACCGGGCGCTATGCATACTGCCCAATTTACCACTTAGCCCATTACATATACATACATACTCACGAAACTCATAAAAACTCACGGCCATAAATCCCAAAAATGGGTAGCCGGAGCTAAGGAATTATAAATTCCTCAGCAACTTGTGGAAGTTAAGTGGGGAAAAGATCGTAAAATAAAGGTTTTCGGTGATGGGTCTCCAACTGCATCGCCCAAAAATCCAATAAAAAGCCCCAATACCCTTAGTCGCCCCTTATGACACCCGTGGGTAGAAAGGGGTAGCGACATTCTAAACCGGCACTACACGGCATCTAGAAACTCCTTAGCCACATTTGGAAGTTCGTAGGGGAAGATGGTAGAAAAAAATAATCGTGCATGGGGTATTTAACAGCATCGCCAAAAAAACACTTTAAAAATCCCTATACACTTAGGCCTCTTACAACATCTGTAGGTAGAAAGAGGTACTGCTATTCCAAGCCGGCATTACACGGCAAAGTTTTAGTACGTCTTCCTAGCATTACTATAATTTCATTGATCATTCATTCATTGAAGGACCAATGTAACTAATAGTACTTCCTGACATAACTGTGTCCTTTATTAATGTTTTTTGTGATATCCATTTTTTTCTAAATTTAAAAGTAAGTTGTAGCACAAAAAATTAACTGATTTGAGTATTATTTATATAATACAGTAGTAATGTTTGCGGAAGCTAATTAACAATGATAATACGTTAGTCTGTTTAGTCCCATAAGATAAATAACATTTTATTGGATTTTTAAGTGTTCTGAACTATATGATAGTGAAGACTCCAGTAACAAAATCGTTAGAAAATCAAGATATAATCTTGTTCCATTTTCTCTTCATATTTCACAGATTAAAGTAAAACAGTCTGAAAGTGCCGAGAATATTAATTAAGATTTCATAACCTTTCGAACTGCAGCTCATCCAAAGCTGCTAGCATCCATTTCTTTACAGCTTTCCTTTCATCTTTATTCATTAAAGAAACTAAACTAAACTTGCACTTTTAATTAGTGAAATTCGTCTGAAACCCGCCTTCAGAGTCTTAAACTTACTGAGACGTGGTTGGCGTAATTTTTTTTCGTCAAAATCATTCCCGCCTTCGTGACCCTCCCAAACAAATAACTGAAAGCATCAAAAACAAAATTTTCGAGCATACGATTTGGTTTTCTATTCTCTATTGTAACAGAGCTTATTTTTGTTTCCTGAAAACATGTTGTTACGTCGTTTTATTTTTCTTTCAGTTGTGAAAGCACAGGGAGGCTTTCTTGTGCGTCAGTTGGATGCGAGATTTAAAGAGAGGAAGACCTTGCATGATGCTGTGACGTTAGTACGAAACATTTCGAAAAACTTTTGGAGTTAGATAAATATTGTTTGTTTTATAAGTGGAAAATAATATCTTTTTTCTGAACGCTTATCTGTGACTATTTAACAGTTCTGCTGTTTTGTGAAAGTTTAGGGTAAGTAGATAAAACCTAGAGGGTAGTCATATATTCGCATTTTTAATGATTTAATTGAAATGATTTTTCTGTATATCAGTTCAAAACATTAAAAGTTTAAGTATTTATAGATTATGAGTTTAATTACACGAATATTGTATATCTATCAAAGAAACAAGAAAACAGTAAAAAAAAGAATTTAAACCACGAAATAATATATGTAGTGAGTGATACAAGGAAAATATTTTATAGACATAATAAAAACTTATTTTATTAAATATCCTAACATTAAAACAAGCAATGACCACAACTCTTTTTTACATTTTTTTTACTTAAAAAAATAATAATTGAAACAGATGCATTGCCATTTGCATACTTATTAAAAGCTTTTTTTAATTCGTATTAAAATGAAAATTTATGGAACGAAATATGGATATAAATGTTGCATAAAAAACAAAAAAGAAACATTTTAAAATCTAAAAGAATGGTTTCAGTTTAAAATAAATCAAATAAAAATGTTATATTATTAATTAAGTCAAAATTAAATATTTTGTTCGTTGCATGTTTATTACGTTGTTAATATTAGTTGCAAGAGGCGGACTACATTTTTTTTTACTAATTGCTTCTTACTACAGTTCGTAAATGAAACAGTTCTAATTTCAAAATCTTTGCAAAACGCACTGATAGTGTGGTCCCCAAATTTAATATCACTATATCTTGATCTAAAATATTATATTAAATTAGAGTAAAATAAATTTTACTTTTAATGAGCAGTGAAAAATAAGCATATATTGTATTGAACTCTTACTTAAATGTAAAAAACAAAATTTTTGGTTTTTTTCCCATTCAAAAGCTTTATGCATTATAAATAAGTCTCAGCCTACTACAGAATGGAAATTAATATAAGTAAAAGTCTCATTTTTATTTTAAAAAACTGTTATCAGTTTAATAAGCATTCGTAAGAAAATTTTGCTTGATAACGTAGAAAGACGTGATGTAGAAAAATGACTAAACAGTTAAAAATATTATTTAATGAGTGTTTAAGCAAAGTAATTTTATTCACTGCAACTATTTCAACTAATATTAAATAAAGTTAGCCGTTGCTTTACTACGGTCTTTTGTAAAGGAAATAGACGACAAAAAGTCTTTACCACAATGATTGAAATAGAAAATAAATAAACCATTTGCTTTACAATTTTTACTTCTCAAATATTTTTCCATCTTTTAGTGGTTATGTTTTAGTGCATAGCCCTGCCTAGTTTGGTGTTTAAACATTTAAAATAACTAGATGTATAATTCATATTTATATGAATGGTAAATTTGAGTCTCCGTTGTCAGCTAGAAAAGCATCCAGTCATTAGTCATATGCAGCCACATTTTATATCTCAAATCGATACCCCTACGTTCTTCGGGGCAAGTTTTCAATCTTTTCCCCACTCAACTTCCAAAAGTGGCTGAGGGATTCCTTACTCCAAAGCTCTGGCTACTACCTACCCCATTTTCCCATGTGTGATTGTAAGAGGCGTCTAAGGGTATTAGATCTTTTTAAGTGATTTTTGGGCTATGCGGATGGAGACCCATCACGAAAATATTTGCTTTACAATCTTTACCCCATTCAACTTTCAAAAGTTGCTGAAGAATTTTTTGTTCCAAAGCTCTGGCTACCCCTTCTAGAGACTTATAGCCGTGAGTATATGTATGTCAGTTTTTGTAGAAATTTAGAGAAATTATTAAAGAAGTCTCTTGTACAAAATAAGACTCTATAAACATTGACAGAGCTTTTTATGTTCCTTCCTTTCCTTCCTTTTGCTGCGTCGTTAAATTCATTACATTTAAGAACTCATGAAAACTGCGGGAAATATTTTTAATGTCACCTATACTTTTCAAGGAACCTATAAAACAAAATTTATTCCGAAACGTTTGGTTCAACGTAAATAGCTAACCCACGTGAATTCGAATGCGTCAAGATCTAATTTACAAGTGAATTGTCTACATTTTCTGAACAATCATTTTGTTTTTCACATCAAGATATTGAATATATACACAAAATCATAATAAAATTCTAATATCAGCCAGTATCAGGCGGTTAGTTAGTGACAATAAAAGCGATCTCAACCAGACAACTTTTAAATGGTAAGGTCAATAAAATTATGTTCTACTTCGCTCTTATTACTAGTCTATTAGTATTGGTTACTGGTTGGCTATTAGTACTTTAAACATACATACATATACTCACGGTTATAAATCCCTAGATGGGGTAGCCAGAGCTAAGGAATCAGAAATTCCTCAGCCACTTTTGGAAAGTTAAGTGGGGGTCTCCAACCGCATCGCCCAAAAATCCCTTTAAAGCCCCAATACCGTTAGTCGCCTCTTACGTACATCCGCCGGAAGAATTCGGATAGTGCTATTCTAAGCCGACACTACACAGAATATTTATATATATATAATTTAAACATTTGTTTTTATATAATTTGAATGTTTTTGTTCCTGATAACCTAATGTGGGGATTATTACTAATAAATAAAGGAAAGAAAATGTGAAAATATGAATGTGTAAATGTATGTGTTTTATTATAATGACAATTGCTGATTAGCCTTCATATATTTTTAACTTTTACAATTGTTGCATGCATTTTAAAGACCTCATTGTCTAAGGTTTTAATTCATGGACTTATTTGAATTTATTACTGGAATTAATGTGTGTTTAATGTAAAATCAAAACAAGAATAAATATTAAATAAATAGCTGTGTAGTATCGGCTTAGAATAGCACTACCAAATTTCTTGCGGGGGGTGTACGTAAGAGGCGAATAACGGTTTTAGGGCTTTTAAGGAATTTTTGGGCAATGTGGTTGGAGACCCATCACCAAAAACCTTTAATTTCGCCATCTTTTCCCCACGCAACTTCCAAAAATGGCTGAGGAATTTCTAATTCCCTTGCTCTGGCTACCTCTTCAAGGTACTAATAGCCGTGAGTATATGAATGTATGTATAAGATAAAAAAAATAGTCAAATGTGTATTCTGTGATCTAAGTCACTGTGTATAATTATCTTAATTGTTTGCAAATATTATTCAGTATTAAATCGTGCAAAACCCTAACATATTTTTGTTAATATCTATAAATCTCCATTACTTCATTTAAAAAAAAACTACGCAGTTATAACTTATGCAAGGTTATCTTCAAACAAATATATTTTTTGCTGAATTTTGTAAAGCGGGTTATAAAGGTCCCAATGTTTTTCTTTTTGCGAGTTTTCATATTTATCAGTTCAATTCAAATACTGAAAAAAAAGACGAAAGATGTACTATCATTTACGTATTATCATTTCATTTACATATTATCTTAATGCAGAAACCTATAAACTATGAATTAAAGTGATTGATGTTTTCGTTTGCCCTGAAAACAAATAATATATATAAAAAAATGACTCTCACAGCAAAATTCATCCCCTTTTCTCTCCCGTTAAAGATATTAATTACATAAAACTTTGTTTTGTTACTGTAATCTTTAAAATTGTATATTTATAAAAGATAACAGATTAAAATCATGCAAGTAAGAATATCGCTTAGGTTGTAATGAGTTTGTAAAATTGAAATAAAACCATAACGATATTAATTAATTCATATACTCACGGCTGTAAATCCCTTAACGGGGTAGCCAGAGCTTTAAAATGAGAAATTCCTCAGCCACTTTTGGAAGTTGATTGGGGAAAAGATAGTAATAATAAATGTTTTTGGTGACGGGTCTCCAACCACATCGCCCAAAAATCACTTAAAAAGCCCCTATACCCTTAGTCGCCTCTTACGATCACCCACGGGTAGAAATGGGGTAGTGTTATTCTAAGCCGACACTACACGGCAAACCATAACGATAATTTTGTTTATTTAAGATACCTCTGCGTAACGATAGGCAATACACGGTCCTTAACCAATATTGTAACATAACATAACATATACTTGCGCCATTAGTTCCCATTGGGGTAGGCAGAAACTATCGGTCGCCACTTTGTACGATCCTGACAAACCTCTCTAGCTTTGTTTTCATCCATACTAATATTGTATGTTGAGCTATACTTAAAAAAGTCACTATGGTCTCAAAGATACACGGCGGCTTGGTCAATGAATTGAGGAGACGATCCTAAAAATAAGTATCCAAACTATACAAAATACAATTATTAAGTTTCAAAAAAGTACGGGCGATTGATGAAACACATTGTTTTTATAAAAACCAAATGTTTTATTTTTAAGGACGTTAATAATGTTTCCACTTCACACAGCCTGACCATTTTATAATCTCTTCTCTTAGATTATTAATATATTAATATTTATTAATCTCTTAGGAAATTTTCCAGAATAATTGTACTCGTTGCACAAATTATAATATATTCATGTTAACTTTATGTAACCCATTTATTACTACCAAAATAACAAACCACATTTCATATTTTGATACAAGATTAATTAGGAAATTCATAATAAAACATAACATACATAAACGTTCAAGCCGAATATCGCCGAATTCATACTTATCAAAATGGAAGAATGTTTAAGTTTCATTATGGTAATTGTTTCATTATTCACAAATATATCCGTTGTTTTGATAGGATTGCTCCGTTTGATGAACAAAGTAATTAATACTAATGGCTGATTTCAATTAACCTCAAAATATTACGGTATGTGTATTAAAAATATATATTCGTCGAAATAATATGAACAATGTCCGGTAACACTTTAACACTAGGTAATTCAGATAGCCTAGATTATAGGCTTTACAGAAAAACTATACTCATCAATAGTATTGCCGTCCTTCATATGGCCAGAGAGGCATGAATGCAGTGAGGCGAAGATTTGTTGAATTTCTTCTATCAACAATATTCGATCGCCTTTCACAACTAAACGAGTCCCGGTAACACTTTGACACTAGGTAATTTAGATAGCCTCGATAATAGGCTTTACAGAAAAACTATACCCATTAGTAGTATTGCCGTCCTTCATATAGCCAGAGAGGCATGAATGAAGTGAGGCGAAGATTTGTTGAATTTCTTCTATCAACAATATTCGATCGCCTTTCACAACTAAACGAGTCCCGGTAACACTTTGACACTAAGTAATTCAGATAGCCTAGATTATAGGCTTTATAGAAAAACTATACTTATCAATAGTATTGCCGTCCTTCATATGGCCAGAGAGGCATGAATGCAGCAGGGCGAAGATTTGTTGAATTTCTTCTATCAACAATATTCGATCGCCTTTCACAACTAAACGAGTCCCGGTAACACTTTGACACTAGGTAATTTAGATAGCCTAGATAATAGGCTTTACAGAAAAACTATACTCATTAGTAGTATTGCCGTCCTTCATATAGCCAGAGAGGCATGAATGAAGTGAGGCGAAGATTTGTTGAATTTCTTCTATCAACAATATTCGATCGCCTTTCACAACTAAACTACTAAATACATAGATTTAAAGACATTGCCGTGTAGTGCCGGCTTAGAATGTGACTATTTCCATTTCTTCTCATGAGTGTCGTTAGAGGCAACTAGAGGTATGGGGCTTTTTGAGTGAGTTTTGGGCGATATGGTCGGGGATCCATCACCAACGATAATTTATTTCTACCATCTTATCCCCTTACAACTTCCAAATGTGGCTTACAACTTCCAAATGTGGCTTCCTAGCTCTAAAGCTATGGTAACCCCAATTTGGGATTAATGGTCATGAGTATGTGTATGTATGTATGCTTTTAAATATACAATATTGAAGTACCATTTTCAAATTCATGTTTGAAAAATAAATGTTGTCGTGCGATGCTCACAAAAATTTTTGACAACATTTGAAGAGCTGTCAATTAAATCGTTTTAAGGATAAACTGAAAGAGTGGTTGGTTCATAGCTGCTTCATTGATATGAAGGAATTTTTTAATAGTGTTGTTTAATCATTAATGTACTGTGATATTAAATTTTATTAATGCTACGTTAGATAATGAATTTCAAATTAATAAATGTTTTAATTATACATAACATATAACATACACGTTCACGCCGAATATCCCCGAAGGGGTTGGCAGAGATAGTAATACTTCTGCACATCACGTGACTTTGTCACCTGATGTTCAGAGTACCCACGTTTAGTAGTAGTGTTTTAATTGTAACATAAACATAACATAAACGTTCACGCCGTTTATCCCCGAAGGGGTTGGCAGAGGTACCAATACTCCTGAACTCACATGGCAAGCGCCATCTAGTTTCCAGAGAAGGTACCCACGTTTTGCTTAGACAGTGTACTCACGTGATAGGGGGCAGGCCTATCGCCGTTTTGTACGAATACACTGTCACATGACTAAGTACAACTCAGCCATGTGGGTTTCCTCACGATGTTTTCCCTCACCGTTAGCAACCATGATAAATTAACCACACATATGACTTTAGAAAAGACAAATTGGTGTAGGCCCGTCCCAGGATTGGAACTCACGCCCTTCTGTATTTCGGGCGGGTGTTCTACCCACTGGACTATCATGTTTTAATTGTGTTATGAATTTTCATGCCTGCAAAGGTTAGACATGTGAAGCTAAAATTATTTAATTGTGTCATCAAATGTACCGTGTCTAAATAGCTAATAAAATGAATTTGAATATAAAAATACCATGTTTTTATCCAAGCCCATCTGGGCGAGTTTGCCTTCCAATAAGCCAATTTATATGATTAAGCCAATTTCACCCTTGTGTATAAATTAGGGATGCAGGAATAAAGGACAAAAGTAAAAGAGACAAATAATTTTACAGACAGACATATATTTTATTATGTCACAAGAAGACAAATACATACATACAAAATGATTAGCCAAAACGATGTAGTAAATGAAAGGTATTAATACACTTTAAGTCCAAAATCACAAACATCATACTGCAAATATGTTGCTACAAAGTAAGGAGCTTTAGTAAGAAGTGCTTCTGAAACAGCGAGTTGCGGATTCGATAATATCAAGGCGAATCTTGGAGCCACGGTGGGGTCTGAAAGTAAAAATAGGAAGATTATTATTAACGTGCAAGCGACTAGTGTTCAAATCCCGGGTCGGGCGTATACCAATTTGTCTTTTATAAAGGCATATGTGTGGTTAATTTATCACGGTTATTAACGGTGAGGGAAAACATCGTGAGGAAACCCACATGGCTGAGTTGTACTTAGTCATGTGACCGTGTATTCGTACAAAACGGCGATAGGCCTGAACCCCATCACGTGAGTACACTGTCCATGCAAAACGTGGGTACTCTGAACGCCAGGTGACAATGTCACGTGATGTTCAGAAGTATTAGTACCTCTGCCAACCCCTTCGGGGATATTCGGCGTGAACGTTTATGTTTATGTTTATATTATGTTATTAATATTTGTATACTTTAAGACGGCTTAGAATAACGCTACCTCATTTCTTTCCGTGGGTGTTCCTAATAATAAATAATAATAAATCTTTATTTCAGGCATCTACATCTGGCCCATAAAATATAAACAAAACAAAATCAAAATCAAATCAAAATTAAATACAAACACATAAATTAATTAATTAAATCAAATTAGACAGATAATTAACAAAACATGCAGCAATTTAAAATAATAATGATAAAAATAATAATAAGTCAGTTCCAAATCGCCCTCGAGAGTGGGACGCTCCCGAACTTCTTAACTACTGGGGTCACTCATTTAGCTCCAAAGAGCGATGCTACCGCGGATCCATCACAATACCGCCCCATTACTTGTCTTTGTACAATTTACAAGACCTTGACATCCGTTCTGAGCTCCAAGATTACTCAACACATTGTTGATAACAATGTGATCTCTGGAGCTCAGAACGGATGTAGGGGCGGTAGTCGCGGTAGCAAGGAGCTGCTCCTCATCGATGCGGTCGTAGGCCAACTGGTCAAACGCAACCGTCGGAACTTCTCCGCTGGCTGGATAGACTACAGGAAGGCGTTCGATTCGGTACCTCATACATGGCTCATGAGGGTCCTCGAGCTGTACAAAATTGATAGTGCAGTTCGACACTTCCTCGGGCAGTGTATGGGGTGCTGGAGAACGATCCTGAGTTTAGACGGTCAGCGGATGACGGACGCGGATGACCAAATTGATATAAGGCGAGGAATTTTCCAGGGCGATTGCCTGAGTCCAGTTTGGTTTTGCTTGGCCCTGAATCCTCTAAGTACACTCTTGGAGAATTCGGGGACAGGCTTTCAATTTCGGAGAGGCGGACCACGCTTGCCTCATCTCCTCTACATGGATGACCTGAAGCTTTACGCCCCCACGGCTGACAGATTGGCGGAGCTACTGACGATCACTAATGATTTCAGTGGTTCCGTCAAGATGGAGCTCGGGGTCGATAAGTGTGCGGTCGTTCATGTGGAGAAGGGGCATGTCGTGCACTCTGATGGTGTCGATGTCGGCACCAATCATTTGAGGGCACTCTCCGAGGCTGAAACATACCGGTATCTGGGCATGTCACAAACCATCGGTGTGAAGGTGGCAGACGTGAAACAGGGTGTTTGCGAGGAGTTTTATGAACGCCTGAAAAGTGTGCTTAATAGCTACTTGTCAGGCGTTAATAAGATCCGAGCCATTAACTCCTGGGTCATGCCTGTACTGATGTACACGTTTGGCGTGATCAGATGGACTCAGTCCGAACTAGACGCTCTGGACAGACGAGTCCGCACGACGATGACCTCTCATCGAATGCATCATCCGAGGTCGTCGGTTATGAGATTGTATATCCCGCGGAAGTGTGGTGGTCGAGGCCTCTTGAGTGCCAAAACCATGCACAACCGCGAGGTATGCAACCTCAGAAACTATTTTTTGACGATGACGGATGATAGTATTCGGGGAGAGGTGGTCGCTAGTGATAAAGGACTGACTCCCTTATCGTTGGCCTCACAGGATTGGCGAAATCCGGAGGTACTTAGAACCTCTGATCGGGAGTCCGTATGGAAAGAGAAGGAGCTGCACGGGAGGTTTTACAAGGTACTTCACGAACCTTTCGTGGACCGTAAAGCCTCCCTGCATTGGCTGCGTTTCGGGGACCTCTTTGGGGAAACCGAAGGTTTTGTCTGTGCAATACAGGACCAGGTTATCAAGACGCGGAACTATCGGAGATACATCCTAAAGGACGGTACCACAGACATCTGTCGAGCATGTGGCCGTCCCGGAGAGTCACTTAGGCATGTTATTTCCGGTTGTTCGGCTCTTGCTAACACTGAGTACTTGCACAGGCACAACCAAGCAGCCAAAATCCTGCATCAGGAGCTCGCTCTAAAATACGGACTCTTGCAACAGAGGCTGCCGTATTACAAGTATCTGCCGGAGCCAATCCTAGAAAACGACCGTGCCAAAATCTATTGGGACCGATCTGTTATCACGGACAGGACTATTCTAGCGAATAAGCCTGATATCGTGGTATGGGATCGGTCGCAGTCGAGGGTGTTTCTAGTGGATGTCACTATCCCTCATGACGAGGGTCTCGTGAAAGCCGAAACCGAGAAGCGTCGGAAATATCTCGATCTGGCTCACGAGATCACCGACATGTGGGGTGTGACTTCGACAGAAATAATCCCAATTGTTTTGTCCGCGAACGGGTTAATTCCAACCAGTCTCGCGACCAACTTGAGGCGGTTGGATTTCTGTGGCGTGTCGGTTCCAGCACAAATGCAGAAAGCGGTGCTGCTCGATACGGCTCGGATCGTCCGTCAGTTCTTGAACCTGACTCCCTGACCCCGACCGACTGTGCTTTTGTCGGGGAGTACCGCCTCTCCCATTTAAAATTTATATTTTCATTTTCGGCCATGGGAGAGGCGAGAAACAAAAATGTTTTCCGAAATAATAATAATATCTCGATCTGGCTCACGAGATCACCGACATGTGGGGTGTGACTTCGACAGAAATAATCCCAATTGTTTTGTCCGCGAACGGGTTAATTCCAACCAGCCTCGCGACCAACTTGAGGCGGTTGGATTTCTGTGGCGTGTCGGTTCCAGCACAAATGCAGAAAACGGTGCTGCTCGATACGGCTCGGATCGTCCGTCGGTTCTTGAACCTGACTCCCTGACCCCGACCGACTGTGCTTTTGTCGGGGAGTACCGCCTCTCCCATTTAAAATTTATATTTTCTTTTTCGGCCATGGGAGAGGCGAGGAACTAAAAGTCATGCCATAATAATAATAATTTCAGTGGTTCCGTCAAGATGGAGCTCGGGGTCGATAAGTGTACGGTCATTCATGTTGAGAAGGGGCATGTCGTGCACTCTGATGGTGTCGATGTCGGCACCAATCATTTGAGGGCACTCTCCGAGGCTGAAACATACCGGTATCTGGGCATGTCACAAACCATCGGTGTGAAGGTGGCAGACGTGAAACAGGGTGTTTGCGAGGAGTTTTGTGAACGCCTGAAAAGTGTGCTTAATAGCTACTTGTCAGGCGTTAATAAGATCCGAGCCATTAACTCCTGGGTCATGCCTGTACTGATGTACACATTTGGCGTGCTCAGATGGACTCAGACCGAACTCGACGCTCTGGACAGACGAGTCCGCACGATGATGACCTCTCATCGAATGCATCATCCGAGGTCGTCGGTTATGAGATTGTATATCCCGCGGAAGTGTGGTGGTCGAGGCCTCTTGAGTGCCAAAACCATGCACAACCGCGAGGTATGCAACCTCAGAAACTATTTTTTGACGATGACGGATGATAGTATTCGGGGGGAGGTGGTCGCTAGTGATAAAGGACTGACTCCCTTATCGTTGGCCTCACAGGATTGGCAAACCCCGGAGGTACTTAGCACCTCTGATCGGGAGTCCGTATGGAAAGAGAAGGAGCTGCACGGGAGGTTTTACAAGGTACTTCACGAACCTTTCGTGGACCGTAAAGCCTCCCTGCATTGGCTGCGTTTCGGGGACCTCTTTGGGGAAACCGAAGGTTTTGTCTGTGCAATACAAGACCAGGTTATCAAGACGCGGAACTATCGGAAATACATCCTAAAGGACGGTACCACAGACATCTGTCGAGCATGTGGCCGTCCCGGAGAGTCACTTAGGCATGTTATTTCCAGTTGTTCGGCTCTTGCTAACACTGAGTACTTGCACAGGCACAACCAAGCAGCCAAAATCCTGCATCAGGAGCTCGCTCTAAAATACGGACTCTTGCAACAGAGGCTGCCGTATTACAAGTATCTGCCGGAGCCAATCCTAGAAAACGACCGTGCCAAAATCTATTGGGACCGATCTGTTATCACGGACAGGACTATTCTAGCGAATAAGCCTGATATCGTGGTATGGGATCGGTCGCAGTCGAGGGTGTTTCTAGTGGATGTCACTATCCCTCATGACGAGGGTCTCGTGAAAGCCGAAACCGAGAAGCGTCGGAAATATCTCGATCTGGCTCACGAGATCACCGACATGTGGGGTGTGACTTCGACAGAAATAATCCCAATTGTTTTGTCCGCGAACGGGTTAATTCCAACCAGTCTCGCGACCAACTTGAGGCGGTTGGATTTCTGTGGCGTGTCGGTTCCAGCACAAATGCAGAAAGCGGTGCTGCTCGATACGGCTCGGATCGTCCGTCGGTTCTTGAACCTGACTCCCTGACCCCGACCGACTGTGCTTTTGTCGGGGAGTACCGCCTCTCCCATTTAAAATTTATATTTTCATTTTCGGCCATGGGAGAGGCGAGAAACAAAAATGTTTTCCGAAATAATAATAATATCTCGATCTGGCTCACGAGATCACCGACATGTGGGGTGTGACTTCGACAGAAATAATCCCAATTGTTTTGTCCGCGAACGGGTTAATTCCAACCAGCCTCGCGACCAACTTGAGGCGGTTGGATTTCTGTGGCGTGTCGGTTCCAGCACAAATGCAGAAAGCGGTGCTGCTCGATACGGCTCGGATCGTCCGTCGGTTCTTGAACCTGACTCCCTGACCCCGACCGACTGTGCTTTTGTCGGGGAGTACCGCCTCTCCCATTTAAAATTTATATTTTCTTTTTCGGCCATGGGAGAGGCGAGGAACTAAAAGTCATGCCATAATAATAATAATTTCAGTGGTTCCGTCAAGATGGAGCTCGGGGTCGATAAGTGTGCGGTCATTCATGTTGAGAAGGGGCATGTCGTGCACTCTGATGGTGTCGATGTCGGCACCAATCATTTGAGGGCACTCTCCGAGGCTGAAACATACCGGTATCTGGGCATGTCACAAACCATCGGTGTGAAGGTGGCAGACGTGAAACAGGGTGTTTGCGAGGAGTTTTGTGAACGCCTGAAAAGTGTGCTTAATAGCTACTTGTCAGTCGTTAATAAGATCCGAGCCATTAACTCCTGGGTCATGCCTGTACTGATGTACACATTTGGCGTGCTCAGATGGACTCAGACCGAACTCGACGCTCTGGACAGACGAGTCCGCACGATGATGACCTCTCATCGAATGCATCATCCGAGGTCGTCGGTTATGAGATTGTATATCCCGCGGAAGTGTGGTGGTCGAGGCCTCTTGAGTGCCAAAACCATGCACAACCGCGAGGTATGCAACCTCAGAAACTATTTTTTGACGATGACGGATGATAGTATTCGGGGGGAGGTGGTCGCTAGTGATAAAGGACTGACTCCCTTATCGTTGGCCTCACAGGATTGGCAAACCCCGGAGGTACTTAGCACCTCTGATCGGGAGTCCGTATGGAAAGAGAAGGAGCTGCACGGGAGGTTTTACAAGGTACTTCACGAACCTTTCGTGGACCGTAAAGCCTCCCTGCATTGGCTGCGTTTCGGGGACCTCTTTGGGGAAACCGAAGGTTTTGTCTGTGCAATACAAGACCAGGTTATCAAGACGCGGAACTATCGGAAATACATCCTAAAGGACGGTACCACAGACATCTGTCGAGCATGTGGCCGTCCCGGAGAGTCACTTAGGCATGTTATTTCCGGTTGTTCGGCTCTTGCTAACACTGAGTACTTGCACAGACACAATCAAGCAGCCAAAATCCTGCATCAGGAGCTCGCTCTGAAATACGGACTCTTGCAACAGAGGCTGCCGTATTACAAGTATCTGCCGGAGCCAATCCTAGAAAACGACCGTGCCAAAATCTATTGGGACCGATCCGTTATCACGGACAGGACTATTCTAGCGAATAAACCTGATATCGTGGTATGGGATCGGTCGCAGTCGAGGGTATTTCTAGTGGATGTCACTATCCCTCATGACGAGGGTCTCGTGTAAGCCGACACCGAAAAGCGTCGGAAATATCTCGATCTGGCCCACGAGATCACCGACATGTGGGGTGTGACTTCGACAGAAATAATCCCAATTGTTTTGTCCGCGAACGGGTTAATTCCAACCAGCCTCGCGACCAACTTGAGGCGGTTGGATTTCTGTGGCGTGTCGGTTCCAGCACAAATGCAGAAAGCGGTGCTGCTCGATACGGCTCGGATCGTCCGTCGGTTCTTGAACCTGACTCCCTGACCCCGACCGACTGTGCTTTTGTTGGGGAGTACCGCCTCTCCCATTTAAAATTTATATTTTCTTTTTCGGCCATGGGAGAGGCGAGGAACTAAAAATCATGCCTAAAATAATAATAATTATATAATGAATTAATAAGAAATTAACAACTTATTCAATTAATTAAATTTATAACAATCTTGACCAAGCAGGCACTGGCTTGTGTAGTGACATCCAGTGCCTGGTAAAAGGTATAAGGTAAGAGACGACTAAGGGTATTGGGGCTTTTTAAGTGATTTTTGGGCGATGCATCACCAAAAAGCTCTTACTTTACAATTTTTCCCCACTCAATTTCCAAAAGTCCCTGACGAATTTTATTAGTCCGAAGGTCTGGCTACTCCGTCTAGGGATCAAAAGCCGTGAGTATATGTAGAAAGTTGGCGAGAGCAATCAATCTAGATCACTCGTAAATAGTATCCTCACTATCCTTTTTTCAGACATCTATTACCAGTGGGATTGACCATGTGAATCAGGATCGTACAAAGAGGCGATGCTTGAGCAACCATAAATGAACATGTATATTATTTGCTATGTAGTGTATGTGCTGTGTAGTGTCGGCTTAGAATAGCACTACCCCATTTCATCCGGTGGGTGGACGTAAGAGGCGGCTAACGGTATTGAGGCTTTTAAGGGATTTTTGGGCGATGCGGTTGGACACCCATCACCAAAAACTTTTATTTTAGCATCATTTCCCCACTCAACTTTCCAAAAGTGGCTGTATGTATGTATATATTATTTATGTTTTACTAATACATTAAATACATTACCCGAACTGATGCCAGCATCTGGACTCGTATTGACTATTGGTGTTTCAGTGAGGAAAGCTGTTGTCTCGCTGTCACTCAGCTTCAGTTTCTTGATCGTTGGGAAAGTGGTGACCGTTGCTAAGCGGGCTGTTGGAATTAATTAAAACAAATCACTATGAGAAATTAAAATATAGCAAAATGTACTGGTTCTACGATTAAAATGCTTATGTACTAGGTAACCGATAAAAAAATATAATTATTTCTCGTTATGTATAATATAACAGATGTAGAAATATTATTCCCTTTCTGAAACTAATGTAGGTACATACATACATAGAAACATACACTCACGGCTATAAATCCCTTAACGGGGTAGCCAGAGCTTTGGAATGAGAAATTCCTAAAAAAAAAAACATTTATTGGCTCATCAAAACATATTACAATATATTATGAACCTGTCTCTCAAAAGGGTTGCCCGTAGTCTGAGAGACAGTATTCCCATATGGTATAGTTATTAATTAACATACATATATATATACTCACGGCTATAAATCCCTTAAAGGGGTAGCCAGAGCTTTGGAATGATAAATTCCACAGCCACTTTTGGAAGTTGATTGGGGAAAAGATGATAATAATAAACGTTTTTGGTGACGGGTCTCCAACCACATCGCCCAAAAATCACTTAAAAAGCCCCTATACCCTTAGTCGCCTCTTATGATCACCCACGGGTAGAAATAGGGTAGTGTTATTCTAAGCCGACACTACACGACATCCATTAATTAACATGTTCCAATATAATCAAGGTCTTCAATATGTGGTACATATTTACATATATTTATTAAGTTATGTATACAAAGAAACAATCATTAGAGCTTAATCTATTATATTTTTACATTACTAGCTTATGTGTGTGTGTGTGTGTGTGTGTGTGTGTGTGTGTGTGTGTGTGTGTGTGTGTGTGTGTGTGTGTGTGTATTTGTTAGAGTGGGAGAGAATGTATGTAGGTGTGTGGTTTAGTGAAAAAGTGTGTGTGTATGTATAGGTGTACTAATAGATAATAATACAATGTTATTTACAAATCCTAATGTAGGTGTTACATATTTATTTTAAAATTTTACCCAGTCATAGAAAATTGTATATCAGACTCAATATTTAAATATGTATCCCTATATTATGACAATGTACATGCTCAATTTATTATTTTTGAACCAATTGAAGGCAATGGAAATTCAACGCTAAGCAAGGCTAATCATTTTTCGTAAAAATAAGTATTTCTGGTAAAATAAACTTGTTAATATAAATTTAAATATGCGAATATGCAAATTAAATTATATTTGATTTTTCTTTGATTAATACTTACGCAGGAAAATAGTTAAACTGGAATTGGTATAAGCAGGCTCTTGTCCTCTTCTGTGATATCTAAATACAGCAGCATTTGCTCTTACTGTAACGTTACGGAACTCTATCGCGATCACCGTTAAATCATCCCTTTTGTTGAAACTGAAAGTAAAAACATAATGAGTAGGCTTCTTACAAGTAAATAAAGAATAAATAAAGGAAAGAAAAATTTCGACACAGGCGGGATTCAAACCCGCGACCTCGGGTATACGCCCCCGTCGCTCTTGCCAATTGAGCTACCGTGTCAATGGCTGCCAGCGCGAAATTCTTCTATCCTTTATTTCTTTTACACGTTTTAGTAGTGTTTGCGTTTCCTACCTCCGAATTTTTTACTAATTCGGAAAGCCACTTGTCTATCTTTTCAGATAGAATGCAAATGTTGAAAACGCTGGCAGCCATGGACACGGTAGCTCAATTGGCAAGAGCGACGGGGGCGAATACCCGAGGTCGCGGGTTCGAATCCCGCCTGTGTCGATATTTTTCTTTCCTTTATTTATTTTTTATTTATTAGTAATAATCCCCACATGAGGTTTTCATGAACAAAAAGATTTAAATTAGGCTTCTTACAAGGTTGGTAGAGGCCTTATAGATTTTCGTGGAAAGCTAAAATATAACGGCCATTCTGAACCGTTGGGAAGATGTTTTGGTGGTGGCATATTTTCAACGGCAAACTTCTATTCTGTGATTATTATGTATTAGAGATCACAGCTTTCATTACAGGAACTTAGGTGACTAGAACAGTGAACAGAACAAGTAGGCTAATCAAGTTTCCAGACATAAAAATTAATCTCACAGAGCGGTGGAAAGAATTATAAAATTCCCTAACCACTAATAAATAAAGAATAAATAAAGGAAAGAAAAATTTCGACACAGGCGGGAATCGAACCCGCGACCTCGGGTATACGCCCCGACGCTCTGCCAACTGAGCCACCGTGTCAATTGGCTGCCAGTGCGAAATTCTTCTATCCTTTATTTCGTTTACACGTTTAAGTAGTGTTTGCGTTTCCTACCTCCGAATTTTAACTAAGGCGGGAATCGAACCCGCTCGGTGGCTCAATTGGCAGAGCGACGGGGGCGTATACCCAAGGTCGCGGGTTCGATTCCCGCCTGTGTCGAAATTTTTCTTTCCTTTATTTATTCTTTATTTATTAGTAATAATCCCCACATGAGGTTTTCATGAACAAAAAGATTTAAATTCCCTAACCATTTTTGGAAGGTTATGTGGGGAAAAGATGTTTTAATAAAGGTTGTTGGTAATGGGTCTCCAACCACATCGCCCAAAAATCCCTTAAAAGCCCCAATACCGTTAGTCGCCTTTTACGTACACCCACCGGAAGAAATGAGGTAGTGATATTCTAAGGCGACACTACACAGCAAAAAGAAATCCTAATCTAAAATATCATAGAATAAATTATTATTTAATGTATAAAATTTGATACATTGAAACTAATTTGAATTTATTCATCAATATCTCTTATAAAGTTAAATTTTTAAGTTGGTTTAAAAAGTAACATAAGTAAACATAAACATAAACATAAACATAAACGTTCACGCCGAATATCCCCGAAGGGGTTGGCAGAGGTACTAATACTTCTGAACATCACGTGACTTTGTCACCTGGTGTTCAGAGCACCCACGTTTTGCATGGACAGTGTACTCACGTGATAGGGGGCAGGCCTATCGCCGTTTTGTACGAATACACTGTCACATGACTAAGTACAACTCAGCCATGTGGGTTTCCTCACGATGTTTTCCCTCACCGTTAACAACCATGATAAATTAACCACATAATTACACAATAACATAAGTGTTGTCTACATTCCCAGCTTATATGATAAATTAAATCTAAAAACTGAAACAGGTTGTTAAACAGATCTCAAAAACTCAACATTTACGTTAATAACACTTACAAGAAATCTGTAATCCTCCCATTGAGCCCCGAAGTAAAAACGTCAGTTTCAGTAATAGAAACACTGAACGCTGGTAAATAGACAGTACTCTGGGTTCTGTACTTAGGATCTGGCACTGGTCCTTCTGCTATTTTGCACTCTGATACTTTGGATAAGTATCTTCTGATGCAGAGCAAGTCATAGTATGCGCACGGTCTCCTTATGTAGTCAAACTCAGTATTTTGATCTGGAAAAGATTTTTTTTAGTATTTTTGTACTCATGGGTTACGGTCCAAATGCTCAAAAAGCAATAGTTCTGAAAGTCACTCGAGTACCAAATATAAAAAAACAATAAAAGCTGCAAAGATTATATAACAATAATTCCTTGCTGTGGTTTAAAATCTTCCGTATTATCCAAAGTGTTTCCTTTTTATGAAATATGGCCGCGAGATAAAAACTGTAAAATCAAAAAGAAAAAGTACCTCTGTAAATTTCTTCAATTTCATGTCGAGTATATCCCGGCAATGGTTCTACTTCGATTTTTTTGACCTCCTCTTCACCCACGCAAAGACCAACGAACAAAAATATTAAGAAAAACTTCATCATGTTTGAATTGGAAAAAAATAAAATAATATGTACGCGTGCGTACTCTACAATGTATGTAGTTATAAAACAGATGAATGAATGTTCATTGAATATTAACCTATCAGTAAATGACTTTTAATTGCATCTCGTGATTCTAAATCCTTAACACCATTTAGTACTTAATATTTCGTGTTTAACTATAATATGGATTGTTTGATTAAACGCGATGTCACTTTTGATCTAAAAAAACCTCACGATAAGTACCTTAGTTTAGATATGAGCTGAAACATTGTGTTTTCATACATACATACACTCACGTCATCATTTCCTACGCAGAGACTATCGAATTTGTACGATCCAGTATAGCAAGCACGAGCGCTTTTTTATCGACACGATAACGGTTAGAATGAGATGGCAGTATACGATACTAAGTAAGTGCGTAAGAGATGGCTGCTTTATCCCACGCGATAACTAGTTTAAACACCGCTCGTGCTTGCCCTTCTGGAAAACTTCTCTAGCTTCATTTACTTCCACCAATCTTTTTATAAATGCTCTTTTATTCTTCATACTTCGGGCGCCTGTCTTTTTGAGCACAATCACTATTCTATATCCTGCCAATTTATGATTAATTTTCTATTTTTCATAAATTATGAAATATTGATGCCCAGGACACGGAAAAGTACTTTGACTAAACGGGTTTTTTTCGAAATTATATAAACGATATAATTAATATATATTTTTAAACATCATCATAAGTGTCATCTTAGAATAGCACTACTCCATTTCTTCCGGTGGGTGTACGTAAGAGGCGACTAACGGTATTGGGGCTTTAAAGGGATTTTTGAGCGATGCGATTGGACACCCATCACCTTGATTTTACCAACCAACAACCTTTATTTTACCATCTTTTCCCCACTCAACTTTCCAAAGGTGGCTGAGGAATTTCTCATTCCTTAGCTCTGGCTACCCCATCTAGGGATTTATAGCGGTGAGTATATGTATGTATGCATCATAAGTAAATAAAAATGATACTACTCTTTGCGATGCCTTTTAAAATTACATTATTCTATAAATATTTTAGGGATTTGTAAAAGGAATTCGTTCGTTGAAGCCGTATATTACAATTGTTTGCCATTTTTGTCACCCGGTGTTTAAAGTAGTTATGTTCAGTCAGTGATTTCAAAGAAAAAACGTGAAGTCAGGACCCTCGCTTCTTCTCATGAGAAAACCTATCTTCACCTATGTGTTGCGGCTGGATTGGGTGTTTGCGTAAGATCAAATTCTGCAATGATAGTTCGCTTGTCCTTTCAACTACAATCCTTTTTTAAATTTCTTAAGTATTATTATTTTTGAGTAATTGTTAGAAAAACGAAATATATTTTTTTTTCCTTTTTTACTCGTTATTCATTTTTGCCTTTTTTTATCACAAATAGTGCTATATTTTTTTCTTAAAATCTTTTTGAATCTAATGAGTTGTCGCACACTTTTTGGGACCTTTATTAAGAGTAAACACGATAATAAACTAGTTGACTACACTATATGGGGCTATTTAAGTGATTTTAAGTCGGTATAGCTGGAGACCCATCTTTAATCATCGTTTATTGTACAATTTACACTGAAATTCCAAAAGTGTTAGAGCAATATATTATTATATAGCTCTGGCTACCCGTTTTTGGTTTTTACACCGTAATAATATGTATGAATGTAAACAATATAAAGAATAAAAGAGCATGTATGAAAAGATTTACTGAGAACGATTTGCAAATTCTTACAAGGTAGTTATCGATAGTCTGCCAAAATTCCGACGAAAACATATGGCGTGAGTAATCATTAAGTAAATAAAAAAACAGCTTTAAATTACGAAGACATTAAATACAATGTTCTTAATCATTAACAATTATACAAACCTGACATGATAATGTAGATTATGTAAATATTATCATGATGAAAGATTCTTTGTATGCGTGGCTAATTGGGAATTGTAATTAAAACTACAATTAAACATGTAAGCAAATACGAGTAGTGTGTATCATTTATTATCAATTAAATAATTTTTGTTTGCGTGAATTGTGCTATATTCTATATTGTATGCTGTAGGGTTATTTATTTAGGTATCATTGTCACAAATATAGGACTGACTGAAAACCAGTGTTATGAGGTAAAACTCATAACAATATACTGAGTCAGAATCCTATTCGTTGCTGTGCACAATTTTTAATTTATGTTTTTTTTTATGGTTGAACATTTTTAAGTTTTTTATTGTGTTCTTTTGACATGTTTTATGTTTTTTTTATGTAGCAGTAATTTAATTTGCAGCAGCGAATAAATATTTTCTTTTCTTTTTTTTTTCTTAATTAAAACAACCTTGGTATCTCAGTGAGAAAGAGCACCGCCCTCAGAATCTATCAGTACCTTAATGTACTTATGACGCACATTTAAGAAACATACATATACTCACGGCTTTAAATACCAAAAAGGGGTAGCCAGAGAATTGGAATGGTTAATAAAGGTTGTTGGTTATGGGTATGCCGTGTAGTGTCGGCTTAGAATAACACTACCCCATTTCTACCCGTGGGTGATCGTAAGAGGCGACTAAGGGTATAGGGGCTTTTTAAGTGATTTTTGGGCGATGTGGTTGGAGACCCGTCACCAAAACATTTATTATTACCATCTTTCCCCCAATCAATTTCCAAAAGTGGCTGAGGAATTCCTCATTCCAAAGCTCTGGCTACCCTGTTAAGGGATTTATAGCCGTGAGTATATGTATGTATGTATGTCTGGTTATGGGTTTCCAATCGTATAGCCAAGCAAAAAACTAAAACGTACGGGAAGAAATTGGGTAGTGCTTTTTGGGTATTTATTATATCAAGCAAGGGTTCCGAGCCTATCCTGTTATGGGACATTTGGCTAAAGACCACCACGCTGGCCAAGTGAGGGTTGGCAGACTAACGACTACTCTTATGTTAGCAGCCGGGACCGACGGCTGAACATGCATGCCTGAAACGCGGAATCATATTAACTATAAACTGTCGGTTTAGAATAGCACTACCCCATTTCTTCCGGTGGGTGTACGTAAGAGGCGACTAACGGTTTGGGGCTATTAAGGGATTTTTGGGCGATGCGGTTGGAGACCCATCACCAAAAACCTTTATTCTTACCATCTTTTCCCCACTCAACTTTCCAAAGGTGGCTGAGGAATTTCTCATCCCTTAGCTCTGGCTACCCCATCTAGGGATTTATAGCCGTGAGTATATGTATGTATGTACGTACAAAGCAAACCTAGATCTTTCAAACTCAAAGTTTCACAAGACTACTATAACAATATTTTTAAAATCTTCCACAAAACTTGGTGAATGGTAGACTTATTAAAGAACATAAAGTAACACTAACTGAGAGGAAACTGAGAATTAGGTGCCTTATTATAAACGAGATGATATTCCTTAGCCGCGCGAGGTTTGCATATTTTAAAACTTTGCCTCACCTGTCGGGGTGCAAACTTGGCGAAACTCTGACATGCCAAGAGCTGTGTTTTGCGGGGCTGTTATAATTTTATGAATTTACTTCTAATATAATGATTTCACAACTGCCATATAGTTTTTTTTATAAGTGTAACGTTCCGCGACCAATGACATTTTATTGTCACATCAATTCTATCAGCTGTATGGTACAGTTTATTAAAGTGCTAACAGACGATCGAACATGTACGGCGCGCACCAGTGTTCGTGGTACGGGCCGTACCAAAAACGAACGTGTGTAGCGTGGTTCGCCGCACATAATAATTATTAATATTGGTGCGGGCTGGTTCGAAGCGCTTGCGGTGCACGGTGCGATGGTGCGCGCCGTACATGTTCGATCGTCTGTTAGCACTTTAAGCACGATTTAGTAAAATGCTAATATTATAAGGCAAACATAATTTTATTATTATTTGCGTAATTGCGCTTACTATATCCTGTATATTTGTAATAAACTAAATTAAGCTGTGTAGTGTCGGCATGGAATAACACTACTTCATTTCTTCCGATGGGTGATCGTAAGAGGCGTCTAAGGGTATCCATCGCCATAAACATTTATTTTATAGTCTTTTCCCCACTGATCTTCCAAAATATCCAAAAGTGGCTGAAAAGTTTCTGATCCTAAAGCTCTGGCTACCCCTCTTAGGGATTTCTAGTCATGAGTATATCTATGTATGTATGTTATATTAGTTCTCAAAAATATGGAGTGCCACTGTTAATAGTGACTGACTGAAAATCAGTGTTGAGAGATAAAACTCATATTAACATGCATAGTCAGAATCCTCTTTGTTGCTGCGTATGAGAAGTAGTAACTGTCTTTCTTTCCGTAACTCATCTGTTTGTATTTTAGTAAATTAATTATATTACAATTATTTTAAAATACATACATACATATACTCACGGCTTTAAATGCCTAGAAGGGGTAGCCAATTCGAAATTACTCAGCCACTTTTGGAAGTTGCGTGGGGAAAAGATGGTGAAATAAAGGTTGTTAGTGATGGGTCTCCAACCGCATCGCCCAATAATTCCTTAAAAGCCCCAAAACCGTTAGTCGCCTCTTACGTACACCCACCGGAAGAAATGGGGTAGTGCTATTCTATGCCGACACTACACAGCTAAATCAATCAATCAATGTAATTATATTACAATTATTTTAAAATACTAGAATAAAAAAAACAATTAACAGTTTTGTTTGTAAACCTAGTTGTGAGTTGAAGTTTTGCAGCAGCGAACAATCATTTTTTTTTACAAGAACTCCTCGTACGATATTCGTGCGTATATCAAACATGTTATGACATGAGACTTTTCAAAAAGTAACTTTTTTATTAAGAAAAGCTCGAAGAAAAGTTACGATTTTGCTTGTATTCCTGTCCGTGAAGTGATGATTCGTTTTATTAAACCGAGAGGTGGTGTACTCAATTTTACGAAAGAAAAAACTTTATGCGAACATCAACCCCACAGACCTATGAAACTTGCTGAAGTGAAATTGCAGTCTACTGCATAACTAGGTATGATGTTGGCCAATTTTTAAGGTTCCTGTTCATACAGACATACAGATACTCGCGGCCATAAATCCCAAAAAGGGGTAGCCAGAGCTTCAGACTCAGAAACTCCTAAGCAACATTTGGAAGTTGATAGGGGACAAAATGTATTCATAGATGACTAAAATTTAAAATCTGAAAGTGAAATCGGGTATTAAGTGTCAATCTATGAGTAAATTTTGGAACAACAAATTTGCCTAGTGATCACAATTGCAGTTGGCTATTGTCTTATATAAGTAGATAGTACTTATTAATTAAACCTTATTCAAAATATACATTTACGTATACTATGAAGAAAATTTGGAGAGTATATTTGTACACTGTCCATGCAAAACGTGGGTACTCTGAACACCAGGTGACAAAGTCACGTGATGTTCAGAAGTATTAGTACCTCTGCCAACCCCTTCGGGGATATTCGGCGTGAACGTTTATGTTATGTTTATGTTATAAATTTGTCATATTAAATTATCGGTATTTTACAGCATTCATATGAATAAATATACGGTACAATTACCATTACTTTGTGATACAATTTCTGACTGTTCTGGGTAATCACTGATACGGCTTTTTGTAAGGTCTCTGCAAACAAATCTTTTAAAAAAATTTAGCTCAATTTTATTAAGCCTTGTCTATACATTTGTGTTTTTTTTCTTAACCAAAGATATGAGACACGCAAGCAGAACTTTTTGACTGAGTCACGGTACGGCAGCGCTTTTTAAAAGACTTTAACTTTACCAAAAGCCAAAGCTATGCTTCACGGATTTAACTTTTTCCTCACACATTGCCGAACGTGAGGAAGTTTATTATTAAACCGGCGTAAGCTAAAGGTCCAGATATCAAAAAAGTGTATTTTAAGAGTTTATGATGGTCTCGTTTGCATAATGTAAAAAATATTTACATTTATACATATACTCACGGCCATAAATCCCGAAACACGGTAGCCAGAACTTCAGAACTGAAAACACTTTTGCCGCATTTGGAAGTTGATAAGGGGCAAGATGTTAGAAAAGAGTATCGTTAATGACATTTTAAGCCGGCACTACAGGGTATTCTTTGTAAGCATACTTTAGGGCCTTTGCACACAACGAATTTATGTCGCGCCGTCGACAATTCTGCTATATGGATTTCCTCATGACGTTTTCCGTCGCCGTTATATCATTTACATAAATTCTATTTTTACGTGATAAGCCTGCCCCCTATCACGTGAGTACACTGTCTAAGCAAAACGTGGGAACCTTCTCTGGACACTAGATGGCGCTGCCGTGTGAGTTCAGAAGTATTGGTACCTCTGCCAACCCCTTCGGGGATAAACGGCGTGAACGTTTATGTTATGTTATGTTATTATGTTATTTTTACGTCTCACACAAAAATCTAATTTTTAGTATTTCATGTTCTTAATTTCAATATCCATGATTACATCCTAGAGTAAACGTGTTAAGATAAAAAGCTTTTATATATGAAAGATTTATTACTTGATCAAAATATGAAGACTGATTGTGCGGGTGAGAACCCGAGTCTTCCGGATCGTGTTCAACCGCAACCGCTCGACTACAGCGGCAGTTAGGGAATTATTCACCTATCTAAATATGTAAATATATTACCAAAGTTCCCCAAACATTTAACAAAATAAATTAGTCAGCTGAAAAGGGTAAGACATCTACTTTGTTTTATTAACAGTAGCGGTGCTAATTACTCCGGTTTATTAGCGTTTAAAATACTAGTCATGCCATCTCATCGCTGCACACGCCTTTGTTACTTAATTAGGATTAATTGTTCAACTTCATTTATGAGCGCACACTGATTTTGCGTTTTTTCCACTTGTTATTGAAATTGGTGCTATAGTCGAAAGTGTCGGTTTGGAATAGCATTAATCTATATCTTCTCGTGTGTATTGGAACTTTTTAAGAGATACATACATACATACATATACTCGGCTATAAATCCCTTAACGGGGTAGCCAGAGCTTTGGAATGATAAATTCCTCAGCCACTTTTGGAAGTTGATTGGGGAAAAGATGATAATAATAAACGTTTTTGGTGACGGGTCTCCAATCACATCGCCCAAGATCACTTAAGAAGCCCCTATACCCTTAGTCGCATCTTACGTTCACCCACGGGTATAAATGGGGTAGTGTTATTCTAAGCCGACACTACACGGCAAGTAATCTATATCTTCTCGTGTGTATTGGAACTTTTTAAGAGATGTTTCTATTTATTACGTTGTATTTATTAAAACAAGTATATCATGAATCTTAAGCAGTTTTGCAAATACTTTATTTCTTCAGGATTTAAATACCCAACTAATCAACCAAAAACTTGGAAGTGAATTTACTAACATAAAATGCTTGATATTGTTATTTATTAAAGTGGGTAAAAAGTTATCGCAGTTTTTCTTTCGCATTTCTTATTATGTTAACCCGGAAATATACTATATATAGACATGAGTTTGAGTATGAGACATTTGAGTGATTTATGGGCGATGTGGTTGGAGACCCGTCACCAAAAACATTTATTTATTATTACCATCTTTTCCCCAATCAACTTCCAAAAGTGACCGAGGAATTTCTCATTCCAAAGCTCTGGCTACCCCGTAAGGGATTTATAGCCGTGAGTATATGTATATGTATGTATGTATGTAAAATATTCCGAAACGTTGATAATAGACGAAACAGAACAATAACAAGTCCGGGGAACGGAAACGTGTTTTGTTATTATCCTAATGTTCAAACCCGTACCTTTTTGGCGCTAAATTAAATGATGGCAAAAAATAATGCTACAAAATTAAAAATTCGTTAGAAGCTTTTGGAAATAGAGTGGGAAAAATTTATGATTGAGTGATGAGTATCCAACTACATTACTTGAAATTCCCAAAACTTTAAATCGCCACTTAGGAAACGCGGGGAGAAATTGGTTAGTGCTATTCCAAGCCGACACTATACAGCTTTTAAAATAATATTACTAGATACAATCCAAAGCACTGGCTACCCCGTTAAGGGATTTTTAGCCGTGAGTACATGTATGTATGTATACAATCCAATGTTACTAAACGTATGTTTCATCATGATAATGTGTATAAATTTAAGAGCACTGATTCAAGCTAAGCTGTATATTACCGAGAGATCATAAAAGCTTGAAAAGCATATGAAGTTACATCGTTTTAGTTACGATCTTGTTTTAGTGCTTATAAAGTTTCTCGGCGCTGATAGTGATGTAATGAACATGTAGTATTTATAACGAGAACGGTACTTCTATATTCCTGCTTTGGAGTATAATATATTCATGCTCATGGGGTAGCCTGAGATAACAAATTAAAAAAAAAATACGGCCCTAGATAGAATGTCAGTTCCTATTTACAGTAAAAATTTATTTTATACATGCATTCGGCGGTAGGCCTGCCCCCTATGACTTGAGAACACAGTCCAAGCAAAACATGGTATTTTGAATACCAGTTGACAATGTCACGTGATGTTCCAAAGTATCAGTATCTCTGCCACCCCTTCAGGGATATATGACATGAATGTTTGGGTTTGAGCTTTCGGGCGCTTTTATAAAACATGTTATATTTGCTTTACATGTAACCTCCATAGCTACCTTGTGCCTCTACTTAAGAGCTTATTCCATTACACTTTGTCGTTTCTGAATTCAGACGTCCTTCGAAGTTACTGCCGCAGACGCTTGATATTCTACTACACGAATTTGTCTACTTTTCAGAAGCCTAGCGTTCTGAACGTTATTCCACTAGTCTAAATTCAGATTCTGTGGCTCTCAGACGTCTTCATTCAGACGAATGGAATAAGCTCTTTATAGAATTAGGAACATAAACACATTTCAAAAGTAACTGTTTCTTAAAACCAAAATGATAAAATCAAAACCATTTCCTAAATATTATATGAGTATATTTTAATATGTGAGCATACATACATACATATTCTCACGGCTATATATCCCTAGAAGGGGTAGCCAGAGCTAAGGAATTATAAATTCCTCAGCCACTTTTGGAAGTTCAGTGGGGAAAAGAAAGTGAAAATAAAGGTTTTTGGTGATGGGTCTCCAACCGCATAGCCCAAAAATCCAATAAAAAGCCCCAATACCCTTAGTTGCCTCTTACGAGCCACGAGGGTAGAAAGGGGTAGCGACATTCTAAGCCAGCATCACTCGGCATATATGAGTATAATTTGTATAAATAACGACGTGATAGCTCAATCGGTAGAACACCGGTTAACGTGTACGCGACTAGTGTTCAAATGCCGGGTCGGGCCTACACAAATTGTCTTTTCTTAAGACATATGTGTGGTTAATTTATCATGGTTGTTAACGGTGATGGAACAAATCGTGAGGAAACCCACATGGCTGAGTTGTACTTAGTCATGTGACAGTGTATTCGTACAAAACGGCGATAGGTCTGCCCCCTATCACGTGAGAACACTTTCCATGCAAAACGTGGGTACTCTGAACACCGGGTGACAAAGTCACGTGATGCTCAGAAGTATTAGTACCTCTGCTAACCCTTTTGGGGATATTCGGCGTGCACGTTTATGTAATGTTATATTAATTTGTATCTATAATTTCCTCCTCGTTCGATTTATCTTTTACTTTTAAAGCTCTGGCTACCCTTTCGAGATTTGTAGATGGTCAAAGTCAGAAGACCACGGATTTGCTCTCCATATACAGCCTTAAAAATTTAACCTGTGTATCACCTCTATGTCTTTCTCAATTCACTCAGTGATCTTACAGTTGCAAGTCTCTGTGTTTGTAACACGACTTCTGATAAATAATAGAAGGTTGTAAGATTGACTTCTAAAATATTCACTGTTTCATTATACTGGATCAGTGAGCTTGATTAGGCTGTTACGAAGTTGTTGCAAGACAACTAACAAAGAATTTCTTGGCATTGGACAGATAGAGGAATAATTTGTCTTGTTATCACTAGTTTTGGATAAAAAATATGATATTAAAATGTTGTTTGACAGTGCATAAATGTAGAATGATTTTAAAATAAATTTGATACTTAAAAAAGAACCTAAAACTTGCAACATTATTCAATTCTAATTTCTTATAGTAGTAATAGTTCTCATAATTACGGGTAACAAAAACTAGTCTAACATTCTCAAAATTATCATTTTTCATATATATTTAGTGTAAAAAAAAGCATGTTCAATCAAAGCGATTGAAAACGAAATTTGTCCTTAACGATGAGCTCAGCAAAATCCATTTCAAAAGGCCGCATGATTCAATCGAATTCCCGCCAAAAAGCTATAACAAAAGTAAATAAAAAGTGGAAGCGTGAACGGGGGTTGAATGAAGTTATTTCTCAAGTTTAATACCATTAAGCTGACTGCCGTTGGTAGAATGACGATAAACAAGTGACGACAATGCACTGGCAAACCCACTCAACTAAATTAACCTGCCATGTATTCCTACTCTTGCTGGGGTCTTTACACTGCATCGGATTTATATAAGATATAAAAAATGCCGAGTGGTGTGGATTTAAATTCGGAGGAAATTTTATTAGTCTAGTATATTTTACTGATTGTTTTAATTGTTTGATTTTGAATAAATGCGAATGTATTTTTTAAGTATGCGAAATGAAAACTTTATTTTAATTGAATACTTTTGAATGAATTATAATTAATAAACACGTTTTTAAATAAAAAAACAAGTTTTTTGAACATGTCGTCCTTATGTATGATGTTAATTACATTTTGTTGAAACCCAATACAATTATTGTAATCATTAGAGACATATACATTTCAAAAATGTTATGTATTTAAGTTGGTAGCACCATTTGACAGTTGTAACTACAGCTATGTAAATAATAAACTAAAGAATTTTTAAAAATTATAAATATATTAATTTAAACAACGTCGCATGTTTTAAAAAAAGACCACAATCTACCTTACCTACCCCAAGAAGATATCACGTTAAATAGTCGTGGTTCATTCGACATTAAGCCAAGCATTTTTTAAAAAACATTGATTAAAGAAAAACCAGTAGCACTGTAACGTTCTTTGTTATTTGTATTGGTATTTCCTTTCGGTTGCCGCCGATAGAAGCTCCCTCTAGTGAGGCCGCCAAATGATATTGGATTGGCGAAGATTTGTTGAACTCGAAAATTTACTTTGAGAAATGTGATACTTTGTGGAAAACAATCAGGATTAGTTTTGAGATGATCGCTTTACAAAAATATAGATTGAACCTTAATGAACTGCTTTTTTTTCTTTATTTTATTTTCATATCAAAGAAATGTTTAAGAGTTACATAGTAATATATGAAAGGAAGATCATCCAGAAAAGACTTCGCCAACCACAAAAAACTAAAACAAACAGTGTCTTTAATATGCAATGTGAATTTCTACTAAGTTTGAAAGTATATAATATATCGTCATTGTGATTTTCTCTTATACATATACAACGATATACTCCCAAAAAGACGCATACTTGATTGGTTTATCTCCACCAAAATCAAATCTAACCAGATTTTTACCAATTATTGTGAGTCGTCATCATATTTTTTTATTATTTATATACAATTTTAAATAAATACTTACATACATATACTCACGGCTATAAATCCCTAGAAGGGGTAGCCAGAGCTAAAGAACTAGAAGTTCCTCAGCCACTTTTGGAAAGTTGAGTGGGGAAAAGATGGCAAAATATAGGTTATTGGTGATGGGTTTCCAACCGCATCGCCCAAAATCCCTTAAAATCCCCAATACCGTTAGTCGCCTCTTACGTACACCCACCGGAAGAAATGGGGTAGTGTTATTCTAAGCCGACACTACACAGCAGTTAAAATAAAATACCTAATTATTGTCGTCATATGATATGGCAAACTTATACTTATCACTATTTAAAATCATGTTTTAAATCTAATTATTTTGAGGTAAATTCTTCTCATCATTTTAATCAAATAACAATAAAACTTTTAAGACATTTTTTATAACTCTATTACGACTGAAACTTTTACAAATTACTTAATAGACATCCAATTAACATAACTAAACTAGAAATGTATCTAGAACGAAGCAGTTTCGCCAGGTCAATGAACTTTTTGGCGCCAGAATGTCGCGCCGAAGAGTCTGCTAGGCAACCGGGGATGTTTATCTGCGCACCCTTGGTAACGAACTTGGTCCAATTATTTATTTATTGTAAGATTTTTGTACGATTGCTTAAGTATCCTATTATATAAACCATAAAATGTACTAAGTCACACTGTTGATTGATTTGTTTTATGTGTAGAAGATTTTTATGTACAAGGTATTTTTATATTAAAGACATTTGGATCAAATAGAGAGTATGCATTAAATGCAGGCGTCCGATATCCGATATGAAGGATAAAAGAACAAGTATGAAATGATTTTTGGATGTAAATAAAGCTAGAAAGGTTTGCCAGGGCCGTACAAAGTGGCAATCGATAGTCTCCGCTTCCCCAATGAGAGATTATGGCGTGAGGATATATGTATGTAAAGGATTTTTCATAAGTTCCACCCGCTTAATAGTTAAAGATGTGAAATAAAAGTGTTCTCGTTTTTAAAATAATCTTTTTTTTTTCGTTTCTTTCTGTATTCTATATTCTATAGCAATGAATAAACATACATACATAAATACATATACTCACGGCTATAAATCCCTAGAAGGGGTAGCCAGAGCTAAGGAACTAGAAGTTCCTCAGCCACTTTTGGAAAGTTGAGTGGGGAAAAGATGGCAAAATAAAGGTTATTGGTGATGGGTCTCCAACGGCATCGCCCAAAATCCCTTAAAATCCCCAATACCGTTAGTCGCCTCTTACGTACACCCACCGGAAGAAATGGGGTAGTGTTATTCTAAGCCGACACTACACAGCAATGAATAAACTTTCTTAGATTATAAAAGAAGTGGTAGGACGACATGATAGTCCAATGGGTAGAACTCCCGCCTGTAAACAGACAGGCGTGAGTTAAAACCAAGTCGGGCCTACACCAATTTGTCTATTCTAAAGTCATATATGTGGTTAATTTATCATGATAGTTAACGGTGAGGGAAAACATTGCGAGGAAACCCACATGGCCGGCACAGGCCTGCTCCCTATCACGTGAGTACACTGTCTAAGCAAAACGTGGGTACCTACTTTGGACACTAGGTGGCGCTGTCTCCTTGTTCATAAGTATTGGCTTTGGGGATAAATGGCGTGAACGTTTGTGTTTATGTTTATTGTAGTAGCCAAAACTAGAACTTTTTGATTTAGTAGCACAATAAAATGTTGGTTAAATAACAAATATCGTTTCGCAAACAGCCATCCAATAAGCAAGTGGTGTCCATTTCACAATTGTTTTTGCGTACTTCGACCGCATTTACTCGTTAACTAGAAAAGCAACCCGCTACAGTAGATACTCCTACTTCCGATAACTATAGTGAGGGTACAGTCACTGTAACTGAAAAATAGAAATGCAAATTTACAGACACCGCAGACAGAGACCGCCATATAGTGCCGGCTTAGAATGTCACTACCCTTTTCTACCCACGGGTATCGTACGAGACTACTAAGGGAATGGGTCTTTTTTTAAGTGGTTCTTGGGCGATGCGGTTGGACTCCCATTACCAACGATACTTTATTTCTACCATCTTGTCCCGTATCAACTTCCAAATGTGGCTGAAGAGTTTCTAGCTCTGAAGCTCGGGCTACCCCTTTTAGGGATTTATGGCCTCACAAATTTGTATCCAAAAACAAAACGAAAGAATAGAAAACTTGTTTGTTGCGCTTCGTAATATGAAATGTGAAACTACAAAATGAGTTTATACTAGTAACTCTTTCATAATAAAAAATAACATATAAATTCATGTCTTAGTCCCTTAGTATTTTCCGAAAGTATGGAGGAGTTATTGAATCCAGTCAGTAAAAGCTATATTATGGTTTATTTTGAAAGTGGATAAATAGTTAATATTCTGCGGATATTTAAAGAGTGTATGTGGATTTTATCAAAAACGAGCAAATATAATTAACAAATAAGGTTCGTTTTATAGGAATCCTCTTAAATATTTATTTTATTTTTAGTATTTATTATTACAGGAGCAATAATATTATACTATTTGTCAAGGTTTGAACTATCATACATTCACGGTTCATGAAATACACACACCTATGACATGTGTACGGTATGGACGGTTGGAAAGACAGACAAGAAATTGGTTCTAGGGTCCCATTTTACCTTTTCAAACGGAACTCTACAATATCGACGTGAATGAAAAATAATTAAATATTATTTACTATGTGGACAATGTAGAAACTCATGTAATATGCCTTCATTGACCTAATAACAAAACAAACTTTCAGAATAATCATCATAAATTAATTTACTTTTTAACCGACTTCAAAAAAAGGAGTGTTCTCAATTCGACCGGTATATTTTATTAATTTTTTTTATGTTTGTTCGCCGATTACTTTGCCATTTATGAACCGATTTTGATTATTATTTTTTTATTCGAAAGAAGATACTCCCGGATTGGTACCATGATGAGGATATCAGGTTCTGATGATGGGATCCTGGAGAAATCGAGGGGAACCCTCAAATTTTATAGGCAAATGTAAATACGTTTTACATATTTTCTGAACTTATATTGGCATTTGCTTCTGAAAATCATATTGTTATGCTGCTGAGCTGATGATAGAAGGTGTGGATCCTCAATCACTAGGTATTAGGAAACAGTTCTTTCCACATTCTATATAGATTTATACTCCTCTTCGTAGCTTTTATGAAGAGAAGTACAGGTTCACTAAACATTTCTTTTGTTATGTTATTGTTACCGAGAAAGTACCATGAGACCAGGATCTGATGATGGCATCCCAGGAAGTCGAGGGGACTGTCGAAACTCACAATCATGTGACAGTGTATTTGTTCAAAACGTCGATAGGCCTGCCCTGTATAACGTGAGAACACTGCCTAATAAATCGTGGGTACTCTGAACAACAGGTGACAATGTCACGTGATATTCAGAAGTATTACTACCTCTGCTAACCCCTTCAGGGATATTCGGCGTGAGCGTTTGAGTCTTTCTTGAGATGTAGAATTGAAGACCATCGCCTTTCGAAGGATTTTAAGAACAATGTAAGGTTACATATGGTTGAGCCTATTTAATATCGTACTATAATAGAAATACCGGAAATACGAAGAATAATGCAGTAACAGTATCTTTGCCAGGTCTACCCATCTCTAAAACTCGTAAAATAAAATAATTTTTAACAAAAAGAAAACCGACTTCATAGAAAAACAACCGAAAATAAACAATCTAGTACTAAAAAGTACGAAATAAGTTTTTTTTAATTGAATATGAGTACTGTGATTGATACCTTAGCAATTTCTTTATTCCACACGCGTCAGTTCAACCTACCTAAATATTACAATTCTCTTAAATTAATTTTTGAGTCGGTGCCAGACAAACAAAAGTAAATTCACCCTGCTGTCTATCTCTGATTATTACAATCTTAACAATATATATCTATCGCCTAACGTTTTAAATGATAATACGTACAAAAATCAATTTAATGTAGGGTAAACTACAAGGTACCCTACATTTTACATGTATATGAAGTGCGAAATACACACTTCTTATTATCAATTATCATCGAGGCTGGCACCGGCTCACAAATTAATTTAAGAGAATTTTAAGATTTAGGTAGGTTGAACTGACGCGTGTGGAGTAAAGAAATTGCTAAGGTATCAATCACAGTACTCATATTCAATTAAAAAAAACTTATTTCGTACTTTTTAGTACTAGATTGTTTATTTTCGGTTGTTTTTCTATGAAGTCGGTTTTCTTTTTTAATGGAATATTTTGATAAATGCACCTTCGAAATACTGACTTCCGTTTCCGAACGAGCTTTGTCTGCCAACCGTTGCTCGTCTTCCGGTCCGTTCGCGCTAGCTTTTAACGACTTTTCTTGCACTCAGACAATAATAAAACATAATACTAAAGTAATATTAGCCATTTTTGTGCCGCAAATATCGGCCAAAAGTTTAAATTTATGACTTCACTAAATGTGTTTTCAACGTATTTTTTAGATTCGTAAAAGTTATTTTTTACAAACTGTTGCAAAGTTTAAGGAGCTTAGAAATCATAAAAGATCCATTAAATTACTTTTTAAATTATGGTTGACTTCAGTTGGTTTGAGGAAAGCAAGAAAAGTAAGTGATAGAAAATCGTTTGGTTGATTAATTTAAGTGCTATTAAATTAATCATGCATATACTCCTACCCAATTTTAAAACAAGTTATGAATTAGCAATATCGCGTTGTTGAAAATGCGGGTTTTTTTTAAATCACATATAGGTATATATTTACAACAATTCATAAGACACAGATCAATTAGTGATCAATTACGTCATTTTAATAAAAAAATGACAAAACCAGTCGTTCTTATTTATCTATTCTTTTATATTTAAGCTAAGTTAGCAGTCAGTGGTGAAATTGTATGAACCATATGCCCTTAATTTTATCATTTTTAAACATCACCACTAATTAAATACTTACTGCTTTAATTAGATAAAAATAGTTACGTTTTTAAATACGTTTATTGACATTTTGTGACAGCGACCAGACGAAAATAATATGTATGTTTGTTTCTCGAAAATGCTTATCCCAAAATTTCTCATGCATTATTGGAAATGAATGGAGCAAAATATTGAAAAGCAAATCACGGTGAGCGACAGATTTCTAGCTACATCGCCAATTCACTTTCTAACCCCCAAAACTGTAAGTCACCCGCGGAAAGAATGGGTTAATCCTGTTCTAAGCCCACACAATCATATAGATTAGAATAGCATAAAAAAATTATAGCAAATCAGAATATAAAAATACAAAATATCAGTGCAAAAGGAAAAGTAAAATTGGCGGTCTCATACCTGAAATCGATTACCTCCAAACAACCCTTAAATGGTAAGATCAATCAAAAATGATCATGTAAGGTAGATGTTCAAAAACATGGAGGAACAGGTGGTTCTGCTCAAATCTATTTTTTTCATCAAACTGTACTAACAAACTGTATTCTATATTATAAGTTTTGTTCAAATATATCGTATTGGAAACTAAAAAGACAAAAATCTACAAAACTGTTAAGAGTTTCATGTTATTATTGGAACGCACCCCTGTTTCATCCCTCTCCTTTATTTCAACCCTGGCGTCAGTCTGTCTGCCGCCCTCCACGAGTCGAACAAATGTATTGTATAAAGTGATGCGTTTCAAAGAATCAGATCAATACATCTTAAATAATATTATATCTTTAAATCTGCGTTGTATCGGCTTAGAATAGCACTCGTGGTTGTTTGTAGAAGGCGACTAAGGGTATTAGGGCATTTTAAGCGGTTGTTGAGCGATTTGGTTAGAGCCCCATCACCCTTTGTATTGAAATCTTTTTCCCACTCAACTTCCAAAAGTGGCTGAGGTTTTTTCAACTCCAAAGTTCTGGTTAGCCCTCCTAGGGATTTTTAGCCGTGAATATTTATTTATTTTATTTGGTGACCTAACAATGTAATTTAACCTATGCGAATAAAGTATGTTATTAATAAAATAAAATATAAAAATATTGATTTCTTATCGGGGATGTTTCTACAGCTCATGATCTTTTCCTCTTCCCTAGGCACAGCCTGTTTCGCAGACGTAAAACCGTTTCAAAAATTTCACTATATTCCATTCTAACGAGAATATCAATAAATAATTATATAAATTATAAAAAAGCGAAAAAACTTAAAATATTTATTTAAAAAGCATATGAAATATCTGATATAAAGTGCAGTTTGAGATCAGATTTAACTAGCGACAAACTGATGAAAATTAACATTTCGTCCTCTTTTAAGTATTTCTGTTTGGGAAATAGTGCATAGAATAGTATTTCCTTTATCTAATTTAAATTAAATTACTTCGTAGATTTCAATCTTCAATTTATTTTAAGTTTTAAGTTAGTATTAAAAAGTTTTAATGTTGTAATTGTGTAATTTGTAATAATCCCCACATGAGGTTTTCATTAACAAAAACATTCTAATTACTTAAAAATGGTTAGTATAACAAAACTGCAGAGTACAAATAAAAAAAAAATGATATCCTCACATATGGATAGAACCCTTCTTGTATTGATACTTTCTTCTTGAGCTCTGGGTCACCTTTTAATTAACACATCGTTGTTTATGACGGCTTAGAATAGCACTACTCCATTTCTTCTCGAGGTGTTCGGAAAAGGCACTAAAAGTATTGGGGTTTTTAAAGTGGTTTTTAGGATTGGAGAACTAATACTAAAAACCTTTGCTTTACAAACTTCAACTTTCAAAAGTGGCTAGTTCCGAAGCTCTGGCTACCCCTTCTAGAGATTTATACCCGTGCGTATGTAAGTAATATATTGTCGTGATATTCCTTAATCCTCAAAATACGTTCAAAGTATTAATTTTATTTTTTTTCACATAACCATCTTTTTCAGTAAGAACACCGAATTTATTTTGGAAAGTGAAGTAAAGAGCCGTATTAAAAATACAGATAAAGCTGTGGTTAGAAAGGAAATTGCAGTACTTATCAGAAGATGCTTGAGCTTTGGAACGATAATGTTAACGCCACAAAATTACACGGTATACAACTTAACACGCCCAATTCTTGTTATTTATTTAAAGCCAAAATATATAACTTATAATTTGAATTGTTTGTGTGTGAAACTTTTGAAAGATAAATATATTTATCATGGTTGTTAACAGTGAGGGAAAACATCGTGAGTGAGTGCTTAGTCATGTGACAGTGTATTCGTACAAAATGGCAATAGGCCTGCCCCCTATCACGTGAGTACACTGTCTAAGCAAAACGTGGGTACCTTCTCTGGACACTAGATGGCACTGCCATGTAAGTTCAGAAGTACTAGTACCTCCGCCAACCCCGTCGGGATAAATGGCGTGAACGTTCATGTTATGTTATGTTTATGTATATTTTGGAGATAATCAAAATATAGACTAGTTCTTGCGTCCTCGAGTTAAACAGTAGATATATAATACAATATATAGCTGTGTAGTGCCAGCTTAGAATAGCACTACCCCATTTCTTCCGGTGGGTGTAAGTAAGAGGCAACTAACGGTATTGGAGTGTTTAAGGGATTTTTGGGCGATGCGGTTGGAGACCTATCACCAACAACCTTTATTTTACCATCTTTTCCCCACGCAACTTCCAAAAGTGGCTGAGGAATTTCTAATTCGTTAGCTCTGTGAATCCCTTCTAGGGATTCATAGCCGTGAGTATGTATGTATCATCAAAATATAGACTAGTTCTTGCGTCCTCGAGTTAAACAGAAGATATATAATATATTTAAAACTTTAATTGTTTACAGTAATGAATACAGTAATAAAGAGAACTAAAATGTTATTTACCCCAAATAATTGTTAATGACATCGCAACAATTTAAATGTAGTGCCGCCTAGTAAAATAATTTAAAAATATTTTAAAATTTGCTATGGCAGTAACGTAAAGTATTTTGACTTCTTTGACCTAATTATGCTGTCTCACTTGTGGAATTTATATTTCTATATGCATCACCATTGATTATTAAGACGTTGTCACACGCTGTCGTTGCATTATCATAACCATCATCTTTTTCCCACACAACTTTCCAAAAGTGGCTGAAGAATTTCTAATTCCTTAGCTCTGGCTACCCCTTTTAGGGATTTATAGCCGTGAGTATATGTATGTATGTATGTATGCATTATGATATCCTTATTTTCGTCTTAGTCGTTTACAGGACATGTTTTTGCCAACGACCTCACGCATCATCTACCTGTTATCTCTATAAATAGATTTATAAGTATAGATAGGCCTTACGCCACTTGTTACTATTGGGGTAGATGGAGACTTTGTGAACATTCTTCAAATCTCTCAAGTTTCATGTTCAAACGTGAATATTTTCATACATTTCCATTTATTATTTAAACACTATTGCAGAAAGAACATTCGTAATTGATCTAAATGTGTGTTTCATGGTTATCCTCTTGTTTACTGATTTGATCATTGACTTTTTAGCTTGCATTATTACATATATTAACAGTTCTGTATTATATAACATAACATAACATAACATAAACGTTCACGCCGAATATCCCCGAAGGGGTTGGCAGAGATACTAATACTTCTGAACATCACGTGACTTTGTCACCTGGTGTTCAGAGTACCCACGTTTTGCATGGACAGTGTACTCACGTGATAGGGGGCAAGCCTATCGCCGTTTTGTACAAATACACTGTCACATGACTAAGTACAACTCAGCCATGTGGGTTTCCTCACGATGTTTTCCCTCACCGTTAACAACCATGATAAATTAACCACACATATGTCTTTAGAGAAGACAAATTGGTGTAGGCCCGACCCAGGATTCGAACACTAGACATATTTTATATTAAATGTATGTTTCACATTTATATTTGTTTCTCATTGTTACAGGTTACACAGATGAAGTTAATCATTTGATTTCTCAAAACCACGATGCGACAATGCTTCTTATTTGTCTTCACGTTATTCTGCGTTTCAGTCAAAGGTATGTTGATTTCATATTATTTAATGTACGACGTGATAGCTCAATCGGTAGAACACCGGTTAACGTGTAAGCGACTAGTGTTCAAATGCCGGGTCAGGCCTACACTACATTTGTCTTTTCTAAAGGCATATGTGTGGTTAAATTATCATGGTTGTTAACGGTGAGGGAAAACATCGTGAGGAAACCCACATGGCTGAGTTGTACTTAGTCATGTGACAGTGTATTCGTACACAACGGCGATAGGCCTGCCCCCTATCACTTGAGTACACTGTCCATGCAAAACGTGGGTACTCTGAACACCGGGTGACTAAATCACGTGATGTTCAGAAGTATTAGCATCTCTGCCAACCCCTTCGGAGATATTCGGCGTGAACGTTTATGTTTATGTTATTTAATGTAGTATAGAAAAATGGCGATTGATAGTATCCAATATACCAATGGGAAATACTAATTCCGTATCTAAATGTTTGTAGTATGAACAGAATAACAAAACCTTATTAAATGTTTAGTATTAATAAATTTAGAATAATATCAGATTGCAATTGAATTTATAGTTTAATAAAAATCACTTAAAATCTCCAATCGACATATAATTATATTTCCTATTATTTTTTTACAGATATATCAGGTAGCTGGGAAGAATGGTGGACATACGATGGAATATCAGGTAATATATTAATTAAAATAAAAGTAAGGTTGTCCTTGTTTGTACAACATACATACATACATACATATACATATACTTACGGCTATAAATCCCTAGAAGGGTTAGCCACAGCTAAGGAATTAGAAATTCCTCAGCCACTTTTGGAAAGTTGATGGGGAAAAGTTGGTAAAATAAAGGTTGTTGGTGATGGCTCTCCAACCGCATCGCCCAAAAATCCCTTAAAAGCCCCAATTCCGTTAGTCGCCTCTTACGTACACCCACCGGAGAATGCTATTCTAAGCCGATACTACACGCAATTGCGAATTGCTTGAATTGCGACTTTTGTGATGCTTTTTTCACTGGATATCATTATTGTTAGATTTTCTAGTAGTTACAACTACTACTAGAAATTGATATGCATTTACATTGAAATATGTTACTAATGATGATAATGTAATTTGGGCTTACTTGGATAATCAAATAAATATGGTGGAAAGTTAAAGAAAAACACAAACTACAATATTAAAACTATACCAGAAAAATTATTAAAATATACATACATACTTACATACATATACTCACGGCTATAAATCCCTTAACAGGGTAGCCAGAGCTTTTGAATGAAAAATTCCTCAGCCACTTTTGGTAGTTGATTGGGGAAAAGATGGTAATAATAAATGTTTTTGGTGACGGGTCTCCAACCACATCGCCCAAAAATCACTTAATAAGCCCCTATACCCTTAGTCGCCTCTTACGATCACCCACGGGTAGAAATGGGGTAGTGTTATTCTAAACCGACACTACACGGCTAATATGTGTATATTAAAATATGTGAGCCATAATTATTCCCTAAAACTATCGTCTTGTAATTACTATGGCATAGCACAATATACTTAAAAACCATCCTTCCATAATGGGATAAAACTATCTAACAAAAAATATAATCTTATAAGCAGTCATATAAAACCCTTTTATATTCAAAAATCAACTTGAATGTATACTGTGTAACCAACGAAATCGAATAAAGGGTGAGACGTCAATTCGATGAATTGATAAATTCGATGGAGTGTAATGTTCTTGTAATGACATTCGATAGTGTCCTAACTCCCGGCCCTTTATGTTGTAAAACTATGATTAGATATTGTATGAAGAGTTTGTGTTCTTGTTATTTTAGATTGGAGCCTCAAATTTGTTAGAAAAGTAAAATAAAGAAGCAGACAACTTGTAAAAAATAATGTGGATGAAAACATTAAAAATTTTAACCAAAATAATAAGAAAACTCGACGACAATGCGTTTTGTAATTATTTAACAGAAATATTTTGACGTGTTTTATACTTAAATCTGTAATATTGCATTACTAATAATAATTTATAACATAATGTTTGAAAAACTTGGAAACCATAAAAAGACTTGAAATATTACATCTAAGTAAACAACACTTTTATGAACTTACCTATGTTATGTTTGACTATCCATGAACTGTTTAAAAAAACTTACCAAACATATACAAACATTCATTTACCTTAAAATATTGTTTAATTACTATCATTTAATCGATTTGAAACCATTAAAGGAAACCTGAGTTGATACAGATGCTATCGATTTCAGGCGCCATTGAAAATATGCTAAGCCTTACTTTACTCTTTTCTATCACATTAAAAATAAATCACATGATAAGAAAATTAGTACCACCCACAATGATGATGAAATGAGTACTCTTTTTCTCTTTAACAGACTCGTCTGTCTAATGCGATATTAGCTCCGAGTCGATGCGCTACGATGACCAAATTTTGCGGTCGCCCGAATTTTTATCGATACTTTTGTTACGCCACTTTCGATGATTATTTTTTCGGGTCACATCCTTATCTTTAATGTCTTCCTTTTTGTGACAGAAAAAAGTTTCATGATCATATCTAATATTGTATTGTTGGCCTCGTTAAATGTGATTACTTAGCGAAGCAGGAAAATACTGAGAAACCCGGACTACATTGATGGATATTTTTCGTTGTATTTTATCTCTTTGTAACTTTAACTATTGATTTTATGGTAAATGCAATTGTTTAATACATTGTTTTATAAACGTCCTCTGCCTAGTAATGCTACCAAATTAAGTTCATTTAGTTCCCTATCTATATGATTTCATTATGTATGTATATTTTTTATGTCGATTTCCAAATGAAGGTTTCACACTCGTATTGAATTAAGTATGTAAAATATATATAATATATAGCTGTGTAGTGTCGGCTCAGAATAGCACTACTCCAATTCTTCCGGTGGGTGTGCGTAAGAGGCGACTTACGGTATTGGGGCTTTTAAGGGATTATTGGGCGATGCGGTTGGAGACCCATCACCAAAAACCTTTATTTCACCATCTTTTCCCCACGGAACTTCTAAAAGTGGTTGAGGAATTTCTAAATCCTCGGCTCTGGCTACCTCTTCTAGGGATAAATGCCGTACGTATATGCATGTATGTAAAATATACCATGCAATTGTCATAAGAATGTTTTTTTTATATATATTTTTTGTAAAGCACAGATGTAGTAATGGGCCATAAAAAATCTATATAATAAAATAAAATTGTGGGTCTTAGCTTATAATAGCTTTAATTAATTTTTTAATTCTTCAACATATTATTAAACACTTTATTGCATACAAATACAATGTTTTTATATAGGTACAGATCATTAGGACTAAGTACACAAAGGCGGACTTATCGCCTTAACGCGATTTCTTCCAGTCAACCTTCATGGTGAGGAAAAACAAGTATAAAACTCTTAAACAGAAGTCATTGAAAATTAATATGCAAATAAAACCAAACTTAACTAAACACACACAACCTATTTACAACCCTAACCTAAATATTAATTTATATATCCAATATGTATAGTAATTATATTAAATATACTTCTTCTTAATAAATATACACACATATGTATATATATAAATATATAATAATTGTTTATATTGTATAATAAATACTAATATAGACATATACTTACCATTATAAAATCTACCAACCTAAGGTCTTAAAAAAATGAGATTTTAATTTATCTTTAAATATGTTTAAAGATACTTGCTGAGTCATTAATTTGATATTAATGAAATTGATTATAACGATTTACTAATAAAACCATCTAACTTAAATAATATTGATAACATACTAAAATAATAACTAGAATCTGACATTAAACAAAAGTACTACTCAGTGATTCGGAGGACACGTTAAGCCGTCGGTCCCGGCTACTATTACGGTAGTAGTCGTTAGTCTGCCAACCCGCAATTGGCCAGCGTGGTGGACTATGGCCAAATCACCCTATATAGGGTAGGCTCGAGCCCCTTGGTGGGGACGTATATGGGCTGTGAGAATGACTATACCCTAATTTTCTTCAAAATGTTAATTCACAAATTATATTGAAATGGTAAATAGAATAACGAATTTGAAACTAGACTGCTAAGGCTTAATATCATTTGCAATTGAATTCCTACCATTCGATCTCTCAAATTTATATTTCTTATAAACCTCCCATACAATCGAAGTCCAAATTGATAAATCACTTAAACTAGGTTGTAATCGCGCATACAAAATAGGGGAACCATAATTTTGATATACTGTAAATCTATTCACATTCAATATTAAATTTAATATTATCTACGCTTTTCAAACTGCTATCTCTAATCAAACCTGCAATTTCTATGTATCCCTCGTACAAAGGCAGATATCATAAAGATAGGAGCCTAATTTCTAGTTGAGATATCCCGATGACATACCATGGGCTGTTTAATGACACAAGATAGAATCTTAACGACCAGGGGAATTCAGCTGTAATATTTGAAGGCAAGTTGAAACCCTTATTACTATAGGCATAAGAGTGATAATAGAAAATTAGAAAAGTTACATAGTTTTGAATACATTTCAGTTCTAAAGGTTTTTGTTGTGAATAGAATTGATTTGGAAAAACGGTCTTTCAGTCGATTTAACAAAGAAATAGTTTGTAACGCAAGTTAAGGGAAAATGCTTTCAAAAAGATTCATTACATTACTTTGCTTTGATATGGAACTCGATGATATCCTTATTTATTTACTTAGGTTCACGACATTGACTCTCATTGGGATAAGCAGAGACTATTGCTCGTTAATTTGGACGAAAGCTCTTTCTTTTCATCATCAACTGGCAACTCAATGCTTATCACTACGAGTAATACACTGTCACATAACAAATTGAAACTCAGCCATATGGGTTTCAAAGCGATGTTTTAGTTCACCATAACAACTTTGTTAGATTAACAATATAAAAAGATACGATTTTGTGAAAAATCCACAACCGAATCACAATTGAACTCCTGTCTCCTGTATGACAACCAGTTGTGTTTCCACTGAGCTATTTTTTTTATCTTAATCTAGTTGTAGATTTAAAGAAATAGTTACTTACCTTATACTTGACGACGTGATAGCTCAATGGGTAGAACACCGGTTATCGTGCAAACGACTAGTGTTCCAATCCCGGGTCGGGCCTACACTAAATCGTCTTTTCTAAAGACATATGTGTGGTTTATTTATCATAGATGCTAACAGTGAGGGAAAATCCGTATCATAATAAGTGTTGCATTCTATTTCCTTTTTTTAAGTCTTTGTCATATTTTAGGTCCCGGTTTCTGGGGTTTAATCAACCCGCAATGGAGCATGTGCAACAAGGGAAGAAGGCAAAGTCCTGTCAACATAGAACCGGATAAGCTGCTGTTTGATCCGTGGCTTAGGGACATACAATTTGATAAGCACAAAGTAAGTACATGATTTTCAAATCTATAAAACATGAGCAGTAGTAATAAAGTAGATTAAGAAACAGAATAAAATGAATATTAAAGGTCCAATAATATAATAACTTTTACAATTTTATTAATTACTTTGATGGCAATGTTTAGAATGTTCGCAGAATAATAATTATATCTTTTCCCCACTCAACTTCAAAAGCTCTGGCTATGGGTACCCCTTCTTGAGATACAAAACCGCGTATATGTATACATGAAATATTAACGAGAGTTTTAAGAAACTGTTTAAAGTAACAGGTATGATTTTTTGCAAATAATTAAATATTTTCTTTTATTATACTTATATTTGATTTTTATCAAATACAAGAGTAACTTATTAACAAAAACATTCCTCTTCTCCGTTTATTTATATTTGATTTTTATCAAATACAAGAGTAACTTATAAACAAAAACATTCCTCTTCTCCGTTTATTGCAAGAAAACAAAGTGTCATTGCCCTAAGTCGAAGCAACACACTTCCAAAGACACTACTTTAATTAAGACTAAAGCACTTAAGTGACAGCCTTAATGAATGCTTATTTTATTGCAATTCGAAAAAGATAGAAATATATCTGCCCTTCCTATTTTGGTATTTGCATCGCGTGTTTTGGTGTCATAAGTCACTCTTTAAGGCGCCCTATCTGAGCTTTAATCAACGCTAAATATCAAAGTATATGCAACAAATACTAAGGCTGGCTCCATCGAAATTTCACTCAATATGAAAAATTGTTTTAATAAAAGTCATATTATATATAAAACGTGGGTACTCTGAATACCAGGTGACAAAGTCACGTGATGTTCAGAAGTATTAGTACCTCTGCCAACACCTTCGGGGATATTCGGCGTGAACGTTTATGTTATGTTATGTCATATTAAGGTTACAAATAATATTCACATAAAATGTAGAGTGGAGTTTCGGGATCATATGACATTAAACCAATTTAGTGCTGTCTTAAACATATCATAATTAAATATTGTTTAGGCATAAGTGTAGCAATGTAAAATAAATTTTCTTAAACATAAAATTGAAGAAACAATTTCTAATCAAACTTATTTTTTTATTGCTGTAGTTTTTAAATACTACTAAGAGTTAAGAATATAAGTTTTAGGTAAATTACTACCAACAAGGTCGTCCGTTTGATTTTTAAAGTCTTTTCAACTTAGCAGGAAAAATAAATAAGTATTTGTGAAAATACTTACATACATACATATACTCACGGCTATAAATCCCTTAACGGGGTAGCCAGAGCTTTGGAATTAGAAATTCCTCAGCCACTTTTGGAAGTTGATTGTGAAATTACTCCATAAAATAAAACTCAAATGATTTAGTTCCAAAATTACACTTCTCGTGTTAGTTCCTAGTCTATTATAAATAAAACAGTGGTCGAAATACATATGTCTTAAATGGAATTTGCAGAGAAGTACAATTTTAATGGTTCGATTGTACCATTAAATGGCTTTACTATAGACGATGGACAACCAGCACAGGACCGGTCATAGTGAAGATCTTTGCGGCACGTTCATTTCCAGCAGAGGATTTCATTTGGCTAACTTACATACATATTCTCACGCCCATTGGGGTAGGCAGAGACTATCGATCGCCACTTTGTATGATCCTGGCAAACATATCTGGCTTCGTTCACATCCATCAATCGTGATTATGATAAACCTTAAATTTATCGTCGTTCAATAATTCACAAAAAATATAGCGTTAAAATGGGCACCCCTAAATTTCGTAAAGCTGGGTGCGCCCTTGATTGATATCGTTTTCCATCGCCCAAACTTATAATTACACTTTGTGATTAATCTAAACATCAAATCGTTTATAGTCTTTTGAAGTATTGTCTATGGTATACGCTGCATTTGTAATGTAGTTGCGACAATCAAATTTCATGCAAAGCGATTGCTATAAAGAATTAGAGTGATTCAGGACAATTATTGACAAATTTGTTCTTTAATATAATTTTAATTGTTCAATCATACTCGTAAAATAAAGTTGATTGATTTAGAATCACAGCATGACTATTGTAAAATCATTATTGTATTAATATATTCCACAATTTTACCAACCAAACATCGAAAGCAGTTTTATTACATGTTTATAAAGATACAAGCTAACCCGACAGACTTCCTACTGTCAAAAATTACCATACAATCGACGAATATTCGCGTTATTTTTATGTATTTAATAATATATGGTAACATTTCGAATATTCGAATATTTTAAATCCGCATTTCAACATTCAGAAAACGGTTCACAGAATTTGCGTATCACAGATGCTTTATTTTCCACAACTTTATTAGTACATAAATACATTTTCTAGAAGTATCACTTCCCAGAAAAACTATAACCAGATTATTAAAATGAATGTTTTGCTTTTACCAACTATATCTTTTACTATAATCTCATTATTCCATAGGTTTAAAAGACTGAAGTAACTTTACTTATAGTCTTACAAATCGTAAAAATCTTTAACTAGATATTATTTATGTTAGAAAAATTGTATAAATAAAACGCGGATGCATGCCTGTTTTGTATGTATACTTGCTTGCTTGATTGCATGTCGGGGGGGTGCAGGGGGGCAGAGTCCCCTTGCTTGGGGGGGGCCGGGGGATGAATGCCCCCTGCAGACAAAGAAAAGTTAGGTCACATTTAACTAAATGTGACCTAACTTTTCTTTGTCTGCAGGTTAGGTTAGATTATATATAAAACGAGCGAGCGTAGCGCAGCGGAGCGAGCACCTAAATGCCTGATGCATGCCTATATGCATACTTGCTTGCTTGCAGCTTGCTTGCATTCTTGCTGCATATAGGGGTCGGGGGGCGGGGTATACTACTTACATAAAATATGCCTGCAAAATTATTCATAGCAGTAGGTATCATTCAATAAATCTGTATTTCAAATGTATGGAAAATGATTTTTTTGGAATAGTGATTATTCGGAAAAGCAATATTGCGGAATTAAGGTATATCTGGTTTTTTATTCTGTGGGAATTCGTTCTAGTGGTTAATCATAATGATAGTAAAGAAAAAAAAAGTCAATCGATAATCTGGAATGTAAGAATATGGTATTTGAAATTTCGGTGAAACAATATTATGGCAATTAAAAAAAAGTCGATTAGTTTTCGGTAAAATAAAATTCGGGTTTAAGAGTTTCACACTTTCTTCATTAACTTTTTTATAATGCATTATCTACTCTTTTTTATTTACATTTAGAATATTAATAGGATAGCTAAATTGTATAAATTAACGAATTATACTAATTATCAATAACATAATACAAAAATATATACTCATGCTATCAGTACTATCTATGCCTCGTGAGTTCGTCAATGTTTTATACATGACCTTTATTCCTCCATACTTTAGGCACCTGTCTTTTTACTTGTAAGTATAGTTTAAAATCTTTTTCCCAGGTGAGCGGAGTACTCCACAACACCGGACAATCCTTAGTGCTGAGGGTAGAGAAAGACTCGAAGCACCAAGTGAACATCAGCGGGGGCCCACTTTCCTATCGCTACCAGTTTGAGGAGATATACTTCCATTATGGCATGGAAGATAACAGAGGATCGGAGCATCAGATTGACCATCACACTTTTCCTGGAGAGGTAAGTAGAGCTGGTGCATCATTGTATTGAATGTTGTGTTGTATTATTTTTCGGATATTCAATTAATTTATTTTTTACTACGAATTCAAATGTTTTTCTGTATGGCGCTTTACGGTATGTTTGATTTTTTCCATCTAACCTTATTTCGTGAAAACCACATGTTGGGATCATTACTAATAAATAAAAGAAGGAAAAATTTCGACACCGGCAGGGATGGAACCCGCGACCTCCGGGTTCGACCCCCCCGCTGGTGTCGAAATTTTTCTTTCTTTTATTTATCCTTTATTTATTAGTTATATTATTTTATTCGTCTGTAAAGGCTATCGTATATAAAAACAAATTATAAACCTAACGAAACACACGCCTTATGACTATAAAAACTTAATATACGTACCTAAGTTACCAGCCTTTTTAAATTTCAAATTCAACTAATTTGAAATATAAACGAACTGAAATAATTCAAATAAAAATAAACATACATACATATAATCAAGGCTATAAATCCCAAAAAGGAGTAGGCAGAGTTTTCAGATTCTCCACAATTGAGAGTCGATAGAGAAGATGGTAGAAATAAAGCACCGTTTGTTTTACTTCCAAATGCAATAAAAAGAACTTTTGTAAAGAAACTACAATTATATTAGGCGTAGACAAGCCCCATACCCTTAGTCGCCTCTCATGACATCCGTGGGTAAAAAGGGGTAGGGACATTCTAAGCCGGCACTACACGGCAAATAAAATATAAATTCTAAACTCTAATACAAAACTGTATAATACATTGTAGAAAAACCACTTCTTGCTTAGACTCTTAAAATGTTAAGCTGGAGATATTAAAGCCCGATATTATTTTCCAACTATTCTATTTCACAACACTCCTTCCTACGTCATAGATACTAATTGATTAAATAAGGGTATTATTTCACTGCTAAATGAATTGGCTTCATTTACTTGATTAGGCTATTTCAATCGAATCAACTAATATTAGAATAGCTTGTTAACTTTGGACAATGATCTAGGTATATAATAGTAATTAAGAAATAAATATTTAAATTTAAAGAAGTTAAAACATTTAGTTATGATTTATAGACATGATAAATAAAATGAGTACCTATTCTATAATTACGTGCGTATACAGTTGCGAAAGTATTTGATATAAATATTTAAAATTTCAAATCTATCAATATGCAATCGATATCCTCCTTTCTTTCAACTTTCAAATTAAATTTGATAACTTATTTTTGTGAAATCGAATCCTTTCTTTCAACTTTCAAATTAAATTTGATAACTTATTTTTGTAAAATCAAACTCAAGACCCATGAATTTAAAGTCAATTGCTTTACATCTACATCATGGGACAGAAGTCCCTATTTACTAAATAACTAGACAATAGTGGTTTGTAGAGCAGTTCAATATATTTAGTATTTGCAGATCCCGTATCAGTAAAAATTATTAATATGAGAAAATAAGTTAATATATAGCTGTGAAGTGTGGCTTAGAATAGCACTACCCCATTTCTTCGCGTAGGTGGTCCTTTGTTTTGCAATCTTATCCCCACACATCTTCCAAAAGCGGCTGAGCTTTTTATTTAATTTGTAGCTCCAGCAACACCTTCTAGGGATTTATAGGCGTGAGTATATATATATATGTATGTATTAAAATAGAAAAAAACATAAGTTGATTAAAAGTAAGTTAAATAAAAGGGTTAAGTTTTCTACGACCAAAATTCCTCTGATTAGGAAGTTCGCCAGAATCTTAACGTAAATTATCCATGAAATATCTTATATCTCATTGTGATAGTAATGTCAATGACAATATTCATCAAAATCACGAGCACATTTACCAAAATGCCACCCGGCATAGTTATGCGGAGATCGAAACCGCAAAATTGACAGTTACTCAACATTGCGACGCGCAACTAAACCAAAATGTATATACAATATTGTGCAGGTAAACAGACGGAATGCTGATTAATTTAATAATGGATATTGGAAATTATGCATCTGGATTTGTGGTTTTATACAATAATACTGTTATTAACACTTATTCATTCATTTAAAAATAATATTATTTTGATTGACAAGAAGATTTATAGGCGACCAAATAGCGAGTGTGCTCAAAAAGGCAGGCGTCCGATGTGTGAAGAATAAAAGAGCATGTATAAGAAGATTGATGGATGTAAACGAAGCTAGAGACGTTTGTGAGGACCATACCAAGTGGCGATTGATAGCCTCTGCCTACCCCAATGGCGTGGTATATGTATGTATATATAGAAGAATAGCAATGCAAAGATATACTGCACATCATATATTTTTTTAATTGAATTTCTGCGTTTGGATTTCGCCATTTACAATCTCGAACCAGTTACATAGCTAGTACGAGCGACCTTTTAATAAGATCAACAGCCATATTTTTCGCACTTACTTAGTATCTTATACTGTCATCTCATTCTACCCGATATCGAGGCGATAAAATTGCGCTAGTACTAGGCCTCCTGGTGTTTCAGTTACATTTTATTACAAGAGTTGACTAACGGTCGCTAATGAAGTGTTTTTAATATTATTGTAGAGACTTTTGATCGCTTCTTTGAACAACTCAAACGTTCACGCCGTATATCCCTGAAAGGGTTGGCAGAAGTACTAATACTTCTAATTAAAGCTGTGTAGTGTCGGCTTAGAATAGCACTACCCCATTTCTTCTGGTGGGTGTACGTAAAAGGCGACTAACGGTATTGGGGCTTTTAAGGGATTTTGGGCGATGCGGTTGGAGACCCATTACCAAAAACCTTTATTTAAACATCTTTACCTTACATAACTTTCCAAAGTGGTAGAGGAGTTTCTAATTCCTTAGCTCTGGCTACCCCTTCTTGGGATTTATAGCCGTGAGTATATGTATTTATGTATGTACTAATACTTCTTAATATCACATCACGTTGTCCTTTGGTTTTCAGAGTACTAACGTTTTGTTTGGACAGTGCGCTCATATGATAAGGGCAGGCTTTTCGTCGTTTTATACGAACACACTATCTTATAAGAAAGTGCAACTTAGCCATGTGGGTTTCCTCATGATGTTTACTCTCACCGTTAACATTTTTTGATGAATTCTGAAAAATTTTTCTTGCTTCTCTCAAATCATTATTCTTTTCATACATGCTCTTTTATCCTCCTGTTTTTGGACTCCCGCTTTGATAAGAACGTTTTAATAAGCATAAGCATAATAAGCATATACGTTCACGCCGAATATCCCCGAAGGGGTTGGCAGAGGTACTAATACTTCTGAACATCACGTTGTCACCTGGTGTTCAGAGTACCCACGTTTTGCATGGACAGTGTACTCACGTGATAGGGGGCAAGCCTATCGCCGTTTTGTACGAATACACTGTCACATGACTAAGTACAACTCAGCCATGTGTGTTTCCTCACGATGTTTTCCCTCACCGTTAACAACCATGATAAATTAACCACACATATGTCTTTAGAAAAGACAAATTGGTGTAGGCCCGACCCAGGATTTGAACACTAGTCGTTTGCACGATAACCGAGTGTTCTACCCACTGGGCTATCACGGTTTTAATCTGGTCTTCAAACGTCTTATAATACCAACTTAACTGAAATTTCTTTTCAGATTCAGTTGTACGGCTTCAACAAGGAGTTGTACCATAATATGTCAGAAGCTCAGCACAAGTCTCAAGGAGTAGTCGGGATATCGCTTATGGTTCAAGTAAGTTGCTTTAGTTTTAACCGGTTTTAAAATAATTCACTTGAACAAGATTTTTAAATAAAAGGTTCTCAATGATAGTTAGAGAGCGGTGGAGTATTGATGTTTTAAGCTAAAATCAGCAAAGCGTAAGTTATTTTTTTGCCAAATCAAATACTTCTAGACAAAGAGGATATCCTATAGTTATAGGCAATTTATTTTTTCTACAATTGTTAATTTAGAAAAAAAAAATATTATAAATATTTACCACCTCTTAATTTCTCGCTAGTTATTAATGAGAACAGAGACATATAGGTAAGTAGATGCTTTAAGATTATAGTTATTTCAATAAAAAAAATTTTTTTTAGATCGGTGAACCAACCAATAATGAGCTGAGATTAATAACGAGCGCATTCAATAAAGTTATTTACAGAGGTAAGTTAAAACGTGGTTAAAACCATGAACCTGCATACTTATTTTCTTGATTTCAATCCTAAAAAAGTTATTTAGTCTTAGTTACTTTAATCAGGTCAGTATTTTGAATGACAGGATGGAAATAGTGAAATTAAGGATGTCTGGTTGGGTCAATCATGGGTCACTCTAAACCAATGGTTTTTAAAACCCCTAATACAACCCAAAAAAGTCGGATAATAGGACGTGATCTGGACGCCAAGTGACAATGTCACGTGATGTTCAGAAGTATTAGTACCTCTGCCAACCCCTTCGGGGATATTCGGCGTGAACGTTTAGGTATATGTTTATGTTTCAAAGGACGTAAACGTAAATAAATAAATAAACTATTGATTAATAACAAGGGTAGTTCTTATGTTTTTTTGAAATATTGAAATGCACTTATTAACCGACTTCAAAAAAAGGAGGAGGTAACTAATTTTTATTGAGCCAGCAAGTCTTTTTATAATATTATCATGATTTTCATAGTTAGAAAAACTTTCTAAACCGTAGCATTCGACATTTTGATTGGGGCTGAATGAGTTTTGATTGATTCATACTAAAACATGGCGGCTGAAACTAGCCAAGTCTCGTTTTAGTTTTGTGGCGCCAATTTTAACTTTTATTCGTATCAGCAATCCGTTTACAATTTGATGAGTCTACCGTCGATAGAGTTGTTCTCTCAATTTTTCCAAATATAAATGTCGAAAATATTTTTGGTAAACTAACATTCTTACTAACTTATACTCACGCCGTTAGATCCCATTAGGGTAGGCAGAGGCCATCAACCACAACTTTGTACGATCCTGGCAAACCTCTCTAGCTTCGTTTTATTCGAAACGAAAAATGATTAATCTAAAAAGGTACGCAATCCATTACATGTAAAAGTAATGATAGCTGATAATATAAATAAATCTTAGGTCAATATTTGACACTCCTAACAAACCCAACATCAAATCGAAATATTTTTCTGTTTATTTATCCAGGAAGCTCGTTCCCCATCAAGCATCTTCCACTGAGTTCGTTGCTGCCAAACACGCAACAATACTTGACGTACGAGGGTTCCACGACACATCCTGGTTGCTGGGAGACGGCCGTGTGGATCGTCTTCAATAAGCCTATTTATATATCTAAGCAGGAGGTGAGTATTCACAGATTTTCAAGTAGTAAGCAATCAAGGAAAGAAAACGCCATCAGCCCCGGTCAATGCAACATAGCTCTGTTGGTAGAGCGACCGGGTGTAGACCGAGATGTCGCAGGTTCAAGTCCTGCTGGCGGTAAATTTTTTCTTTCCTTGGGTGTTTAGTAAAATAAATTCTACATGAAAATAAGATTTGCTGGTGTGAAATTTATTCTAAGGTCATCATAAAGTTATACTACTTGTTGATTTCTTCTCGTGTTTAAAACTGTAAGCAAAAATGGTACAGACGCCTTTTTAAATTGTTATCAATGTCCCACTGAGTTCATTGCTCTGCCGTCCCGAGACTAAACCGCAGTAAGATTTCGAGAAAAACGCGTTTAAAGGTTTCAAAATGGCTTAATTTTGTTACCACTAAGTTTATAATTAATCTTTGAATGACAAATGAAACTAGGGTTATCTGGCTTAAAAATAAGTACAAAATAAAGTACATGGTGCGTCAACTAAATAAATTATGGTATTTTTAGTGAACTCAGGTGATTTCTGTTACCATTACTGCTACGGTTTTTTAAACGTTTCCAAACTAAAATGCCGTAAAATAAGCTATTACTGCTTTTTTGATGTTTTTCTCGTTAAGGATCCTAGCTAAAGCGCAGTAAAGTTGCTGAAAGTACTGCATTTTAATTTGTTATGTGCTATGAATTATCAGATTTGTAGGGACAGTAAATACAAAGATCTGGCAGTATCAGCAAAAAATAAATCTTTATGAATAAAAATGCTAGTTAAACTTTAAATCAATCCTTTATTGAATTATATAAAAATCAGTTCTTAGCTTACATCTAGGAACTATCCCGCTAGGCGGCAGTTAGGTGGGCACATACCTAATTAATCACAAAAAAACTATAAATCTAACAACCTTCGTAACAAAAGCTTTAGAAGCAACATAATCATAATAAAAAGGTAGTTTAAAATTCTATTACTACTACAGTCTTATGCACAGTCTTTCAAAATCAGTATTAAAAATTATCTTACATCTAGATTTACCTCGAAAATATTCAGTAAGGCGGCCGTTAGGAACAAAATATTACCACTACCTTAGCAACAAACTAGGTAAGTAAGTATACATATTTAAAAATTATTTGAGCTTTCTCTTTATGCCTAGGTAACTGTGAGGTAGGTACAATTGTATATGAAACGACTTACTCTTAGGAATGTTAAACACCCTTCTATACAATAAATGACGGTCGTTTAAGTAGGAAAAACACATTTAAATATGGCACGTTATTTGTAACTTAGTTTTACGGAACAGGTAATTTAAAAATAGCCTTAATTAATACACTTAAAGTTCGGAAAATAATAAAAGAATAAAAACTACTCGTCATCGACGTCGAATACAACCCCCTTTTTTTTAGCTGCACCACTGTAAGTAGTAAGATTTTTCCAAAATAGTAACCTATTTTCTGGCATTAACGGGCCTACGTCTTTTAAAAGCTTAGCTTTTCTATGCACTTCTATTCCACAAAGGTCAGTCTTTTGAGTAGCTATTGGATTTTTTTGTATTTTTTAAGCAAAACAGATGCTTATACTCACATTCCTCATAATCAGTTTTGTAATACAGCTTGTAATCTCCTCGTTTTACCATAACTTGCACAATATCTCTTAGGTATATTCTATTTCCGTCACTGTCCTTCATTTTTGTCTCTGCGATGTGAGATTTGTAATTATAAAAATCATGTATTTGCATATCTTTAGTAATTACATTTCCAGACTTAATTGATTGCTTTATACAATCTAAAAAATCTTGGTAGTCATAGACTTTTCCTTTTTTGGCCAGGGACTGTTCAACGAAGTGGTGGAATGAATCAGCCGACATAAAGGTGTGCCCTGGTTCAAAAAATGTTAATTCTATTTGAGTGCTAGCTATGTCTGAGCAATTTATGATAGTGATTAGAAATGTGAACAGGCAATAGTTTTTATTCTGGGCCGAGCAGTTATCAACCCATAAAATTATATGTTTTGCGTCCCGGTTGCTGAGAAAAAATGGAACGGTAAGTACTCACGAGATCTTCTTGGTAACGTCCTGCTATACCTTCGTGCCACACCGCAGAAAAGACATCACCGGATGTAAAATTGTGAAGGGGAACAAAAGTTTCATTATATGCTACTAATCTCGGACAAAATAATACAGTTTTAAAAACATCTAATCGGAGTAGCATTATCACTTTTTGCAGGTCAACAGAAACAAAAGTGACACTCGGTGGACATGGCTGCGCTTTATCGGCATCGTATTTTATTCGAGCTTGGGTATAGCGGCGTATGTGGCGAGCATGCATTTCGCAAATCGCACAATCATTAGCATAGCCATCTTTGACATGAATTGGATTGTGTAGGTCAAATTTTTCACACATATCACACTGCTCGTGGCCAAGCTTCGCGAACGATATGTTCTTTTCGTTAGACAGAGTGTCTTTGTATGTCCCCATACTGCAGTAGCCCGAATACTTTGCGATGAAATTATTGAACATGTCTGTAATCGTAAGATCACTTGGTAGATACCTTCTATTAGGTGCATGACTCCTACGGTAATGATGCACTTCTGGATTGAACGATTCGATATGTTGTTTAATTAACTCCCTGTCAATAATTGTGGGTTTTAAATTGCGGCCATCTCTTTTGTCACACTGATCTGTAATAGACTTTTTAAGTACTGACAGAATGTGTTTGTCGTTCTTTGGTTTGTAGCCGAGTGTACCCAGAAAAAAGGTTTTACAAACGTCAATAGTCACGTCTTCTTCTTTGGATAAAACATACTTATAAGTTACAATCCGCGGCCGTTTAGCTTTGTCTGACACTTGACTGCACCGTACTTCAGTTACTAAATAAAACGCAGTAATCACCTCAAAATACTTACAATTAGGGTGTTCTGTATATTAAATATTTATTTTAAGTACAAATTAAACCGCAGTAAATTAGTTCATTACTGTGGAATAAGAGTGTTTTTCCAAATGTGTCTATAGTGCAGTGTAACAATCCGCGCGTGTGTGCTATAAGCATTTCAATAGGTCAAAGGTCGCTCATAGTGTTCAGTGTATACATGCCTACGGATAAAAAAGATAACTTAGCGGAGTTTACGGATTGTCTTAGCCTGGTGAGTGCTATTATAGACAGTAACAATGCAAATTCAGTGTATATATTAGGTGACTTTAATGCTAATCCGAGTAAAACATTTTTTGATGAATTAACCAAATTTTGTTTAGAACAAGACTGGATATGTGCGGACATTGAGGCTTTAGGTCTAAACTCGAATACATTTACTTTTATAAGTGAGGCAACCGGGTCTACAAGCTGGCTAGACCACTGTGTAGTTACAAAAGCAGCCGCAAATTCAATTTGTGACATTTATCCCAATTACGACGTGCGTTGGTCGGACCACTTTCCGTTAATTATAGAATGTAACTTAGATAACATTAAGCCTGTATTAGAATATAGTAAAAATAATGTATTTAGTAAAGTTTTGTGGGGAGAAAGAAATTATGACGAAATTAATAATTATACTAAATTGTGCCATGATAAATTGAGATTATTAGATTTTCCGAATGAATTTTTAAATTGTGCTGACATTACGTGTAATAAATTTAACCATAGACATGTTATTGATCAATTATATTTTGAAATTGTTAGTTCTCTTAGTAAGGCTGCGGCGGATAGTAATAAATTAAATGCTAGAAAATTTGTAAGAAAAAAACCGGTACCGGGTTGGAACAGGCATGTTAGGGAGGCTCACATGGAGGCTAGGTCTAAATTTCAAATTTGGGTGCTGTATGGGAAACCGAAAAACGGCCGTTTTTATGATGGAATGCAAGAAAGCCGTAAGATTTTTAAGTCACGATTAAAATGGTGTCAGAACCACAGTGAACAGCTTAAAATGGACAAAATAACAGCTGAACATTTGAACCTAGATTTTAGAAGTTTTTGGAAATCAACCAAAAAGCTAAATAGCAAACCGAGCCTCCCTGTGAGTGTCGAAGGTGTCAGTGAGAGTAAGGGGATAGCTGACATTTTCAAAGCTCACTTTACCGTAAAATCACCATTGGGACCATCGCTATCGGTGTGCGATATTGGGTCTAGTGGTCTGGAGGCTAGTACTAGATTTACAGCTAAAGATATTAGAAAAGCTTTAAATGCTATGTCCCGCGGTAAGTCTCCGGGCCACGACGGTCTAAGCATTGAACACCTTAGAAATGCAGGCCCTCACTTACCTCGCGTGTTGGCGATGTTTTATACACTATGTATTGGTCACTCTTACTTACCGGCCGACATGATGAAAACTGTAGTGGTTCCAATCGTGAAGAGTAAAACGGGTGACACAAGTGACAAGTCGAATTATAGACCAATCTCACTGGCTACCATTATTGCAAAAGTATTTGACAGCTTACTAAGTGTTCAATTAGATCAACATCTAAAACTACATGATAACCAATTTGGTTTCAGATCAGGTTTATCAACAGAGGCAGCTATCTTGTGTTTAAAACAGACTGTCAAATACTATACTAAGAGACGAACACCCGTATATGCCTGTTTCCTTGACCTCTCTAAGGCATTTGACCTGGTTAATTACGACATCTTGTGGCAAAAATTGGAAGACATAAAGCTACCCGAAGATGTGAAAAACATCTTTAAGTTTTGGTACCAACACCAGGTTAATGTCGTGAGATGGTCAGACGCCTACTCGGAGCCGTACAGGTTGGAGTGCGGAGTGAGGCAGGGGGGGTTGACCTCACCGAAGCTTTTCAACCTGTACGTGAACGCGCTGATAGAGGAGCTGAGCGGGGCCCGCGTCGGTTGTCATATTGACGGAGTCGCTGTCAATAACATTAGCTACGCTGACGACATGGCTCTGCTCAGCGCCTCTGCCTGTGGCCTATCGAAAATGTTAGGTATATGCGAAACGTATGCACGCTCACATGGTCTACAGTACAATGTTAGGAAAAGCGAATGCATGGTCTTTCAGGCCAGGGGTAGCACTTGTCCGCTGCCAATACCTGCCATCAAATTGTATGGCACTCCACTTCAGCAGGTCCATGAATTTAAATACCTAGGACACTGGGTGACCTCTGACCTGAGGGACAATGCAGACATTGAGAGGGAGCGGAGGGCGCTGTCTGTGAGGGCGAATATGATTGCCCGTAGGTTTGCTCGTTGCTCGACTGAAGTAAAAATCTGCCTTTTTCGAGCCTACTGCACCAGTTTTTACACGAGCGGCCTGTGGGTTAATTATGCGCAGAAACAGTACAGTGCCCTACGCGTGCAGTACAATAATGCATTCAGGGTGATTGTGGGGCTGCCCCGTTTCTGTAGCGCGTCGGGGATGTTCGCCGAGGCGAGGGTTGACTGTTTCTACACCACCATGCGCAAGCGGTGCACATCCCTGGGGCGCAGGATCCGGGACAGCCCCAACACCATACTGAGTGCATTTGCAAGTAGGTTTGACTGCGAGTATGTAAACCACTGCAGTATGATACATGCACGCGCACTACCTAAAGTAAAATAGGATTGTACTGTGGGTCGGGGCGTTATTCAATTGTATAGTTTTGATTATTTTATTATTATTATTTTATTTTCTAACATTTAGTGATTAAGTTTATTTTTATTTGAAATTGTGTGTTTTAAAACTATTGTAATGAACTTTTGATTATTTTATTATTATTATTTTGTTTTTTAACATTTATTGATTAAGTTTATTTTTATTTGAAATTGTGTGTTTTAACTTTTGTAATGATTAATTGTGGATTTTATTATCTGAGAAATAAATGATTTGATTTGATTTGATTTGATTTGATTACGTCCATTTAGTCAGTATTAAGATTTAGAAATGCAACGCAATACCAACTTAATTGCAGTAAGTGTTTTTATTATACCTGTTTTGCTTGCAGTTACAAGAAAATAATAACTGTCCACTACAAGCTAAAAGGCAGTAACATGAGAAGTTACTTCGTTTTACTTAGTTCATAAATTAAATATGATAGTGATTCTCCAAATTAAATCGAAGTAATGTATGTAAATACTGCGTATTAGTTGGTTTTAGAGTTTTGTCAATATAAGCTTTTCCAGATTTAAGCGAAGTAATATTTGAATTTACTGCATTTTAGGCAGTTTTCATCACTCAAAAATATTTTATTTTAAAAGCAGTAAAAAAAATATTGTATGAAGCTCAATAATACTGCGTTTTAGATAGTTTAAGTAAAAATGACGTTGAACAAAGAACTAAATAACGAGTTATAATCTTAGCGCACTTACTGCATTTTACCTAGGAAACCTTGAAAAAAGCCGGGAAGTAAGTGAATTACTGCATTTTAGTTAGTTTTTTAGATCAAATAAATCAAAATTAGCTCTTTTTTAGGAGGGAGTCTAAAAGGCAGTATACATTTTTAGAAAATAAAATAAAATACTTCTACATGACATAGCAATATATGGATCAATTTACTAGATAGCTCTGAAACTGCACTCTTAGAATCTACGAAAAACTGAAAACCGCAAAAATGTCGATTACTGCGGTTTAGTCTCGGGACGGCAGTGCTGCCAAACACGCAGCAGTACTTGACGTACGAAGGTTCCACCACGCATCCTGGTTGCTTGGAGACGGCCATGTGGATTGTTTTCAATAAACCTATTTATATATCAAAGCAGGAGACAAGTCGTAATTTGCAAGTGCTAATTAATCAAGGGAAGAAGAAAATGCCAACAGCCGCGGTCTTCGCACCATAGCTCAGTTGACAGAGCGTCCGGGTGTCGCGGGTTCAAGTCCTGCTAGTGGCGAAATTTTTCATTCCTTGATTATTAAGTAAAATAATCTTCACATTAGGTTTTAAGCACAACAAAGCCTTATAAAATTTGCAAGTGTGAAATTTATTGTTATGGAATCATTAACGTATACCACTTCTTGATTTTTTTCGTGTTTAAATCTTTAACCAAAATAGTCCTATTTTTTAATTATTATCAATTTCTTTTAAACTTTATTTGATTATTACTATAAATAGAAGTTTTAATAATTTCCTATCTCAAGATTATAGATGTTTGAGTAATGCTGGAAGAACATAAGACTTAAAAACTCAAAAGTTTACATCGTATATCTACGAAGGCGTTGTCAGAGGTACTAATACTGCTTAACATCACGTAACGTTGTCACCTGTCACTTTATAAATTTACCTATACTTACGGCTATAAATCCTAAAGATGGGGTAGTCAGAACTTTGGAATGAACGATATCACAGTAACTTTTGTTAGTTAAATGGGGATGGAAGTTTAATTAAAAGCAGTACCGTTGGTAGTGGGTCTACAGCCATATCGTCCAATGGCAACTTAAACGACCCCTTAACTTAGATTATAGTATTACAATTCGATAAAAAAGACCTTAAATTATCTTTTTTTTAGATGTATGCTTTGCGCCGTCTCATGCAAGGATCACAGCTGACCCCAAAAGCGCCACTCGGTAACAACGCACGACCCGTCCAGCCCCTGCATCACCGCACTGTCAGAACTAATATTAACTTCAACAAATCTGTACAGGTAAAAATAACAGTGAAAAAAATATTATTATTGTCTTTTTTTACATTACTACTTATACTCACGGCTTTAAATCCCCAGAAGGGGTAGCCAGAGCTAAGGAATCAGAAATTCCTCAGCCACTTTTGGAAGTTGCGTGGGGTAAAGATGGTAAAATATAGGTATTTGCTGATGGGTCCGCATCGCCCTAAAACTGCTTAAAAAGCCCCATACCCTTGCCCAGTCGCCTCTCACGAAACCCGTAAGTACCAAGTGGTAGTGAAATTGGAAGCCGGCATTACACGGCACTATAATTTTATTATAATAATTGATGCTGGATGTTATATTAAAATTGATATTTTCAGGTTTACTCACATCATCAATGTGCCATTAGATACGCATAAGGGTGGGAAAGCTACCTACTTTTACTTTTGAATAACATCATTTATTTTTGTCTCTTTACTTTCGGAATACCGACCGAATAATTTTCCCTTAATAGGGGTAAAAAAAACGTTTTGTACGAATAACTGTCACGTGACTAAGTATAACTCAGTTATTTAAGATTCCTCACGATGTTTGCTTCCAACATTAACAACCACTATCAATTAACCACTTCGAAAAAGTCGTCTTGGTGTTGCGCTGAGCCGGAATTTTGAACCCACACCTTTCTGCATGATAGACGGGTGTTCTTACTACTGCGCTATCACGGTTCATATGACTTCATGAATAATTTATCAAAATTAATGAAAACTTCATGTTTTGCGCCTTGAATACTATTTATTTTGTATGGAAAACACTATCTTTCACCAAGATCTATTTAGTAAATATTTCATTAACAGTGATTCAATTGCATTTGCTGCATTTTAACTTTATCGAAAATTTTGAATATCGAAATCAATACCACCACCGCCTTACGCCCGATTTCTGAGTTGAGTATTCAAGCTAAGAACGACTTAAGTATCGTTTTGTCTCATTCAGTTGTTAAGATTTTAATGCGACAGAACGATACTTATGTTGTTCTAAGCTGGAATACTCAATTCAGAAATCGGGCGTTTGAAACCTAAAAAAACAAAAAATTTGAAGCTATTTATTTTAAAGGTTTTTAACATTTATAATTATAATACAAAGGGGTATTAATCTATACTTATAAACTAGATTGTGGCCCCTAGGGAGTCTAATATAAGATTTTACAATATTTATTGGACTAAAATGTAATACATTAATCAACAAAAATAATTAAAAATATCTTATTTATTTAGAGGTGGACGGCGATGGGTTCACACATTTACCATCAATAAAATATTTTTTAATGCACTTTTCATTTATTTATTTTTTTAATTAATAAGGTTACCTGGAAACGGCCAGTGCTCTAGTATAACAAACTAAAACTAGTATACCTGACCAAGACGCCAGCAAATCCTTTTAAGAAACTACACCAACTACACTTCACGTATTCATGACAAAGCACAGTTATAAATCATGCACACCCTCAGCTTCCGAGATGAGTAATAGCGGAGTCTTACAAATTGACGACCTGTGTTTTATTAGACTGAAATGTCAAGCGACTTGCGAAGACCGCAGACAATCTCTGTACTTATTCATTTATTAAGAATACCTCGGGTGAGTGGAACAATCGCTAAAGATGTACCATGCTTTTGTACAGTAAAGAAAATTCCTCGAACTTACAATTTTCTCATTCGTATGTATGAGTTAATACATACATATACTTAGGGCTATAAATCCCTTAGAGATATTCGAAAACTTATAAAGTACTTTAGATAATTAGAAAACTGTAAAATACATATTTTTGGTGATCGCCCAAAAACCACTTAAAAACCCCGATATCCTTAGTTGCCTCTTACGATTACCCATGGGAAGAAATGGGGTAGTGCTATTCTTAGTCAACACTACAAAGCATTTTTCTCAACCGTTTGAATAGGACCAAAATACACATGAATATCATTTATTGGATTTCTTGTTACTTACATTAAGCATACATACATATACTCACGCCATTATTTCCCATTGGTGTAGGCAGAGACTATTGATCGCCACTTTGTATGATCCTGGCAAACCCATCTAGCTTCGTTTACATCCATTCATATTTTCATACATGCTCTTACATTAATCATTATCAGCCACCACTTCTGGCCATAAAAACCCCAAAGATTTCCACACCTTTGGATTCTGCGCTGCTCTCAGCCATCAGCTTCCCGCAACTTTAGCCAAGTTAGCAAGTAGCACCTTTATGATTTATTTAATGTACTATTTTCGCTTTGTTTAATACATACATACATATACTGTATACGGCTGTAAATCCCTAAAAGGGGTAGCCAGAGCTAAGGAATAAGAAATTTCTCAGCCACTTTTGGAAAGTTGCGTGGGGAAAAGATGGTAAAGTAAAGGTTGTTGGTGATGGGTCTCCAACCGCATCGCCCAAAATTCCCTTTAAATAATTCGCCTCTTACGTACACAGCCAAGTTAAATGGGACTCTTAATTTTTTATTCTACTCAATCCCAATATATCTCACCTAAACTTGCTTTTAAGATTTCTAAAACCGTTAAAAATACAGCGAAATTTTCATTGCATTTAAACTCTTCAAACTAAACCCGCTCGTAGTCGAGTATTATTAATTAACACGGTATGGTTAACTAGTAGTAAATTATCTTACAACCTCCTTCGTGTCGGGTCGTGTCGCTTCGAGTCTTACAGCTTATACGTGGATTGTTTATGGTCCAAGAATCTTACCTTTTCTTAGTGCTTTTGTGTTGTACAAACTTATTGGATTGTTTATGAAATACTGAATGTATACTACACCCTCATTATGTGCTTGGTTAACATCATAGATTTTTTAATAAAATTTTCAGTCTATAATTAAATATATTCAATACCAATAAATACGAAAAAATAGGGTAGTGGGTTTCTTGACGTCTTAAATCGTAATTTATCTTTATTAATTCAAAAAGCAGCTACAAAGTAACTCCATTTTATTCTTGTGTAATGTCCTGCATGTGATGATGGTAGGATTGCCCCAATGGTCTTGGACACTTTTGCTGTCGCTTTAAAAATGACTTTTATTTATTAGCCAGATGACATACATAAGTTCACATTGGGGCAAGCAGAGACTATCGATTGCGACTCTTAACGATTGCAGCAAACCTCTTTAGCTTCATTTACATTAATCAATTTTCATCCATTCCCATACCACATTCTCTATTTGATTATTATTAAAATTCCAGTAGAATCGTTACAATAATTAAGATTTCTTATTAAACCATATTTTTCGCATTCTGTAGATTTTTATATCAAAAGCAGATTTTGAGTTTTGATAACGAGTTGGTAGAATACTTTTTAAAATGTCTTTTCAAAGTGGAGACAGGCGGCGCGGCGCTACGGCACAGCGAAACTTTAAAAACTATCTAGATACAAGTCAGTTGATATTTTCTTCCAAACTTTTCTCAAGTTTTTAAAAATGTTCTCCACACTTTTCGTATCTTAGGTGTAATTAATACATCTGTGTAACAAAACTCCAATGACTTTGCGAACAACTGTGTTAAATGCATTAAATGTAAAATAAAATCATTATTTTTTTTAATTATCCTAATAAAGTAATTATATTTTTTTTTTATATTTTATATTATGATTTTTTATGTGATATCGTAAACGTCTTATAATTTTTACTGCGAGCGAGATTCGGATCGAAGGCGGAAGACCTGAACTTTTATGGTAAAATGGTTCTCCGTCCGTTATTTTCTGAAGTTTTTACGCAAAATTGCAGTCTCTGAACAGACTTAAAACCAAATATATTATTATTTCTTAACTACCGTGTTATGTAAACGAAGCCAGAGAGGTGTGCCAGGATCGTACAAAGTGGCGATCGATAGTCTCTGCCTACCCTAATGGGAACTAACGGCGTGAGTATATGTATTTATGTATGTACCGTGTTACTCTCTTATTACTTATGAACATCTTATTAGAGTTGTTAAGTGAGGAATTTGTTAATTTTTTTTAATAATTTATTTTGTACATAAAGTATTCCCGTAAAGCTAAGTACTATGCAGCAGAACTTCAGTCAAATTTAAAAGCTTAATGGGAAATATGTCCACATCTAATGCAAAGAGGTGTTGGATCAAATCTAGGGTCGGGCCTACACCATAATATGATTCCAAAGTTAAAATAGTAGTTTATACAATTATTTCACTTTTATTAAATCATGTGATAGTGAGTTAGTACAAAGCGGCAATAGGTATTTTTTTTTTAAAAATCATTTATTTCAAAGTAAAAAGATAAATCTTTGTTTTTTGAACGTCCATCTTAATACTAAGTTTACTTCGCATTCGGAAGGTGTTTTGTTGAGAAGAGAACCCGTAAGAAACTCGTCAACACACATCTTTTTTTACGTCCATTACAATTTCGGTGTTAGCCCAGAAACATCCTGCACAGAGCCCCGATGACACCAAGCTCTGTCACCTATCATGTACATGCACTATCTAGGCAAAAAGTGGTTCTCATTATATCATGGTTATAAGTTTCAGACCCTGATGAGTTGCATCGTTTGATATTTTACAATTTAGTAATTGAAACTTGATTTTTTTTTTCTTATTTCGCAGGGTTCAAATAACTGTCCGGATATGTATAAGAATATGCATTATACAGGTAATGTATTTAGTTATGCATCTTTTTATTTTGCATCTTGATTCTTCATAGTGATTTAATTTTTATTACTAGGTACTTTTCTTTCAATGTCGTTTTTCATCACTTCATCACGATTATTCACATAGACAAAATTATAGACTACACAATGTTTGTTAATGTTATAAATATTAAGAATTTTGTTCAACCTTGCTATAATAAACAATTTAAGTGTGTATTCGTTTTTTGATAAATACCATCCAATTAATGTGATAAATTTCAAGGTTCCAATTTACAACCTAAAATATTAATAAAATAAGAATACAATTTTGAAATCAATGCATAATTTATTATAACTTCAGCTAGTTCTATTCTTTACTATAGAATCTTTCAAAAAATGTTGGAATTAGTAATTATGTAAAAAATAGGAATACAAAGTAATTTTTTGTTACCAAGCATAATCCCTCAAGCCAACCATCTGTTATTTTTTTGCAATGTAATTTATTAGGCTTAATTATTAAATAAGCTTTACTTACTTACTTAAAAATTAATAAAACTTAAACGTGTTTTTTGAAAGCTAGTAAAGTAATTATATTTAACTATAATGACTACCACATTTACAGCAAAACATTCACACAAGTCACGCTCGAAAAAAAGCATCGCATGTGCACCCAAGAATGTCACTAAGATTTGTCCCAAGAAATCTAATAGGTACTTGCATGATTCATATGTCTTTATGCTACGAATCTTCTCAAAATTATTAGAAATTATACATATATCGAGGATATGTTTTTACGAGTTATATCGTAAAATATTTTTATTTTTTTTCAGTGTCGAAAACCTACGACTGTTATAAATTTGGCAACATTAATATTTTTTTACATGTGATTTACTTACGTTTTAAAATGATGCATTAAAAAAATATGCTCAGTATCCTTAAAGTAACCTTAAAAGCCAGTAAAAATTATGCAAAAATGTTTATGCTATGTCATACATAAATGCTGAGGCGGGGGATAGTCCCTTGGCCATAAATATTCCGCAGTATATATGCCTGCAACATTGCGCTAAGATTTTTTATACCACATTTTTCATGCTAGTAAAAATTATGCGAAAGCAGTTATAAAAAAAATATGTTGATGTGGTTCTTCTATTGTAATGGTTTAACAGTCATTACAATAGCCTATCTAAATATTCCAGATAAAAGTTATTTTTATTTTATTTTATTGAGAAGATTTGTAGTTTCAGTAAGTTGTGGTCAAAGTGTCTGTGTTGTATGCACCTGTATCATTTCGTTCTCAATATGTCATTAGTTACTATTTGCACGCTTGTTATATTGTATGTCTATATTAGAACCTTTTTAGATGAGTGTGTTAGTTTTTTTTACATACATACATACATATACTCACGGCTATAAATCCCTAGAAGGGGTAGCCAGAGCTAAGGAATTAGAAATTCCTCAGCCACTTTTGGAAATGTGAGTGGGGAAAAGATGGTAAAAATAAAGGTTGTTGGTGATGGGTCTCCAACCGCATTGCCCAAAAATGCCTTAAAAGCCCCAATACCGTTAGTCGCCTCTTACCTCCACCGAAAGAAATGGGGTAATGCTATTCTATTCCGACACTACACAGCAGTATAGTTATATAGTAGATATAGTTTTTTTTGTGTGCGTTATTTGCGTTTTTATAGTTAGAATCTTAGTAGCTTTGTCACTGTAGCAAAATATGAAAGCTTTATTTATTCATTGATGATAACAATGTAATTTAAATTTCCTAGAGCACATTCGTTTTAAATTCTAAATTGAATGTGCGTTATGTTATGTTTTATTTAATTTAGTATTTTCTAAGATTTTCACGATTGTACATTACAATTAAAACAACTATTGGTTTTTGGATATGTTAATAGCATTACTACATTATTTTTAAAGCCCGACGTTTCGAAAACTTTTCAGTTATCATAGTCACGGGAAGACTTAGGTGTTATTGTACTATAAAATTATTAATACTAACTTCCTTCACAAAACTTAAGTTACATTTGCGTTTAATTTGCGTATAATAATAATATAATGTAATAACGCGATTAAAATATCCGAAAATCAGTAGTTGTTTTATTTAATTTGTCATGACAAGCTTAAGTAGATAAAAGATGTTATTAAAGGAAAGAAAAATTTCGACACTGGCGGGGTTCGAACCCGCGACCTTCGGGTATACGCCCCCGTCGTTTAATAACATCTTTTATTTATGAGTAATAATCCCCACATGAGGAATTCGTGTCAAAAAACATTAAATTAAGCTTAAGTAGGTTTTTAAAAATGGTAAGTAGTTGTATATTATTATTTTTTGTTTTGTTTGTACATCTATACTTATAATAAATCTGTAGAGAGGTCAATTCTGTACATGGAATATATTTTCAAAATAACTATCAGGGGGTGATTAGGGATCGATACTGATGCCAAAAATGCAATCAGTAAAATTTTTGTCTGTCTGTCTGTCTGTCTGTCTGTCTGTCTGTCTGTCTGTCTGTCGGTTTGTATGTTCCTTATGGAAACAAAAACTACTCGACGGATTTTAACGAAACTTGGTACAATTATTCTTCATACTCCTGGGCAGGTTTTTGTATACTTTCCAGCAGAATAGTAAAGGGGAATTTTGGGAAATTTTGGGAAAACGGGAGAAGTTACTCCATTTTTTAAGCTTCCCTCGCGTGTGCAGCCGTAATGGTCAAAGTTACATAGAAATCACGTATGACGGAAATATTCTACATAAAATTATCTAAAAAATATTCCGCAACAGTATATGTCTATCTTTTATGGTTGACTCACAACAACACGTGTAACTCCTGATAGCTTAGCAGTTCGGCGCATTCTGATTATATTTGTTTTCTCTTACGTTTATAATACTCTCAATCACCCTTATTTCAAAAGTTAACATTATTACCTACTCAAAAAAAAGGATCATAGAAATCGGTATAGAAACACCAAAATTAATAGTCCCAACATAATAGTCGCACGCGATCAAAACCAAATCCTTAGTAATTTACATATTACGTACTAGATGGCGCCAGTAGTTGCATCAATTAAAACCTAAAAATTAGCTTAATTTCGGAGATATTGATCTGAACCGATCATAAAAGCGCTTTCAAAATCACAAAGTAACACTATATTCAGACATGAGTGCCGTAAGTTGTAATAAAGGCGCTAATTTCATAACGCTTGAGCAGTGATTGAAGAAACCTCCAATATTTTTAAAACTATGCTACCCGTGCGAAGCGGGGCCGATCCACTAGTTGTAAATATTTCAACATAAATTATAAAGGATCATACACGATGTGGGGTTCCACAAAAATGTATACGTTTATTAATATTTTATCGAATATTTTAATGTGTTTGAAATGTATAGCATCATATTTTATATTTATTTTATACTTTATTTCTTTACCTTCAATATTTAGTTGACGTAACAATGCAATGTTTTAATAAATCATTCTTTTCACAGCAACTCAATGGCCAAGAGATCACAATATGCGGTACAGAAGCATTGACGACTCGGAAATGGTTGCTCCTACGTAAAAAAAATGAAAATATATAACTTTCGTGAAACTAATTATGATTTATGACTAATAAACTAAAGCTCAGTTGCAATATTAATTTTATACCATCACTTTAAAAAAATCGCTTTAAGATCAATTTTGAAGTTATTGAAGGTTTGTTTCGAGTTCAACCTAATGCGTAAATATGTCAGAAAAGTAATGAAGAATTAAGTGTTAAAAAGCTTTAGCCTTTGAAGTTTTATTAAAATTATTGATGAAATCTAAATACTTCTTTGGTAACAATTAAATGTTAAACTATCTTTTATTGAACAAGAAAAAATATATAACCCTTCTGAGAGCAAACTTTTATGTTTTCAATATTGTAATATTGTACTTAGAATATGGACAATGTAAAATACCTATATAGTTTTAGAAATATCGTCAATTGTGTAGACAATATAAACGTTAGAAAAGCTAAACAATAAGCAATTTTGGATTCAATTACCAAAGTAACAAAGCTTGAATTCCTATATCCTGTTTGTATACTAGTCTACTTTATAAATATGTACAAAAGACAAAGTAAAATAAAATTTATGTTAGAACTAGATGTAAAATGGAATTATAAGCTCATTTTCTTGATAGAAATTATACGGTTTTTCTGTTCCAATAAACTTGTTGTTTTCTTCTTCACTCCTCATACAGACATGGATACGTCAAACTACTCCTCATACAGAAATAGATACGACAAACTAACAGGTTAAAAATTTACATACATACATACATATTCTCGCGGCTATAAATCCCTAGAAGGGGTAGCCAGATCTAAGGAATAACAAATTTCTCAGCCACTTTTGGAAGTTGAGTGGGCAAAAGTAGGTAGAATAAAGGTAAAGGTTTGTGATGAGTCTCCCAAAAATTGTAATATATAAATTAGTTGTATTGTCATAAAGTAAAATATGTGGGTTATAAACCAGCTATAAATGTATTGTCTATAATTGTATGTTGTAAAGTAAAATTTAGCCGAATTGGATTTAAATCTGTAATGGTTATGTTTATGAATGAATAAATAAATAAAAAATCGCCGACCGCATCGCCCAAAAATCCCTTAAAAGCCACAATACCGTTAGTCGCCTCTTACGTACACCCACCGGAAGATATGGGGTAGAGCTATTCTATGCCGACACTACACAGCAAATTTCTCTGTTAAAAAAGGATTTTAATCTCAGACTTGGTAACAATCTGAGATTTTGGTGCTGGATGTTTAAAGAGTTAAAACGTGTACGAATTTATAATTTTGACATCGCTGTGTAATGTTGACTTAGATGATCACTAACCTATTTCTTGTATTAAGTTGCCGTGTAGTGCCAGCTTAGAATGTCGCTACCCCTTTCTACCTACGGGTGTCGTAAGAGGCGACTAAGGGTATTGGGGCTTTTTATTGCATTTTTAGGCGATGCGGTTGGAGACCCATCACCAAAAACCTTTATTTTTACCATCTTTTCCCCACTCAACTTCCAAAATTGGCTGAGGAGTTTATAATGCCTTAGCTCTGGTTACCCCTTCTAGGGAAATATAGCTGTGAGTATATGTATGCTATTTCTTCCTATGGATGTCGTTAGAGTAACCTCTTAACGCCTGATTTCTGAATTGAGTTTTGTCTCATTCAGTTGTTAAGATTTCAACGATACTTAAGTTTGTGGGAGTCATGTTAGAGCGCACACTACTGCGGACTCAAACGCACATAGCAGCGTCTCACTCATATTCCTACATCGCGGAGTGTAAGTGTTTTTCGAGTTAAGCATAGATACAAATTATAAGTTGGTACACAGCAGGGTGTACTGGCCAGTTTATCTTTGCTGTTTCCACATTCCTTCTGAGACTGGCAAGGGACCTATCAAATCGATATGGATTTGTTTGAAACGAGTCCGAGGCAAGGGGAAAGAACCTAGAGGGGAGGAAACATGGCGAGTAACTTTAGCTTTTTGACAAGCTATGCAAGCTCGTGCCCACTCTCTACAGTTTTTCCTTATCTCGGGCCAAACAAACCGTTCTGCAACAAGTTTTGCAGACGCGTTAGGTCCGGGATGACTTAAAGAATACAAGCTTTCAAAAACCTGCCTGCGGTGAAATTTGGGGACGTAAGGCCTAGAAGTCGGTGTACTGACGTCGCAGTACAGGGGAACACGACTACCAGGAACAGCCAATTTCTCAAGACGCAATGATGATGATTCTTCGATTAACAATTTGTCTAACTCTGGATCAGATTCTTGAGTGCTAGCTAAAGTTTCTTGACTGACTGGAGCTCTTAGTTCTTCTATCCTCGACAAAGCATCAGCATCAATATTGTCTTTGCCAGAGATGTGCCGAATGTCAGTAGTGAACTGGGAAATAAAGTCCAGATGTCTATACTGCCTAGGCGAACAGTTTTTTTTCCTTTCATGGAATGCATACTAATCGGTTTATGGTCCGTATAGACAATAAAATGGCGGGCTTCAAGCATATGTCGGAAATACTTAATGCCTTCATATACGGCAAGAAGTTCCCTATTGTATGGCGAATACTTCACCTTCGATGGACTTAGCTTTCGGGAAAAGAAAGCTAATGGTTGCCAGGAATTATTTTTAAGTTGTTGCAGGACTGCACCGATTGCCTTATCAGAAGCGTCTGTCACTAAAGCAAGCGGAACCGTACAGTCCGGGTGAGCTAGTAAAGCAGCATTAGCAAGGCTATCTTTACAGGCATTAAAAGCTTGAAGTGCTTGACCTTCAATAAAAACTGGGTGTGCCCCTTTCATCGAACCTGTTAACAAATTATTTAAAGGTGCTTGAATTTCAGCTGCCCCAGGGATAAATCTCCTGTAAAAATTTATCATGCCTAAAAACGCTCTAAGCTGACGTACAGTTTTAGGCACAGGAAACTCTTTTATGACCTCTACTTTAGAATCGAGCGGCTTAGAACCATTTTTATTTATAGAGTAACCTAAAAATGATATCTCAGATACGCCAAAAACACACTTTTCTGGATTTACAGACATACCGTACTCTTTCAACTTTGTGAAAATTTGACGTAGGTGCTCTTCGTGACTATGATGGTGACGTGAGAACACCAAGACGTCATCCAAATACGATATGTAAAATCAAGGCCTCTAGTGATTTCATCCATCAACCGTTGAAAAGTTTGGGCTGCGTTACGGAGTCCGAAGGTCATAAAAGGGAATTCGAACAAGCCAAACGGTGTCGTGCTGGCTGTTTTCGATATATCATCTTCAAAAATAGGCACCTGGTTGTAGGCTTTCAGTAAATCAATTTTACTAAAAACTTTGCAACCAACAAGGCTATGTGAAAAGTAATTAATGTGTTTGATCGGATAACTATCGTGTATTGTACGGGCGTTAAGCATGCGGTAATCGCCGCAAGGTCGCCAACCATTATCCTTTTTGGGAGTTAGATGGAGTGGGGAAGCCCACGGACTCTCCGAAGGACGGGCTGTACCATTAGCAAGCATGGCCTGGAACTCCTGTTGAGCCATTTTTAATTTGTCAGGCGCTAAACGACGAGGAGTGCAAGATACTGGTGGGCCTGGAGTTGTTCGTATGTGGTGCACTGTTTGGTGTGTAATATTGCGATGAATACCAGTTGGTCGAGTAATCTCGGGGAATTCGTCGAGAATTTTATGAAACCGAGTCTCACCAGTCATGATTTTTACAGATGCTATATTATTACACTTAACTTATTTAGCTATAGACGAAAGAGAAGTTTTTCTATCTACTAAACGTTTATTGCGGCAATCAACAATCAAATAATAATGATTTAAGAAATCAACACCTATAATTGGCTTACTTACATCCGCAACAACAAAACGCCAACTAAATTCTCTACGTAAACCAAAATTTAAGTTTAAATGTACATAACCATATGTAGAAATACTAGATCCATTTGCAGCACACAAGTTATAGTCAGTCTTAGCACGATGATCACGAAGCATGGACCGGGGGAAAACACAGAGGTCGCTTCCTGTATCGACCAGAAACTGCGTCTTCGAGGCTCGATCCGTCACAAATAGGCGACCAATAGAAGTTGAAGGGCAGTCCGCAGTCGCCACTATCGACCGCCCTTGGCGTTTTCCGCCTGGTAATCACACGGAGATATGCATTTTCTGGCCTTTTCTGCAAACTTGGTATGGTACCAGCAAATGGGGTATTTTCTGTAGTTCGAATGTGAGCGTTTCAATCTAGATGAAGACCGAGGACGCGCTGACCTATTCGATCTGTTGTGTGGTCTGCTGTTCCTCTCTGAAGCGAGTTTCTCGAATTGTCTCCGCAGCTCAGCCACTTCTTTGGTTAGCATTTCTATCGCCGAAACTTGACTTGCTTGACTAGCACTCGTAGATGCGACAACCGGTGAAGGAGTAGCAATGTCCTGTACACGATCGGCTAAGTCAGCCAGATCATCGATGGAAGATGTGGACGGTTGACCTGCTAACACCGTTTGAATCCCGTGTGTAAGTCGGCTTATCCAAATCGTCTTTACAAAATCGTCTGGGAAATTGATGCCAGCCAGACTTTTAAGATGTCGTAAGAACTGTGATGGCTTACGATCGCCGAGCTCTTCGTGCATTAATAACTGCTTGATTTTTACCTCTCTGGATGCTGTCAATCTTTTAATCAATTCTGATTTAAGCTTCTGATATTTATCGGATGCTGGTGGATTAATAATAATATCCTTGACTTCCCTGGAAAATTGGTTATCCAGCTGGCTAATGACATAGTGGAATTTGGTTATATCGCTAGAAATTCCTGATATTACGAATTGTCCCTCTACCTGGGAAAACCATATTTCAGGCTCTTCTGGCCAAAAAGGTGGAAGTCGTGCACTAACTTTAAAAACATCGATATGTTTCATCGACTCGTTACCATCACTAGTGCCTGTGCGGCCGGTCGGTAATGACGTCACCACGCCATGTGCATCTCTGAATTCTTCTTCTGTGTCCATCACGTCGGGGTCACCAATATAGCGTGAGGGGGGTGAAGATGTAATGAGTTATCTCACCGGTCGGTAAATATAAAGTAATAAAGTCACTTACAGTTTGACAGGTTTATTTTTCACCGACACACACTATGAATTATAGAAGGCACAATGAAGAAAGATTACACAGCTCAGTCACAGACACAAATTAGGCAGACAGTCACATACAATAGCGAATAAAGAAGTAACAGTTAATGACATTAACAATATTCAACACGGACTAAACTTAATCAGAAATAACACTAGAATAATACGAATGCTGTACGTATCGCGATAAGGGATTCACGACTGGTTAGCCAACGTTTCTCGAACAATCATCGCGGTAGCTCAAAACTACCCGCGAGAATAAAAGTTGTTAAAACTAGTGACGGGGTCACATCCCATCGAACCGCTTATTGATGTGCAAATCGATTATCGACCGACTAGTATCGATCGCAATGTATATAATTATGATAGTTTATTATAAATATCTGTGTATCGGTAATCGTATAAGTATAAATAGAAGTAAATATAAATACAACCAAATTAATATGATATATTAATTAAATTAAATGTATATTATAAATATTCATGTTTTTATGTTTTAAGTATTATACAAAAAATATTTATATTAATGATGTAGGTGTAGCCCACAAGTTGTTCTCAGCTGGAATACTCAATTCAGAAATCGGGCGTTAGGCTATGTGTATATGGGTTTTCAAAGTGATTGTTACTCGCTGCTGCTGCAGATTCATCACCAACCATCCAAAATTTTTACAATCTTGTCCTAACTCAACTACTAAATGATATGGGTAAGAAAGTTAGTTTGATTTGGGTCCCACAGTTTCTCTACATATGAAATTAGCTTTGCAGTGTTTGTAACCATAACCACACATTGTAAAAAGTGTTAGTTTGGGAGTAAAGAGAGATATTGAATTTATTTGCTGGCGTTTGCACTGTCCGCAGATGGATATTAATGTATGTCTCGATGCGTTTGAATTTATGTTACTGAATTATTAAGTGAAAAATATTAATTGACATAATATTTTGGCTAATAGGGCTAACAAATTAGCCTTAGACTTTTTCACTTCTTAATCTGGTCTTATTTTAAAGGCTGTGTAGTGTCGGCTTAGAATAGCACTACCCCATGTCTTCCAGTGGGTGTACGTAAGAGGCGACTAACGGTATTGGGGCATTTTAAGGGATTTTAGTGCGATGCGGTTGGAGACCCATCACCAACAACCTTTATTTTTCAAAAGTGGCTGAGGGATTTCTAATTATTTAGCTCTGGCTACCCCTTCTAGGGATTTATAGCCGTGAGTATATGTATGTATGTATGTATTATAATGGGTGCCAGTTTTTGCTGCCAACTTCACAGCACACCGGTAAGAAATTTACCAAGAGGAGTTTAATAACGCCTTCCAAATCATAAGTGCTGACGAAACATGGATATTTGTCTAAAGTCCATATTCAATAGACCAATGCACAATCTGGGTCTTCCAGGACGAGCCGAAGCCTACTGATATTTTTTAATACTATTTAGCCAATGATGTAAAAAACTTTGAAAATCCAATTCATATTTTAAACAGCTTTTATCCATTATACCACTTATATAAATAGCAATGCAGTAAAGACGAGGCTGTTGTTAGCCGTATGGCGGGAAACGTTACCGGAAGTGCTGCGGCGGCCATGTTGTCTGTGACCCTTGCTTCCGGTACGGAAAAGTCGGACGGGGACTTGTGAAGATAGTACTTATAATGCAACATGTATTTAGATTAGCACACCATAACCTCGTATGTTCTGTGAGTGATTTTACATTCACTTAGCTACTTAATTCTCGTTTTTTTGCATTTGGCGGGAAGTAGAGTTCATTGAAGAAACGATTTAGAGAAAGTTGCTTCGGAGACAAATAATCAATTTAAATATATTAATCAAATGGAAGTGTTATTAACAGGGTGTAGAAATTTAAGAGTAGCTCTAATTTAAAAGTTTAATATGAAAAAGTAAGAGGGGAAAAGATGTCAAGAAAAAAAATCGATACCCTTAATCGCCTCGTACTACAGCCGCAAGCAGAAATAGATGAACTGTAAGCGATGGCGGCGCGCTTTAGCGTTAGTTTTAGTTTTTTAAATTTGAATTTTATGAACGTATAATGTATCTGTCATTTTTATAAATTTTGTGGGTGTTATGTATTTTTAATGTTAAATGTCAGGTAGTTTTGCTATGTCAGTCTGCATCTAACGGTTGTACGGCGAAGTCTTTTGTGTGTTTCCAAAATCGAATAAACGTTTTGTGATATATTTTGGACTTTGATTTGGGTGATCCCGGAACTAGCTTCAGTAGCTTACATTGGTCATTCGAGCCGGATCATGCCAAATCTTTTTGATACTCCGCCACAGAAGAAAATGAGTGCCCGAGAGGAGCGTGCTGCGAGGCGTACGGAAAAGCAGGAGGAAGACCTTGCTGCAGGTTATCTACGTCATAAACTGTCCTGTGGTAGCAGTAGAGCTTCGACAAAGAGGTCATCGGCTTCCGTGGAATTACGGAAGAAGCAGGTGCTGTTGGAGGCAGCGACCAAGAAGGCGGCCATCGAGATGGACCTGATTGATAAGGAGGCTCAAGTTCAAATGGCAATGGCAGATGCAGAACTCGAGGAAAAAAGTTATTACAGTCCACAAAAAGAAGGCGACTTGGATAATTGGTTGGAGAATCAGGCTAGTTACACTAGGTCACGTCAGAAGGTCTCCGAGCATGAAGAAAACCCGGACGACAATTTGTCAAAAAGTATGGCGGTAGAACGACCGCGCGTCTCCCATGGTTTACCCGGGCCCCCGGCACAAGACGCGGCGGCGACATTTGATGTCAACTACACCATACAGCAATTGACTAGCGCGCTGAAGGATATTACCAAGTCGGTTGCAGCGAATAATGTACCTAACGGTCATTTACTTGGTCGATTGAGTACATCAAGAGATTTACCCGACTTTTCGGGTGATTCGATGGAGTGGCTTTATTTTAAAAAAACCTATGAAGATTCTACCCACTTATGCAGATATACGGAGGCTGAAAACTTGGGGCGATTGAAGAGATGTCTTCGAGGTGCGGCAAAAGATGCGGTCAGTGGCTTATTTATCTGTGCTACATCGCCAGAAATAGTTATGGATACTTTGGAGCTTCGTTTCGGTAATCCTGACTGTATAATAAACCGAATAATGTATGACATAAAAAAATTAACACCACTGCCTAACGAATATCATAAAGAAGTAATTAGTTTCTCAGTGAAAATAAAGAATTTTGTGGAAGCAGTGAAAGCGGTTCAGAGGGACGAATATTTACGAGGTAACTCTATTACTTCTATTATTTTGTCAAAACTACCCGCTGTGTTAATTTCAAAATGGTCGGATTACAGTTATGATCGTATCATGCAAAGCAATGAGTCACGCTTGGTCATTTTGTCAGAGTTTTTAACGCGAGAAGCAGTGAAAATATCAGCTACGGCCAGTACAATAAACATCGAAAAACCTCTGCAAAATAAAACATTCTTGATGCATACGGACACTTCCAGTTTATGTTTATTCTGTCGAAAAGCTAAACATAAAATATCAGAATGTAAACAGTTTAAAAAGGCCATGCGAAAGACTAAATGGCAGTTTGTGAAACGTAATGGCTTGTGTTATAAATGTATAGCTGCTCGACACAGCCGCGATACATGTTCAGCTCCCGTGTGCGACAAGGATGGGTGCGGTCGAGAACATCACCAGTTATTACATTTCGCCGAAGATAAAAACCGGGCGACCTTGACATTGCAAGACAGCGGACAACAGCAGGCAGTGTCGACGGCGGCGGCGGCAGCGCGCACTCCATCTTGTACGAGCGCGAACGCCAGTAGCTCCGAAATACAAACTGTTTCCCATGTAAACACGAACGCGCCAGTGAAAGTGTTGTTAAAAGTGCTGCCTATTCGTATATATGGCAAAAATGGCTATGTGGATACTACGGCTTTGCTCGACGACGGGTCCACGGTGACATTAATTAGTAGTGAACTAGCAAATCGTCTGAATTTATGTGGTAAACAAAAAACATTACGAGTGAGCGGTGCATGGTGTGATAACGAACTAAAATGTAGTACAACTGTTTTGAATTTTAAGCTTTCTGGCAAGGATAATAGAGTTCATAATATTGTAGCTCAGAGTATTGATCAGTTGAATTTACCTTACCAGGATATTTCGTGTGTAGATATAAATAAGTATACTCATTTAAAAGGTTTGCGTTCAGAGTTTATAAGTTCAAACATAAAACCTGAAATACTAATAGGGCAGGACAACTATCATTTAATGTCGCCAATGAAAATACAATTAGGTAGATCTAATGAGCCGTCCGCTACGCTTACTCCCCTAGGGTGGTGTTTACATGGTGTGGTACGTGTTCCGCGGTGCGCAGCAGGTGAGTGGTCATTTTTTACATATGACAATTCTGCCACTTTTGTCACTCAAAACGACAGCCATCCAAACCTCGAGGAGCAATTATTACGTGAGATGTACAATGAGGTAAAACAATCCTTCGCTTTGGACTCAATGGGTATATCATGTAAATCTCGCGAGAACGCAAATGATGCTCGCGCCGTGGCTATCTTGGACAAGACTTCTGTGCTCGTTAATGGTGAGTGGTATGTTGGTTTGCCGTGGAAAAATGAAAATTGTGAGCTAACTGATTCTTACCCTGTTGCGTTGAATAGGTTAAGGAATATTCACAATAAAATGAATAAGGATCCGAAGTTTGCTACAAGATATAATGAGAGAATCAGTCACTTATTAGAAAATAATTATGCGTCAATAGTAGGAAACAATGAAACAGTTGCGGGGTCTAAGATTTGGTATTTGCCGCATTTTGGGGTTGATAACCCAAATAAGGAGAAGCTACGTTTGGTATTTGACGCCGCAGCTAAAAGTAAAGGATATAGTTTGAATGATTATCTTCTGACAGGACCAGACCTTTTATCATCACTATTTGGTATTATGCTTCGTTTCAGGGAAGACAGGGTCGCTGTAACAGGGGATATAAAGGATATGTTTCTCAGGGTGAAGATACGAAAGGAGGACCAGCATGCCCTGAGATTTCTTTGGAGTAGCAACAGCTGTGATACACCTAAAACGTATGTTATGAATTCATTAATTTTTGGAGCTAACTGTTCTCCCTTTATTGCACAGTATATTAAAAATAAAAATGGCTCACGCTATTCATCATCCATGCCGCATGTGGTTGATGCAATATGTAATTATCATTACATGGATGATTATATTCAGAGTTTACCGAACGAGTTAACTGCAATAGAGATGGTAAAAAATATATCATTAATTCATAAAGAGGGCAATTTTGAGATAAGAAATTGGATAAGTAATAGCGCTGCCGTATTAAACAGCGTGCCTAAAAAGACTTGGGGTAATTCAATATGCAAATTTAATATAGAAGGTAGTATTTCTGAAAGAATATTGGGTATGATTTGGTATCCAAAGGATGATCTATTAGGTTTTGATTTATCTTTAAAACGCATCCCACAGAGTATCATCTCTGGAAAACAACGACCGAATAAACGCGTTATGTTACGTGTAATTATGTCAGTATTCGACGTACTTGGTTTTTTGACCCCATTTACTGTCCAAGGTCGTATAATGTTACAGGATACATGGAGACTCAAGGTCGGTTGGGACGAAGACATACCAGATGAAATATATAGAAAATGGTGTCAGTGGCTCGACCTACTTAAAGAAATGGGAAATGTTCGAATTCCAAGATATCATATGAATATGATGATGGGCGATGTTACGAGAGAGAGCGAGATAGCTACTATTGGCAGAGCTACCGCGACGTTCGAGCCTACGATGCACGATGCTACGCAGGAGGCTACGAGCGCCTACGACGATGGCGTAGCAGCGGCTAGGAATACGCAGTATAACAGGTTACAATTACATATTTTTAGTGATGCGTCTAGTAAAGCGATGGCTGCTGTAGCCTATTGGCGTTGGGTAGACAGTAACGGAAAGATATATGTTTCGTTTATTGCAAGTAAAAGTAGAGTAATGCCTGTTAAACCCCTAACAATGCCGCGAGCGGAACTTCAGGCTGCTTTACTGGCAGCACGATTAGGAAAAACATTAATAGAGGAACATAGACTAAAACCGCAACAAAAATTCCTATGGTGTGACTCGACCACGGTACTTCACTGGATCCGTAACAATGAACGAACATATAATACGTTTGAAGCCAACCGATTAGGGGAAATCGACGAGTGTACCTCTATTAAGGAATGGCGTTATGTTCCCACCAAATGTAATATAGCTGATTTGGCTACAAGAGAGTCGTTTGAGATGAATATATTTAAAACAAGATGGTTTAGCGGTCCCGAGTTTTTGCATTTAGAGGAAAGTTTATGGCCAAGAGACGTAATCGAAACAAAAGGTAAATATTGTGATAATATTTTAGTGACACAGTCATCCCCGTTACCGGCTAATAATTTTCCTATACCAGATGTGTGTCGATTTTCATCGTGGTTGCGCTTAGTCAGAAGTACTGCTATGGTTTTATTATTTATTGCTAAATGTAAAAAACAAAGTGTAAAATTGGATTCTGCTATTCTCGAGCAAGCTGAACATTTGCTACTAAGATATGCGCAACAACAATCATTTGAAAATGATTTGAATATTATAAAGGACAAGCGTTGTTTGCCTCGTTCGAGCAAGTTGCGAATTTTATCACCTTTTTTGGATGGAAATGAGATAATGCGTGTAGATGGTCGAATAAAAAACGCAGAAGTTGATATTCAAGTAAAAAATCCCATCATTTTGGATGGACGTCATTGTTTAACTAAACTTATTGTGTCCCACTACCATAGAAAAGCTGCGCATTGTAACCAAGAAACTGTTGTTAATCAGCTTAGACAAAAATATTGGATTATTAAACTAAGGCCGACTGTTAAAAATGTTATATCAAAATGTATGTTATGTAGAATACGTAAGTGTACTCCTCAGGTACCCAGAATGGGTGACTTACCTGCTGCGAGAGTAGCTCATCATCAGCGCCCCTTCACTCACTGCGGTATTGATTTGTTTGGCCCCATGGAGGTCACTATTGGTAGAAGGAAAGAGAAACGCTATGGTGTTCTATTTACTTGTATGACGGTACGTGCGATTCATTTGGAAACAGTTTCATCTCTTACTACAGATGACTTAATTATGGCGTTACGACGTATGGCGGCGCGTAGAGGGTGGCCTCGTTTCTTTTATTCTGATAATGGAACTAATTTGAGAGGGGCTGAAAAGGAACTAAGAAAGTCTTTTCTAGATTTAGATAATACTTCTTTGAGGGATGAAGGTCTAAACAATGGATCTGATTGGGTCTTTTCACCCCCAGGAAGCCCACACTGGGGTGGGGTATACGAGAGGATGATACGAGGGGTAAAAACATCGCTACGTGTAATTTTAAAGGAACGTTCTCCGCACCCTGATACACTTGCAACATTGTTGGCTGAAGTGGAGTCTATTATCAACAGCAGACCATTGACTTACGTAAATACAGATGATCCTAGCTGCCCAGAGTCGATTACACCAAACCATTTTTTGATTGGAACCTCCGTCAGTGGACCCACAATTGGAAAATATGATGACGGTGATCTTTCTTTACGAAAAAGGTGGCGATCAGCTCAAAGATTAGCTGATATGTTTTGGTCCAGATGGGTCAAAGAGTATTTACCCACATTACTTCCCCGTCAAAAATGGAACAGCGAGGAGAAACCACTTGAGGTAGGTAACCTGGTTTTAGTTGTCGATCCTAACAGTCCCAGGTGCTCTTGGCCCAAGGGGCTCATAGCGCGAGTATTCCCAGGTAAGGATGGTCGGGTGAGAGTGGTGGAAGTGCGCACGGCGAGTGGTCTCCTGCTGCGCGCCGCGACACGCATCGCACCTATTTCTGTTGGTGATTCGTGCTGATAGCACTGGGGTGGGGAATGTAAGCGATGGCGGCGCGCTTTAGCGTTAGTTTTAGTTTTTTAAATTTGAATTTTATGAACGTATAATGTATCTGTCATTTTTATAAATTTTGTGGGTGTTATGTATTTTTAATGTTAAATGTCAGGTAGTTTTGCTATGTCAGTCTGCATCTAACGGTTGTACGGCGAAGTCTTTTGTGTGTTTCCAAAATCGAATAAACGTTTTGTGATATATTTTGGACTTTGATTTGGGTGATCCCGGAACTAGCTTCAGTAGCTTACATGAACCTATTTAAAATTACTGAAATTCTCCTCATCAAGTATCTCCACCTTTTTTCTATCCTTCCCTTAACCATATTATATTATCAATTACCCTCACTGAGTCATCTGGTACATGGCCACCACTTCAGAAACTTCCAGTTCCAGCGGTTTTAACACTTTTATTTAAAAAAAATCAAAATTAAAATCTTACAAGAGCCACATAGGTCGTACATAGGTAAGGTCTGCCGAAATGATGATTGGTTACGACTTTGGAAATCTAATTGGCCTAGACCTCGCTTTTTTAACATACCCTTTTTATATTATAAATCGATAAAAGACATCAAACTTAACAACTTTGCCTATGGAATGCCTATCTAAAATATTGTAATTTTCAAAATATAATAATAATTAAAAATTGTCGTACCTAGTTCAAACTGAGAATGTATAGAATGAGATTCCTTGCTTCAGTGAAAATAAGAAATTAAAAAAAAACATCTGATCTATGCTTTTCGCTCTGTAAACAAAAATATAACTTCTTTCGGTATTTTCCAAATGTTTTTTTTTTAATTTCTTATTTTCACTGAAGCAAGGAATCTCATTGTATACATTCTCAGTTTGAACTAGGTACGACAATTTTTAATAATTATTATTTGAAAATTACAATATTTTACATAGGCATTCCATGGGCAAAGTTGTTTAGTTTGATGTCCTTTATCGATTTATAATATTAAAAGGGTATGTTATAAAAGCGAGGTCTAGGCCAATTGAGTATTCAAGCTGAGAACGACTTAAGTATCGTTTTGTCTCATTCAGTTGATAAGATTTCAATGTGACAGAACGATACTTAAGTTGTCCTCAGCTGGAAACTCAATTCAGAAATCGGTCGTAAGAGAGATAGTAAAACGCCGGTCATTGTGGAGATCTTTAGTATTGCCAAGTTATCAAGGGTGTACATATAAATATGTATGAATTATGATAAAGATGATGAAACCAAAATGATATTAATTTCAGCATAGCGTGTTTTTAGAGACAATATAGGTTACATATTAAGAAGTATAGTTGCCGTTTAGTGCCAGCTTCGAAATTGTACTTACAACCTATTTCTACCCACGGGTGTCATAAGAGGCGACTAAGGGTATGGGGCTTATTTAAGTGTTTTTTTGGCGATGCTGTTGGAGACCCATCACTAACGATACTTTATTTCTACCATCTTGTCGCCAGTAAACTTCCAAATGTGGCTGAGGAGTTTCTAGCTGTGAAGCTCTGGCTACCCCTTTTAGGGATTCAGCTGCGAGTATATAATAAGATATGAATGTTATAAGAAGCAAATTTATACAAACAAATACATTTTAATGTTGAAACGATTTATTCAGCAAACGATCAAGTTTTTAGCAGCAATCGATGGCTTAAGAGCAGAAGAATGTTTTGAGGAAATATCGGCCCATCAATGGCGCAATGGCTCCAGCATGTTCCCTTGTGACGGCTTCAAAGTTGTTAATTATATCCTCCATCACAATTTGTAGGGCTGGTTCTGAAAAAATAAACATATGTAAGAGAAGTTACCCTATTAGCAATACTAAAACAAGTACTAAATTAAATCTGACATCCGAATATAAAAGTGATCATCGCTTTTCCGCGAAGCAGAGAAGGCCATTTTTGACACCGAGTTACTTCGTTGTCCATTTTGCTACAATTCCAACACAGTATATTTGAACAAATATATACGCAAGCATGTATAATTCTAAGTTTTTCATTTTTTTTTATTTTTATACAAATTTTACTTTCTTTTTTATATCATTTTAGCTTCTTTTATTATGTAATTTAACTATATTTTTCTTACATTGCCTTTTTAATGGGACACGTCGGTATTGCTGATTGTTACCTGGGAATTAAATGAACTATCTCTTGATGTTGACCTATTTTGCACCAGCATTACCATCATAAAGCGATTAATGACGCAAAATTATTTAAATTCCTTGTGATATGTACGTACCTACGTAATATAAAATTATTATATAATTAAATAACTATTCCTCGATCTTTTTTTGCCTATGTTTTTGTTTGTTAACATTTTATCTGTGGAGATTTGTTAATAGCATAGGACTATCTATCATACCTCTATATTGTATACTTTTGTCTGTAAATCCTATCCTTCCTAAGAAAATAAAATAAATAAAAAAATACTTCTCACACTAAGGGGCAACCCGTGTGAGAATTATATGTCATTATCATTATGTAGTGTCATAATTTATGCCAATAAACAATTTTACGTGACAACGTCTTATAAATTGGTTTGCCGGGTGACACTTCAAGAAACTGCGTTACGCTCCGCTCACGTTATGCGCTCACAATGAGAGCGAGTGAGGCACGCGTCCCTTCCACTCGGGCATGGTTAGCCCGCCTAAGAGCGAGGGAGTCAGACATAATTTTATCCTTCTTCCTACTGTACGAATAAATATTCACATTAAAATTATTTTACCACTCAAAGTCGTTGTTACGTAAAACTTTCGCCCGTATACCGACTTATACGGGCAACCAATTTTTTTTTTATTTTATATATATTTATTAATTTCATTTACTTTAGTCTAGTAGCTTTTAAATGATAACCACGCGAAAATTTCAAATATTGTCCGACCGTCTGACAAACCGATCAAAGTCTAAAAGCAAAGCTTGCAGACGAAGAAACACAAAATTTAGAACACATTTGCGGGGATTATATCGATTGGCAACTATAAGACACGCTCATCTCAATAGAAACTAAAAGCGTGAATATATGTCTGTATGTTTAGATCAGTAGCCGTGTAGTGTCGGCTTAGAATAACACTACCCCATTTCTACCCGTAGGTGATCGTAAAAGGCGACTAAGGGTATAGGGGCTTTTGAAGTAATTTTTGTTGGAGACCCGTCACCAACAATTATTTATTATTACCATATTTTCCCCACTCAACTTCCAAAAGTGGCTTAGGAGTTTCTCATTTCAAAGTTTTGGCTACCCCGTTAAGGGACTTACAGCCGTGAGTATATGTATGTATGTATGTATGTTTAGATCAGTGTAAATGTTTGATCTGGTTTTTGTAAATAATGTACTCACCATTACTAGTCTCCAAGCATCCATAGTCGATAATGGGATCAATAAACTGGCTGACGGTTCCAGAATTTTTTATGTTTATTTTTGGCGCCCCGTAGAAAATAGTCGTTAAGTTAAATGAAGCTGAAAATTCAAAAGTTACATGCATTAATCAAACTCAAACGATCAGGCCGTGCATCCCCAAAGGGGTTGACAGAGGTACTAATACTTGTGAACATCACTTGACTTTATCGTTCAGAATGCCCACGTTTTGCATGGACAGTTTGCTCACGTGATAGGGGACAGGCCTATCGCCGTTTGTACGAATACACTGTCACATGACAAAGGACAACTTAGCCAAGTAGGTTTTTCTCACGATTTTTTCCTTCAACCGTTAACAACCATGATAATTAACCACACATATGACTTTAGAAAAGACTAATTGGTGTAGGCCCGACCTGGGAATTGAACTCTCATCGTCTGCAAGGTAAACAGTGTTCTACCGCTAGTGAGCCATGCATACTCCCACTGAGGTTGCCATAGAAAAATGATGGCCTTTATGGAGTGTTATGGAGTTTATGGAGTTATTTTGTTGGTTACGATTGCAAAGTGCCCAAAAGAGAGCAATTCTGAAACGATCGATTTGAAAATAATTTGGGGTTGTCCAAGAGTAGATACTTATTTGTAACTGAGGTGATAAAATTATTATACATACATACACATAGATATATTCACGGCTGTCAATCAAAAAAGGGTTCAACCAACCAGAGCTTCATTGCTTGATACTCCTCCGCCACATTTGGAAGTTGTTAGAGGAAAAGATCATAGAAATAAAGTATCGTTAAATACCCTATATCCTTATTCGCATCTAACGACACCCGGGGGTAGGAAAGGCTAAGCTAGCTGGCACTACGCGCCATACTTTTATTTTATACTTTTAGATTGTACTTACTGATAATCGAGATATCGGTCAAAACAGTTTTCGGTTCGTGTCCTATTATATAGTGAGTAACTTTCGATGGTGCTGTCATCTTGAGGTCTTTGAAGGAGAAGGTCAAGTAAGTAAGGTTGTTCCTCACATCGATTCTGTGAAAAAAAAAAGATGTAAAAATGTCGAAAACTGATACAAAACTTAGTATTGAAGTTGGTTGTAAGAGAAGTTACATATTTACTATTTACAGCTTTTGTACAAAACACCAGTGTCAAGCACGTTGCGTTTTTAAGAGTATACTCGTATTTTTGTTTTTATTAGTGAAAAGGGAAAGAACAACCTGCGAGTAAAAGTTTAGATGCTTTTCCTAATTTAACTTCTAAAAGTGGCTTTAACATTTCCAATTCGAAGCTCTTACAAGCCCTTTTTTGGTTTGGAGGATATATAAAAACCGATATATTGGGCCGTGTAGTGCCGGCTTAGAAAGTCACTACCCATTTCTGCTCACAGGTGTCGTAAGAGGCTACTAAGGGTATGGGGTTTTTTAAAGCGGTTTTCGAGCGTTGTGGTTGGACACTGGTCACCAACAATTATTTATTATTACCATCTTTTCCCCACTCAACTTCCAAAAATGGCTGAAGAATTTCTTATTCCAAAGCTCTGGATACCCGTTTTAGGGATTTATAGCCGTGAGTATAATGTAAGTATGTTTATAAACCGATTAGTTCGAACCGATACGATATGGAGTGCTTTCATGTGGGATATTTTCACTCGCCGTAAATAATTTACATGAGCGAACCAAACATTTCCATCAATTATTCATACATGTAACTTTAAAGAAAATCGCATATAATAGAAAATACATACATACATACATAAACTCACGGCTGTTAATCCCATGAAGGGGTAGCCAGAGCTAGGGAATTAGAAATTCCTCAGCCACTTTTGGAAGTTGCGTGGGGAAAAGATGGTGAAATAAAGGTTTTTGGTGATGGGTCTCCAACCGCATCGCCCAAAAGTCCCTTAAAAGCCCCAATACCGTTAGTCGCCTCTTACGTACACCCACCGGAAGAAATGGGGTAGTGCTATTCTAAGCCGACACTACACAGATAATAGAAAATACCATGAAGGATACATTAATTTTAAATAGAGAATACGCTTAAATACATGCATGTTGAATTTAACAGCTGTAAACAAAACTCGTGAAGGTTTGCCAGGACCATACTACAAAGCGATGGATAACACCCACCTTACAGCCATCAGGAACGAATGGTGTGAGTTAATGCAAGTATGTACTTAGTTTTAATTTGTAGTGTCGGCTTAGAATGATATTACCCTATTTCTTCCCGTGGGTGTTCGAAAGAGGCGGCTAAGGGTATTGGGGCTTTTTAAGAGTTTTTGGGCGGTGCGGTTGGAGACCCAACACCAACAACCTGTATTTTGCCATCTTTTCCCCTCTCAACTACCTCAAGTGGCTGAGCAATTTCTTATTCCGAAGCGTTGGCTACCTCTTCAAGGAATTTATAGCCGTGAGAATAACTATGCGTGAATGTATGTTAGTTTAATGAAAACCGTATATAATAGGAAATACCATGAAGGATACATAAATATTAGATAAAGATTATATTGCTGTGTAGTGTCGGCTTAGAATAGCACTACCACATTTCTTCCGGTGGGTGTACGTAAAAGGCGAATAACGGTATTGGGGCTTTTAAGGGCTTTTCGGGCGATGCGGTTGGAGACCCATCACCAACATCCATTATTTTTACTACTTTTCCCCACTCACATTTCCAAAAGTGGCTGAGGATTTTTTAATTCCTTAGCTCTGGCTACCCTTTCTAGGGATTTACAGCCCTGAGTATATGTATGTATTTATGTAAAGAATATACAAAAAGACATGCATGATGAAATTAACAACTTAAATATGACATACATACATGCATATACTCACGGCCATATATCCAAAAAAGGGGTAGCGAAAGCTCTAGAGCTAGAAACTTCTAGCCACATTTGGAAATTGATCTTGTCCCCCAAGAGGGTTTAAATTAAGTTTCGTTGGTGATAGGTCTCCAACCGCGTCGCCCTAAAACCAATTAATAAGAGCCCCTCACCCTTAGTTGCCTCTTACGACACCCGTGGGTAGTGAAGTAAAGGGTTAGTGTCATTGTAAGCCAGCACTACACGGCTAAATACTAACAAATATTCTGTAATGCTAAAAGGCTGGCGTCCGAAGTATAAAGAATAAAAGAGCATGTATGAAAAGATTGCCGGATGTAAACGAAGCTAGAGAGGTTTGTAAGGATCGTACGAAGTGGCGATCAATAGTCTCTGCCTACCCCAATGGGAACTAATGGCGTGAGTATATGTATGTATGTATGTATGTATTCTGTAATGCTTACTGGAAAGATTCAATCTTCGCGGACTTCAAGTTCTCCACCGTCAATGTTTCATGCTGTATCTGGGTATTGGCTGAGTGTAGGGGCACAAAAACGTTGGAGAGAACCAAAGTGTCTTTAAGTGGTAGAGCTCGAGGAGCCACGCATGTCGGGTCGCTGTAGAGGAAGAAGTTTCTGATGCAGTTCAGAACATTTCTAGTACATGGTTTTACGATCCTTGCCTGTCGAGATTCTGGAACAATAAAAAATGTTTCAATAAATCTTTTAATTCATTCTGTGGTTTAACTGTGCAGTGGTTTATTTAGTCTAACCTATTTCATACATTATACTATATATATTGCCGTGTAGTGTCGGCTTAGAATAGCACTACCCGGTTTCTATCGAAGGGTGTACGTAAGAGGCGACTAACGGTACTGGGACTTTTAAGGGATTTTTGGGCGATGCGGTTGGAGACCCATCACCAACAACCTTTACTTTTACCATCTTTCCCCCACTCACATTTCCAAAAGTGGCTGAGGAATTTCTAATTCCTTAGCTCTGGCTACCCCTTCTAGGGATTTTTAGCCGTGAGTATATGTTATGTTATGTTATACTATATTATTTTCTTCCAGCGGATGCTACCAAAAGTGACTTACGCCCGATTTCTGAATTGAGTATTCCAGCTGAGAACAACTTAAGTATCGTTCTGTGATACTTAAGTTGTTCTCAGCTGGAATACTCAATTCAGAAATCGGGCGTTAGGGTTTTGAGGCTTCGAAGTGATTGTTGTTATATGAATGATTGTAAATAAATAAATAACGAATTAAAGAGTGTAACACAGTATTATTCCGTTTTGCAAATATTTTAAAAAGTGGCAGTCGTAGTGTCTGCCTACCACAAGGGGGACACCTTGTCACGGGAGTATATATATGTATATGTCTAAGTTACAATACAATTTAGTTTAGCATATAATTTTGTGATTTCGATGACGATCTAAACAAGCGACAGAGGTAATTGATGCGTAATCTTAGGGCAGAAACTGCGTTACGCGTGTGTACGTCGCGGGTCGGGTCAGATTACGCTGGTCGCTTTATAGTTGAATGGGCATTGACCACTATCAGTAGACCTCACACGCCGGCCGTTCATTCCGTCCACGCGTGTTTAGAAGAGCAGTCAATTTACATTGGTCAGTGCCTAATCAGCTATGAAGCGGCCAGCTTAGTTGACCCGACTCGCGACGGGCACACGCGTAACGCAGTTTCTGCCCTTAAGTGGGTATGACACCACATGATACAAGGAGTACATTAAGAAGGGGAACTGTAGTGTAGTGTGATAAATAAAACACTGTTTATTACTAATTACCAACGAGGAACTCTTATTAGAAAACAGAAAATCTACTAAGGAAAGATTTATTTATATTTATTTTCATGATTTTTATTAACTCTTAATAAAAAAAAAATTGTGACTTGAAAGGTTGAACAATTTAGGAAAGAAGTAAAAAAAGAATAGTTCTTCTTTACTAAGGGATTTAAATAGCTCATGTAATACCAACTTAAAATTATTATATTTGTTAGCCTTATTCAACTCAAACGTTTTTGCCGTATATCTCCGAAGGGGTTGGCAGAGGTACTTCTAAACATCACGTGACATTGTCACCTGGTTGCTTTTGCTTGGACAGTGTACTCACGTGATAGGGGGCAGGCCTATCACCGTTTTGTACGAATACGCTTTCACATGACAAAGTACAACTTAGCCATGTGAGTTTCCTCACGATATCCTCCCTCACCGTTAACAACCATGATAAATTAACCACACATATGACTTTAGAAAAGAGAAATTGGCATAGGCCCGACCCGGGATTTGAACTCTCATCGTCTGCACGATAAACGTTCTGTCCACTGAGATATCACGGTTGTTTTTGGTTGGTTGGCTTACCTGGACAATTATCTCCATTAACAACAGCTAGTGTCAGTACTAGTAATATAACAAGAAACTTCATTTTCCAAATTGATGTAAGTTGTATCGATAAATGTAAACTGTTTGGTGACTGAAGTATTTAGAGAAACACCCAACTTAAATACTAAGTGGTTTATGCATCGTTACTGAAAAAATAATTTCAGAGATCCGCATGGTTATTCAAGCAAACAAAACGAATAATTAATATTTCACTTGAACTAAACTAACATTTATTTTACAACAATGTGCTGTGTAGTGTCGGCTTAGAATAGCACTACCCCATTTCGTCCGGTGGGTGTACGTAAGAGGCGACTAACGGTATTGGGGCTTCTAAGGGATTTGTGGGCGTTGAGGTTGGAGACCCATCACCAAAAACCTTTTTTTTACCATCTTTTCCCCACTAAAATTTCCAAAAGTGGCTGAGGAATTTCTAATTCCTTAGCTCTGGCTACCCCATCTAGGGATTTATAGCCGTGAGTATATGTATGCATATGTATGTTATTTTACAACATTTTCTTCAGTAAACTTCCAGAAGTGGCTGAAGAGTTTTCTGATTCCGAAGCCCTGGCTACCATTTGAGGGATTATTAGCCGTGAGTTTATGTATGTAAACTATTTCATATATGGTTTGCTTATTGAATGGGAAGCACATATTTTTCTATTAGAATTGAACGAGTATATTAATAAATAAATAACTAGAATATTAATTATTTATTTTCTATGTCATACACTGACAAGTGACCGAAAATGAAATTAAAAAGAAACTCTTAGAATTACTACAAATCTTATGTATGTTATTGTGTGGATAAGCCTCCCAAAATATGGACCATTTACCGTAGTACCCACGTTTTGCTTGAACAGTGTACTCACGTGGTATGGGGCAGGCCTATCGCCGTTTGGTACGAATACACTGTCACATGACTAAGCACAACTCAGCCATGTGGGATTTCTCACGTTGTTTTGTCTCACCGTTAACAACCTTGATGAATTAACCACACACATATATATTTTTTAGAAAAGACCATTTAGTGTAGGCCTGACCTGGGTCTTTAATCCTTTCTCTCCTCTGCACGATAAGCGGTGTTCTACCCACCAAGCTACCACGGTTGCTTACAAATAAAAGTATGTTAAAAAAACGACGACGTGATAGCACAATGGGTAGAACACCGGTTATCGTGCAAACGACTAGTGTTCAAATCCCGGGTCGGGCCTTCACCAATTTGTCTTTTCTAAAGACATATGTGTGGTTCATTTATCACGGTTGTTAACGGTGAGGGAAACATCGTGAGGAAACCCACATGACTGAGTTGTACTTAGTCTTGTGACAGTGTATTCGTACAAAACGGCGATAGGCCTGCCCCCTATCACGTGGGTACTCTGAACACTAGGTGACAATGTCACGTGATGTTCAGAAGTATTAGTACCTCTGCCAACCCCTTCGGGGATATTCGGCGTGAACGTTTATGTTATGTTATGTTAAAAAAACGAATCTACAGAACCACAAAAGCTATTTCACATTCAAGGAAGATCGAATTTAAAGTAAAATATGCTGCTACATATTTCCATATTGTTTACAACAGCACTGTGAGCCTCTATTTCTATTATAAAAACATAAGCGTGCATTATTGATATATGCAAATAAAACTTAGCTTTTGTTCACGGGGAACCGACAAATTTAATGTTCAAGTGTGGCATTTGGTGGGTGAAATTAATGAGGATGACTAAATAGTGACATAAGACGCGGTTTTGACTTAAAACTATGTTTTTATCCGACATTTTGAGGGCACGTAAAGGCGTCGCTCTATCTGTCCCGCTGTTAATCTCCTAAGGGATGAGATATTTACTAATACACCTAAACATAACGTAGTTTTTTTTTGTATTCAGTTCAGAGCATAGACTGAGAGGAAGAACTGGAAGAGCGGAAAAATTTTAGCTACTCTCAGACGGTCCGGTTTGAACAAACAGAAACAGTAGAAGTAATAGGTATTAGTACCTCTACCAACCCCTTTTGGGATATACGGCAAAATCGTTTGAGTCTTTCAAAGCTTAAAAAAAATTTGGTACCGTATAAATTATTCTACTTAATTAACGTGATAAGGGTAAAATGTGACCTTTTAGAATTTAAGTACGGAAGAGATGTAAAAAGAAAAAAAAACGTGGTGTTCCCCACCCAAACGTGGTGGGGAATCCAACCATTATATCACTATCTATCACATTTTTCAGCTACAAAGTGAAATGACGTTTTGTTATCTACCTCTATTTAATGGCGTGATTGATTACATATTAGACTTAATATTTACTTAAAATGTTATTGTGAAATGAAATATTATTGGAAGGATTATACCCTGTCAAGAAACAATCCTATTAATATTATAATAAGTATAATATATAATAATATAATTATAAGTTTGTACACAATGTATATGAATGAAATTTAGCAAAATGCTAGATAATGACCCAAATTAACAAGTAGGATACTTTTGATCCCGGAAATAATGGCCAATTAAAAATTTTCACGCCTGATTGGACTAAAAGTACCGGAAAAAACGCCTGAAGTTTTGTCATATACTAATTTGACAGTACGAAGTCTTCTGGAAAGGAAATATACTAGGTTGGCATGGGACCGTCGGATGCCAATCAAAGGAGCGAGCAATTGCCTGATTCTCAGATATTACTTATCGTCGAACGATTTATTCTTCAAATATCTCAACACGCGTTGCTATGCAATTTGTTATGATTCTTTGAATATACCTGTTGGTTTACCTAAACGCGTGATTGATTTTACACAAAACTGCAAAGGAGTTAGAGTCCTGATTTTGGAAAACTCAAATTGTTAATAATTTTTATTGTTGAAAAAACACATACATATGCGTTTATATAAATTCTATTTTCACGCGCTGGCATTGTTTACGTAATTTTTCCATAGACTGACATTGTAATTTTTTAATGGTGATTATTCCTCCGTGGTACATCCGATTTTTATCAAAATTGACATAAACCATCTAGACATGGTCCTTGAACACCGTGAATTTCAGGGTTCTGAGTTGAGCCGTTTGGGAGGAGTACGATCACAACGAAATGCAAAAGTCGGGGGTAAATGGAGCTTCGCTCCAACAAAGTACACGCTCATCACGAAGAATAACTGAGTCTTACTTACTAATAACATACATACATATACTCATGGCTATAAATCCCTAAAAGAGGTAGCCAGAGCTGAGAAATTAGAAATTCCTCAGCCACTTTTGGAAGTTGAATGGGGAAAAGATGTAGAATAAAGGCAAGAAACTCTTATGTATGTTATTGTGTGGATAAGCCTCCCAAAATATGGACCATTTACCATAGTACCCACGTTTTGCTTGGACAGTGTACTCACGTGGTATGGGGCAGGCCTATCGCCGTTTGGTAGGAATACACTGTCACATGACTAAGTACAACTCAGCCATGTGGGTTTTCTCACGTTGTGATGTCTCTCCGTTAACAACCTTGATGAATTAACCACACATATGTTTTTTTTTTAGAAAAGACCATTTAGTGTAGGCCTGACCTGGGACTTGAATCTTTTCTCTCCTCTGCACGATAAGCAGTGTTCTACCCACTAAGCTACCACGGTTGCTTACAAATAAAAGTATGTTAAAAAACGACGAACTGATAGCTCAATGGGTAGAACACCGGTTATCATGCAAACGACTAGTGTTCAAATCCCGGGTCGGGCCTTCACCAATTTGTCTTTTCTAAAGACATATGTGTGGTTAATTTATCACGGTTGTTAACGGTGAGGGAAAACATCGTGAGGAAACCCACATGACTGAGTTGTCCTTAGTCTTGTGACAGTGTATTCATACAAAACGCGATAGGCTTGCCCCCTATCAAGTGAGTAGGTGACAATGTCACGTGATGTTCAGAAGTATTAGTACCTCAGCCAACCCTTTCGGGGATATTCGGCGTGAACGTTTATGTTATGTTATGTTAAAAAAAAGAATCTACAGAACCACAAAAGCTATTTCACATTCAAGGAAGATCGAATTTAAAGTAAAATATGCTGATACATATTTACATATTGTTTACAACAGCACTGTGAGGCTTTATTTCTATTGTAAAAACATAAGCGTGCATTATTGATATATGCAAATAAAACTTAGCTTTTGTTCACGGGGAACCGACAAATTTAATGTTGAAGTGTGGCATTTGGTGGGTGAAATTAATGAGGATGACTAAATAGTGACATAAGACGCGGTTTTGACGTAAAACTATGTATTTGTTCGTGATTTTGCGGGCACGTAAAGGCGTTGATCACTATATCAGTCCCGCTACTAACCTCCTAAGGGGTGGGAGAGTTACTTATACTCTTGAACATCACGTGGGCTTTTTGTATTTAGTTTGGAGCATAGACTTAGAGGAAGAACTCGGACCGTGCTTTGAACAAACAAAAACCCTACCTGCTGTTTAGAAGTATGAATACCTCTACCAACCCCTTTTGGGATATACGGCGTAATAGTTTAGTCTTTAAGAGCTTGATATTTTTGGTACTGTATAAATTATTCTACTTAATTGGCGTGTAAGATTAAAAGTCTGTCTGTCACATTTTTAAAGTACAAAGATAGGTGACGTTTTATTATCTTCCCCTATTTGAGATGAATGACGGAATCCAGAAAAAAAAGTATTTAAAAGAGTCATAAAAGTTTATTAATCAATAGGTCCTGGAAAGGAAAGGAATAACTGAGTCTTAGTTGGTCAAACCCAACTTAGCTATGTCGGTTTCCTAACCATGTTATCCCGCGCCATTAACAATCTTGACAAATTCATAACACATGTGACTAAAAAACAACACATACGTTAGGCCTGTCTCAGGAATTGAACTTTTTTCCTTTGCATGATATTCGATGGTGTTCCCATTGAGCTATCAAGAGTGTTTGATTATCAATTTAACTAACAGTGTATTCGTACAAAGTTACTATAGGCCTACTCCCTATCACGTGAGTACACTGTCCAAGAAAAACGTGGGTACTCTGAACACCAGGTGACAATATCACGTGATGTTCAGCTATATTAGTATCTCTGCCCAACCGGGCATTTAATAATTTAACTGGACATTCAATCTCTTTACCAGATAGAAACAAGATTAAACACAAAATTAGATGCTCAGAAACGAAATAAGTTGTAGTACGGTGAGCCCCGAAGCTTTATCCCAAGTGTAAGCACATTAAGCTCGACCACTAATTAGGTGTTAAATCACGGAACTATGTAAATCTTGGTCCGGTTCCGGGCTGATGTTAATTTAGATGTGCATGTTATTTATACTTGGAAAGGTTTCGCACCTTTAGGTTTATTCAACAAATAGTGATCTGTCTCGGTCTCGAAGTATAGTTATATTTTGCACGCTACAATTAATACTAACATATTTTACTTCTTAAGGTGGAGGGTTTCCGATGGCGCAACATTTCTAAAATTTTTGAGCGGTTTCGGTGACCCTTCAAACGAATAAAAAAAAACAAACTCTTGCTCATAATAAAACTTGTAATACAAGTGGGTTGCCAATTAAAGTGGTATAAGTTTCGATGTTTAAAATCGGTTAAGTTGTTTTAGATAAGGACAAACAAGCACGCAAACATATGTTTTCTCTTTATAATGAGTATTGAATATATATAGTAAATACTTGCTGAACCGGCTAACATTATTGGTAGAACATGATGAAATTCTAAGTCCAAGAATCACGCAATAAGCATGAAATTTTAATTCGTATTGCTTAAGATTATATTGTATAAGCCGTAGCTAAATCACAATGGGACAGTATCTAAAATAATTTTTCACAGTTTTTTTTTAATTTCCGCCTTATTTTAAATAACACAAGTACATAATTATGTATGTATGTAATATCATAGTAAAAGAGGCAAAGAGGCAATCGCATAAGAGGGTCCTTCCTACCTAATCAAACAGTTGAGAGATACAGTCAAAATAATTGTTTTTGGTTTGAAGAGCAGATCTCTTAAAATAATTCTAGGAGACGAGATGAAGTAGTACTATTGTGAAACAAGTTTAATATAATTTCCATGTAAATTAAACAAAATGGAGTATAATATTACAAGATCAATTAATAATTTTAAAATCTGATAAAGACCAATACGTGAGGTTGGATATTCGTTTAATAAATTATTCTGTTTAACATAAAACGTTCTCGCTGCCTGGATCGCAAAACAGTTATATTTTTAACCTCATGTGGGGATAATTACTAATAAATAATGAATAAGTAAAGGAAAGAAAAATTTCGATACGGGCGGGAATTTCCTTTATTTATTCATTATTTATTCGAATTTCTAGAAAAATGTGATTTTAGGTTTTGTGAAAAGAAATAAAAGAGATGTTGTGATGGTTTGGGCACACACAGAGGATGGATGACAGTAAATTGGTGAAAGAGATACATAGAGGCAATGTTGAAGGTAATGCCAGTACACTATTATTAGAATAGTATTATTATATTGTGTGTCGGCGATAGGCCTGCCCCCTATCACGTGAATACACTGTCCATGCAAAACGTACTCTGAACACCAGGTGACAAAGTCACGTGATGTTCAAAAGTATTAGTACCTCTGCCAACCCCTTCGGGGATATTCGGCGTGAACGTTTATGTTATGTTATATGTTATTATATTATTATTTATTTTTATGCCTAGTCCTGAGTATGTACTTATATGTGTGTGAAACGCTATCTGGGTCTGAATTTCGAAGGCTGTGAGATCGAATCCCGCTAAGGACAACCATCATATTATGAAAATCATAAATTGATTCTTAGTTTTGGATAATATTTATACGTGTATTATACATTTCTAAATAGACCTAAGAGTTAGTCAGGTACCCACAAGTCATTATTGTTCTTGGATTGGAGTTTACTTCATATTGTATATAATTTAGATACAGATCAACATAACATTTCTATGCTATTTGAATGCCAAAATAGTTATCCCGGTTATTACAGCTAAATTTTCAAAATAGAAATAGCCAGAGTTTTAGATCTAAAAGAACGATATCTCTACTAAAAGTCTGAGTTAAATATTACCAAAGTAATTATTAATTTTATAACATACATATATATATATATATACTCACGGCTATAAAATCCTAGAAGGGGTAGCCAGAGCTAAGGAACTAGAAGTTCCTCAGCCACTTTTGCTTACACAGCATTTAATTTTATAAATAAAAATAAGTCGCTGGATTAATCTAATGGAACGACTTTCCTTTTTTGACTAGATTATATTTTTTTGTTTTCGTCTCTCCCTAAACAGAATTGAATCCACAGCAATGTAACGAATATGTGAGCTTCGTATAAGTATGTTAGAGGCAGTCCCTTACTGGCACCATATTGTGAGAATGTACAAAGTTCGGAATTAACCCCCGAAAAACTTTCGTGATGTCATTATCAGTCAGAACGGGAAACAACTTCACAATTACACCGAATGGCGATAATCTGAGTAAGTTTCAGTATTTAGATATGAGTAATTTGCTTTTTAGAGCTTGTTCACTATAGGTGAATTAGGGTGGAAGCCATTTAAGTCATTAATCGACGATGCGTCTGGAAAACCGTGATAGCTTATTGGGTAGAACACCGCATATTGTGCAAACGATGACTGTTCAAATTCCGAGTCGGGCCTCTACCAATTAGTCTTTACTGTTATATGTGTGGTTAATTTGTCATAGTTGTTAACGATTAGGGATAACGTCGTCATGAAACCCGCATAGGTAAAGTTATACTTAGACATGTAAGATATACTCGCAATGGGGATGGATTGGTGATGGGTCGCTCAACAATGAAATAAAAATCCCTAATACTGGGGAAAAATAGCTCAGTAATATTCTAAGCCAACACTATGGTATACTATATAGCGATCCTTTTTCATTTCGCGGTCAGAGTCGAGTCGGTTAAAAAAGAAAATCCTTACCATTTGATACGTAAGAACCTTGTTTATCTCGATAAATAAAAACCAACAATAGCCGATAATAAGAACCTTCCTATAAACTGCGGCTTTTGGGAACGTAATCGGCTTATCTGCTCGTATGGAGGATCAACTCTGACAGCTCCCAACTTACAGGCATACGTAATTAAAAAGTTTGTTGATGCACTTTCAATAGTCTCATCGAAAATAGCCCGCAGAGCTGTTCTAATCGAACATATAGTTCACTACGAGATTGAAACATCCCGTGTTTGTCGCATTTTGATGCATATTGCAGGATAGTAGGTGAATGTTATAAAATATTTGTTGTGTAGTGCCGGCTTAGAATAGCACTACCCCATTTCTTCCGGTGGGTGTACGTAAGAGGCGGGATTTTTGGGCGATGCGGTTGGAGACCCATCACCAAAAACCTTTATTTTCACCATCTTTTCCCCACTCAACTTCCAAAAGTGGCTGAGGAGTTTATAATTCCTTAAGGAAATGAAGCCGTGAGTGTATGTATGTATGTATTATAAAATACAACGTAGCATAAAATTAAAAGGTGGCGTAAGAAAGTCAGGCTTTTTTAAGCGGATCTTGCCCCTATTAACTCTCAAATGTGGCTGAGGATATATAGCTCTGAAGCTCTGGCTAACCCTTGCTGTGATTTACGGCTGTGAGTATATGTATGTAAAATCCTATTTCGAGTTATAAAAGAAAATCTCAGAACAATTGAACCAAGCCGAACATTTTTAAAAGGTGGACTGGTGACATAGGCGGAACGAGGCTCCCGGAAAGTGAATAAATATTATTGAATGTGAGAAGCGGAAAATCATTAGTTGTTGACACGTAGGAAAGCCTGGAAATAGCACCAACCATTTTACCTCGTCAATGTTATGAGGCAATAATGTGATCATGGTTTGTCTAAAAATAGTTTAAATTTTGAAACTTTAGAGTTGCATAGAAATTTCTAAGTTCGCAACTTTGGCTTTGAAAGGTGTAAGTTTTAGTTATTAATTTCTTAATTTCTAAGTTAAGGCTATGAAAATCTGCCAGATTGAATTGTTTATCCTTATTAGAAGGAAGAATGATTTGTTTTTCTATTGTGTGCCTGTTTGCTGAGCCATGTCGGCTTAAAATAGCACTCCCCCATTTCTACCCGTGGGTGTCGTAAGAGGCGGCTAAGGGTTAGGGGCTTTTTAAGTTATTTTTGGGTGACGCGGTTGGAGAACGATAACCAAGTTTTTTTATTCACAATTTAGCTTCCAAAAATTGTTAAAGAATTACCTATTCTGAAGCTCTGGCTGCCCCTTTTGGAATTTATAGCCTGTAAAGAATAGGCTTCGAAACTACCCAACCAATTACAAAAAGTTAATTCATCTACAAAAACCTACCACCTTCAGATGAAATAAGGCTCGACATCGTCAAGCTTAATTTCCCAAAGGGTAAGAAGTTATTTAATAATAGTAATATTGCAAACTTAACGCTAATTTATGCAAATTGGTTGTCTACTTGATATTATATCATTTTAAACTAATTGATACTCAACTATTTTATAAGATCTAGAATGAAACTTTGCCTTTTATTTGACGAAAACACCGAAAGTTCACTTAATTGATGAATCAAAATTCTATGACAGTAATATTGTAGGCTATGTAGTATAATGGCAGGCGTATTGCAATCAAATAGTCTACGATACTAGCTAAAAATATAAAAAATACATAAATACACAGTCCAGGAAAAAATGTTATCTCAGCACTTACTTTTGAAAATCGCATTAATTTATCTTTGTATTAGTAAGTCTGCTATCTCCTAGAAACACATTTTAGGGACAATTCGGTATGCAAAGTTTTTTTTTGGTATTTATTAAATATTTTTATTCGATAGCAAACACGAAAATAAAAAACTGATTTGAATATTTTTGATTTACAATGAGTATTTGCAAAGTTATGATTTTTTAAAGATTGTTCAACTTTTGTACTTAATGACGTCATCGATTGCAAATATCACGTAGCGACATGCAAATAAAGCGAAATGTTTAGTAAAAATTTTGTTAATTGCAAAATATTTCACGAATTTGTGATCCCAAATGAAATTATTACGATATTATTCTAAACAAACCTATGATTTTCGATGTTTTATTAAGAAACTGCAAGAACGAATGTCTTAGACATAACGCTGAAGGTCAAATACTGTTACAGTTTTTTGCTAAAATAACGGTCATCTTAGCTCTGTTTGATTTAATTTAAAGGAAAATGTTTTAAAAACATAATATCTCGAAATGGTTTCGTAATCAGCACCACTTTTGTAGAACTTTGCATACCGAATTGTTATGTCATCCATCAGGAGGTTATAAGTTGGCTACAAAGAATTTAGCGGGTTTTTTTTATTTGGATGTTATTAATCTGTGAATTATATATATTTAAATGTATCGTTGAGTATTTTTTCCATGCGGTAATTCAATATTTAAATTACTTTTAAACTAATTTCGTCTGTATACTATTTCCATTACATTACAAACAACGGGCAAAAAATGCTATAATTAAATTGTTATTAGTTAGACAAAATAGAGTCGGTGGGTCAATTGGCAGAGCGTCGAGGCGTATACCCGAGGCCGCGGGTTCGATTCCCGCCTGTGTCGATTTTTTTCTATCCTTTATTTATTCTTTATTTATTAGTAATAATCCCCACATGAGGTTCTCATGAACAAAAAGGTTTAAAGACAAAATAGATTTTAAATCAGCTTGTTACCGTTAAAGGAAGACTAAAAGCTTTCACAACGCTTATTTTGAAAATCGTAATCGAGATACTCCATATCAAAAAGGGCTCTCCAAACCTACAAGTCAGCTCAATTTGGGATTATCCCAGAATGTCCTTTATTTATTCATTATTTATTCGAATTTCTAGAATAAATGTGATTTTAGGTTTTGTGAAAAGAAATAAAAGAGATGTTGTGATGGTTTGGGCACACACAGAGGATGGATGACAGTAAATTGGTGAAAGAGATACATAGAGGCAATGTTGAAGGTAATGCCAGTACACTATTATTAGAATAGTATTATTATATTGTGTGTCGGCGATAGGCCTGCCCCCTATCACGTGAATACACTGTCCATGCAAAACGTACTCTGAACACCAGGTGACAAAGTCACGTGATGTTCAAAAGTATTAGTACCTCTGCCAACCCCTTCGGGGATATTCGGCGTGAACGTTTATGTTATGTTATATGTTATTATATTATTATTTATTTTTATGCCTAGTCCTGAGTATGTACTTATATGTGTGTGAAACGCTATCTGGGTCTGAATTTCGAAGGCTGTGAGATCGAATCCCGCTAAGGACAACCATCATATTATGAAAATCATAAATTGATTCTTAGTTTTGGATAATATTTATACGTGTATTATACATTTCTAAATAGACCTAAGAGTTAGTCAGGTACCACAACAACACAACCACCCAGTCATTATTGTTCTTGGATTGGAGTTTACTTCATATTGTATATAATTAAGATACAGATCAACATAACATTTCTATGCTATTTGAATGCCAAAATAGTTATCATGGTTATTACAGCTAAATTTTCAAAATAGAAATAGCCATTGTTTTAGATCTAAAAGAACGATATCTCTACTAAAAGTCTGAGTTAAACTTTACCAAAGTAATTATTAATTTTATAACATACATATATACATATACTCACGGCTATAAAATCCTAGAAGGGGTAGCCAGAGCTAAGGAACTAGAAGTTCCTCAGCCACTTTTGGAAAGTTGAGTGGGGAAAAGATGGCAAAATTAAGGATGTTGGTGATGGGTCTCCAACCGCATCGCCCAAAAATCCCTTTAAAGCCCCAATACCGTTAATCGCCTCTTAAGAACACCCACCGGCAGAAATGGGGTAGTGTTATTCTAAGCCGACACTACACAGCATTTAGTTTTATAAATAAAAAATACGTCGCTGGATTAATCTAATGGAACGAATTTCCTTTTTTGACTAGATTATATTTTTTTGTTTTCATCTCTCCCTAAACAGAATTGAATCCACAGCAATGTAACGAATATGTGAGCTTCGTTTAAGTATGTTAGAGGCAGTCCCTTACTGGCACCATATTGTGAGAATGTACAAAGTTCGGAATTAACCCCCGAAAAACTTTCGTGATGTCATTATCACTCAGAACGGGAAACAACTTCACAATTACACCGAATGGCGATAATCTGAGTAAGTTTTGGTATTTAAATATGAGTAATTTGCTTTTTAGAGCTGGTTCATCATAGGTAGTAAAATACATTTAAGTAGGGTTGGCTTACAATTGCACTAGCCCATTTCTCACCGCGGTTGACTTTGGGTTTTCGCTGTCATAAGTCACCTTTTATGATGCCCGCGGTGAGACCTTTTAGACAGTTTACAGGTGCTGTGTAGTGTCAGCTTAGAATAGCACTACCCCGTTTCTTCCTGTGGGTGAACGTAAGAGGTGACTAACGGTATTGGGGGCTTTTAAGGGAACATTGGGCGATGCAGTTGGAGACCCATCACCAACAACCTTTATTTTTACCATCTTTTCCCCACTCTACTTGCCAAAAGTGGCCGAGGAACTTCTAGTTCCTCAGCTCTGGCTACCCCTTGTAGGGATTTACAGCCGTGAATATATGATTGTATGTATCACTACAGGTGAATTAGGGTGGAAGCCATTTAAGTCATTAGTCGACGATGCGTCTGGAAAACCGTGATAGCTTATTGGGTAGTCGTGCAAACAATGACTGTTCAAATTCCGAGTCGGGCCTCCACCAATTAGTCTTTACTGTCATATGTGTGGTCAATTTGTCATAGTTGTTAACAGTTACGGATAACATCGTGAAGAAACCCACATAGGTAAAGTTATACTAAGACATGTGGGATATACTCGCAATGGGGAATAGATTGGTGATGGGTCGCTCAACAATGAAATAAAAATCCCTAATACCTCAACGTTACGATACTCATACATACATATACTCAAGGCTATAAATCCCTTGACGGGGTAGCCATAGCTTTGGAATGATAAATTCCTCAGCCACTTTTGGAAGTTGATTGAGGAAAAGATGATAATAATAAACGTTTTTGGTGACGGGTCCCCAACCACATCGCCCATAAAACACTTAAAAAGCTCCTATACCCTTAGTCGCCTCTTACGATCACCCACGGGTAGAAATGGGGTAATGTTATTCTAAGCCGACGCTACACGGCAACGTTACGATACTCGTGGGGAGAAAAATGTAAGTAATATTCTAAGCCAACACTATGATATTTAGCGATCCTTTTTCATTTCGCGGTCAGAGTTGAGTCGGTTAAAAAAAAAATCCTTACCATTTGATACGTAAGATCCTTGTTTATCTCGATAAATAAAAACCAACAATAGCCGATAATAAGAACCTTCCTATAAACTGCGGCTTTTGGGAACGTAATCGGCTTATCTGCTCGTATGGAGGATCAACTCTGACAGCACCGAACTTACAGGCATACGTAATTAAAAAGTTTGTTGATGCACTTTCAATAGTCTCATCGAAAATAGCCCGCAGAGCTGTTTTAATTGAACATAGAGTTCACTACGAGATTGAAACATCCCATGTTTGTCGCATTTTGATGCATATTGCAGGATAGTAGGTGAATATTATAAAATACAACGTAGCATAAACATACATACATACATAATACATAAATTCACGGCTATATTTCCCTAGAAGGGGTAGCCAGAGCTAAGGAATTGTGAATTCCTCAGCCACTTTTGGAAAGTTGAGTGGGGGAAAAGATGGTAAAATAAAGGTTTTTGGTGATGGGTCTCCAAACGCATCGCCCAAAAATCCAATAGAAATCCCCAATACCCTTAGTCGCCCCTTACGACACCCGTGGGTAGAAAGGGGTAGCGTCATTCTAAGCCGGCACTACACGCGTAGCATACAATTTAAACTTAAATGAAACCATTTGCCGCGTAGTGACGGTTTAGTATGTCACTACCCCTTCCTACCCACGGGTGGCGTAAGAAACGACTCAGGCTTTTTTAAGCGGATCTTGTCCCCTATTAACTCCTAAATGTGGCTGAGGATACTTTGGATATTTAGCCGTGTAGTGTTGGCTTAGAATGACACTACCCCATTTCTACCCGTGGGTAATCGTAAGAGGCGACTAAGGGTATGGGGCTTCTTAAGTGATTTTTGGGCGGTGTGGTTGGAGACCCTTCACCAAAAACATTTATTATTACCATCTTTTCCCCAATCAACTTCTAAAAGTGGCTGAGGAATTTCTCATTCCGAAGCTCTGGCTACCCCGTTCAGGGATTTATAGCCGTGAGTATATGAATGAATGAATGAATGATATTTAGCTCTAAAGCTCTGGCTAACCCTTGCTGTGATTTACGGCTGTGAGTATATGTATGTAAAATCCTATTTCGAGTTATGAAAGAAAATCTCAGAACAATTGAACCAAGCAGAACATTTTTAAAGGTGGACTGGCGACATAGGCGGGACGAGGCTCCCGGAAAGTGAATGAATATTATTGAATGTCAGAAGCGGAAAACCATTAGTTGTTGACACGTAAAGGAAAGCCTGGAAATAGCACCAACCATTTTACCTCGTCAATGTTATGAGGCAATAATGTGATCTGGGTTTGTCTAAAAATAGTTTAAATTTTGAAACTTTAGAGTTGCATAGAAATTTCTAATTTCGTAACTTTGGCTATGAAAAGGTAAGGTATTAGTTATTATTTTTCTTAATTTTTAAGTTATAAGTTAAGGCTATGAAAATCTGCTAGATCGAATTATTTATCCCTATTGGAAGGAAGAAAGATTTGTTTTCTATTGTGTGCCTGTTTGCTGAGCCATGTCGGCTTAAAATAACACTCCCTCATTTCTACCCGTGTGTGTTCGTAAGAGGCGGCTAAGGGTTTAGGGGCTTTTTAAGTGATTTTTGGGTGATGCGGTTGGAGAACTATTACCAAGTTTTTTTTCACCATTTAGCTTCCAAAAATGGTTAAAGAATTACCTATTCTGAAGCTCTGGCTGCCCCTTTTAGGGATTTATAGTCGTGAGTATATGTATGTATGTGCCTGTAAAGAAAAGGCTCCGAAAGTACCCAACCAATTGCAAAAAGTTAATTCATCTACAAAAACCTACCACCTTCAGATGAAATAAGGCTCGACATCGTCAAGCTTAATTTCCGAAAGGGTAAGAAGTTACTTAATAATAGTAATATTGCAAACCTAACGCTAATTTATGCAAAGAGGTGGTCTACTTGATATTATATCATTTTAAACTGATTGATATCCAATTATTTCAGAAGACCTAGAATCAAACTTTGCCTTTTATTTGACAAAAAAGGGCAAAATTTGAGTCCTAAAAAGGTTCTACACCGAAAGTTCACTTGATTAATTAATCAAAGTCCTTTGACAATAATATTGTTATAGGCAATGGTAGGCGTGTTGCAATCAAATAGTCCAATATACTAGCTAAAAAAAATGTAAAAATACATAAATACACAGTCCAGGAAAAAAAGGTTATCTCAGTACTTACTTTTAAAAATCACATTATTTTTATCTTTGTATTAGTAAGTCTGCTATCTCCCTAGGAATACATTTTAGGGACGTATGTTATGTTATCCATCAGGAGGTTATAAGTTGGCTACAAAGAATTTAGCGGGTTTTTTTTTATTTGGATATTATTAATCTGTGAATTATATATATTTAAATGTATCGTTGAGTATTTTTTCCATGCGGTAATTCAATATTTTAATTACTTTTAAACTAATTTCGTCTGTATACTATTTCCATTACATTACAAACAACGGGCAAAAATGCTATAATTAAATTGTTATTAGTTAGACAAAATAGATTTTAAATCAGCTTGTTACCGTTAAAGGAAGTCTAAAAGCTTTCACAAAGCTTATTTTGAAAATCGTAATCGAGATACTCCATATCAAAATGGGCTCTCCAAACCTACAAGTCAGCGCAATTTGGGATTATCCCAGAAAAGATTTATCGTATTGTCCCCTTAGTGGTCGCTTCAGCAATTTTCTTAGATGTCCGCCTTGAGTTTATTATGGACACCACCCTAGCTTTATGCGACCTTCTTTTGTAAATTATTGTTTTTTTCTTACAAACCGTTTTAGGGGTTTCACACCAAAAAACTGAAATGAGACCCCTAGGGTTTTTATCTCTGTTCATCTTTCCATCAATCCGTCAGTCACCAGGCTCTGAAAAAAAAATATTTTTACATATAAATAAAGGAAAGAAAAATTTCGACACAGGCGGGAATCGAACCCGCGACCTCGGGTATACGCCCCCGTCGCTATGCCAATTGAGCTACCGTGTCAATGGCTGCCAGCGCAATTCTTCTATCCTTTATTTCTTTTACACGTTTAAGTAGTGTTTGCGTTTCCTACCTCCGAATTTTTATTAATTCGGAAGGCCACTTGTCTACCTTTTCAGATAGAATGCAAATGTTGAGAACGCCTAACTATCACATAAGTTAAATCTTTTTGTTCATGAAAACCTCATGTGGGGATTATTACTAATAAAGCGAGGTCGCGGGTTCGATTCCCGCCTGTGTCGAAATTTGTTTTTCCTTTATTTATTCTTTTTCACATGAGGTTTTCATGAAAAAAAAGATTTGAATTATATTTTTACATATTTAAAAAACAACTTGAAAATTTTGAGAGGTTTCCATACAACAAACCCTATATTTCGCGACATTGGTAACAGCAAACAACAAGTTTTTGAAATATCCACATAATGTTATTTGTATTATTAGTTCAAATAATTACCTTAACAAAAAATAATTAAAACATACATTTATTAACTAAATTTACATACATATATTCACGGCTATAAATCCTGAGAAGGGGTAGCTAGAGCTAAGGAATTAGAAATTCCTCAGCCACTTTTGGAAAGTTGAGTGGGGGAAAAGATGGTAAAGTAAAGGTTTTTTGTGATGGGTCTCCAACCACATCTCCCAAAAATTCCTTAAAAGCCCCAATATCGTTAGTCGCCTTTTACGTACACCCACTGGAAGAAATGGGGTAGTGCTATTTTAAGCCGACACTACACAGCAGGACACACTAACTAAATTTCATGATGTATATTCAACTTTTATGTCAACACAAGCATCAGCTTATTTCTTACTTAGTTTATCATACACGTTAACTTGCTACCGTACTTTAGTCACTGTAATGAGAGTAAAACCCATAAAACCTGTCTGTTTTTTATGCCGTGTAGTGCCGGCATAGAATGTCGCTACCCCTTTCTACCCACGGGTGTCACAAGAGGCGACTAAGGGTATTAGGGATTTTTATTGGATTTTTGGGCGATGCGGTTGGAGACACATCACCAAAAACCTTTATTTTTACCATCTTTTCCCCACTCAACTTCCAAAAGTGGCTGAGGAATTTATAATTCCTTAGCTCTGGTTACCCCTTCTAGGGAAATATAGCCGTGAGTGTATGTATGTATGTATGTTTTGTACGAAAAATATCAGTCTCTCAATCCTCTTTAGCATTTAAATTGACTGTACCGAAATCTGAGGTGTACAAATAAACGATTTCGGTTTAAAAGAATAAATGGAAATAAAATCTAACGTATTTTCTTTTACAAGCACACGCTGTGATCAACAAAGAACGACAGGGACAATAAAAAATAATGGCTTCCTTTATCGTAAAGAAAAACCGAAAGAGACAATCTCAAACACAATTATGGAGAACCTTTAAATTTTATTCATCTCAACTTCCGTTTCATGTTTAATTATATGTTTCATGATAAACGAAAACCAACAAAATATAAGACGGGCTGGAATTGTTTACTACGAAAACGTGATACAGTAGTGTTGGCTTAGAATTTCAGTACCCCTTTCTACCAACTGGTATCGTAAGAGTCGACTAAGGGTGTGGGACTTTTTTAAGGGTGTGGTAAGAGGTTTTTGAGCGAAGCTCTTGGAGACCCATCGTCAACGATATTCATTTCTGCCATCTTGTCCCCTATCAATCCCAAATGTGGCTGTGGGGTATTTTTTGGCTCTAAAGCACTGGCTACCCCTTTGTGGGATTTACGATCGCGAGTATATGAATGTATATTTGAACATTTCGTGAAATGATCGATCATTTCATGAAATAGTCACATTTAATGATGTGGCCAACTTAATTTGAACAGATCATGATGTCGTCAACGTTAAACGCGTTTCGTAAATTTCATATAAAAGCCGCGCGTTTAGTTGCCCATAGCGAGAAACGATTTCTTATCATTGATCTGCCCAAACCACATCACGATGTGGCGAATACACAATTGAACATTTAATGAAATTCGACTATTTCATGAAATGATCGATCATTTCATGATGTGTTCAAATTTACGATACGGCCGCGACATATATATAGGAAAAAAATGTTACACTACCACTTTTAAAGCTACAGACGTTTAATGTTTCTTTCTCTTGCTTTTTGTATCGTTTACAACCCCATTTCCCCATAAGTTTATAAGTTTTGCCGAATGTCACCGGCTTAAAGGACACGGGATCCCGAAAAAATATTCGAGTGGTGCGCCAGCTCGAAAGTTCACGAATTTGAAAACTTCCAGTTAGAAAACCGCTGTCCTGAAACACGTTGTATTAGTTAAATATAGGTATACTTCGTAGAAGGTAGAATTTCGGATCGCTTGTATATTGGTTTTGCGACCTGCGGATGCGACATTGTATCGATAGATTATCGTTATCGAGTTCCGGTGAACTGACAGCGCTCACCGGAAGTGGGCACGCGTCATCCTACTTCCGCTTGCCATAACTGTCAGCTATTTGCGTCTAATGACTGATGGTTTGATGCACTAATGAAAGGCAGTTGTGGTTTTCGTGATTGGGTTTGAAGGTTGTGCGGATATTTTTGTGTTTTCATTTGTTACTCATTCCGCACCATGTTATATGGATTCACTACGTGTGTGCAAAAAACCTTCTATCAAAAATAGATTAAGTGACATCCATAAAGGCACAAAACTGTTAAGTACGATAACTAGTTTCAACGAAAATGGCACGTTGGAAACTATGTATTATTGGCACATTAAATTACATAACATAACATAACATAACATAAACGTTCACGCCGAATATCCCCGAAGGGGTTGGCAGAGGTACTAGTACTTCTGAACATCACGTGACTTTGTCACCTGGTGTTCAGAGTACCCACGTTTTGCATGGACAGTGTACTCACGTGATAGGGGGCAGGCCTATCGCCGTTTTGTACGAATACACTATCACATGACTAAGTACAACTGAGCCATGTGGGTTTCCTCACGATGTTTTCCCTCACCGTTAACTACCATTTTAAATTAACCACACATATGTCTTTAGAAAAGAAAAAATTGGTGTAGGCCCGACCCAGGATTTTAACACTAGTCGTTTGCACGATAACCGAGTGTTCTATCCACTGGGCTATCACGGTTATTTTAAATTACATATAGTGCATTAATAACTTTACAGCTCAGTGAGAACACCATCGCTTCTAATGCAGGTCTTAAGTTCAAATCCTGAGTTGGGCTTACACCAATGTGCCTTGCACAAAGTCATAAGTGATTAATTAATCATGGTTTTAATGATGAGCGAAAACATCATTGGGCAATCACATGACTGAGTTATTACATTATATTATCTTGTTATATGACAAAGTTTGTATATAAAACGGCGATGGACTTGCCCCTTATCACGTATGTGCACTGTCCAAGCAAAACGTGGATACTCTGAACACCAGCTGGGCAAGCACGAGCGCAATTTTATCGACACGATAACGGTTAGAATGAGATGGCAGTATACGATACTAAGTAAGTGCGTAAGAGATGGCTGCTTTATCCCACGCGATAACTAGTTTAAACACGGCTCGTGCTTGCCCTTCTGTGACAGTGTTACGTGATGTTCAGATGTAGGTATTCGTACCTCAGCCAACCCATTCGGGGATATACGGAGTAAACAATCGAGTTTGAGTTGAGTTGAAAAGCTGTCGTATTTTATGTTTGGTCAGAAGTTTTAATACCTCTGCCACCCTTTCGAGGATTTTGGAAATTAATACATACATACATATACTCACGGCTATAAATCCCTAGAAGGGGTAGCCAGAGCTAAGGACGTAGAAATTCCTCAGCCACTTTCGGAAAGTTGAGTGGGGCAATGATGGTAAAATAAAGGTTTTTGGTGATGGGTCTCCAACCGCATCGCCCAAAAATCCCTTAAAAGCCCCAATACCGTTGGTCGCCTTTTACGTACACCCACCGGAAGAAATGGGGTAGTGCTATTCTAAGCCGACACTACACAGCAATTAATACATAAAACAAAAACGTAAAATTCGCATCACAACAAAAGCAATTAATAAAAATCGCAAACAGCAATAAAATGAAAGAAGAAGCAGTTAACTATAATATTACTTCTAACTCCACACGTGAGTTCTTAACGAAAAAGTTGGATGGAACTTAATTAGGCAACTTTCTTTTGTAGGGCATTTTGTGGACGTGGATCGTTTACAGGATGTTTCACTGTAGAAAAGAACAGTTAATTTTATTGACATATATACATACATATACTCACGGCTATAAATCCCAAAACGGGGTAGCCAGAGCTTCAGAGCTAGAAACTCCTTAGCCACATTTGAAAGAAGAAAGAAAGAAAAATGTTTATTTGTTGCCAGTCGCACATAAACATGTAAATATTTTTACAAAATAGATTAAGGAAAAAAACATTTAACAATAAAAACAGTGTTGTACTCGCATAATGCGCCAAAACAACAAAATGGCGCTGACTCAGCGTTGTCGTTGTGAGTTTTACCTCACAACACTGATATTCAGTCAGCGCCAGACTTGTAGTGACACACGGACCATACCATACATGAATTTAAATCACTACAGCCAATTTATTGTAAATCATAACAAAAAAAACTAATGAAAAATGATCAGTGCTAAAATATGCTGATTACATAAATACATATACACAAATATAATACAAAAGTATAAAAATAATATATTTTAGTACTTACATACTGAATAAAAATACAAATCATATTATAATCATACATTTGGAAGTTGATAGGGGACAAGATGGTAGAAATGAAATATCGTTGGTGATAGGTCTACAACCACATCGACCAAAAACCACCTTAATAGCCATATCCTTAGTCGCCTGTTACTACACCCTTTGGATAGAAAGAGGTAGTGACATTCTAAACCGACACTACACGGCAAATTATTAACATCACGTGTAAGTGATTTGCAATAAAGTTTCAAAAATAAAGCATGCAATATACACGTGGCTATAAATCTTAAAAAGGTAGAAATTAGAATTTAAAATTACTCAACCATTTATTGAAGTTAAGTGGGGCAAAGATTGTATAATAAAGGGTCTGGTCACGGATTTGAATGTAACCGGATACTGTATGTAAACGAAGCTTTGCCAGGTTCGTTAAAAGTGGCCTTGAAACTCTCTGCTTACCCCAACGGGAAATAATAGCGTGAGAATATTTACGTATGTATGTATGTGAAATAAGTAAAACGCATCAGTTTGAAATTTTGAACTATTTGTATGAAACCACCAATAATAAATATCGCTATGCAGTGCCGGCTTAGAATAGCACTTCCCCATTTTTTCCCATGGGTGATCGTATTATGCATCTAGCGGTATGGGGCTTTTTTAAGTGATTTTTGGGCGAAACGGTTGGAGATCAAAAACTATTATTTTACAATCGTTTCCCCACTCGACATCCAAAAGTGGCTAAGGAAATTCTTTGTCCAAGGCTCTGGCTACCCCTTCAAGGGATTAACAGCTATGAGTAACAATATGTATGTAACTAATCAATACAAATATCAATATAAAATTTCGACATCCCGTATATAAAATTGAGGGTCAGCACTTTGTTCTTAGTTGTGTATTTAATTACAACTTTTGTACATTGTTTTTGTTTTATGCGGGGGTATAAAATAAACATAGTGTTTCTTTTACAACAAAGTATTTATTAGTATTTATTTATCATGGTTGTTAACGGTGAGGGAAAACATCGTGAGGAAACCCACATGGCTGAGTTGTACTTAGTCATGTGGCAGTGTATTCGTACAAAACGGCGATAGGCCTGCCCCCTATCACGTGAGTTCACTGTCTAAGCAAAACGTGGGTACCTTCTCTGGACACTAGATGGCACTGCCATGTGAGTTCAGAAGTATTGGTACCTCTGCCAACCCCTTTAGGGAATAAACGGCGTGAACGTTTATGTTATGGTTTGTTTATTATTTATTACCAACTTACTAAAAGTACCTATACCTACATACTCACGGCAATAAATCCCTAAAAGGGGTAGCCAGAGCTTCAGAATACGAGATACGAGATTCTCCAACTGCATCACCCAAAAATCACATAGAATAACGTTTTAATCGAATAACTTTTATAGCCCAGTGGGTAGAACACCGCCGAAAATGCAGATGGGCGTGGTTTAAAATCCCGGGTCGGGCCTTCACCAGTTTGTATTTTCGAAAGATATAAGTGTGGTTTATTTATCATGGTTGTTAACAGTGAGACAAAACATCCTGAGGAAACCCACATGGCTGAGTAAGTCCTAGACAGCGTACACGTACAATGCGATAAGACTGCACCCTATCACGTTAGTACACTGTCCAAGCAAAACGTGGCTACTCGGAACACGAAGGGCAAGCACGTGTTTAAACTAGTTATCGCGTGGGATAAAGCAGCCATCTCTTACGCACTTACTTAGTGTCGTATACTGCCATCTCATTCCAACCGTTATCGTGTCGATAAAATAGCGCTCGTGCCTGCTATACAGGTGATGTCATGTGATATTCATCAGTAACTGTGTGCCAACTTCTTCGGCAATATACCGCGTGAACGCTTGAGTTGATGTTGAACGAAACTATACTTTTAAATTAAAATAAATAAAATAAAATTGATGGTAATGATTCATACGCACTATGCACTGTGTGCAACGTCCATATTCATTTCCTCGTATACATTGCGGCAACATAATCTGAAGGTAAATAAGCGTAAATATGGCTTTCAGAACGAAAGTCACACTTTTGTCCCTTTTGCCGTGGTGACCCTCGGTCCAAGGGGTTCAGATGCGCGTAGATTTTTTAAGTAAATATCTGCACGCCTAATCAAAACTAGTGGAATCGTAGTGTTGGCACACATTTTGATCAAAGACTAAGCATTGCTGTTTTGAGGGGTAAGAAAGAAAGAAGAAGAAAGAAAAACATTTGTTCGCTGCTACACACTTACAAAGGAAGACACAGCACAAAAATAAGTATATGCAAACACACAGAAAAATAATAATAAAAAGACAATATCATACACACTAATTCCAAGATATGAAAGAAAAAAAAACTCTAGCCGTATTACCTGCGTAGTAGCAACGAATTTGGAAGCTGCCTCAGCATTATCGTTGTGAAGTAAATGAATACCTCACAACACTGATTTTCAGTCAGCCCCAAAATAAATATAAAAATATAAAAGAAAGAAAAGACGTCACAATATCATGATGAAAAAGAGAACTTATAATATAATAGCAATAGAAAGTATAGTATATAAAAACTACACATACAATTATATACTAAAAATATTCATACATAGTAATGCATCTATCCTCTTGGGAACCCTATCCCAAAGCGGCAGTGATATTGAAAATATTTTTCATTTTTGCATCTGATCTAAATATGTTCAATTAGTAAGTTGTTATGTATATTTTTTATTATTTTATGAATACTCACAAACATACTTAATCAACTACTTCTTTGAGACGTTACTCTTTTTTCATTATACCAAATTGCTAATACAACGTCTCAAAAATATCCCTCTTCATTTAATGTTACACGACGTCCATGGTCGAGTGGATAGGTCACTAGCTTCTCTGTCCGGTGGTTGCAGGTTCGATCCCCGCTGAGAGCAACATGTGATGTGATGAGCATAAATGATTGTTTCTTAGTCTTGGATGTTATTTATATGTGTACTATATAATATTAAGTATATCGTTGAGTTAGCATCACATAATACAAGTTTAACTTAGGTTCAAGCTAACTTGCTCTGTGAATAATGTGTCCGTATATTCTTATGAATATAAATATTTTTTAGTTTAAACAATAAGTCACATAATAAAACAGTAAATTAAACTTACCCAAAATCATGTACAACAACACGAATGCTTATATCACGTATTTTTCCACGGTAAAACTGTAACATTTTTCCCCAAAACCCTCGCGCCAATAGACCGGAAATAGTGGCGGTCTATTTACAACTTCCGGCCGGATTTGGCGCGCAAACAATTAATAACTTTTATCGTTTTCCGGTACTCAGTTCTCGGTCAATTAACACCGCTATAAAAAGTCCCGCTTGATTGGGAATCGGGCGCGGAATTGGCCCTGTCGATATATAAGTTTATTGGTCTCGATTAAGAGAACTTTGATTCCAAGCAAGGCTGAGTAAATTAAATAAATATTAAAAAAAAACATTTTAATCCATATTAAGGGTTAGTATTTTACTTATTATCTATATAGACATGATAGTCCAATGGGTAGAACACTCGCCCGTAAACAGACAGGCGTGAGTTAAAATCCCGGGTCGGTCATACACCAATTTGTCTTTTCTAAAGTCATTTGTGTGGTTAATTTATCATGGTTATTAACTGCGAGGGAAAACATCGTGATGAAACCCACATGACAGTGTATTCGTATAAAACGGCGTATAAAACGTACAATATCTATATATACAGGGTGGCTCATTCAAATCGGTCAGTATGGGAAAGTCTGAAACTATAAGACATACGAGGATTTCTCATAAATAAAAGATGTTATTAAAGGAAAGAAAAATTTCGACACTGGCGGGATCGAAATTTTTCTTTCCTTTAATAACATCTTTTATTTATGAGTAATAATCCCCACATGAGGAATTCATGTCAAAAACATTAAATTATACGAGGATTTGTTCTTAGGAACCATGTCACCGATTTTGATAAAAAGAAAAACTGCATTCATACATTTGAAAAAAAAACTGTACCCAGCTCGGGAATCGAACACGGTTGTTTTGAAAAAATAACGTAAGTAACATAAAAGGATGAAGTTTACAAAACCAGCTATGACACCGTTGAAGACCTAAAAGCAGCCATAGAGTCAATTTTAACGCAAATTCACCACATGAAGATACAAAATGCAATAGTAAGATCGTTACCTAAACGTGTTGAAAATTGTATTGAAAAAAATAGTGGTCACTTCGAACACCTACTATTAATTATGTCAAAACAATGCATTTTATTTAGAGTAAAGACATTTACAGCTTAAGATCTACACAATCGATATCAAAATAGAAAAAGTGTAAGTTTATTTTTTCAAAACAACCGGGTTCGATTCCCGAGCTGGGTACAGTTTTTTTTCAAATGTATGAATGCAGTTTTTCTTTTTATCAAAATCGGTGACATGGTTCCTAAGAACAAATTTTTGTATGTCTTATAGTTTCGGACTTTCCCATACTGACCGATTTGAATGAGCCACCCTGTATATATACGTGAAGAATGAAGAACCTAGTAAGAAGGGAGGATTCAAACCTCTCCACAATCATTTTAGGATACAGTTTATTTAAGAATATATACATATACTCAGGCATATACACAGAGACTAACGATCGTCACTTTGTACTACTTTTTTAATGTAGTTGTTAACTGGGGTAATACTCGTATAAGACATCTTTACAAATTAATGATTATTTTATGCCGTGTAGTGTCGGCTTAGAATAGCACTACCCCATTTCTTCCGGTGGGTGTACGTAAGAGGTGACTAACGGTATTGGGGCATTTAAGGGATTTTTTGGGCGATGCGGTTTGAGATCCATCACCAAAAACCTTTATTTTTACCATCTTTTCCCCACTTAACTTTCCAAAAGTGGCTGAGGAATTTATAATTCCTTAGCTCTGGTTACCCCTTCAAGGGAAATATAGCCGTGAGTATATGTATGTATGTATGTTTATTTGGCGTCATGTCTCTACTCTATGCCGTGTAGTACTGGCTTAGTATGTCTTTATCCCTTTCTACACACGGGAGGCTACTAAGGGTGTGGGGCTTTTTAAGTGGTTTTTAAGCGATGCGATTGGAAACCCATCACCAACGATACTTTATTTCTACCATCTTGTTCCCTATCAACTACCAAATGTGGCTGAGAGTATTTAGCTCTAAAGCTCTGGCTACCCCTGTTTGAGATTAATGCAATGAGTATATGTATGTGCTGCTGTGTAGTGTCGGCTTAGAATAGCACTGCCCCATTTCTTCCGGTGGGTGTACGTAAGAGGAGACTAACGGTATTAGGGCTTTTAAGGGATTTTTGGGCGATGCGATTAGAGACCCATCACCAAAAACCTTTATTTCACCACCTTTTCCCCACGCAACTTCCAAAAGTGGCTGAGGAATTTCTAAATCCCTGACTCTGGCTACCCCTTCATGGGATTTGTAGCCGTGAGTATATGTATGTATGTATGTATATGTATGTATGTCATATGCTTTTGTGTTTTGCAATGTGGGAATATTTCAGCTCATCTTAAATTAAATGGAACAACAGCCTTTTAAAGAAATCTTCGTTTCGGTAATTGAAATGGTTTCGGAAATACTTTACGGCTGATCCGTGAAACGACACCGCAATAAATAACGACAGATTACGGACTTTTTGCGTACACCGTCTCTATTTCTTTTATTTGCTAAATTAAAAACTTGTTTGGTTAAAGAATAAAAACCTTTATAAAAAATAGGGCCTAAAAAGGTTTACGAGAATATTTTTTTGTGACATCGTTAAAACTTGAATTAATACATACATACATATACTCACGGCTATAAATCCCTAGAAGAGGTGGCCAGAGCTTAGGAATTAGAATTTCCTCAGCCACTTTTGGAAATGTGAGTGGGGAAAAGATGGTAAAAATAAAGGTTGTTGGTGATGGGTCTCCAACCGCATCGCCCAACAATCCTTTAAAAGCCCCAATACCGTTAGTCGCCTCTTACGTACACCCACCGGAAGAAATGGGGTAGTGCTATTCTAAGCCGACACTACACAGCTATTGTATTAATAATTACATATTATACATACACAGGGTATGGGTAACTATAATAACTTGCTTGTGTGTTGAGTTAAGAACCCATATTACAAGTTTTACTTAGGGGCTCAGTTGAACTATATATAATATGTCAGTATATATTTATTTATTTACTTATGGCTATAAATCCTTTATGTGGGTAAAAAATCACCTAGATCTCTAATTGTTTTTACTGTCAGTTTTAACTGCGTGAATATAATTAATGTTAGAAGCCGTGATAGCTCAGTAAAACACTGCTTATCTCAACTCATTTTTAAAATTATTACATCACTACTCATACCACGTTCTTAAAAACAAATAATTTCGGGAAAAGATCTTAAAAAAGCGACCATATCTAATAATAACATCTAAGATTGCCTTAACGTACTTTTGGTTAAATTTCCAATGCCACTATCACCAAGGATAAAGATAAAGATAAAGATAGAGGTTTGTCAGGATCGTGCGAAGTGGCGATCAATAGTCTCTGCCTACCCCAATGGGAACTAATGGCGTGAGTATATGTATGTATGTATGTACTATCACCAATCTATCTATCTATATTATAGATATTGTTGAATGCAATAAACGATTCAGTATATAGTATATATCTATCTATACTCAAGCCTGAAGATTCAAGAAAGTGTAGCCAGAGTTTCGATCTCAAACATTCTGTGTCTTTAGCAAAGTGTTCTCGACTACGTCACCTAGTCTAAAGTCGGCTCGTACTAAACCTACGGGTAGATATATTTAATACTGTGTGATTCTAAACCGATACTGCGCGGCATACATACATACATACATACATATTCTCACGCCGTTCGTTCCCATTGGGGTTTATTCTTCATACTGCGGACACCTGCCTTTTTGAGCACATTTTCTATTTGATCCAAATGTGTCCTCCGAGGTCGTCCTCTACTAACATTACCTTCCACATTGCCTCTATATATCTCTTTCACCAATTTACTGTCATCCATCCTCTATATGTGCCCAAACCATCTCAATATTCCTTATTTAAAATATACTTTACTACTTTATTTAAAATTGTTTTAAAGATATGATAAATGCACTTACTTGCATAGTTCAAATTAGAACCCTTAGTTTACTAATAACTTACTTTTGATAAATTATAAGTGGCATCATACATCTTTGTGAAATGAGTATTGATTACGTTTTCATTCTCATAAATTTAAATATATGATCACAATAATATATTCAATTTTCATTAGATTTGGTTAACTTAGTAATTTCATTACGGCAGCCAAACCACTTTTTGGGGTAGTTGAAAAAAAATAAGGAATTGTGCAACGTTGAAGCTCCAAAATACTCTTACTAAGTACTTAAAATCTGTATATATATGTAGGTACGTCCATTAAGGAGGTCAAGGCAGTGAATGTTGACAATACCATACACTGCCCTTAAACTGAAACGAATGTAATGACTGATGTACATAGACATAAATAATTCTACCTTGCGCTTATCATGACCGTTGACACGCAAACTGTCACTAACCGGCACATTTACCGTTAACCACTTCGTCTATCCTGCTCTAAGTAACGCATAATTATGAAATAGATAACATTGAGAAGTTCCATCGATAGCTTAACTTAGTTACAGTTGTAGGGAACAAATTACTTATGAGTAATCATGCGCTGATCATTTGTTAGCTACAAAAGTGACAGTCGGTTTGTTGCTCAAAAATGTTTACGTTGAAAATGTGTTCAATAAAACTCTTAGGTAGAAGTGAAAAAATTATGGCTTAGTTATATTAAGAAGTTTGTGTGGTCTTAGTTTTAGTGGAAATAAAAATAGAATATTTGTAAGAAATCAAAAGTGTGCAATGAACGCAAGTAAATAGCTATTATATTTAAAATAATGCACCGCAAGCGACGAAATACATTCATAATAACAGTTGTTATAACTTATGTTACATATTTATGTTTCATCGTTCCTTCCAAACATGAGAAACAAAACATGGAAACACAAGTAATTCCAGAAAATATGAAAGCTATTCTATTTCGGATTGGAAACGAATTCTATCCTTACCAATTATTTGAACATGGTCAAGTATCATTTATAAAAAACGGATGTCGTTTTAATAATTGCTATATAACTTTCAATAACGAAGAATATAATGATAGAATATTTGATGCCGTGGTTTTTAATGGGCGAGATCTACAGGGAATGAACTGTGATGATCTCCCAAAAAAAAATCTTTCCCAGATTTATATTTACATGAATTATGAATCTATGGTATATTATCCAATCTGCCAAGACTGTTTTGATGGTTTTTTCAACTTAACATTTTCATACAAGCTAGATTCTGATGTAGCTATACCATATTATACAATCAAAGAAAAAGATAAGATTGTTGGTCCAAAACTAAATATGCATTGGACTAAATACAACCATAATGATATTGACAAAATAACTAAAACTAAATCCAAGGCCGTAGCATGGTTTGTTTCCAATTGCCATTCGAAAAATGGAAGAGAAAAATATGTTGAAGAGTTGAAAGAAGAATTAAATCAATATAATCTAGATATACATGTGTATGGTGATTGTGGAGATATAAAATGTGCATTAGGAGATAAAAAGTGTGAGGAACTAATAAAAAACTATTTTTTCTATCTTGCATTTGAGAATTCTGATGCCGAGGATTATGTTACTGAAAAAGTGTTAAAAGGTATCAACAACATTGCTGTACCGATAGTTTATGGCGGAGCTAATTATAGCAGGTATTTACATACATATACTCACGGCTGTAATTCCTTAGAAGGGGTAGCCAGAGCCAAGGAATTATAAATTCCTCAGCCACTTTTGGAATTGCGTGGGGAAAAGATGGTGAAATAAAGGTTTTTGGTGATGGGTCTCCAACCGCATCGCCCAAAAATCCCTTAAAAGCCCCTATACCGTTAGTCGCCTCTTACGTACACCCACCGGAAGAAATGGGGTAGTGCTATTCTAAGCCGACACTACACAGCATACAACGACAATACATACCCGTGAATACATATAATCATGCCATTAGTTCCAATTGGGGTGAGCAGAGACTATTAATCGCCACTTTGAACGTTCGTGGCAACCTCTCTTGCTTCATTTACATTTATCAATATTTTGATATATGCCCTTTTATATGATTACGGATAATTTAGGCTGTTAGTTAAATGATATATGTATAGTAATTATCTTTGATAATAATTAAGGCACTCTCATTTCATTTCATTTCATTTATTTTTGCAATCCATAAAGTTGTATACAGCTGTTATATCATTTTACATTAGTATTTATGGACCCTGTGGGGTATAGCAAAAGGGAAGAGAGGATTAAACAATTATCCTTTCAAATCGAGTATTAGAAATGTCAAGTCATAGTAACAATACGATTTATTCCACTTATGTCACAGTAATAATTTAAAAATGTCCAATCTTAATATTTTATTATATATATATATTATTATTATTATTTTTAAGTAAATATTAATAATGTCATTTTTATTTGGTCAAGGCTATTCGAATAAGTCTAATAAAATATAATTTATTTCAATGTTTCGTCGTTTAAGAATTCTTTTACCGAGTAATAGCATTTTTTTATAAGTAGTTTTTTCAACTGTTGGGGAAATTTATCATTTTCAGTTCTTTTGAGTAGGTTGGGCAACTTGTTGTAAACATTTATTGACATTATGTGTGCGTTACACGACTGCATGTGTAGGCGCGTAACCGGCATCTGCAATTTGTTTGGGTGTCTAAGTATATATGGTGTGTCTATATCTTTTCTTTTAGTGTATAAATGTTGATTTTCACGAACGAATTTACAAATTTCTAGGATATATACACCAGTCAAATGTAAGTATGTTATATTTAATGAAATAAGGCCTACAAGAATCCGATTCTGTGATATTTGCAATAATTCTAATTGGTTTTTTTTGCATAATAAATACCTGAGACGAGTGGGTGCTATTTCCCCATAGTATTATGCCGTAGCTCAGCTAGGAGTTCGCATATGCGAAATAAGTGATACGCGCGGTTTCTGTACTCGTTGTTTTCTTTACTTCTAGCAAAGCGTACGTAAAGCTACTTAATTTGGATTTAATTCTACTAACATGGGATTTCCAATCAAGATGGGAGTCAATGTTAATTCCCAATAATGTAGCTTCATTTACTACGTAAATTTTTTCCCCATCATAAGTAAAATCTATGTCAATTTTCTTCTTCTGAGATGTATGAAAAGCTATTAATTTGTTTTTTGCGCATTTATTTCCAAATTATGTTTGTGTAGCCAATTTGTTAGGGTTTCAAATAGTGAGGTCAGTTTATTATTTAAGTCTACATTATTTTGGCAAGGAAGCATTATAGATAAGTTATCAGCAAAGAGTGTTCAGTGAACGTCTTTTATTATTTTAGGAAGGTCGTTTATGTAAATTAAAAACATCAAACACCCGATTACACACCCCTAGGGTATTGATGCTCTCATCGTTTTGAAATCTGATTGAATAGATTCTATTTCTTTGGTTTCCTAGTTGTAATATTCAATTTCGACACATTGTATTCAGTTCTGCAAGTAAGATTTAATTAATTTGAGAGTATTTCCGCGGATTCCTACACCATACAATTTGGTTTCTAATATATCATATTGAGCTTTGTCGTAAGCTTTTTTTAGGTCTATTAGAATACCAATTGTGTATTCCTTATTTGATATAATTTTTATAGCTTCCTGGATATAATTATACACAGCTAAAGCTGTGGACCGGTTTTTCCTAAATCCGTATTGTGCATCGACTAATATTTTGTATTTACTACAAAAAGAGTTAATTCGATTACACAATGCTTTTTCGAATAACTTAGATGAGGTAGGTAGTAAGGCAATGGGTCTATAGTTGTTAGGATTGATTTTAGAGCTTTTCTTATGATTGCATTCATGGCACATCTCGCAGGTGTTGTATTCATACCATAAAATATTTTGTTTTGGTTTCAGATTTTTACCTCCAAGATCATATTTGGATGCCAAATCTATGTCACCTCAAAAACTAGCAAACAAAATATCAAATTTAATCAAATCGCCTAAGCTGTATAGCGAAATGTTTTGGTGGAGATCTCACTATACCTTTCATGAAACTATGGATGAAGATATTGTTTGCTCGCTGTGCTCAGCTGTTAATAATCAAACTTCACTAAAAAGGAACAGATCACATGAAAATTTTCGTAGATGGTGGAATTTCTCGTATGAGAAATACTGTACAACGCATTGGTATAATATATTTTTTTGAAAAATATTGAATTGTGCATCTTTTTCATTTAAATATTTTCTTTCTCCTAAATTTTATTGCATTTATTATACATATTTACTGACAGGGATAGAATTCGCAAAAGATTTATCCAAAGACTACGATGAAAAAAACAGCTACTTTTGAAAATTAACAGATATAGTAAAGGATCTAGGAACTGGGTTTACAATTTCATCACCAAATAATAATAAATGAAACTTTCATTCATTCAGATACTCACGGCTATAAATCCCTTAACGGGGTAGCCAGAGCTTTGGAATGGGAAATTCCTCAGCCAATTTTGGAAGTCGATTGGGGAAAAGATGGTAATAATAAATGTTTTTGGTGACGGGTCAACCACATCGCCCAAAAATCACTTAAAAAGCCCCTATACCCTTAGTCGCCTCTTACGATCACCCACGGGTAGAAATGGGGTAGTGTTATTCTAAGCCGACACTACACGGCAAATGAAACTTGTCAAGTCTTATAGTTGTTACTAAAACAACTTTTGACTTTCGGAAGATGTCTTCCCGTGACCATGATAACTGAAAAGTTTTCGAAACGTCGGGCTTTAAAAAACCATGTAATAACACGCGATTAAAGTATCCGAAAGTCAAAAGTTGTTTTAATTATAATGTGCAATCGTGAAAGTCATAGCAAATACTTTTTTATGGTTGTTATTTATCTCTAGGATTATATATTATTTTAGTAACATGATTAACAAAATATACCACTATCCTCGCTTATATCTGGTTGTTGCAAAGTTGATCATTTAGAAAATACGTCCTTATATTGGGCCTACACCAATTTGTCTTTTCTAAAGACATATGTGTGGTTAATTTATCATGGTTGTTAACGGTGAGGGAAAACATCGTGAGGAAACCCACATGACTGAGTTGTTCTTAGTCATGTGACAGTGTATTCGTACAAAACGGCAACAGGCCTGCCCCCTATCACGTGAGTGAACTGTCCATGCAAAACGTGGGTACTTTGAACACAAGGTGACAAAGTCACGTGATGTTTAGAAGTATTAGTACCTCTGCCAACCCCTTCGGGGATATTCGGCGTAAACGTTTATGTTATGTTATGTTACGTCCTTAGCGGAATAATGTGTGCCCCCACCTATCCAAAACTTAACTGAAGAAAGACAGTTGAGCACAAATATAAGTATAAGCCTGAAAGCTACAAAATTATGTTTCCATTTAAGATTGTAGACATGTTATGTTATAATAAGATTATTTAGAAATCCTTGTAGATTGAGCCCGACCCAAACTTCGCCAGTAATATAAAAAAACAGCATACTTGATAATATATATGGGAAGCGTCAGCTTAGAATAGCACAACCCTAATTCTTCCCGCGGCCAATCGTAAAAGGCGGTTAAGGGTATTAGATCTTTATAAGTGTTTTTGGGCGCTTTTTGCAATCTTTTCCCCACTCAACTTCCAAAAGTGGCTGCGAATATCATTCCAAAGCTCTGGCTACCTCTTCCCGGGATTTATAGCCGTGATTATATGTATGTATATCTCGTACAATGAAATAATAAACAATACAAACCAATACTAATAGATATAAATAACGTAAGTAAAGAAGGCAGTTGAAGTTCGTGTGATGTGGAGTGGCCGAGCGGTGCGTCAGCTTCCGCCGGAAATCACTGTAATGGATGGAAAATGGAACACCCTCTTAGTAGGGTTGGTAAGGGTTTAAAAAGGAAAAATAAGGCTTTTTTTGAAGAGGAAAAGAGTAAGTTTTAAAAGTTTACTTCGATTTGATAATTTTTGAATTGATTGTTGGATGTAGTGGTTCTTTCTATAAGCTTTTATGTCTTCTCAAATTCCAGGCAGTACCTTCTTAGCTAGGGATAATTAATGATGAAGAGTATAATGGAAAGACAATACAGAACCTCTTTCCGATGAATGTGGCTTTGCAAAAGACGTTAAAAAGTTATAAAAAAATCGATGCACCAAAGAGCTTTATCTAGCTATTTATTTTAACGCTAGATAGAAACATGAGATGATACACCATCAAGTTTTAGGGTTCAAAAATTTTTATACAGCCCATTCTCAGGCCTACTGATACATATAATAATATACGAATCAAACAACTCTTAATTTAAATCTTTTTGTTCATGAAAACCTCATGTAGGGATTATTACTAATAAATGAAAAATAAATACAGGAAAGAAAACTCTCCTGTGTCGAAATTTTTCTTTCCTGTATTTATTCTTCATCAAATAACTCTTCCCATCGGACTTGTTACAAAAACAACATAAAAATCTATAATTAAAAAAAAAGTACGAAAATCCCGGAAGAGCCACCCCTAAAGTAAGTCTGCGTCTAATAGATATCTATTACCCGCCACTCCTCTCCGTCAAGTGGACGTAGCCTAGCTCTTCAGCTTCGAGAATAGCCGCCTAAGTAACCGGGGATTTGTACATTTCTTTGATCATACTACCTTTTTGCTGTTGGAGGGCACAACATCCCAAAATTTTTTAATCATTGTTTTTTTTTTTATGTGCTTCTGTTTTTTGTTTTTTTTTATTTTTATTTTTCTGTCTTTAGTTAAATGATATCTTTTTTATTTTTTTTATTTTCTCCATTTAAGTTCTCAAAAAATTTAGTGTTTACTGTTTATACTGGTTTTTTGTAAACTTGCTGTGTGTATTTTGTTAATTTTTGTGCCTTTAATAGCAAAAAAATTACTTTTCTTCTTCTTCTTCTAACTAATATGTGATAATTTGCTTGTGGCTTTGAAGTAATTTTTGACCTTTTTTTTTATTTTTTTAAGCGCAATACACACTGATCCCGCCGGGCCACCGACATTAGCCGGCACACTAACCGGCGGCCCTTATTAAAAGAATTATGTCTAATGTATGTATGTAAACAAGACCGCCGACAATATGTTGCCCGCATATGCCGGTGGCCCGGCGGTTTCAGTGTGTATTGCTCTTTACGACATGAAGTCCTCGTGAAATAAATATTAAACTAGGTAACAAAAATTATGCGTCACAGCTTGAATACAATTTTCTTTAGATCTAGCAGCCCCTTGAGATTATTATATTCGAGGATATTAATCTCAATCTATATAATAATAATATATGCTAATAATATGATAATAATATGCTGTGTAGTGTCGGCATAGAATAGCACTACCCCATTTCTTCCGTTGGGTGTACTAACGGTATTGGGGCTTTTAAGGGATTTTTGGGCGATGCGGTTGGAGACTCATCACCAACAACCTTTATTCTACCATCTTTTCCCCACTCAACTTCCAAAAGTGGCTGAGGAATTTGTAATTCCTTAGCTCTGGCTACCCCTTCTAGGGATTTATAGCCGTGAGTATATGTATGTTTGTATGTATATAATAATAAGTGTGTGTGTAACACACACACTTTTGGAAGCAGAAAGAGTTAGTAATTTGAAATAAAGAATTGTAAGTGGATGTAGCCTAGCTCTTCATGGCCAACGAAGTAACCGGTGATTTGTACATTTCTTTGATCATACTAATATGTGATAGCTTGCTTTTTGCTTTGGAAATCTAGAGGGGTAGTGATTTGAAATAAAGGATTCTCCGTAGTAGATTTCTATCTGTTTCAGGAAGTAAAGTTTTCTGATATTTTATAATTGACCGTAATGTATGTTGATGCGTGTGATGAAAATGAGAATCATTAGAACTTTTGATCGTAAAAAGTCTTTTAGAAGTAGTTATTAATAATCTGAAACGTTTAATAAACTGTGTGATAGATTTGAAACGGATTGCATTTAACTAGAATACTCTACACGTACAATCACAAAATTTAAGCAGGTTTTTATTATTACTCCATATTTTAAACCATATAGTATTAAAATATTTACTTAGGAAAACCAGACTGTCTAAAATTGTATAAGTATTCAATTTCCTTACAAGCTGTTTTTGTATTAGAGTTCTAGTAGTCAGGACAGGATTGAGGAATAGTGCAAAGCCTTGTATTACAACTTTAAAACTAGCTCTTCAGTATAAGGTATTCTGGCTACTCCTTTATGAAATGTGCAGACAGTTTTGTTTATAATTTCGAAACGGATTTTATCAATACAACGTGAAAATACCCGAATCCTGCATCACTAGCATTATGCTTTTGTAAGTAAGTTGTCACGGGAGAAGAGAGATACAGACTAATAAAATAACCTATATCTCTCTCCCTGAATATGGGAGATTTCAGTAACTGAAGGGCCTGCGTTCTTGGAAATGTATCACTTATATTAATTTTTACTTTCTTTACTTTCAAAAGTGGCTGACAAATTATTGTTTTTTTTTTACCCGCGGTTACCCTTTGGGGGTTAAAAATGTGAGTATGAGAGCCTCTGCACACCGTGCCTCCTGTAAAGCCGTCTCAGACGCGTTTATAGCAATACAAACCCGAATCAAAAGCATTATTTTTGCCGAAAACAGCGCGCTGTTAACGCACAACTCATAAAAGCGCGTCGACAGCGCGACAAAAACATCGTGGTGTGCGAAGGCACTGCGAAGGTTGGTTTTAACATTTAATAAAAAACCCATTTTGCATTGACTTAATCTTATATATTAAAACACCAGCTACAGGCATGAAAGTATGTCTTGTTCGGCAAGTGAGATGGCACAACGATGCAGTTAGTTGAGGGCGGCGTTGTGTCGGGAAAATTAAGTATTATAAATTATTTCAGGGATTTATTAAAATACCTATAAAATTATCATCGGTAAAAATAAATTTCAAGTAAGTAAGTATAAACGTAAAATATTTTTTTTGGAATTTTAAACAAAAATATACATTACAAATTTCCTGAATGCAGTACTGGCAAGCTTTCAAGCGTATGTCAGCTTGTTATCAGTGGTACTGGCGCCACCGCTCTTCCAGGAAATGAGATTTTTGTCTGAACTCACGGAGAAAGGCTAAATGAACCTCCTTTTATCGAGCACTGATGGGCTCCCTGCGATATATCCAGTTAACATCGCTTTAGCTTCGATGCACATATGTAGATTACGCGATTTTGTGAAAGAAAAGGTAGGTTTTGATTTGATGTTTTGTTGATGTGATTAACCACCCTTTTTGTTATTTAGCCATGGCGAATTCTCATTTCCGGAACTTAACCTTTATTATAAGGATTAAAATGGTGAGAAAATAGGTTAATACTTTTTATAAAAAAAACTATTTTGCCGTGACTGCGTCTTATAAATCAAAGCGCATCAGCTGCAAGCGCGAAAAAATTTATTTCGTTTTGAAATAGACATTGATTTTATACAACCCGCCGTGATGCCTCAGTGGGTGGACAACCCGCCTATCATGCAGAGAGGCGTAGGTTGAAATCACGAGTCCGGCCATCACCAATATTCATTTTCTAAAGTCATATGTGTGCTTCATTTATCATGATTTTACCGGTGAGAGAAAACAGCGTGAACATTCCCACATAGCTAACTTGTACATACATACATACATATACTCACGGCTATAAATCCCTAGAAGGGGTTGCCAGAGCTAAGGAATTAGAAATTCCTCAGCCACTTTTGGAAGTTGCATGGGGAAAGATGGTGAAATAAAGGTTGTTGGTGATGGGTCTCCAACTGCATCGCCCAAAAATCCCTTAAAAGCCCCAATACCGTTAGTCGCCTCTTACGTACACCCACCGGAAGAAATGCGGTAACTTGTACATAAGTCGTATACACATTATACAGTTGTACGATTACTTTTTCACCTGGCTAAATTGATTTTTTTATAATAAGACAGTGTATTTGCTCAAAACGTCGAAGAAATTGGGTAGTGCTATTCTAAGCCTACACACGCCGTTCATTTGACACGGGACAAATTTCCGAGCGTGCAATCTGCTTCCTTTAGTTTTCAGGAAATAATTTCGGTATGCAAAGTTTTTTTTTTTGGTATTTTATTAAATATTTTTATTCGATAGCAAACACAAAAATAAAAAACTGATTTGAATATTTTTCATTTAAAATGAGTAATTGCAAAGTTATGATTTTTTAAAGATTGTTCAACTTTTGTACTTATTGACGTCATCGATCGAAAATATCACGTAGCGACATGCAAATAAAGCGAAATGTTTAGTAAAAATGTTGCTAATTGCAAAATATTTCACGAATTTGTGATCCCAAATGAAATTATTACGATATTATACTAAACAAACCTATGATTTTCGATATTTTATTAATAAACTGCAAGAACGAATGTCTTTGACATAACGCTGAAGGTCAGATACTGTTACAGTTTTTTGCTAAAATAACGGTCATCTTAGCTTTGTTTGATTTAATTTCAAGAAAATATGTTTTAAAAACATAATATCTCGAAATGGTTTCGTAACCAGCAACACTTTTGTAAAACTTTGCATACCGAATTCGGGTGGTATTATTAGCAGAAGATGGTCACGCAAGACGTTATAGGTAGAGGAGAGCCCGAAATAAGAAAATTAACACACCATGTATTAGAAAAGTTGTGAACGAGAGAAGTTTGTAAAAATCAAAGAGAAACAATGAGAAGAGAAAAGAGTTTTCAGGATCGTACAAAGTAGATATTATAAAGTAAACCGGCATACACATGTGTATGTACTTGCGGCCTGAAATCCCAAAGAAGGCAGTTGGCTGCCTCTGGGTGGCACTGAGTTATAGGTAAGAAATTACTCAGCCGCTTTTGTAAAGTAAGCTAGGAAATTATTGTTAAATAAACTATGATCTTGATCTTCACCCTCATCGCCTCACAATCACTCAAAACCCCAGATACCTTTAGTTGCCTCAAACATCAGTAACAGGAAGAAATTGGTAATACTATTTTAAATAGAACTAATGATGACCAATATTTTTTGTCTCTAAAGGATCATCGCTATGAGGTAATAAAATAAATAAATATATAAATGTACGGACATGAGAGCCCCCAATTAAGTAGAACGTGCATTATGGGATACTAATTCAACGATATAATTAATATTGTATAATACACATGTAAATAACACACAAGACTTATAAAAAAACTTATTTTATGCTCATCACATAAATGTTGCTCTCAGCGGGGATCGAACCCGCAACCTCCGGAACGTGAAGCTAGTCACCTATCGACTCAGCCACAGACGTCGTCAAAAGATAAAGATAGTTTTACCTCAGCTGTACGATTTATTCTAGCTGAACAATCATCGTATCTTTTAAATACAACCGAACGCCTACATAATATTTCTGAATCTCAATAAGAGTGAACTAATATTAGGCGTTAGTGGGTGTCGACAGATTGCGATGTTCAGTTCGACTCCCGTTCGTATTGATATTGCACCGTATTACTTGGCAAAAGCAGCTGTTTGCCATAGACGCTTGAAAATTTAGAGTGGACAATATTGTAACAATCTGAAATTTAACTTCGCAAATTTCAACATTTAAAAGTCGAATTATTATTGATTAATTGTTAACATTTTGAGCATACAATCAGAATTTGATTAAATTACAATATTTACCCAATTCAGAAACGTAATTTTGATTAGTTCATACTTAAATACGGTTTGAGATGCTTTTATAGTTGAATTCTCAGTTATTAAATCGGCCGTTAATTTGATTGCTTCTCCAAACATATACTCACGCCGTTAGTTAGCCATTGGGGTAGGTATAGACTATCGAATAGAAATATGGCTTTATTTATTTAAAAATATGTAATTCATGGGTTTGTTTCAGTATAATATTTTATACATACATACATCATACATATACTCACGGCTATATTTCCCTAGAAGGGGTAGCCAGAGCTAAAGAATTATAAATTCCTCAGCCACTTTTGGAAGTTGAGTGGGGAAAAGATGGTATAAATAAAGGTTTTTGGTGATGGGTCTCCAACGGCATCGCCCAAAAATCCAATAAAAAGCCCTAATACCCTTAGTCGGCCCGTACGACACCCGTGGGTAGAAATGGGTAGCGACATTCTAAGCTGACACTGCACGACAATATACTATAATATAATAATATTTTATATCAAATAAATAATTTACTGAATATATATAGACGTATTATATGTATTTGACCTAGTATTGCCTCCTACCTTACCTTATATGGTGACAATCTTAGGCTATTATAAAATAATCTAAAGGTATATTAAAAAGTTTTTCTATTATTATGCTACTCTTCTACTATTATAAAAAAATTACCACGCCATTTTGAGCAGTTTCCCTTTTGGTAAGTCGGTTCAGTCTTTCAATTGCTAGCTACAGCTAGCTAGATGTGTTATCGTCGTTTGGATATAAATGTTTCATCTGAAGTAATGCGAACCAGCCGAGTTACAAATCAAAATTTGGGTATTTAAAAATAAAAGAAACCAACTCTAGAAGGTTACAATTTTAGGCTACCACAAAATAATTGAAATATTTAAAGTGATCTTTATTACTGCTTCAGTTATTATAAAACTATAGGGTTAGGAAAAATTTAAAGCGAGGTTAAACAACGTGAGGAAACTCACATGGCTGAGTTGTACTTAGTCATGTGACAGTGTATTCGTATCAAACGGCGATAGGTCGCCCTTACAGTGTACACTATCCTAGCAAAACGTGGGTACTTTGAACACCAGGTGACAATTTCACGTGATGTCCAGAAGTATTAGTACCTCTGACAACCCCTTCGCGGATATACAGTGTGAACGTTTGAGTTTGAGTTAGGGCAAATAACACCGTTTGTTCCAGTCTAGCAATTGCTAGCTCTACGTTATCGTCGTTTGGTGATATTTGTTTAATCTGAAGTATTGCGAAGCAGCCGAGACCCTCGACTATTGCGTCTGATAATCTTACTTCTATATTCACAGCCGAATATTGAAATATCGTTGGGTTATTATATCTATAGCTGTAATAACACATATTCACACAGTATTTCGTTTTTTTTTGTTTCCTTTTTAGGAGAAGTGTACATATTAAAATGGAAAACACTTTGTTTTGATTACACACTACAATAAAATATATAATATTTCATAAATTATAAATATTATGTTTGTATACCTTAGTAAAACCAATTGGCTTAGTGATCGTAAAAACAATCTTCTTTAGGCACTATGTATGGCTATGGTAAAAATACTAAAAAAAATACCTTTTTAATCACTATAGATTTTATCTGTATACAGCAACTAGGTCCTTTAATCAACTACGGTATTAATTAATGTAAAGGTATAAAGACCCGTACTGGTAATTAAACCGTTTTAGACCACACTTGATACTTCCTTTTCATGAGAATATGTAGTAATAAATTCGCAGAATAAACTTTAAAAACTCGCTAATATTTTCAAAGCGCATTTTTCTATACTTTTTTAACTTTTCTGCGAATTTAGCAGCAGGAAGACCTATGGACCAGCGTCATTTTAAAACTTGTAAGTTTTTGTCGGAATGTTTATGAACCCAGGGGAAATCAGCTAACTTAGAACATGCGCGGCGTTTGGCAGACTATTGTCACAAGGAAAAATGCAGTTGGAGTGCTTTGTGAAATTATCCTTAGTTTGTTTCAGGGTGACATATTCGTATGTTTGTGTGAAGTATTTCATGATTTTGAGTAATAGTTTGAACAAAAGTTCAGCATAATAATAAATTAAAATATTAACATTATACATTAAGCGAAATATATTTTTATGAATAAATAAAATAAATTTAAAAAAAGTAGACGATATTTTAGATACAGTTATTTTGGAGACTATTCCCATATTTTTATTTATTATATCAAATATAAATTAATGTTTTAGAATAAACAGGTAAAAAATTACAGGAATGGATTATTTAAAGGATGTAAAAACGTGTAGAAAGGGCATAGGTTAAATAAAGATCATTGATGAATGTAAGGGAAGCAAGAGTAGATTTAGCTGATTTCAGTCAGGGAATTAATGACATATATACTTCCCATAAGCCTTTATTTTATTTACATACATACATATACTTACGGCTATAAATCCCTAGAAGGGGTAGTCAGAGCCAAGGTATTAGAAAATCCTCAGCCACTTTTGGAAGTTGCGTGGGGAAAAGATGGTAAAACAAAGGTTGTTGGTGATGGGTCTCCAACCGCATCGCCCAAAAATCCCTTAAAAAGCCCCAATACCGATAGTCGCCTCTTACGTACACCCACCGGAAGTAATGGGGTAGTGCTATTCTAAGCCGACACTACACAGCGAAATTAATTTTATTTTATTTATCCCACCAAAACTTAAGAACTATCCGATCAATTCAGTTGTAAACACAATCTAGTCCAAATATATCCACTTGCAAACCACGCAACCGACAAAAATACCAACTTATTTCTTACCAACGCTTCACTAAAACAAACTACCAACGAATGATGACATATCGCAGCTACAACATCCAGACACCTCTAACCTCCAATTACATAAAATATTTAGCCAACAATTTGCTCGGCTCTGGATGGATTCATTTATTTATCAGGTACCGGCGAGAGTGGCCTCGTATAAGGTGCAATCACGATATTACCAGCTGTATCATAGGCGGGATTTCGGCTATGAAAACATTGGAATGTATCAAATTGGATTAATAAGTTTTGTTATTCTGTTACGTTATATTTTGTATCTGAGATGCTTAGCGCTGTTTTCTTGGTGTGCTAATATTATTACTAACCGAATTTGAGAGTCGCATACACAACCCAGGCGCCGATAAGCTTAATAAATGTAGAATTCACAATTATACTTTTTGTCAAAATATTGAATTCTGAAGGTCTACTCTTTACGTCGAGGTCAATAATTATATACATACATAAACTCACGGCTAAAAATCCCTAGAAGGGGTAGCCAGAGCTAAGGAATTAGAAATTCCTCAGCCACTTTTGGAAGTTGCGTGGCAAAAAGATGGTAAAATATAGGTTGTTGGTGATGGGTCTCCAACCGCATCGCCCAAAATTCCCTTAAAAATCCCCAATACCGTTAGTCGCCTCTTACATACACCCACCGGAAGAAATGGGGTAGTGCTATTCTAAGCCGACACTACACGGCAATTAGCATACGTATCTCTTGTAAATCTTGTTTGATTGAAGATATCATGGCTGCAGCCTCTTAGTGTCTACTGATCACTTTAAACTTAATTGTTAGAATTTATAAATGATTGAAGCAAATTATGTTTTGGAAGTAACTACGGACCAACATGAATTTAACTATAATGTTGGCTTTTAGAGACATTATCATGCGATATACCAAACTACACTGTTAAGGGAGTGCTATAAATTTAATAAATTGAAAACATAGCGCTAAATTTCACAATGCTTGAGCAGTGACTGAAGAAAGAAACCTCAGATATTTAAAAAAACAACGCTACCCGTGCGAAGCTGGGCCGATCCACTAGTTATAAATAATACTGCCTTTATTATAACGCCATTTCGATTAGTATCCCCTTTGGTTCAGTCAATTCAGTCAATCAATTACTAACTATAGCTAGCTAGCTGTGTTATCGTCGTTTGGTGTATTTGTTTCATCTGAAGTGTTGTGAGGCAGCCGAGACTTAATCTTTGACCTTATAGCACTTTAAAATAAAAACTAGAGTATAAAAAAATAATAAAAAGACACTAATAGGTAACAACTTTAAGTTACCGCCACAAAATAATCAAAAATATAAAAGTGATCTTTATTACTACTTAAATTATTATTAAACTATATAAATATAATTTAATTTTGCTTAGGGAAAATGTGAGTTGAGGTGAAACATCGTGAGGAAACCCACATGGCTGAGTTTTACTTAGTCATGTGACAGTGTATTCGTATCAAACGGCGATAGGCCTGCTTACATTCTACTACTGCCCAAGCAAAACGTGGGTACTCTGAACACCAGGTGACAATTTCACGTGATGTCCAGAAGTATTAGTACCTCTGACAACCCCTTCGCGGATATAATGTGTGAACTTTTGAGTTTGAGTTAGGGCAAATAACACCGTTTGTTCTAGTCTAGCAATTGCTAGCTCTACGTTATCGTCGTTTGGTGATATTTGTTTAATCTGAAGTATTGCGAAGCAGCCGAGACCCTCGACTATTGCGTCTGATAATCTTACTTCTATATTCACAGCCGAATATTGAAATATCGTTGGGTTATTATATTTATAGCTGTAATATCACATATTCACACAGTATTTCGTTTTTTTTTGTTTCCTTTTTAGGAGAAGTGTACATATTAAAATGGAAAACACTTTGTTTTGATTACACACTACAATAAAATATATAATATTTCATTAATTATAAATATTATGTTTGCCGTGTAGTGTCGGTTTAGAATAGCACTACCCCATTTCTTCCGGTGGGTGTACGTAAGAGGCGGCTAATGGTATGGGGCTATTAAGGAATTTTTGGGCGATGCGGTGGGAGACCCATTATTGGTGATGGACCTTTATTTTTACTATCTTTTCCCCACTCAAATTTCCAAAAGTGGCTGAGGAATTTCTAATTCTTTAGCTCTGGCTACCCCTTCCTGGGATTTATAGCCGTGAGTATATGTATGTATGTATGTATTATGTTTGTACACGTTAGTAAAACCAATTGGCTTAGTGATCGTAAAAACAATCCCTTTGAGACACTATGTATGGCTATGGTGAAAATAGTAAAAAAAATACCTTTTTAATCACCATAGATTTTATCTCTATACAGCAACTAGGTCCTTTAATCAACTACGGTATTAATTAATTTAAAGGTATAAAGACCCGTACTGGTAATTTAACCGTTTTAGACCACACATGGTTTTTCGTTTTCATGAGAATATGTTAGTATAGTAGCAGTAATAAATTCTCAGAATAAACTTTAAAAATTCGCTTATATTTTCAAAGCGTATTTTTCTATACTTTTTTAACTTTTCTGCGAATTTAGCAGCAGGAAGACCTATGGACCAGCGTCATTTTAAAACTTGTAAGTTTTTGTCGGAATGTTTATGAACCCAGGGGAAATCAGCTAACTTAGAACATGCGCGGCGTTTGGCAGACTATTGTCACGAGGAAAAATGCAGTTGGAATGGTTTGTGAAATTATCCTTAGCTTGTTTCAGAGCAACGTATTCGTATGTTTGTGTGAAGTATTTCATGATTTTGAGTAATAATTTGAACAAAAGTTCAGCATGATAATAGATTAAAAGATAAACATTATACATTATCCGAAATATATTTTTTATGAATAAATAAAATAAATTAAAAAAGTATACGATATTTTAGATAAAGTTATTTTGGAGATTTATTATATCAAATATAATTATTGTTTTAGAATATAGAGGTAAAAAAAATACAGGATTGGATTATTTGAAGGATGTAAAAACGTGTAGAAAGGGCATAGGTTAAATAAAGATCATTGATGAAAGTGAGGGAAGCAAGAGCTTCTGTCAATAGATTTAGCTGATTTAGTCAGGGAATTAATGGCATATATACTTCCCATAAGCCTTTATTTTATTTATCCCACCAAAACTTAAGAACCATCCGATCAATGCAGTTGTAAACACAATCCAGTCCAAATAAACTTGCAAACAACGCAACCAAGAAAAATGCCAACTTATTTCTCACCAACGCTTCACTAAAACAAACTACCAACGAATGATGACATATCGCAGCTACAACATCCAGACACCTCTAACCTCCAATTACATAAAATATTTAGCCAACAATTTGCTCGGCTCTGGATGGATTCATTTATTTATCAGGTACCGGCGAGAGTGGCCTCGTAAAAGGTGCAATCACGATATTACCAGCTGTAGCATAGGCGGGATTTCGGCTATGAAAACATTGGAATGTAACAAATTGGATTAATAAGTTTTGTTATTCTGTTACGTTATATTATGTATCTGAGATGCTTAGGGCTGTTTTCTTGTTGCGCTTACGTTATTCAAGATGGGTATCCAAATTTGAGAGTCGCAGAGAGTGCCGGTGGGCACTAATGATTTTAATAAATGGACAAATTCATATTTTTACGCTCTTCAAAGTCTCAAATTATGCTTTGTAAAACTTGTTTGGCCGAAGGTGGCTTGGCTACAGCCTTTTATAGTAATTGCTTGTTCGCTTTTCAATGAGGGAATCTAAGATTTCATTATCGAATGATGCGTAATATGTTTAGGAAGACATTACAAACAATAATTTAAATATATATTTTTTGCTTTTAATTACTTATTGCATACATAACATGAACGTTCACGCCGTTTATCCTCGAAGGGGTTGGCAGAGGTACCAATACTCCTGAACTCACATGGCAAGCGCCATCTAGTTTCCAGAGAAGGTACCCACGTTTTGCTTAGACAGTGTACTCACGTGATAGGGGGCAGGCCTATCGCCGTTTTGTACGAATACACTGTCACATGACTAAGTACAACTCAGCCATGTGGGTTTCCTCACGATGTTTTCCCTCACCGTTAGCAACCATGATAAATTAACCACACATATGACTGTAGAAAAGACAAATTGGTGTAGGCCCGTCCCAGGATTGGAACTCACGCCCTTCTGTTTTTCGGGCGGGTGTTCTACCCACTGGACTATCATGTCGCTAATGATTTACTTATTAATTATTTAATTAATTATGAATATAGCGAAAAAATCCAGAAAAGTGAAGCCATAGCGTATTTTTTAATAGAAAATGTTTATCTACTAATAAAAATTGAGTGAATAAAATATCCAATTCCAAAGAAATATGAATTTTGCCATATACAAACGTTCATGTAAGTAAGCCAAAAGACGAAAAATAGAGTGAAATTGTTGCAAAAAACGAAAAATAAAAAAAATAATTTCACTCCGAGAGTGAACGAATAACAATATGTTACATGCAAACTTTATAACCGTGCCGTTTATAGAATTACCGGGTTCGAAGTCGTAAGCAGGGGCCGATAAGTACGGACCCTCTAGTATCGAATTACATCCTTACTACGACATACATATCTGAAAACATTCCAAACTAGAAACTCTGGTTTCCTTTTCTAACAAATGATTTTAACCATAAGAATGAAAAAGAAGGTATTATAGTTGTTGTTGTAAAAGAGCAAGTAGTGGAAATCGTAGTCGTTACTACGGAACCCTAATAAAAAGAGTCCGCAATTCCAACCCGTTGATGATCAGAACTTTGGCAAATCTATCTCAGCTCGTACCATTTGTTTTTGTATCGAATGAAAAATATAGTTGAGCTATAGGCATGTTCAACATAACCGAATGTATAAAGGACATGAATCTTTTCTTGACTTTGCTTACCCCCGCAACTTTCAAATACGGCTGAGCAGTTGATGAGTTTGATCCTTAAACTCCGACTACTAGTTTTTGGGTTTATGACGGTGAAGGAGATCTTAGTCATGGCACAACGTTTTTTTAAATCGTTAATTACGTGAATGGACTTTCCAAACAAAACGTGGGAACTCTGTGAACAAATAACAAAAACGATACGAGATGCTCAAAAGTATGAGGACCTCTGTGATCCCCATAGGGGTTGTTGTAGTGAGTTTAGATAGGTTAATACATTTTACAAAAAAGTTACTTAAAAAGCCAATAGATGCCTAGAAAATTAGCTTCTGAATATATCATACCACCGCACAACTTGTCTTGTATTGTTAATAATATGTTTATTTTTATTGATAACTTCCGATACAGCAAATAACAAAAAAAGCAATTTAAATAAGAAATTTTGAGTTTTTCATATTAAACATCAATAAACCTCGCAACATTTCCCTACATTTGATATTACATCACCATCCTCTCACAGCGCCCTAACAAACAAAACTTTCCTAATCAAACAATAGAACAAAAGTAGTAAATAAGCTAAGCTCCTTAGGTACATAGCCGTACATGCGTTCATCTCGACTGGTAATCTTGTTTCGAGATCTCGGTTCGTTTGGCAAATCAAACAACTAACACGGGCGGCATGGACGCTTTGCAAATACACTAGTGTCTTTTATTTACCGTAACATACTTTTTGTAGTGACGAATTTAATTTGCCATTGAGATTCTAGATTGATTTTTCAGCATGATTTGCTTTGATTGTGGTTTTAAGGAGAGTATGAACCATTAAATACTATATTACGAAGAAAATTATCATAATAAAATCACCGGCAAGAGTTTCTACTTAATAATTCTGTTCCAATCGTTAACTATTCCTAATGAAAGTAAGGGTAAAAAATATGTGATAATAATTTGATATAACCCTGACTGCCTTAATTGTAAGCTGACCTCTTGTTGGTCTATTGACGAGTGTAAATTGCTTGTTACTAAGGCTACTAAGTTAAATAAATTAACAAATACTAAATAGTAGTAAAATACTGTCTCCGTGATCTAGCGACGGAGAGTTTGGCGAGCAATCCGTATTTTCAGGTTTGGTTCTCACAGCTCATATAAAATGTCTCCACCAAGGGGCTCGAGCCAACCCTACATAGAGTGATTTGGCCTTAGTCCACCACGCTGGCCAGTTGCAGGTTGGCTGACTAACGGCTACTACCGTAATAGTAGCCAGAACCGACGGTTTAACGTGCCTTCCGAAGCACGGAATCATCTTAATTTTTGGATAATCAGGTGATTCAAGCCTGCAATAAATAATGAAATAAATAAAATAAAAATAAAATTTGTTTATTTCGGACACTTCCATATGTTGTTAGCATATCTTAAAAATAGGTTAGTATATTAAAACTAGGTAAGTACAAAAAAGTAATAATAATTCAGTTCAAATATTTGCCCAACCGAACTCCAGGCACACTGACGTGCATATTAACGCAGTGCCTCTGGAATGGGCAATCGGGCTTATTATTCAAGACCTTCAGGATACTGTTCGAGCTTCCTCTTACCCTCCTTAGCATTGAGGCCGTCCTTTTGCGCAACACTGTGGTAAAGCCGTCTGTGTGCGCTAGTGCAAACATTCCGGAGGCACTGCAGAAGCGAGGAAGCCCCAACAGCATCCTGAGGCAATTATTATATTGAACACGAAGGGCGCTGAGAGCCCGCCGCGTACAGCTGACCCATAGACTGCATGTGTACAGGGTTTGGCAGAAGGCTTTAAAAAGTGTAATTTTAACCTCTGCGTTACACTTTGCAAATCTACGAGCCAACATATTGCAGCGGACTGCCATCGCCCTCCGTTCCCTCTCAATATCATTGTCATCATTCAAGTCCTCGGTCACAATGTGCCCTAGGTACTTGAATGACGACACTCTTATAAGGCTAACATTATTCAGGGTGACAGAAGGTAAATGTTCTACTTTACGCGTCTTCGGACGAAAAACCATTAGCTCGCTCTTTTTAACATTATATAATAAGCCATGCGATTCTGCATAACATTCACACATATGTATCAACTTTCTTAGCGCAGCGATCGAAGGGCTAAGCAGCACCATGTCATCCGCGTAACTGATACTGTTTATGCAGTGACCGTCAATATGACACCCGACACGGGTGCTGCAAAGCCCAACGATCAACTCATTAATATATAGATTAAAGAGAGCTGGGGAGGTCAGCCCCCCTTGCCTCACCCCACACTCAAGCCTGTAAGGATCTGAAAAATGATCCCTCCATTTGACCTGGTTAGTTTGATGGCCATACCAATACCGCAAAACATTTACCAACTCTCCTGGTACTCCTGCCTTAATAAGCTTGGCCCACAAAATGTCATAACTAACCGTGTCAAATGCCTTGGATAAGTCTAGGAACGCTGCGTATACAGGTGTATTGCGATCCACATAATACCTAACAGTGTGCTTAAGAGACAAAATAGCACACTCTGTTGATAGTTGAGGCCTGAAACCGAACTGAGCGTCATGCAGGTCTAAGTAATGCTTATGTTGTCTCTCAAACAGACCATCAAGTACCTTAGCAGTAGTAGTAGCCAATGAAATCGGTCTGTAGTTATTCTTATCGGAAATATCACCAGTTTTATTTTTAACAATGGGAATTACAACCGATCTCATTAACTCCTTCGGCAAATAAGAATGCCTAACACATAATGTAAAAAGCATACCCAGCAACCTCGGGAGATGCGGCCCAGCGTACAGGAAATGCTCGATGCTGAGACCGTCGTGACCGTGGGACTTGCCCTTTTTCATACCTTTGATAATGGACTCTACTTCTTTAGCCGTTATACGTTTTGGAATTCCGAGCACGACCGCCTCAACTCCAGCACTCCCCGCCTCCAGCGGTGATTTAACTTTAAAATGAGTGCTAAACATGTTTGCTATCGCCATCGGGTCCTGAATGCCCCCAATGCTCGTCGGAACGCTAGGTTTAGGACTCAGTTTTTTTGTATTTTTCCAAAAACCACGAAAATCCTTATTCTTATGATTAGTCGCTAAAATATTCAATTTAATTAGTTCTTGATTGTTTTGACAAAATTTTAATTTCTCTTTAAAAACTTTTCTAGATAAATACATTTGGTCATAAATATGACCTTGACGTGGACGCCCATACCAAACCCAGTTTAAAAATTTTTCTCTAGCGTTCCGATGAGCATCGCGAACATACCTGTTCCATCCGGCAACAGGCTTTCCACGACCCGCACTACCTCCCCTAGTATTATTGTAACTCAACTCCGCAGCCTCCTGCAGTGTCGATACAATGTCATGGTAAAGATTGTCAATAATTTTCCTATGTTCAATGTTCCTGTTCATGCACACCGAATCACAACATAAGCTAAGTTCATTGGGAAAATCAATACATTTTAATTTGGCATTACAATATTCAGAATATTGGCAAACTTGCTGATCATCACGTTCCCCCCAGACCACTCGATTTTTAGTTGCTGACATCGGCATTGTAACAGATTTTATAGTTTTTATATTACATCGAATTTCTAGAGGGAAGTGATCTGACCAATATACATCATGCAATACTCTTACTTGAACAACAGAGCTGAGTGCGGCCTCGGTGACCACGCAGTGATCCAGCCACCTCCTACTGCTATTTATATCACTGACATAGGTATATGTATCAGAATTTATACCTAACATTTTAAAATCTATACAAGTCTATATCTGATCACTACAAAAAATAATTAATTCGGTACCAAAGAGTGTACCAGGGTGTGCATTAAAGTCACCTATTACGTAAACAGATTCGACACCAATATTTTCAATAATTGCAGCAATTTCACTTAAACACTTAACGTATTCCACGAAATTATCAGGTGAGTCAGTGGGCATGTACACTGAGAATATCAACATAGAACGACCATAAACACTCACTTTAATAGCTGCCATACGGACGCTTTCACACTGCACAACCGAAACAGAGTCATACTTCACGTTATTCCATAAAAGAGCTACACCGCCGTAAGGACGTCCCTTTAAGATTTCTTTGGATGTGTCAACCGCTGACTTGCCGAAATATCCAAATGTTGGGTTTACGTTACTTAGCTCCTGGATCTCGTGCGGCAACAACCAGGTCTCCTGAAGCGCAATAATATCCGCGGTAGAGTTTCTCTTCGAGAGTTCTCGGACCGAGAATTCCCGGGAAATTTTGCCTTACTCGAGACGAGAAAAAAGTGGTCGAGAAGTCGAGAAATCGAGAAATTCAGTCTAAAACTCAAAAAACTTAATAACGCGCTTGCGCGTGCGTCGCGGTGTGTGAGTGACCACCACAGACACTACAAGCAATATTGAAACTGTTTTAACAAGAAGCTTGATTAAAAAAGAGTTTCAGTTATATGAATCAACTGGCAAAAGAACACCTAATCTGGAAAACTTGTATAATGCTGTTATGTCAGCAAAACCTACATCGACAGAAAATTAACGGGTTTTCTCATTGTCTGGAAACTTTGTGACAAAAATACGAAACCGATTGTCAGATGATGCTATAAACGCTCTCCTATTTTTAAAGGCTTATTTCATTCATAACAAGACTTAGTGGGCTAGCTTTTGAAGCAGTTTCGCTTTAAATTGTGATTGTCATTATAACTACAAGATTATTAATTATTTATTAGGTTCTATTACGAAAAGACTTTCCATTTATAAGAAATATTGAATAGTTGATACAAAGACTAAACTAAGGTACCTTGCTCGTAATTATTAAGCTAGGCTGATTGTTATTTTTTTATGCCTGACTGAAAAACTGACGTTTTATTTTATGCTACACAATGGGAGGTTTTCCTTTTTTTCTTTTTTTCTTCTTCCCTGTTCTCAGGATAGATGGCGCCAGACTTGCTATGTTACTGGTAGGAACGGAACGTAACACTGTTTTTCACACTTGGATGTAATGATGTCGTAAAACGGAACGTACATAAAAACGTTCTGATTTGAAAGTCTAAATTAATATCAGTTTAAGCCAAGATAGCTCAAAAGTAAATAAACAAAGACGGCACTTATATTTAACATTCTTTTTGTTGTTTTTACTCGCCAAAAAGTTACTCTTTGGTGCTGTGACACATGTTTTTAACGTTGACATTGGCGAAATTATTGTGTGGCGAAATTGTGTGGTAAGTAACGTAGTTACATCAACGCCATCTACAGAGCTCTAGGAAACTATGTTGTTTTTTTATTTCTCAAAAAGAAAACCTCTCATTGTAAAGTTTGTAGTACATAAAGAGACTAAAAGTAAGTTATTTAGTATGTAAGGTACTAAGTTTTACTGTGGTGACATGATGACATTGTTTTTAGAAGATATTTTATTTGTTTTTTCCAAAGAAAAAGACTATTTATTTATTTGTTTGCTAACTACTAATTGTTTGTAGAAATAATGATTAAAAGATCTCACTAGAGCTTATTTCGCTTAATTAAAGATTTCTATACTTAAAGTCAAATGAAACTAAAAATAAACGTTGTTGATTAATAAATATAATATTTTTTAATTGATCTACAATACCAAGTACAAAATTAGGAAAGTAACAATACAACAATATTAACGACATGTTTTTCTTTTGCACTCTACTTGATGTAGATAATGCATGATTGTTAACACAAGAACACAAAAAATACATTAAAAATTAAACACTAAGAACACTAAAAAATTTAAATAAAAATTAGACAACAATGCATGAAAAAGAAGATGAAAAAGAAAAAAACTCAAAAAAATACTCAAAAAAAATAAATAAATATGGAGCACTATAATAAATTGATAATGAGTGTTTCACGGCTGCCAAGCTATCATTAAATATATCTTAAAGAGATCGAACTGAGTTTGTTGACGAGCACATGCGATAAATAGGGGAGTGAGTTCCTAGATTATTATTTATTTATTTATTATTTATTTATTATAAAAACACAATAATGCTTAACTGACGGAAGACGAAATCTTGAAGCCTTGATGACATAGTCTTTTATCATAAGAAGTTAGGGTATGACACAGGCGATCATTGAAGCTTAACATGTTGTTGAATATTACATAAAAAGCGTAGTTTTATTGTTAAATAACACATTATTTTTTAAAAATTTCCATATTTCTCGACAACCCGGGAATTCCCGGGAAATAGTGGTCGAGAATTCTCGTGCTCCGGGAAATGAAAAAGGTCGAGAAATGAGAAACCCTAATCCGCGGTTAGGCTCAGTGATGAAATTTCAATAGACACATTCAATAGACCTTTTAAACGACTTGCAATTAAAACTAATTAGAATAGACTCATCCATTATGATTTATTTAATAGAATATCTCTATCTGAGGTCTTTCTTTTATTTAATTCCCATCGACGAAACTCTACGAAACGGCGAAATGCTATCCCATCCGGCCATAGTCTACGATCCATAAACATACATAATTTATGCTTTGGTATAAGTATTTTGAAAGAATTATAGTTTTTCTCAGGTTTACTTTTAATTTTTTCAAGTGTGACATCAACATTAGTTTTGCATTTTATGTATTCAATTATATCCTGCTCGAGCGTATTTACGTTCACATTGTATACAAATAAAGGGATTTTAATGTCCGCGGCACGAAATTTATGTTGGCTATCCGTGCACGTACCTTTCTCACCTATAAAACGATTTTTATACTTCCTTCTCTGAACTAATTTCCATCCCTCATCAACGTCTTGCTCTTTCCACGTTTTTTCATAATTTTTAACCATACTAGCCATAGTATTCGTATTACACTGTGTAATCGTCCTTTCATCGGTGCGGACAATAGGTTCGTCTACTGTCCCCTCCACCCAGTCATTAGCGCTTGCTTGTATCGCAGCGCATTGTAACTCGTTAGGTGAGGCCGTGACCTTGGTTTCGACACAGGCGTAAACGTCACACAAGTCGGTCTCCACTGGCACAGTTGTTGTTGTTTGCGCGGCTTCCATAATCAAAGTTGAGGGTAGTTCATCTTTTTGTTTGTCAAGTAACTGTAAGTCAACCGACTTATTTATAACGTTAGATTTTTTCCTTACATTTGGGGTCATTGACTTCTGTGGGATATGAATTATGCCAATTGGACCACTGTTACAGTTGTAATCCGCAGAAATATTATTACCAGAACCTCGCAAGGTATTAACAAATCTACAATCAGAATTATTCAAAATTGAGGCCTGTTTGAGATCTGTTATTTCCTTTTGGAGGTGTGACAATTGATCCACCGTAGCATATTTATTTTTAATACATTCGATGTCATTTTGTAATGATAACAGATCTCTCAGCAGTCGTGTAACATCGATGTGATCGAATGTTACCGGTGGTAATTTATGCAGATCGCGTGCCACAAAAATCGGCAACTCTTCCGGGTCTATTTCCTTTATCATATTTATGATATCTTCTAGCTCTCGATGCGTTTTTCCTTCTCGCTTTCGTGAAATTTTCTTTCTAGAAGTCTTAAGCGAGCTGTACAACAAATTTTTTGCTGACGTAATATCTTCAGACTTGAATGCCGTAACACAAAGGCGAATCATTCCGTCTTCATCCATCACATCGCACTTGTTTTGAATAAAAGCAAGCACTTCGTTAATTACAATATTGCAACTCGCGCACTTAAGCACAGTTGAGGTCACTGACCTCCCCGGACCGGTCATTCTCGACACGCGCGAACACAACAGCGTGCGGGAGCGAACTCCTTATATCCTTCCAAACTCGGTTAAATCTTACAAATTAAATTTGTGAGTTTCACCCCCCGGGGATCGAATCCGAGACCTCCGTACTTGAAACCAAGCGCTTAACCGCGGGACCACGGAGGCAGTACCAGGTTTGATTACCTAGCGGTAAACTGAAGAATTCAATATGTGAGTTATAACCCAGTTTGGAGAGCTATGAAGGTTTATAATAATCTGATGATACAAAAAATAAGAAGAAGCCGTGCTTCGGAAGGTTTGCTAATGGTTGGTTGCAGCTACTAACAAATTACTGATTAGTGAACAAATATGTTCAAAATAGTGCAGCTTACGTTCTTAGTCTGCCAACTTGCACTAGATCTACTAGACTACTAGACTATTCAGTTAAGATTGAATCCCTCGGTGCTTAATTAAATAGGTTGAAGATAAAACAAAACCTGGTATTACATTCAGAGATCTCAAATATCTACTGGCATTGACTGGCAGCCCTATACATACAGACAAATGTCCAATTTTCTGATTAGCTCCATGTCTCTGTTACTTGATATTAGACTAGATTTCATTGTTATTCAGTCGCAATTTCCTCTGATCATCTTCATAACTAAGAGTATTATTGCATCACTAAGCGCAGTAATTTAGTTTCGGTCAGTATTGAATGACGTCAGTGGTGTAGTGGTTAGGTGACTCGTTTGATTCCCGTTGCCGTTTTGTTAGGCCAGTAATTTACTGTGATGATATGAACACAAACATATCTCTATAATCTTGGGAATTTATATGTTCTAGGGACCCAGTTCACTCAACGAAATTCAACTATAATTTTTTGTATGTATACAAAACATCCTTATTATAGAGAATTAGTATGACAAACAATACATATACTCAAGGATAAATATCCCTAGAAGGGATAGCCAAGGCTTCAGAATTCGATTTTTTCAGCTACTTTGGGGAACTTGAGTGGGGAAAAGATTGACAACAATAATCTATACTTATAATAAATCTGTAGAGAGGTCAATTCTGTACATGAAATATAATTTCAAAATAACTATTAGGGGTTGATTAGTGATCGACACTGATGACAAAAATGCAATCAGTAAATTTTTTGTCTGACTGTCTGTCTGTCTGTCTGTCGGTTTGTATGTTCTTAATGGAAACAAAAACTACTCGACGGATTTTAACGAAACATGGTGCAATTATTCTTCATACTCTTAGGCAGGTTATAGTATACTTTGCGGCAGAGTAGTAAAGGGGAATTTTAGGAAATTTTGGTAAAACGGGAGAAGTAAGTCCATTTTTTAAGCTTCCGTTGCGTGTGCAGCCTTAATGGTTAAAGTGACATAGAAATCACATATCACGGAAATAATCTACATAAAATTGTCTAAAAAATATCCCATAACAGCATATGCCTATCTCTTATGTTTAACTCACAATAACACGTGTAACTCCTGATAGCTTGACAGTTCGGAGCATTCCGATGATATATGTTTACTTTCACGTTTATTATACTCTCACTCACCCTTAATTTAAAAACGATAACATTATTACCTATTCAAACAAAAAAGAATCATGGAAATCGGTACAGAAACACCAAAGTTATACAATGAAATAAAATGGACCAAAACCAAATCCTTACTAACTTGCATATAACATACAAGATGGCGCCAGTAGTTTCATCCTACATTGTTTCTTTTTTAGATACTTCATAGCATTTTACTCAACTTCAACTCTACCAACTCAACCTGAAAATTAGCTTATGTTCATATATACAGAATCGTTCATAAAAGCGCTTTCAAAATCACAAAGTAACAATATTCTGAAGTGCTACAAATTGTAATCAAGGCAAGGCGCTAAATTTCATAAATCTTGAGCAGTGATTGAAGAAACCTCATTTTTTTTTATACTACGCTTCCCGTGCGGAGCTGGGCCGATCCACTAGTAACCTATTAAAATCACCCAAATCTCCGTGGGTAGCCCCAGTGGCGTCTTTGACTCCCACGAGCAGAAAAACCTATGCCTTTACAAAGAGGACTTAAATAAATAGAGCGGAAACTAAACGCAGTTTGGTACAAAATTGCTGAATAAATTCCGCTAAAAATTAACTGTTGAAATACGTTGTCCCTATACCTTAATTAGTTGATTCTATGATCTGTTTTTTGTTCGTCATACATTTGGTTATCTTAAGCTAGAGGAATTACACTGAATCACTTACGGATATTAAAATTCTTCATTTCATCTCTATTTAGCTATGTTCTGTTTGGACTTTTCTGAGCAAATACTGAACTACCGATACGAACACAAAATTTAATATCGATCTTCTTAGAACGTTTGAAATAGAAGATGGTTTCATTTACAAGATATTTTCTTTCATTTTATCGTTGTAATAAAACAGCGGTTGGTATTAAGATTCGGGTCTTATCCTCGCCCGAAGCTATGTCTATTGGCTGTTCACATCTTCAGACTCCGAACACTTTGAAGTGCGTTTTCACTGGCAACCGATTTATTTCAACAGCCTTTTTATATTCTTAGTTCTTATCCTATATACTTCCCTGGTCTATGTATGTACTAAATAATGTACTGTTACAATATTTATTTGTGGCTGAAGGGTTATGTAGTAACTAAGATGAGTAAGGGAATAGATATATTAACACCATAGAGTGAAATTAACCGTGTATCTACATCTACCCACGGAAGAGACGACTAAGGACGTGGGGCTTTTTCAATGGTCTTCGACTGATGCGGTTGGACACCCATCACCAATGATTCTTTCTGCTATCTTGCCCCTATTATTTTCCAAAGGTGGCTGAGGAGTTTCTAGCTATAAAGCTCTGGCTACCCCGTTTTGGGATTTATGGCCGTGAGTGATGTAACTTAACTTTGATTTGCATAATATTTAATATTTTTACGTTTGCTATTTTCAAAAATGCATTGCCTCAAAACCACATATTTTAAAATATTGAGACCAGTTTTTGTTAACAGCTTTCACAAATAACAGGTTTACATTATTCAAGTAAACTAAATCCTAGTAAGTTTGACAAATCACTTGGATGCTATTTTATATAGTATTAATCCTTATCAACTGGGTTCAAATGCTGTAGGTAATGCCCAAATGATGTGTTTAGACGCAGTTTCTGAAGTTGTGCATATGTTTTCCTATGTCCACCTTATCATTTTTATTATCAGCAGGGCAAGCACGAGCACTATTTTATCGACACGATAACGGTAAGAATGAGATGGCAATATTCGATACTAAATAAGTGCGTAAGAGATGGCTGCTTTATCCCACACGATAACTAGTTTAAACACGGCTCGTGCTTGCCCTTCTGTAACACCAGAGCCTGGTTACCAAACACATATTCATCGTCAAAAGTATTAAAACAACTTTTCCAAATACAAATACATTCGCAAAATTAGATCATGAGATCAGGAACCATGTCATAAAAATAATACATTCTCACAAAATTTGCTGTGTAGTGTCGGCTTAGAATAACACTACCCCATTTCTGCCGGTGGGTGTACGTAAGAGGCGACTAACGGTATTGGGGCTTTTAAGGGATTTTTTGGGCGATGCGGTTGGAGACCCATCACCAACAACCTTTATTTTGCCATCTTTTCCCCACTCAACTTTCCAAAAGTGGCTGAGGAACTTCTAGTCCCTTAGCTCTGGCTACCCCTTCTAGGGATTTATAGCCGTGAGTATATGTATGTATGTATGTATGTACAAAATCGGTACATTAAATATATTTTCAGCTCAATTGGTGATCGGGGGTTTGAAGAGTGGACAGGAGAAACTTGATACTAGGACTTCAATGCAAATTGCGATTGAAATGAATTGAGCTGAGCGAGTGAGGTAAACCTTACGCCCGATTTCTGAATTGAGTATTCCAGCTGAGAACAACTTAAGTATCGTTCTGTCGCATTGAAATCTTAACAACTGAATGAGACAAAACGATACTTAAGTTGTTCTCAGCTTGAATACTCAATTCAGAAATCGGGCGTTAGTCTTCTTACTATCTGTGCAGTCGGTCTTAAGCTTCAAGCCGCGCTCTTAATAAGAAATCATTTAGTTTTTTCTATTGCATTTAATGAGAAAATAGGTTTTCAGTGATTATTCCTCAATTGTAGGTTTAATACATGCCACCCCTAACAACACTTAGTAATGTCCACTTGATCACTGTGCCAAATTTGGTTGAAATCAGTCGAGCCATATCAGAGCAGTGCGATCACAAAGAAGTGGCCTGCCCAGATATAAGAGCTTCGCTCAACTTTGTCTCGCCTAGCTTGATAACATACTTACATACATACATATGGTCACGGCTATAAATCCCTAGAAGGGGTAGCCAGAGCTAAGGAATTGGAAATTCCTCAGCCACCTTTGGAAAGTTGAGTGGGGAAAAGATGGTAAAATAAAGGTTGTTGGTGATGGGTCTCCAACCGCATCGCCCAATGTTCCCTTAAAAGCCCCAATACCCTTAGTCGCTTCTTACGACACCCGTGGGTAGAAGGGGGTAGCGACATTCTAAGCCGGCACTACACGGCATCATATAAATAACATATTCATACCAAATAACACCAAAATACAGAATTTCATTAAATGAAATATGAAGACGATCCATAAGACGGAAAGAGCGAATTCTTCATAACTAGCCCCGGGCTATCGTCCGGGAAGCGAACCGGCTCTCAATATTTGATTATAGCTAGTTTGTTTACTCCGCGGTTCTTTCGTCCGAGAACAAAATCATATTACGTGCTCGCATCCTGAATTAATTTGTGAAGGAAAATTATAACGGATAATTGTTGGTATTTTTAGTTGTTGGGAAAAATGTGATGGCTTTTTAACAAACTTTGGGCAGTAATAATTTAAATCTTTTTGTTCATGAAAACCTCATGTGGGGATTATTACTAATAAAAAAAGAATAAATAAAGCAAAGAAAAATTTCGACACAGGCGGGATTCGAACCCGCGACCTCGGGTATACGCCCCCGTCGCTCTTGCCAATTGAGCTACCGTGTCAATGGCTGCCAGCGCGAAATTCTTCTATCCTTTATTTCTTTTACACGTTTTAGTAGTGTTAGCGTTTCCTACCTCCGAATTTTTTACTAATTCGGAAGGCCACTTGTCTATCTTTTTAACCGACTTCAAAAAAAGGAGTGTTCTCAATTCGACCAGTATATTTTTTTTTTTTTATGTTTGTTCGCCGATTACTTCGCCATTTATGAACCGATTTTGATTATTATTTTTTTATTCGAAAGAAGATACTCCCGGATTGGTACCCACATATGGGAATAGTAAAAACTAAATGTCTAGCGCGGAGTTACGTGTGGTGGCCCGGTGTAGACGAAGCGGTGGAGGCGGCGTGCCGCGAGTGCGAGGTGTGCGCCGTCGTGGCGGACGTGCCGCCGGGACACGCGCCGCAGTCCTGGCCGTGGCCGTCCCGGCCCTGGTCGCGTTTACATCTCGATTTTCTGGGACCTATCTACGGTAAGAGTTTTTTAGTTATGATAGATTCATGTTCAAAATGGATCGAAGCGGTTGAAATGAAAAGGACAACCGCACTAACAGTGATAGCAGTTTTAAGAGATATCTGGGCTAAGTTTGGTTTACCTAAGCAAATTGTTAGTGACAACGGGCCTCCCTTTTCCAGTTCAGAATTACGTAATTTTTTAAAACATAACGGCATAGAGCATATTTTTTCGGCTCCTTACCACCCAGCTTCTAACGGGGCTGCAGAAAACGCTGTTAAACAGTGTAAACGGGCCATTCAGAAGGGGGTGAAACAAAATATGGATATACATACGGCATTATGTAGGTTTTTGTTAGCTTATAGAAATACGGAGCATACCACAACCGGTGAAAGTCCGGCTAAAATTTTATTAGGTCGCAAGCTGCGTATGCGGTTAGATAACATTAAACCTGAGCGCGAAGCGCGAGTTAGGTCGCGGCAGGCTCGCATGGAGGCGGATGCGGGGGGCGCGCACCGTGCACTGGAGCCGGGGGACGCGGTGTGGTATCGTGACTATAGGGGTTCAGACAAATGGTCGGCAGGTACTATTAGTAAACAGCTAGGTAGTACGGATTATAGCGTGACAACTACTTTGGGAACGGTAATCCATCGGCACATCGGTCAATTAAGAGAAAGGGTTCCTAAGTCAAATTCTATTGTAAGTGATAAATTAGTCAATCAGTCATCAGATTTATCACAAATTCCTTTAAGTTTTCCTATAACCAGTGGTACGGAGAGGGAAAATAGATTAATTATCTCGGAAGAGAGTAGAGTAAGGGATTCGTCTGCAACAAACACAGAACCTAACGAAACCGCTATCGTCGATTTGACTCCAAATCCTATGTGTGTGCCCAGTGTGCCGATTGACTCGGAAACAAATACTAGTCAGGATGTACGTCGTTACCCGTTACGGCAACGTAAAGCACCTGATCGTTATGGTTTTAGAAATACTGCTCAGGTGTAAATATTATTTGTCATATAAGTTGTTTTAGGTTTTAGTTTTTAATTATTCTTTTCTTTTTATTAGGTTTTTATTTAGGTTAATAAGTTTTATGTGAACATGTTGTATTTTGTAAATAAGGGCGGAGGTGTAATGTATGTTAGTAGTTGTCAGAGTTAGATTTATATTTATATGTTAAGGTAGTTTAGGATTTTAGTCTATAATACATGATTGAAGGAAACACACGTCTTTTATTTGTCACAACGAACAATTAACCAGTAAAAACACACATCGAATAAACTTAGAACAAAATATTCATATCGACGGAATCAAGTTACGTGAGCTTGGAATTTGATAATCGAACTGCCGACCTCTTATAAAAATTTCTTAACTCAAACTACATGCATAACTATAACTAAACACTAAAACTAAAAATTATGGAAAAACAAAAAAAATATTTTATGCTCAGGATACGATCGTCCGCGCTCTCTTAACGTGGTCTGCTCGTTCGCCGACTACGCCACTGTGTTATGATAACAACCGACGAAATTACGCATCATATTAGTTTATCTACGTTTATTAATCAAAGTAGAAAGGGCTTGACGCTGCAACAAATAATTAAACGGAATAAAGCCAGTCTCCGGGCTAATCACTAAATAAAGATTATCAAAACACTCACCCCTTTTGCTTGTAATTATAACAGGAATTCATGTAATAATATAATTTACTACACCTATGCGATGAGGTCATCAAATTCATTTCAACAAAACCGTATTTTCTGCAAATGCAAACACGTTATAAAATTACTTATTTGAAGCACTATATAATTCATATTACTAATAGTATGCCGAACTCTTACCCATAATATTATTATTCACATTAAACACTCAAAAATACTGGACTCAAGCTACGTGTCTACGTTTTGCTAACCGTTTGCTTGTCATCCGGCCGCTCAAGTACCCCACTACATTTTTATATTATTTTTTAATGATATATTCGAATACCGCATATTACAATACATAATACTCACGGCTATAAATCCCTTAACGGGGTAGCCAGAGCTATGGAATGAAAAATTCCTCAGCCACTTTTGGAAGTTGATTGGGAAAAGATGGTTATAATAAATGTTTTTGGTGACGGGTCTCCAACCACATCGCCCAAAAATCCCCCTATACCCTTAGTCACCTCTTACGATCACCCACGGGTAGAAATGGGGTAGTGTTATTCTAAGCCGACACTACACGGCACTTTGGGGAACTTGAGTGGGGAAAAGATTGACAAACAATAATAACCTATTATAATCACCCAAATCTCCGTGGGTAGCCCCAGTTGCGTCTTTGACACCCACGAGCAGAAAAACCCATGCCTTTCCATAGAGGACTTAAGTAAATAGAGCTGAAGCCAAACGTAGTTCAGTACAAAAATTGCTGAATAAATTCCGCTAAAAATAACTGTTGAAATACGTTGTCCCTATACCTTAATAAGTTGATTCTATGTTCCGTTTTTTGTTGGTCATACATTTGGTTATCTTAAGCCAGAGGAATTACACTGAATCACTTACGGATATTAAAATTCTTCGTTTCATCTCTACTTAGCTAAGTTCTATATGGACTTTTCTGAGCAAATACTGAACTACCGATACGAACACAAAATTTAATATCGATCTTCTTAGAACGTTTGAAATAGAAGATGGTTTCATTTACAAGATATTTTCTTTCATTTTATCGTTGTAATAAAACAGCGGTTGGTATTAAGATTCGGGTCTTATCCTCGCCCGAAGCTATGTCTATTGGCTGTTCACATCTTCAGACTCCGAACACTTTGAAGTGCGTTTTCACTGGCAACCGATTTATTTCAACAGCCTTTTTATATTCTTAGTACTTATCCTATATACTTCCCTGGTCTATGTAATGTACTAAATAATGTACTGTACTAGTTACAATATTTATTTGTGGCTGAAGGGTTATGTAGTAACTAAGGTGAGTAAGGAAATAGATATATTAACACCATAGAGTGAAATTAACCGTGTATCTACCATCTACCCACGGAAGAGACGACTAAGGACGTGGGGCTTTTTCAATGGTCTTCGACCGATGCGGTTGGACACCCATCACCAATGATTCTTTCTACCATCTTGGCCCTATCAATTTCCAAACGAGGCTGAGGAGTTTCGAACTATAAAGCTCTGGCAGAGTGAGTGATGTATGCAGTAAAATGTCTTAGTAGAAATTAAAGTACAAACTTAACTTTGATTTGCATAATATTTTTACGTTTGCTATTTTCAAAAATGCATTGCCTCAAAACCACAATATTTTAATATTGAAACCAGTTTTTGTTAACAGCTTTCACAAATAACAGGTTTACATTATTCAAGTAAACTAAATCCTAGTAAGTTTGACAAATCCCTTGGATGCTATTTTATATAGTACTAGTGGATCGTCCCAGCTTCGCACGGGTAGCGTTGTTTTTTTAAATATCTGAGGTTTCTTTCTTCAGTCACTGCTCAAGCATTGTGAAATTCAGCGTAATGTTTTCAATTTCTTAAATTTATAGCACTCCCTTAACAGTGTAGTTTGGTGATTTTGAATGCTCTTTAATGAACGGTTCAGTATTTCCGTTTAATAGCAAATTTTGGAATAAAACGCCATGAAGTATTTATAACAATCTAAAAAATAAATCATTACGTTATGTAGGATGCATACTACTGGCGCCATCTAGTATGTTATATGTAAATTAGTAAAGATTTGGTTTCGATCACGGGCGCGATGGCTTATTTTATGTATAATTTCGGTGTTTGTCTACCGATTTGTATGATTCTTTTTTTATTGAATAGGTAATAATGTAACCTTTTTTAAATTAGGGATGAGTGAGAGGTTTACAAACGTAAGAGTAAACAAATATAATCAGGATGTTCCGAACTGCTAAGCTATCAGGAATTACACGTGTTATTGTGAGTCAACCATAAAAGATAGACATATACTGTTGAGGACTTTTTTTTTAGATAATTTTATGAAGAATATTTCCGCCGCACATGATAACTATGTAAGTTTAACCATTAAGGCTGCACACGCGACGGAAGCTTAAAAAATGGAGTAACTTCTCCCGGAACTTTACTACTCCGCTGGAAAGTATACAAAAACCTGCGCAGGTGTATGAAGAATAATTGTACCAAGTTTTGTTAAAATTCGTCGAGTAGTTTTTGTTTCCATAAGGAACATACAAACCGACAGACAGACAGACAGACAGACAAAAATTTTACTGATTGCATTTTTGGCATCAGTATCGATCCCTTATCACCACCTGAAAGTTATTTTGAAAATATATTTCATGTACAGAATTGACCTCTCTACAGATTTATTATAAGTATAGATAGAAGATCACAAAAAAAGACTACAACAAAGATAACATACAGAAGTTCAAGGACTGTTTAAATAATTTACCTTGGAATGACATATGCAAACAAAATGACATTGACATTGCCTTCAAAGAGTTTCACGATACTTTGCTACTATTTTATAATCTTTGTTTTCCGACTATTAAAGTAAAGATACAAAATAAAATTCATAAAATGCGATGGATTACAAAGGGAATAAAGAATTCATGTAGGAAAAAAAGGAATCTTAGGCTACAATATTATAAAAATGGGAATCGTGAAAATAAAGTAAACTACAGAAAATATAACAGCCTCTTAAAAAAATGTATCGCATTTTCACAAAAAAAGTACAGTCAACAATTTATTGAAAATGCTCAAAATAAATGCAAAGCTTCTTGGAGTATTATACAAAACAAAAAAACGTGCCTGTCGCCTCCAAAAGGAATCAAACAATTAAATGTAAATGGAAAAATTATAAACGAACCAAAAGAAATAGCCTCAGAATTCAATAAATATTTTATTCAACCAGTTTTGGGAAATTCTAGCACGAACGGTGGCTGTACAATGGCTAATCGACTAGAATCTCAACACACAACTATTTTTCTAAAACCGTGCGATGTCTGCGAAGTGAAAAAATGCATACGAGGATTAAAAAATACAAACGCGACAAGGTAAGACGAGATAAATACTAGGATATTAAAGGAATGCTCGGAATGTTTATCAATTATTATTGAAAATTTAGCGAACAGATGTTTCCAAAAAGGAGTATTTCCTAGTTGCTTGAAACTGTCGGTTGTTAAACCACTATTCAAAAAGACAATAGGGAGGATATAAGTAAATACAGACCTATAACGTTAGTTTCTATTTTGTCAAAAATAGTTGAAAAGTTAATATATAATAGATTGTATGCATTTTTAATAAAATATAGTATTTTAAGACCGGAGCAACATGCTTTTCAGAGAGGAAAGAATACAACATCGGCCTGTGTTCAGTTTGATATATTAAGTAGAAATGTTGACGAGAAGATTCCAACTATAGCTATATTCTTCGACATGAAAAAGGCATTTGAAAATGTGGCACATAACATATTGTTATATAAGTGTGACAAATATGGTATACGCGGCCCAGCATCGGAATTAATTAAATCCTTCTTAGAAAACAGGTGTCAATACGTTGAGATCTTACAGAGCAATGAATATTCGGAAATCATTTCATATAAATCTGAAGTTGAAAAAAAACCCTGTAGGTTTGCCTCAGGGAAGTGTCTTAGCTCCTTTACTTTTTCTTTTATATATTAATGACCTCCCGAATGTGACCAAGCATTCATGCACTTTGTTTGCTGATGACATCTATGTAGTTATAAGTTTTAAAAATGACATTAATTTTCAAATTGACATAGATAACACCTTAACTTTAATTATTCAATGGATGACCGCAAATAATCTTAGTTTTAATATAGACAAGACATGTTATATGCAATTTTACAATAGAGTTAAGCCCGGGACTTTAATAAATATAAAATATAGAGAACAATCTGTGAAAGAAGTAAATTGTATAAATTTTTTAGGTATCCAACTAGATTGTCAAATGAATTGGAAACACCATGTTGAGAAAGTATTTGGAAAAATAAACAAATTTGTATATGTCCTATATAGACTTGCCACAACCGTCAATCGGCAAACAGCAGTACTTGCTTATCATGGTTATGTGGAATCGGCGTTAAGGTATGGCATAATTGTGTGGGGTCACTCGACAGATGTCCCAACTTTGTTCATTCTACAGAAAAGGTGTATAAGAACTATTATTGGACTGGAGCCTCGTGAGTCATGTAGGTCTTATTTTGTAGAACTGAAACTATTAACACTTGCAAGTATCTACATTTATGAAATTTGTGTTTTTGTAAAAGAAAATTCATTGTTATTTGAAAAGATGTACAACGAAGGTAGCAGGCTCCATGACAAGTTTCCAAATAACTTAATAATCCCAGCGTCATCGACGGCCCTACGAGGGAAATCTTGCAGTGTAATGATGCCACACATTTTTAACAACATTCCTGAATGTATAAAAGGTAAGCCAATTACCCTTTTCAAAAAACACCTGAAAGAGTGGTTGGTTCAAAACTGTTTTTATAATTTAAACGAATTTTATAGTTATAATAATAATGGCTGACATATTAGATAAAATAGAAAATGTGACATTCCTGACATTTAAAACGTTAAACGCTCAGATTGGTTGTTATTATTTAATTAGGATTAAGTGACATTTAAATTAATTTTCATTATTATTATTTTAATAAGGCTTAAGTGACATTTTAATTAATTTTCATTATAGACTGCTTATGACATATTATTATTGTTAATTTAAAATATTTATAATGTAAAAACTTAATTGTGATTTAATTGTGTCAAAATAATTTGCATACCTACAAAGGTTAGACATGTGAAACTAAATTATTAAGCTGTATCATCAAATGTACCATGTTCTATATAGCAAATAAATGAAATTTGAATTTGAATTTGATAGATTAATCCTGGACCATGTATCAACTGGGTTCAAATGCTGTAGGTGATGCCCAAATGATGTGTTTAGACGCAGTTTCTGAAGTTGTGCATATGTTTTCCTATGTCCACCTTATGATTTTTATGATCAGCAGGGCAAGCACGAGCACTATTTTATCGACACGATAACGGTTAGAATGAGATGGCAGTATACTATACTAAGTAAGTGCGTAAGAGATGGCTGCTTTATCCCACGCGATAACTAGTGTAAACACGGCTCGTGCTTGCCCTTCTGTAACACCAGAGCCTGGTTACCATATGAAAACATATTCATCGTCAAAAGTATTAAAACAACTTTTCCAAATACAAATACACTCTCAAAATAAGATCATCATATCAGGAACCATGTCATAAAAATAATACACTCTCACAAAATTCGGTACTGTAAATATAATTTCAGCTCAATTGGTGATCGGGGGTTGGAAGAGTGGATAGGAGGAACTTGATACTAGGACTTCAATGCAAATTGCGATTGAAATGAATTGAGCTGAGTGAGTAAGGTAAATCTTAGTCTTCTTACTATCTGTGCAGTCGGTCTTAAGCTTCAAGCCGCGCTCTAAATAAGAAATCATTAACTTTTTTACATACATACATACAAATACTCACGGCTATAAATCCCTAGAAGGAATTAACGAATTAGAAATTCCTCAGCCACTTTTGGAAAATTGAGTGGGGAAAGGATGGTAAAGTAAAGGTTGTTGGTGATGGGTCTCCAGCCGCATCGCCCAAAAATCCCTTAGAAGCCCCATACCGTTAGTCGCCTCTTACGTACACCCATCGGTAGAAACGGGGTAGTGCTATTCTAAGCCGACACTACACGGCCAAGCCGACACTACACTTTCTATTGTATTTAATGGGAAAATAGGTTTTCGGTGATTATTCCTCAATTGTAGGTTTAATACATGCCACCCCTAACAACACTTAGTAATGTCCACTTGATCACTGTGCCGAATTTGGTTGAAATCAGTCGAGCCATACCAGAGCAGTTCGATCACAAAGACCCGTATATAAGAGCTTCGCTCAACTTTGTTTCGCCTAGCTCGATAACATACATACATACATCCATATGCTCACGGCTATAAATCCCTAGAAGGGGTAGCCAGGGCTAAGGAATTGGAAATTCTTCAGCCATGTTTGGAAATTTTATTGGGGAGAAGATGGTAAAATAAACGTTTTCGGTTATGGGTCTCCAACCACATCGCCCAAAAATCCCTTAAAAGCTCCAAATCCGTTAGTCGCCTCTTACGTACACCCACCGGAAGAAATGGGGTAGTGTTATTCTATGCCGACACTACACAGCAAACTTGATAAAAATAGCTTGATAAAACCTACTTAAATAACATATTCATACCAAATAACACCAAAATACAGAATTTCATTAAATGAAATATGAAGACGATCCATGAGACGGAGAGCGAATTCTTCATAAGTAGCCCCAGGCTATCGTTCGGGAAGCGAACCGGCTCTCAATATTTGATTATAGCTAGTTTGTTTACTCCGCGGTTCTTTCGTCCGAGAACAAAATCATATTACGTGCTCGCATCCTGAATTAATTTGTAGAGGAAAATTATAACGGATAATTGTTGGTATTTTTTCTTGTTGGGAAAAATGTGATGGCTTTTTAACAAACTTTGGACAGTAATGCTAAGCCAAGGTTTTTTTAAATCAAATATAAACATACATACATAGATATATTCACGGCTATAATTCCCTAGAAGGGGTAGGTAGCCAGAGCCAAGGAATGATAAATTCCTCAGCCACTTTTGGAAGTTGAGTGGGGAAAAGGCGGTAAAATAAAGGTTTTTGGTGATGAGACTGCAACCGCATCGCCCAAAAATCCAATAAAAAGTCCCAATACCCTTAGACGCCTTTTACGACACCCGTGGGTAGGAAGGGGTAGCAACATTCTAAGCCGGCACTACACGGCAAATATAAACTTATGTGAATATATAAACCAATAATAAAAGAGCATGTATGAACGGAGCTATTGGCGTGACTAAATTTGAATCGAGAAAGGTTCAGTAAAAAAGATAGAAAAAGGAATGTTAAGACATGGTTTGAGCAAATAGACAGGAGCTGATTGCGAAGACTGAAGCTATGCCCTTTCATGTATAAAACTTTGATGATGAAAACTCTAGATTTTTTTAGGCGGTCACCAATTTTTTTATTTTCTTGTCTCTGCTTACCCCAATTGGAAATAAAGCTTGTTTATACTTTAAAATGACCTATACTTAATACCAAACCAAATTTAGGTTTTTAATAAGGAAAACCAAGTACCCTGCATTTGAAATTCTAGTTAACCGACGATGCCTGTTTGAAGTCGTTTCTTCGAGTGCTTAGTCAATACGATCACGCTGCACCGACAAATACTGCCCGTTCGCGGACATTGCCTTTGCTAAAACTCTAAACAGTACAGTATCTATGTATATTGTATCGGCTTGGAATAGCACTACTCCATTTCTTACCGCGGGTGTCATAAAGGGCGCTCAGAGTTTTAGGCTTTATAAATGTTTTTTGGGCAATTTGCTGTGTAGTGTCGGCTTAGAATAGCACTACCCTATTTCTTCCGGTGGGTGTACGTAAGAGGCGACTAACGGTATTGGGGCTTTTAAGGGCTTTCTGGGCGACGCGGTTGGAGATCCATCACCAACAACCTTTATTTCACCATCTTTTCCCCACGCAGCTCGGTCTTAGAATTCACCTCAGCTGCAACGACAGACTTCACTTAGCTGCATCAAAAACATTAACAAGAACTTAAAAGTAAGTAGCGGAAATCAAAGGTAGTTAAGTATGAACCCTGATTGCTTGATGCAATGGTTTTATTTTTGTTGGTACATACATTTGCTTCGCTAAGTCAGTGCCAATAAACTAAACCCCTTACAGAACATTAGCTTTGTTTCTTCTGTATTTATATAAGTGAGTTACTAAAATATCACGCTGGTGCTGGTGTGACGCTTGTGATGTTGCTGGTTTAGGCGCTGACTGAAAATCAGTGTTGTGAGGTAAAATTAACAACTTTTGCTGAGTCAGTGCCTTTTTGCTATTGGAGGGCACAACATCCCAAAATTTTATTATTATTGTTTTTTTTAGCCGTGTAGTGTCGGCTGAGAATAGCACTACCCCGTTTCTACCGATGGGTGTACGTAAGAGGCGACTAACGGTATTGGGGCTTTTGAAAGATTTTTGGGCGATGCGGTTGGAGACCCATCACCAACAATCTTTACTTTACCATCTTTTCCCCACTCAATTTTCCAAAAGTGGCGGAGGAATTTCAAATTCCTTAGCTCTGGCTACCCCTTCTAGGGATTTATAGCCGTGAGTATATGTATGTATGTATGATGTTTTTTTTACTGATGTGCTTCTGTTTGGGGTTTTTTTTATTTTTATTTTTCTGTCTTTAGTTAAATGATATCTTTTTTATATTTTTTTATTTTCTCCATTTGTGTTCTCAAAAAATTTAGTGTTTATACTGGTTTTTTTGTAAACTTGGTTCCACTTGCTGTTTGTATTTTGTTAATTTTTGTGTCTTTAATTGCTAAATAACTTTTCTTTCTTTCTTTCTTTCTTTCTATGTGATCGATCTTCTGAATCCTCTAGTATATCAAGCGTCGCGGTGTAGTGTTTCAAAGTTCGCCAACTCTGAATATCGAGCGACTGAAGACAAGGAATGTTTAGCATGTTTACCAAACGACACAAAGAGCTGCTCACTTGTATGTCTGACAACAGGTCACGTGCTCAAAGAGCTGGTCACTCACTGGTATGTCTGACAAGAGGTCACGTGCTCAAAGTTACCGATAGTAATAATAGGAGTAACACAATACGGGGCGGGGGGCGCTAAACTGTGTAGAGTATTCGCTAGTCCGACAATTCGGTTACTCTATGTGCATACAGATATGTGGATACAACGGGATGTACGAACATGTTTTATTTCGGATGTGATATGTTTTAGTATTAACAATAATACACAGTAACAATTACAGTAATTAAAAAGTTATCTTAGTCAGTAATAAAAATCGTTGATTATAAAGATAAATAATTGCACACCTTTCTTGTTTTTTTGAAACTAATAGTTTTTACAAAGTTGTAGTAAAATGATGAGACCATGTAAAGTAAAACAATTCAAAAGCGAATGTGTTGTATAGCGTTACTTTTTTTAATATATGCAGCTGTTTTTAAGACAAGAGATACTTATCTTATACTTAGCTGTGTAGTGTCGGCTTAGAATAGCACTACCCCATTTCTTCCGGTGGGTGTACGTAAGAGGTGACTAACGGTATTGGGGCTTTTAAGGTATTTTTGGCCGATGTGGTTGGAGACCCATCACCAACAACTTCTATTTCACCATCTTTTCCCCACGCAAATTCTAAAAGTGGCTGAGAAATTTCTAATTCCTCAGCTCTGGCTACCCCTTTTAGGGATTTATAGCTGTGAGTATATGTATGTATGTATGAGATACTTATAGATCCATTTGAAAGACTAAGAGTATCGGCTTGATAGCTCAGTGGGGAAAACACCGCTTATCGTGTTAGTGTTCTAATCCCGGGTCGGACCTACACAAATTATCTTTTCTTAAGACGTATGTGTGGTTAATTTACCATGGTTGTTAGCGGTGAGGAAAAACATCGTGACGAAACCCACATGGCTAAATTGTATTTTGTCATGTGACAGTGTAGTCCTGCCCCCTATCGCGTGAGTACACTGTCCATGCAAAACATGGGTACTCTGAACACCAGGTGACAATGTCACGTGAAGTTCAGAAGTATTAGTACATCTGCCAACCCCTTCGGGCATATTCGGCGTGAACGTTTGAGTTTGAGAGTATCAGGACTTTTTTAGTAAATTTTGCGCGATGCGGTATGAGACCCTTTCACCAACAACCTTTATTTTACCAACTTTCCCCCTTTAAACCTCCAAAAGTGGCTGAAGAATTTTCTGATTCTGAAGTTCTGGCCATCTTTTTTCAGAGATTAGGGAATCGATTGGAGGGAAGCTATCTTGAGCATTATAATCCGACTTATTGATGACTTCGTTTAATGTCATACAATTTTTAGCAGTTTATTTTGTGCGTGACATCACCTGACCTGAAAGTACGGTAAATGCAGTGGAAGTGCGGTACTTCGGATGATAGGTTTATTCACTTTAAGCAACTTAGACAGAAATAGTGTGATCCGTGGTAGAAAAGGTATTAAAGCCACTTTTGGAAGTTAACTGGGGAAAATATTGTAAAATAAATGTTTTTGGTGATGGATCTCCCATATAGATACCCTTAGTCGCCTCTTACCAGATCACTCATGGGAAGAAATGGGGTAGTGCCATTCTAAGCACTACCCGACATTCTTAAAATACCGTGACATATTTGTCAACTGGGTATGGGTATTAAGAGCATCTTCGTTTTAACTGTAAACTATCCTAGTAGTATCCTCGTTTTACAGTTAAAACGAGAATACTCTTAATACCCATTCCCAAGTGACAAATACTTAAGTACTTTTTCTGTCGAAGATGTTTTCCGTCATCCTTAAAAACCATTATTAACTAACCATTAATGGGAGTCAGGATTTGTATCACGTTCCCTGCATGAGAAGCGGTATTTTCGTCACTGAGCTATCAAGGTTGTAAAAATAACATAACATAAACTCACGCCATTAGTTCCCATAGGAGTAGGCAGATACTATCGATCGCCACTTCGTTCAATCCTGGCACACCTCGCAACATTCCTTTTCTATCTTTCTTACAACATCGTCTTCATACTGTCTTGCTGTGTAGTGTCGGCTTAGAATAGCACTACCCCATTTCTTCCGGTGGGTGTACGTAAGAGGCGACTAACGGTATTGGGGCTTTTTAAGTGATTTTTGGGCGATGTGGTTGGAGACCCGTCACCAAAAACATTTATTATTACCATCTTTTCCCCAATCAATTTTTCAAAAGTGGCTGAGGAACTTCTAGTTCCTTAGCTCTGGCTACCCCTTTATAGGGATTTATAGCCGTGAGTATATGTATGTATCGTCTTCATATCACACTTTTCACGAATCACAATATTACTTACTATTTTTTACTTTTCTAAAAATATTGTCAAACATACAAAGAAAAATGTATCGTATCAAACAATTTTGGTATTCCACGTAAGTCTATAAGGGAGTCTTAAGTTGGCTTCTTTATTTCGTCAGAGAGCCGGCAGGTACTCAGTTTGAAAGTAAGATACTTACTCCTATACAGCCTCTTTCGAACCGCCTTATATTCTGCACACGTACGGGCACCCATTGAAGCCTTGTCCACTGAAAACTTTCACCTTTTTGTAATTTTGGACTTTTTACCTTTCCGAGCTAGCTTTTGTTTGGAAAAGTTTATTGTTTCTGTAACAAGAGAATTTCGCTTTACTTACATAGTAGTGGATTCTAATTTTCAAATATATATGTTTATATTAATCGCTTTTTAAAAGTTATCGTTGATTAATTTTTAATTATGAAGGAAAGTCGATAATAATTTATTATAACATAATTCTGATATATTTTTAATTCATTTCAACCAATTGTAAACAAATCAATCAATTCAAACTGAATTTAAAGATGCATAAATATTGCATTTACTGGTACATACAAACACACATGTGGGAACAGCAAAGATATACTGGCCAGTACACCCTGCTGTGTACCAACTTAGAATTTGTATTTATGCTTAGCTAGAGAAACATTTCGATACCGCGATGTACGATTTTTTATGACGCTGCTAGTTTGCGAGTGAGTTCGCCGTCTAGCGGTCGCCACACACATATAGAATAGAATAGAAAACACTTTATTGTACATCACAGATAAAGACAGATTATTTCTTAAATAACAATAAATTATTTATTTTCATATTCATTTATACAAAATACATCTTTGCGTTGAACCTTGCACTAGGCATGGCCTGTATCGCAAGGTCCAAATAGAAGTATAATTTGCGGCCTTATTGCTTAAAGTAATCTCTTTCAGACAACTAAATTGCTATATTACATTTCCCTACCTTGTCCTATTAAGTAGCCTTCAAACTTCTTGTTATCATGACAGTTGACTTATGTTATTGGAGATTTATTTTATAAGTGATCGTTAGATGCCGTGTAGTGCCGGCTTAGAATGTTGCTACACCTTTCTACCCACGTGTGTCGTAAGAGGCGACTAAGGGTATTGGGGCTTTTTATTGGATTTTTGGGCGATGCGGTTGGAGACCCACCCCAAAAACCTTTTTACCTTCAAACAATTTTTACCTTCTTTTCCCCACTCAATTTCCAAAAGTGGCTGTGGAATTTAAATTCCTTAGCTCCGGCTATCCCTTCTAGGGAAATATAGCCGTGAGTATATGTATGTATGTATGATTGTTAGTCGATCTCAAACAATCGTTTATTTTATAGCTATTCCTCGCTTATCTTCCAAAAGCAGCCAAATATTTTCTAATTCTGAAGCTCAGACTAGCCTTTGGATTTAAAGCCGTGAGTATATAAAAGTAGTTCACATTTTGATACCCTTTTTCTCCAAACCTCTTCAAAATAAGCTCTTCAAAGTCATCGTCTAAATCGAATTCCCAATCAAACAGAATACATTGCCAGGTCAGAGTTCAAAGTGGAGTAGCTCAGTGAGTTATTACTCCGGCCATAGATCAGCTTATTGGCCGTTCGATTCCCGATTTATTTATGAAGAGCATTCGGTCCGACACCCGCTCATAAATAAACCAACTGAGATCGCCTTCGTCTTTAATATAAATGGCTGCATATTGCTTACTTTCAGTATTTTATCAAATGAAAGATATATTTGTGTCGTTGAAGCCATATTATTGTAGATTGGTAAATTACGTTAATGTATAGTTACTCACATGATAGTCCAGTGGGTAGAACACCCGCCCGAAAACAGAAAGGCTTGAGTTCCAATCCTGGGTCGGGCCTACACCAATTTGTCTTTTATAAAGTCATATGTGTGGTTATTTTATCATGGTTGTTAACGGTGAGGGAAAACATCGTGAGGAAACCCACATGACTGAGTTGTACTTAGTCATATGACAGTGTATTCGTACAAAACGGCGATAGGCCTGCCCCCTATCACGTGAGTACACGGTCTAAGCAAAATGTGGGTACCTTCTCTGGACACTAGATGGCGCTGCCATGTGGTTTTAGAAGCATTGGTACCTCTGCCAACCCCTTCGGGGATAAACGGCGTGAATGTTTATGTTATGTTATGAAAGTGGTATATCATTAACAAACATATTTTAACAGCTTTGCATTTTTGGTGCTTATTTACATAAATAATGACATAAACAAGTCTTCAATTTATATGGTAATAATAGGAATCGAACAAATGTGCTTTCAAATGCAAAAAACAGGGAAAAAAATCATCATATTTTTCAAATTATAATACTTTAAGTCAAACTACTAATAACTCAGTATAAAATAAATATGTTACAGTTTGATCTGTGTGTCTTTATATTTACATATTTATCTAAAAACATTTAATTTAATAACACTACCCCATTTCTACCCGTGGGTGATCGTAAGAGTTTTTAAGTGAATTTTGAGCGATGCGGTTCGAGAACCGTCACCAAAAACATTAATTATTACCATCTTTTCCCCAATCAACTTCCAAAAGTGACTGAGGAATTTCTCATTCCAAAGCTCTGGCTACCCCGTTAAGGGATTTATAGTCGTGAGTATATGTATATGTATGAAAAGAAGGGATAAAAAGATAACTGGCCAAGTGCACGCAGGACTAGCATTTGAATAGGTCAACCATTATTTATAAATGTTTTCTTTATATTTTTTATTGTTCAAGGGTAATTTATATTATTATTGTCAAAAGGAGAGGTACCCTTACATTTTTGCAATTTCTTTGCACGGAAGGTACGGTGTATTCATATCAAAATTAAGCCCACGAAATCTTTCAATAAATTGTTTAAGATATAATTGTAAAGAACCTATATCCCTCGACATCCACCACATTAAATGAATGTTTATATTTCCTGTAAAGATACGAGTATTTCAAAAAATCGCTTTCGATCATCGATATTAATTTCGTGTCAATCTCCATCATCCGCTGGTTAATGAAATGGAAATTGAAATTACAGAAAAATAAATAAAAACAACAGTAACCAAAACTATTAAGTATAAGTAAGTAAAGTTGAAATTTATTGGTTGAGACAAGTTCTTAATAACTTTTGCGCGAAAATAATTTTAGTTGGGATGAAGTAATTATGTTCGTTAAGTAAGAAGGTCCTATCAATTTCAATAGGAGAAAATTCTAGCTTACCGGATCATATTTCAGAAAAGAAAAGAAGTTACCTTTAAAACATACACAGCAATAAGGGCTCTTTAAAACCAACTACGTACAGCCAAGCTGCCTTCAGATAGCCGATAGCTACAATGCAACTATGTTGTAGTACAGTGTTCAAGATTTTTTAAACGACAAGGACCCAACGCGCAGATGACCTTGTCCGTAAAGCTATAAATCTTCCCTCGTTATTCCCAGCAATAATTGTCTGGTGAGGATTTTTCTTCTCACGTTATGTGATTGGTTTTTTGTGGTGGACAATTTATTTTAATTATGTCAAACTAGCGTTTGGCTTGGTCGCATAGAAAATCTTATAAAGTAAAAACATGTTAATAAACTGAAATTGTACAAACCATATTTTGAAAAAATGTGAATGTAAAGAGTTTCTTTGTTGCTTCTTCTCTTTACGAATACCTTTGTTTGTTTGTTTTGTTTGTTGTTTTTTCTCTTTTCGAACACCTTCCGAAGGAACGGATTAACACGTTCAACGCGGACCGAGATCTTTTAGTTCTCGTTTGTGACGTTCAAGTATCGCGCAAGAGAAATCTTATGTCCATCCCGTTTTGGCAAATGATATTTCTGTATGTTTCTTTACTGATAGAGTAAGATAAATATATTTTCTGACATTAGGTACATCGGTAGTAGTATTTTTATGAATGAAAACGAACGAGATCTAATAGTTCTCGTTGCGACCAAATAGTAAAATTTTGCATCTAGTGCGAAACGAGAACCAAGGGATCCCGTTGCAATCTCGTGCGAAGCTTGATAAGAAACTAATTAGTGCCGTGTCAACTTTCGATGAGTGCATGTCAATCACGCTATAATCAGAATGACGAATCGCAAACGCAGTAGAAAAATAGTAGAACTTTATTTTATTAAATATTAGAATTTTAGTTCTTCTGAAGAACCGGTAAATGAAATGAATGGATCCCCAAAATCTTCATCTCTGTTCCGGAAAGTGTTAAAACGTGTTCCTGGAGTGTGCTGTGAAAAGACAAAACAGGTTAAGGGTTTTTGTGTGAAATGTAATAAAACTTTATGTCTTCCTTGTTTTAATGAAAAACATTAAAAAAGTTAATTAAGAAGTTTGTAATGCCTTACCTGCTAGTTCTTATCTAATATATGATTCAGTATCGATAATTTTGTTTTTCTTATTGTTTCCCATCACTACTTTTTCATCGATACTACGCAATATCGGCGAAACGAGATCTAAGAGTACTCGCAATTTTTAGCTATCTAGTGCGGGACGAGACCCAAAAGTTCTTGTTTTTTTTATTTTGAATTTTTTCCAGTATTTTTTTAGATAACTCGAGGCGAAGAACACTTACTGAAAGGTCTGTTTATCCACTACCTGAACATACAAAAACAAATTATTTTTTTCCAAATTTCATAGAAATATTGAGGTTTGAAGTGACCAAGTCGTACAAGATCTATTGGATCTCGTTGCGTCATTCCTCGTGGATCACAACGAGAACTTTAAGATCTCGTTGCGCCACATTGACTAGATGCAAAAATGGGCTTCCGCGATGAGCGTGTTAATGATAAATTTTAGATTTTTGACGTTCAAAAAACGTTAGCATTTAACTTTATTTTGAAGAATAAACTTTTTGACTTTTTTTTGACAGAGTAGAGTAGCCGTTGGAAAGATGACTGCCGCGGAAAAGTATACGCATATATTCACACTATGAGTGAACCAAAAAAAAAAACGAAAGTCAATTAAATCAATGGTTGAAGAAGTTAAAGTTACTTACTACGCTACGGTCTTTGCCGCGATTTTTCAGTTTAATTATAATAGGGTCTATAACCATTCATCACTTGAGCAAAAAATTTGTATTGACCCTCACTTTAAATATTTTTTGCTGAATGAAACGTATTTTAAGAATAGTCATTAGATTCTTTTACGTTCTGCAGCCAAGTTTAAATTGACGCTTTACCGATAACTTTGGAAGGAGTTTTCTCAGGTACACTTTAGTATTCAGCTTGCATTCCAAATTCAATTTCTAGCCAATGGCTTCTCGTAAAACGTACAAACTTAACTAGAACATGTTATATAACTAGAATTGTTTTGGTACTAGTATTTTATATTATTAAAAGCGACATGATATGTAAACAAAAATTTACAGTCAAATAAAAGATATTAAATGTTGTTGAAAGATGTTATTAAAGGAAAGAAAAATTTCGACACTGGCGGGGTTCGAACCCGCGACCTTCGGGTATACGCCCCCGTCGCTCTGCCAACTGAGCTACAATGTCAGTTGGCATCCAGCGCTTTATTAAATTAATAACATCTTTTATTTATGAGTAATAATCCCCACATGAGGAATTCATGTCAAAAAACATTAAATTATGTTGTTGAAAGAGGCAATATAACAATTATATTATACAAGTGCCCTTCATTAAATATTTCATCCTATAATGTGAATTAAATATGATTTCTAAAAAAAAACACTACAAAAGAAATGAATATACATTTTTCGCTTTAATAGTGGTAGTCTTGTGGTTGTCAGTATATATTTGTTTGATGTCTTGAAAAGAATTGGCCTAGACCTCGCTTTTTTAACATACCCTTTTTGTATTATAAATCGATAAAGAACATCATACTTAAAAACTTTGCCCATGGAATGCCTATCTAAAATATTGTAATTTTCAAAAAAAAAATGATAATAAAAAATTGTCGTACCTAGTTCAAACTGAGAATGTATAGAACTAGATTCTTTGCTTCAGTGAAAATAAGAAATAAAAAAAAAACATTTGATCTATGGTGTAAACAAAAACATAACCTCTTTCGGTATTTTCCAGTTCAATCGCTCGCTTACCGGTTTATTTTCATGATATTATTTTTCAACGACGATCAATACAACTGGAAAATACCGAAAGAAGTTATATTTTTCTTTACAGAGCGAAAAACATTGATCAATTGTTTTTTTTTTAATTTCTTATTTTCACTGAAGCAAGGAATCTCATTCTATACATTCTCAGTTTGAACTAGGTACGACAATTTTTAATTATTATTATTTTTTGAAAATTACAATATTTTAGATAGGCATTCCATGGGCAAAGTTGTTTAGTTTGATGTCCTTTATCGATTTATAATATAAAAAGGGTATGTTATAAAAGCGAGGTCTAGGCCAATTGGTTTGTCCTGAAGTAAATAAGTTTGTACTGATATTAAAGCCTTTTTTTATATATTTTTACTCATTACTACTACTTCTCCTATTATTACTAGCATGATTTTGGTATAAATTGTACCACAAAGAGTATTATTCTATGGAAAGAGATAAATAAAAGGTATTACGAGCTTACATTATATACCAGTTCAGAATACCATTAACTCCTTTCTACACATGGGCGCCATACCAAATGGCGGGTATTGGGCTTTTTAAGGTAATTTTGTCCATATTATTGGAGAACCCATACTCAACCATCTTTTGCTTCATATGATCTTTATAATGATATTTATGACAAATCTTTACGTCCAATTATAAGAATGTGCAATTGTCTAACCACCTTAATAAAAATAAATTTAAATTGAATAAAAGGCAGAATATAAAGAAATATAAGTTAATTATTTTAACAAAGTTGAACACTGCAACCCGTAAAGCTCACACAACAACCGAGGATTCCATTTACGGTCGTTAAAATCTATAAAACCCGCTCATACAGAACGAACGGTGAAATCGTAAAATTCGGGTAGTAGACACGTCCACAGTCAATGACAGTCGGAGCTCGTATGACAAACAATAAACTGATTTTACGAGCTAACCTACAGCGACATCTAGTTTTAGAGATTGAACTACGCCACTAAATCTGAAACAGGAACTAGAAAAGCAGTTTTATGGCTGCTAAGCTTGAAAGAAAATAAAAGTTAAATGGATAGGTCGTTTGTTAAACGTTTTATGGACTCGTAAGGTAAATAAAAGGAATTGCCTATTTGTCAGTGGATGCGGTTACAAATTAAATGCTATAGTGAAGGGCAAATTAAGATGTCGTGCCGATGTTATGTACATTACCTTCAGTTAGGGTAGGCAGAGACTATCGATCGCCATTTTGTACGATCCTCGCAAACCTCTATACTTTTGTTTATATCCATCAATATTTTCTTATATGCTCTTTTTATCTTGATATTTCGGACGCCTGCTTTTTTGAACACACTCGTGGCTCCGTGGGTGTTCTTTACTAAAATTACCTTCCACATCGGTTCAACAGTACTCTTTTACCATTTCACTATCAATCATATTTTCTTTCTTTTTTACAATATTATCTTTTACACCGCTCTTGACTGTTAATTTTTTTACCAATCAATATTACAAGAAGAAAAGATTTTTTGTATGTTTATTAAGTACGCTCCACCAGAGCTCAAACGATTACAAAAGTGATTTTACCTGTGGAAAGCTACAAATAAAGTAAAGTTTATTAATAGGTGAAACATAATACTATCCATGCGAAGTCAGTCAGTCATATAAATATACATAATTTTGCGACCGTGATGGCTCAGTGGTTAGAATAACGCTACCCCATTTCTAACCGTGGGTGATCGTAAGAGGCGACTAAGGGTATAATAAGTGGGCTTTTTAAGTGATTTTTGGGGGATGTGGTTGGAGACCCGTCACCACAAACATTTATTATTACCATCTTTTCCCCAATCAACTTCCAAAAGTGGCTGAGGAATTTTTCATTCCTAAGCTCTGGCTACCCCGTCAAGCCAATTTATACCAACTTATAGCCGTGAGTATATGTATGCATGTTCCCCAATTTGACTTTTCTAAAGTCGTACGTGTGTACAAGCAAAACGTGAGTACGCTGAACACCAGGTGACAATGTTTCAAAAATCAATTGTAGCAATTTTGTAGGTGTAATTATGTTTGAAATAAAAACAATTTTTAGGTTTAGGTACAAATAATTATTTTGATTGAAAGGAGTTTCGAGAGTAAAAAAATCATAGCATATACTAAAGAGAGGGTGTTTAAGCCTCTGGGTTGTGCGCTTCGTTAATTCCCTTTTTGGCTATTGTAGATATGCGATAAATTAAAACTCCTCCTCAGTGTTAAGCAACGTGTAATTTCTCAGATAGAATGATTGTACAAAATTTATGGATAAAGGGAGAGGGAACAATTCAGCCAATAATATTAAATGATCACGTCATAAACATAGCGTTGATTGGTCGACGATGATGCGATGATCTATGTGACAATTTGAAGTGTTGTGATTTGCTGAGCAGGCGTTGATTCGCAGCTATTGACCCAGAGATGTCACTGCATGTGTTTAAGAAGGGCTTGAACATACTCCCGGCCTTGGAACTACTCCGCTCGTTCCAATTTGATCTGCGATTTCAGGCTCCACAAGAGGACAGATATTGGTGTACGTTCTCCGAATAACTTTAGATGCCATCTGAATGTCAGCAACCCTCGAAATACCATCTTTACCTCGTATAGTGCGAAGGATACGGCCCATCTGCCATTTTAGCGGTGGTAGATTGTTGTCCTTTATAATGACGAGCGTATTTGGTTGTAGTTCATCTTTGTACTCTCTCCATTTAGTTCGAATCTGTAACTCCGAGATATATTCATTCGACCAGCGGGACCAGAAGTGTTGGCGTATCTGTTCTAGTCTCTGATACCGCGAGAGCCGATGAGCAGGTATTTCAATGATGTTCTCGGAGGCTGGTGATGTAAGCGGTCGACCAATAAGGAAATGTGCGGGGCTGAGAGGGAGAAAATCGGATGGATCTGAAGATAAAGGTGTTAGAGGTCGGGAGTTAAGGACTGCTTCAATCTGTGTTAAAACTGTACTTAGTTCCTCAAATGTAAGGTGTGCATTTCCGACTATACGGCGAAAATGATATTTACAGCTGCGCACTCCAGATTCCCATTCACCACCCATATGTGCTCCATATACAGGGATAAAGGAAAATTTTATACTTTGACTAACAGCAAATTCTAATATGTCTTTACTGCAATTAGAAATAAAATTATCGAACTCATTTTTTAAACCAACAAAATTTCTCCCATTATCAGAGAAAATCTCATTTGGTTTACCCCTACGTGAAATAAATCGTTTTAATGCTAATAAATAAGCGTCGGTGGATAGGTCACTTACTAGTTCCAAATGTATGGCGCGCGTCGTGAAACAAACAAATAAACAAATGTAACATTTTGTGAGTTTACCACCTCTTCCTTTGCGATTAAGAATTAGTATTGGACCCGCATAGTCCACACCACAAGTCATGAAAGGGTAGCTAGGAGTAATCCGTTGGCTGGGTAGGTTACCCATTAAAGGAGTCAAAGTACGACCCTTAACTCGCCTGCACATGACGCACTCATGCACTACCTTTCTAGCTAGATTTCTACCATTTACAGGCCACCAAGACTCACGGATCTGAAACAACAGGGCTTGAGGTGCCGCATGTAGTAATCGTAAGTGCTCAAACCTGAATAATAATCGAGTGAACGGATGTTTGCAATCTAGTAGAATTGGGTGTTTCTTTTCATAACTGAATTCCGTTGAGTTATCTAAACGACCGCCAACTCGTAATATTTTATTGTCATCTATGAATAAATTAAACTTTGATAGAGAATTTTTACTTATAAGATGCTTACCCTTAGATATAATTAAATATTCTTTGTGAAACGATTCTAATTGAGACAGCCGTACTAATGTATTCTCTGCTATTTTTAATTCGTGAATAGTAAGATAGTCCGTGCGCTTATCATTTCTATTGCGTGTATTATATATATATCGTAACATGTAGGCGGCAGCTCGTAGCATTCGATTGTATTGAGAATATCTATGAAATGGAAATAGTGATGATTCTGAAATATCATCTTTCGTACAGGACATGACCACTGATTTACATTCTGGTAACGATCCGAGTTCATCATTACTCCAGACATCCAATTGAACCGCTTCGCATGTGAATGAAGGGTCATGAAGAAAGTCCGGTCCCTTCCACCAAAGCGTACAGTCACTAAGAGTATCAAGGTCGACACCGCGTGATAATAAATCGGCCGGGTTCTCTTTGCCACTGACATGTCGCCATGGGAGTTGGTCCGTAAGTTCTAGTATCTCTGCTGTCCTATTTTGTACAAAAGTCTTGAGCATATTCGGAGCCATACGCAACCATCCTAGTACAATTGTAGAATCTGTCCAAAACATTACGTTATCGAATTTACGGTTTAGTGAGTCGCATATTCTTTTATAAAGTCTAGCGCTTAACACGGCCCCACATAACTCGAGTCTTGGTATAGTTACCGGTTTTAGGGGCACAACCTTACCCTTTGAACACAATAAACAAACGTGTATGGATCCGTCGGAATTGATAGTTCGAATGTAAGAACAAGTCCCATAAGCTAAATTCGAAGCATCGCTGAAAATATGTAACTCGATAGTGATTGGCCGGCTGCACGCGATGTGGCGCGGCACGCGTATCTTGTTGAGCGCGGACAGAGAAATAACAAACCGGTTCCATACTAGCGCGACGTCGGCGGGCAGCGCGTCGTCCCAATCTATTTTCAGTAACCATAATTTCTGAAGTAAAACCTTTGCAATGATTATAGCTGGGCTTAGCAAACCTAACGGATCAAATATTTGTGACGTTTTAGATAAGATTATGCGTTTAGTGACATTATTGTCATTACCTTTTATTTGTGTATTAAAACAAAGTTCATCGCTGGAATGACACCAACCTAGGCCTAGTGTTTTAGTATTAGTATTTTCACCGAAAGATAGCTGCTTATTTGGTTCGGACGATTGAATTGCAAAGTCGGTTTCAAAATTAAATATCCATTTTCTAAGAGGAAAACAACCCGACTGTAAAGTTTCAGCTACCGATTTACATAGTCTTAACAATTCATCTTTATCATCTAGGCTCACTATCATGTCATCTACATAATAGTCCTGTTCTATGATCCTACGAGCTCCTGGGTCCTTACACTCAAGTGCAAGTTGTTTACGACATCTTACGCTAAGAAATGGTGCGGAGGCTGTACCATAAGTCACAGTATTTAATCTATAAATGCTTAATGGAAGGTTGGGGTCGTCTCGCCATAATATTAATTGTAGATCACGTTGATCTTCCGCTATTAAACACTGCCTATAGAATTTTTCTATGTCGCTACACGCTACGTAAGTATATTGCCTAAAGCGTAAAAGAATAGCAAACAAATCGCCCTGTATCGGTGGACCTACCATCTGTAAATCATTAAGTGATTTACCAGTGGAAGAGGCGGCGCTAGCATCAAAAACCACGCGAAGTTTGGTTGTGGTGCTATTTTCACGAAACACGCCATGGTGGGGGAGAAAATAGTGAGGTGACCCGTAGTTTGAAATGCGTGACATATGACCTAATTTCTCATATTCGAATATAAAATCGCGGTATAATCTTTTATATTCGGGAAAACGACTTATTCGTTTTTCTAGCGCATAAAATCTACGTTCTGCTTGAAGAAACGTTTCTCCTAATATGCTGGGATCCTGTTTAAATGGAATGCGAACACAGAACCTACCGTCACTATTGCGCGTAGTAGTGGTGACGTAATGTTCCTCGCATGCATTCTCTTCATCAGTGCGCATAGGCCCAGATTTAGGCAACTCTTCAAGTTCCCAGAACTGTTTTAATTGCGTCTCAATCGCATGCGTAAAGTAGCACTGGATAGCCCCCCCACTATTGCTTGTAGTATGGACAGGGCCCGAGATTATCCAGCCCAACTTTGTGTCTTGCAGATAGGGACCGCTTTTTAACCTCAATCTGCCATTGTTCAATAAATTCCAAAACATATCTGCGCCTAATAGTATATCTATTGTTTTGAATTCGAAAAAATTAGGATCCGCTAAAAACATGCCGTCAGGGATATCACACTGCACGCTTTGTTTGCAGTGAACCTGCGGTAGTGTAGATGTTATCTGCGGAAGTACATAACAATAAATGCGTGTGTTATATACACCTATTCGGGATTTTAAATCAATAGTACATGTTTCCGAACACTGCACTATCGAATCACCTACCCCTCGAATTTCATGAGTGGACTGTATTATTTCTAAATCTAACAAATTACATAATCTTCTCGTAATTAATGACCGCTGGCTACCACTATCCAATAACGCGCAAACAATGTGCATAGCACCGTATTTATCTTGAACCTCAACCAAGGCCGTCGAGAGTAACACAGGTAAGAATGATTCAGGCGGCTTGCTTTCGATTGAGCTTTCCGTGTGTGCGTTGTTTACATGAATTGGTGCACTATCGATAATAGAATTATGTTTTTGTAATGGTGTCATATTGTTTGCAGACGAGAGCAAGCCATCGCTTGGAACCAGTTTATTCGCGGAGTTCGTAGTGATTAAACGGTCAGCTGATCTGTCGTGAATCAGAGAATTATGTTTTTTAGCACATATTTTACATGGCCCAAACCTACAAACTTGAAGGGTATGGCCAGGACGCAAACAATTATGACACAATTTGTGCGTACGGAGTAAATCTAACTTGGTGTCAATATTCGCATCAATAAATTTACTACACGAATACAATGGGTGGTTTGCACTGCACATAACGCATTGTTTTTTGTTTAAATTATTACGCGTATTAGTTGGTGGTGCCTTGTTCACAGGAAGATTGTGTGACGTTAACGAAAATGATTTATTAGGGGAAAGATTCGCTTTCTTAAAGTTGTGTGTGCTAGTAGTGGTAGTGTGTGATAAATTAAGTGTATCGAGCATGTCTGCCCTGCCTCTAAGATACTTTAACAAGTGATCAACAGTTAGCCGAAATGTCGAGTCTTGGTTATCTATTAAATTGCCTTTATGCTGTTCCCACTCGCGTTCCGTGGTTTTATCCAGCTTGGATACAATTATATAAATGATTAACGTGTGCCAAAACTCTGTCGGCTCACCAAGAGATTTAAGTGCGCGTAGATTTTTCAAAATAACATCAATTAGTTTTCTAATTAACAACGGGGACTCCTTTGGTATAGGCTGGATGTTGAATAATGCCTTGACGTGATTTTGGATCAACAACCTATCGTTATTATACCTATTGAGTAATAATTCCCATGCAATCGAATAGTTGTTCGAAGAAAACTCTAAGGCGTCAATCACAAGCTGAGCATCTCCTTTAAGGGAAGATTTCAGGTAATGAAACTTTTGTATTTCGTTTATGTCTGTAGAATTATGCACAAGTGATAAAAAGGTATCCCTAAACTCTAACCAATGATCGTAAGATCCGTCAAAGGAAGGCATAGAAATGGTTGGTAACTTCACAGAATGTATTCTAGATTCATTTTCGTTTTTACTATGTTCAGTGACCGCACCATTATTTAGCATTATTTCAATTTTAGCAAGTAAACTGTAGTACGAATTTTCAAAAATTTCGCGTTCAATTAACTGACCTTCGACCTCGTGGTCGGGTACATATTCTTCTAGTTTATTTTGTACCAAATTAAATTCATCTAAAAGACTAGTGGCACCATGCATACGTAATTTAAGATCAACTCTCGTTTGCGGTGATAAATTACTGCTATCAATCGAGTTTATATGATTAAAGAACCGAGTGAATTTGCCTTTAATGATGCCACGTTTTTTCACAAGATCACGAATAATGTCGGTCTGTTGGTCAGTTTTTACGGGTGACTTGCTTCTAGATACTGATGGGTTTGTCATATCAGGGGTTAGAGACATTATGGTGGTTTAAGAAATCTGGAGTACTTACAGTTAACTTAGCGAAGACTGCAGCGGATGGCAATGGCCGCGACAACACACAAACTAGCACCTTTTTAATATACTGAAACACGAATTTAGTACGGTTTAACACAAGGAAGATGATGGGATGAGAATTGGAATAGGATGATCGTACCACAATGATGTTCCGATGAGTCCGCCACGTGTATTCTCGTCCCATATATTTTGCGTGTTTCCAAATTTCGCTGGAGATATTCAATAAATATGGCTCTGAAGGTCCAAAATATGTTTAAGCCTCTGGGTTGTGCGCTTCGTTAATTCCCTTTTTGGCTATTGTAGATATGCGATAAATTAAAACTCCTCCTCAGTGTTAAGCAACGTGTAATTTCTCAGATAGAATGATTGTACAAAATTTATGGATAAAGGGAGAGGGAACAATTCAGCCAATAATATTAAATGATCACGTCATAAACATAGCGTTGATTGGTCGACGATGATGCGATGATCTATGTGACAATTTGAAGTGTTGTGATTTGCTGAGCAGGCGTTGATTCGCAGCTATTGACCCAGAGATGTCACTGCATGTGTTTAAGAAGGGCTTGAACAGAGGGTTATTCCAAACAAGAAGATTTAAAGTACAGTACGGAAATTACGCAAAACTGAAAAGTACCCGAGAACCTCATATGTTACGCTATTTTATTTGATTCGTCGGCTGCGTCGATAGTTGGGTGAGTGTCACATTTTATGAACCCCATAAAAGCGAATGGTCGCCGACAGTTTTCCCGAATTGTTTTCCAAATAGCCTTTTCAGCATATATCATATTTATTTACGTCACAGCTAGCAAAGATATTGGCGACGTTAAACTGGATACAACTGGTTATAACCGCTTTTATTTGTCATTCTGCGATTGTAATTCTTTTCGGTAAAGCTGTAAAATTTTTCATATTTGTTAAGTGGTTTTCTGTGACTCGTAAAGAGTGTTGACTGCTTTTTTATAGGGCTATGACCCAATTTCTATTTGTGCACAGTTTGGCTGCATTTCTTGCTCCGGATTTTATGATTAATTGAATAAATTTAAAACGTACTATACTTTTTTTGTGAGTAAGTTGTGAATCTTATTTCCATAACAATTAATCTTTTCGTATCAACTGTGTAGTGGAGGCTTAATAAACCACTTATCCATTACTTACTTGCTTACAAAATTCAATTATATAAGAATTAAGTATTGATATCCTAAAAAATACTCCCTCAGGCCGGAATTGGTTAGTGACTCCGCAAACTAATAATATAAAGTTTGCTTATAAAAAGATCTAGCCAATAGTTAAAAATTTAAAAAAATACTTTACAGAAAAAGGTAAAGTAAGTTAGTCCAAATCAGAAATCCACAACATTCAGGAGGTATTCTATAGACCTTAGATGTTTGAATTATTATAATGAACTTAATTTTAATAGGTAACTTAATTAATAATTACCTATAAACTTGATAGCTCAATGTATAAGCACTCCCGTCGGTCATGCGTCAGGCTTCAGTTCGAACCTCAAGTCGGGCCTGTACCAATGTGTCTTTTCTTAAGTCATATCAATTAATTTATCATAGTTGTTAACGGTGAAGGAAAACATCGCGAGGAATTTAAATCTTTTTGTTCGTGAAAACCTCATGTGGGGATTATTACTAATAAATAAACCGGTCGCGAGGAAACCCACGTGGCTGAGTTGTACTTATTCATTTGACAGTGTATTTGTACCAAACGGCGAAATTGCATGCCGAGAATCACGTGAATACACTGTCTAAGCAAAACGTGAGTACTCTGAACACCATGTGACAATGTCATATGTTGATGTTCAGAGGTATTGATACCATTGCCAACCCCTTCGGGGATATACATTAATCTTTTCATTATTTGAGTAAACATAAAAAACAACTCTTCATATTACAATACCGTGTATTCATATTTTTAATTTAAACTCTGCTTTGTAATCTACCTTTTACACGAATTAAGTTGTTAAAGTTAAGAAAGCCTTTATGTATTAACATTTCTTCAACGAACAAAGTTAGATAGTATCTGATATTATGACAAGGGTTGCCATTTCTTTCAATGAATCTTATCGAGAAAACTAATCTTTTTTTACCATTTAAAACAATAAATTCCTTAAACCAAACCAATAAAATAAAATGTTAAGTACTTAACTTTACAGAAGCCATATCAAAAGTGAATAAAACGTAGCCAAACCACCAGTTAATACATTAACAGCGCGCAGAAATGTAACTTTGAAATAAAGCAAAACAATTTCATAAGTTGGTTTCAGTAGAAATTCCCTTGCCAATAAAATGTATATTGGTGTTAGGTTGGTAAGCCTGCGGTCAGTGTTCAAAAGAGCCTTTTATTTGAAATCCCGCGAAACTGCCCTCCCCCCGCGTCCCTGACGGCTAACCGCTCCCCTGGGCTCGTACTCACTCGATATACGAAAATTTATTAAGGATGTACAGTTGTTCTGAATATTATATTTGTACAATGTCTTATTTTTAATATCCAAATAGATGTTTCTATTTTGTTGTAAAGATGATTTAGTTTTATGTGAGTTTAGCCGATATTTGAATTAATTATAGTTTTATGATATTAAATTAGACCTCGCTTTTAAAACATACCCTTTTTATACTTTAAATCGAATAAGGACATAAAACTAAACAACTTTGCCTATGGAATGTATGTATAAAAAAATGTGATTTTCAAAATAATTAATAATTAAAAAGTGTCGTACCTAGATCAAACTGAGAAAGTATAGTGCGGTTCTTAGCCTCAGCTAAAATAAAAAAAACTGGTCTATATTTCTTCTATGTTTTTTTCTTATCTTTCAGCCGAGGCTAAGAACCTTGTATACTTTCTTAGTTTGATGTAGGGACCCACACTTTTTGTGTATTAATTATTTTGAAAATTACAATATTTTAGATATGCCTTATGGAAGGCAAAGTTGTTTAGTTTGATGTCTTTAATCGATTTAAAATATAAAAAGGGTATGGTTTAAAAACGAGGTCTAGGCCAATTGTTTAGTAACTGCTGTGTTTGAGTCACTTTGTCGCTTGTCTAATTCTTAAATTCTTCTAAACTTCCAAATGCTAGAAATACATATACACAGTCATGATAGTCCAATGGTTAGAAAGACCGCCCGTCAATACAGACAGGCGTTAGTTCAAATCCCGGATCGGGCCTACACCAACTAGTCTTTTCTAAAGTCATATGTGTGGTTAATTTATCATGGTTGTTAACTTTAGAATTATGAACTTTTCAGCCATTTTTGGAAGTCGACTAGGGAAAATATAGTAACATAAACGTTCTTTATTTTTGATTAGTCTACAACAGCATTGCCCAGCGATTACTTAAGAGCCATAATACCTTAAGTTACCGTGCTCAAACGCAACCCACGGGGGAAAAAAAGTAAGTTCATTGTAAGGCAACTCTATACAGCAAATCCTATTAACTGTTACCATAATTTAAGTAATGTATGCTTTCTTATCTAGACAGCATGAATAAAACAATTACAACTGAGCATTATGTGTGAGATCTCTGTCTGAGTCTGTGTCCGGATTTTTCATGAAAACATAATGCTCTAATAAAATAAAAAGAAAAAAAAAACTTCTTTTTTATTACCAGCCGCCTTACTGTACATCCACTACCAGAGTAAGAGATTGAATAAGTCGTCGTACGAAGACCCACTAACGCCCGCGCCAGCGTCGCTGCACTTTGCTGTGATTGCAGACCATATAAATACTGTGTGAGTGATATCACACGTTACGTCACCAACAAGGTTTATGTGTGACTTTGAGCTGAAAATATTAGGTTTTGAAAAGTTAGTATAGGTATTAAAAGGATTTCGGACGAACAAAAATCTATATCAGGACTTATGCCAAAAACTGCCAGCTTTAAATGCGCTGTGTAGGTGTATTATATTACTTATTTTCTAGGTAGATAATTAAGATAAAAATGGGACGATTTAAAATATTTAAAATCTGATAAAATTAATATTAAATAAGTTAGTTTATTTAAACGCCTTCATGTTTGGATTTTGTATTAAGATAAGAGGTAATGCTCTGTCTAAATAGAGAAAGTCAGAGTTTTAATGTAACCGAAAACTAAAAATATCAGTCTAAAAAAAAACTTATTAAAATTAATTTAAAATTAAAATTAAGGACTGATGCGTACAACCGATAGTTTTACATGCTCTGTGTATGTTGACGAATAACAATAATAAAAGAAAATGTGTGAAAAGATTGATGAGTGTAGACGAAGCCTGATCGTAGAAAGTTGCTATCAATCAATAGTCTCTGCCTACCCCAATGGCAACTAATGGTATAGCATATGTTTGTATGTATGTTGATGTCATGAAAATCTTTATCATCTATTAAAGGTTTCAATTTTAAGAAAAGAATCGCAAGGGGCTGTTAAAAACGACTGATAAATTTTTCATAAAGTCCATTCCATATTTTTCAGCCACATGTCAGTGACACAGACTACTCAATTTATCGTTCGATCGATGCTCATTATACAAAAAATACTTATCCATACAAAATAACTTAAGACAAACGAACATATATAAACAAATAGTAATATTATTAGTAGATACCGTTTGGTGTCGGCTAAGAATGTCACTACCCCTTTCTATCCACGACGGGTGTCGTTAGAGGCGACTAAGGGTATGGTGCTTTTTAAGTGGATTTTGGGCAATGAGGTTGGAGACCCATCACCAACGATACTTTATTTCTATCATTTTGTCCACCATCCACTTCCAAATATGGCTGAGGAGTATCAAGTTTTGAAGCTCTGGTTACCCTTTTTTGGGATTCAGGGGCGTGAGTGCGTATGTAATAGTTAAGACCAATAGAGAGGTTTACACTAAGGATGTATGGTTTAATGAAATAAGATGTAACTCAGCTTCACTGCAAGTTTTTGTTATTGCAGACCACTAAAAAACCGTGTGTGTGTGTGATAAGGAACCTTAACGCCACTTCAAAAAATTTGTTCTATTGTAAACAGAAAAGTTTTGGTACTGAAAAGAGAATTTAAGATTTTATCAGGATCACGTTAGATTAAAAATAGTGAAACGATTTAGCGCTGCTCTATCTATACTTCTCTAACTTCTCTTTCAATTTAAAGAAAGTAAGAAAAGACGTTTATTCTAAAACAATTATTACATAAAAACAATAAATAAAACACAAAAACAACAATAATAATACAAAAATGCTCACAGTCTGTACAATATTTTAACGTAACAGTGTTATAACATACACACAATAATAGTACTGCTTGCGCCACTGCAACAGTGAATCGGTACTGACTCAGCATTTTCTGTAAGCCTTTCGCCTGATTTCTGAATTGAGTATCCAAGCTGAGAACGACTTAAGTATCGTTTGGTCTCATTCAGTTGTTAAGATTTCAATGCGACAGAACGATACATAAGTTGTTCTCAGCTGGAATACTCAATTCAGAAATCGGTCGTTTGACTCACGGCACTGATTTTTAGTCAGCACCATAACAGAGTGACATCAGATCGAGGGATCTCAAGAAACAGAAACGGTAAAATAGAAGTATCTTTAAGGTTCTTTACTTTTATTCACCAAAATCCAACGGATTTTGACACCACTCTTTCCATTTATAAAGGAAAAATCCTTATCTAATCTCGCGTCTCATAGAAAAGGGTTCTGTTGACGTCATCAAGTGTTGAAGCATATTTTTTATCTCCTTGAAAATGGGGCTGTTTTCGTTATCACCTACTTTGCTAGCTATTCTGTACGACATTGGTGATATTAGGGTTTCTAGGAGCCGAGCAGTTCTTGGGGAAGCTGCCTGATTCTAATGTTAAGATTAAAAAGGAAATATCCCTAGTTCCACTATTATTTTACATTAAAAGTGAATCTAACAAATATTTAAGACATACTTTTTTATACTTAAATACTTAATAGCTGTGTATTTTCGGTTCAAGATAAGCTTATTTATTTGAATACATTTTCCATTACTTCGAATCTAAAAGTTGGAGAAAAATTAAAATTTTAAAGCATTTTGGCCACCCTTTTTCTGGAATTTATAGGCGTGAGTATTAAGCATGTATGTATGCATGTACTAAATAAGTTGTATATTTAATTTTCTCAAGTTGAGTCTAAAGCGCCAAACCACGCAAGCAATGTTAGTTCGTCCTACATTTGCTATAATCCTCTTTTTATTACATCTGGCTCAATGGGTGTAAAGTTTAATATAAATTCTTTTTTTTTTCCTTTTTTATTGGGTCAATTTTACTCTTCTTGATTTCAAAGGAAGAAAAAGAAACATATATACATATTTATGCAATTTTGCTTTTCACTAAAATAAATGATATGGTTGCCCTCAAATAGATATATACTTTCAGACTTTCCCATAATGACCCATTTCAATGAGACTCCCTGAGTACTTTCTTATATTAGCTAGCTTTCTTATATTAGTTCGCGTAAAAATGGATGCGTGCTGATTACGCAGAATTAGCCACTGCAGATCAACAAACCTTAATTTACCGACAACCAGCTACAATGTGGCGTGAACGTAGCGCAAAAGTTGAGCGAAGCCGTGAAGCAGCCGTCAATCCAGTTCAAACTCAAAGTGTAGAGAGGCCCTAAGTAACGTACTATAGTATAATAAATACTCACTTTTCCTCACGGCTGTCAAAAAATTACCAGAGCTCCAGCCACCCCCCGAACAGTCACCTAAAAAGCGACAAACACCTCAGTCATCTCTTACAACACCCATTAGAAGAATGGGTTTATGCTCTTTGGTCATAATCTCAGAGTATGATACAAAAGTAGAGCTTCTTCTAGTTATATTGGTTTAAAATCTGTAACTGCAAAACTGTCCTTGAGAAAATTTTCATTCATGAAAATGCATACTTCTATAAAATGAAATTCATGTAGAGAATAGTTTTTCCCTATCTTATTCCTCAAAGATCAAAGCAAACCAAGACAGTCGCAAGGTATATTTGCTAAGAATTCTCAAGTTGGAAGGCAAATATGTCTCTCCGAGACCATATAACTCGAAGCAAACTGTACAAGTTTTATTCATATGAGGCAATACAGGGTAAGTAAGGGGTAAGTAGACAGGACGTGTCTTGTGTCTTATTCGACTATATTGATGTAAACAAAGTTTCTTCTAAGTGTCTGACTCTTGGTGGCTTCCGCAATTCACGTCAAACTTTAAAAGCCCTGAACATAGACTCTGTAGGTGCAGACGTACTCTTATTTTTTCTGAAATAGTGTTGCTGTTGTATTTTTCACAAAATTACCATGACGAAACAGTATAAAACTAGATAATAATATGCATATTGTTTTTTTTATATCTTTCTTTGTCTTGAGGCAATGAATTTCTGTTTTACAGTTATAAGCTCTGTAATTATACTATCTACCTATGCCGTCATAGCTATACACTGTAGGGGCAATTTGATCTTTAGAATACACATTACACCTGTGCATCAAATTTTGGAAGTAGATAGGAGAAAACATCATTAACCCTATACTTGATATTGTGAACTTAAATGCACAAAACATTCTGAAGAAAAAATTGGGCTAACATTATTTTGCAGTCGTTTATTTTCGCACGAAATTGTAGTTTCCGAACGCTCCTCTGTGTCAGAAAAAAATATTATGTCCGTCTGGCTCACGCTTTGTCAGTGGTGATCAAAATGGCGAACCGTCCGGCTGCTCCCACGCACTTCAAGGTAAATATCGATTTTTATCCAGATTTATCTTACTTATTCGATTTAAAATGGCCTATTTTTACATTCAACAAACCATAGCCTATTGTTGTGTAGAAATATTTTTGTGAAATATGCTTTCAATTTGTCAGAATTTAGAAGTTTTTTATAGTGTGCATTTAAATACACACCGCTTGATGCTATGCGATTGACACATTATTTGCTACGTGTATTTAAATGCACACTGCCTTATCTACAGTGATGCCCCGTTTTTAAGTTATGTATCTTTGAATGCACACTGCCTTACTTATGGGGTACAACATTTACCTAATAATGTATCCAATAATGCACATTGCCAGCAACACGACCGCTTATTTGTTATAGTAAACCCTAAAAGTGACATACCTAAAGCCTAACACCACAACGCAAATAACAATTCACCCAACCCACATCGCTTAGCTTGCACTGCTTTCTTTTCAGACTACAAGATCTCAAAAAATACTTGCTTTGGTGCCCAAGTCCGGAGCTAAATCAGATGAAAGCTCCAGCGAATCTTCGGAAGATGAAGTCAAAAGGTGTATGACGCGTCCCTATGCCTCAGACGAGAGTTCCCCGGTGCGATCATTGGCGTCTTCCGTAGAAAACATAAACATCTCCGATAGTGATGACGGTGAGTATCGAGAAGTTTACACCATTGCTGCCATCCACGAAGAGCCATTGTTGCGACAAGCACAACCTATCTTACGTCCGAAAAATGTGATGGATTCTACTCCAAACTCACCCTCAATTCTTCAATGTGATCCTGACATAATACCACCGTCACCATCCGTGTACATCCCACCGTCACCGTCCGTGGATTCAAACTGCAGCCCTGCACCTGCAGCAGAAACTACTACGCCTCTTCGTGTTGGTCGTTCTAAGAAATCCCGGCTGATCGTAAAGAAAACTATCTTGAAACCGACCAAATTGTTTCCAAAATGGACAAAAGTGAAGTTGATTGGAACAGCAGAAATAGAAGACACATTGTTTGAATATACTGATGTCGAGAAGTCACCGCTTGATTACTTCAAATTATTCATTTCGGATGACATCGTGGATTTGATTGTGCACCATACTAACCTCTATTCAGTGCAGAAAAAGGGCTCTTCTATAAATGTCACCAAAGACGAAATAAGAGATTTCCTGGCGATCAATATTCTCATGGGCGTAGTAGATATGCCGGCATATACTGATTACTGGTCTAATGATTTCAAGTATAGAAAAATTGCTGACGTGATGACGCTAAAAAGATTTCAGGCTATTCGTCGCTACATACATTTCAATGACAACATGAAAGATGATGGCGATAGATATTTCAAAATACGGCCATTAGTGGAAAAACTCCGTCGGAACTGCGCAGCCAATATTCCTGAAGGGAAACGTTTCAGCATAGATGAGATGATGGTGCCTTACAAAGGCACCAGAGCCGGCAGTCGAAAACAGTATGTCCGCAACAAGCCCAAAAAATGGGGTTTCAAGATATTTGTTCGGGCTTCACCATCTGGTCTTGTCTATGATTTCATCATTTATGGAGGGGACGACACTTTCCGACACCATACTTTTACTACAAAAGAAAAAAGTATGGGTCTTGGCGCTAAAGTAGTAATTGCCTTAGCTAAATCCATAAAGCAAAAACCATGCTCGGTGCTGTACTTTGACAATTTTTTTACGTCCGTTGAGTTGCTGCATCATCTACGGAATGAGTATGGGATATTCTCGCTGGGAACTGTCAGGGCAAATCGTCTCCGAGGGGCAGAAAAGAAACTGCCATCTGACAAAGAATTGAAGAAGAAAGGACGGGGAGCCTTTGCACAAGTTGCGTCCAACGAACACAATATCGCTGTAGTAAAGTGGTTTGACAATAAGTTTGTCTTAGCTGCAAGTACTTATGTCGATGCCCACCCAGTGCAGAATATAATGCGCTATAAGAAAGAAGAAAAAAAGAAGGGGCTAGTCTCATGCCCGAATATAATAAAGCACTACAATGCAAACATGGGTGGGGTTGATTTGGCCGATATGCTGGTGGCTTTGTACCGGACCGATTTGAAAGGTCATCGTTGGTATTTACCACTATTCTCGCAGCTTCTGGACATTGCTGTAAACAATGCCTGGTTGCTGTACCGCCGTGAAAATAGTGGTAAACAAAAACTGATGCCTCTCAAAAAGTTTCGCGTTGCGCTGTTTAGACAACTGTGTTGTTTTGAGAGGAGTTCACATGATCTACAACCGGGTTCTTTACCTAAAACTGTAAAAAAAGTAAAGAAGCCGGTTGCAGAAAGGCCTGATGATGCTACTCGCTATGATCTCGTGGCACATGTTCCTACTTTTACAACCAAAGGCAGGTGTCGGAACTGTACAAAAAACCAAACAAAACATTTTTGCCAAAAATGTAATGCAAGGCTATGTTTAGTTGAAGGCCGAAATTGTTTTGTAGATTTCCATACCAAGTAAATTATTTAAGACTGATTATTTTTTAACTCTACGACTGAATTATGTGAGAAAACGGATCTCAAATAAAAGATAGCTTAAATAGTAGGTACGTAGTTTCAAAGAATTTATATGGTGTTACCATACTTACTTATACTTATAAGTTCCTAAAAGATCTCAAGACCATTTTGTATGTTTAGTGATAAGTTTAAAACCTTTTTTATGAAACTATGTGATAGCTTTTTGTTAATAAATGTTTTGATTTTATGCATAGGAGATATGGCAGTGTGCATTTAAAGACACTTGCTCTTATAATAGTTATTTTATTGTTACCCTGGCACTGTGAACTTAAATACACATTTAATATCCTGAAAACTGAAATTCAGAGATTTTTTATTTAATTTTTCCTTACTTCCAAATAGTCCACTTATTATAAAAAAAAGGCAAAATCTATTTTTTTTTACCATAGTAATCTCTGCCAAGTATAGGGTTAAATTAAAAATACGCTGTTAGTGATCTATGTAAAATACCCAATACCCGCCTCGTACCAAACCAACAACATTTCATTTATTTAATTATATACCCATTATATTTAATTTATAATATATCATTTTTTACATACTATTATTAGTTCTTGATTACATTTTTATAAAATACTTTATGAAAAGATACTAAGAAATATCTCTACAAGCACATTAAATCTTAAGTTATGTTTCCTAAATCAATGTTAAATCCTGAGTAGTCAGTAAACCTGCATGTATTCGCCTTCTTCAAGAACTCATTGAGAAATGGCTTCCAAAATTGATTCCGACATCTTTGGCGCGAGTTTTAAAACGACCAACACACGTCCCAATCCTAGAATAGTCTCTATTCTTAATGTATTACGTTTCATTATCGCATGCAGAGGGAGAAAAATGCTTTTCTTTATTTATTAGTGTTGTTCTTTTTACAAATTTTTGTGTAATGGTTTTTTAAGTGGATGAAGAAAAAGGTTGGTTAGGTTAATGTTTTGAGCCAAGAGGCGTTTCTTTTCATAATAATGATATTTATAACGGATTTGCTGCGGCACAATGCCGGTTTTACACGATAAAACAGGTCAATGAAAACATTTTTTATTTATTTGTCTGTAATATATTTATATTATATTTCAATGTTACATCCTCAAGATTTAGTAAACCATGTAGTCCGATTCAGGATACACTGCATGGTCACACCGTTTCAGAGCGAAAATAACGATTTTTCAACTCATTCCGTTCACCAATCGGTCTCTCGTCCTCCAATCTCGTTCCTATGTTCGGTTCTTCATTCTTTTTAGGTGTGCTGCATTGGAAACACGTCTCGTCTCCGTAAAATAGAAATTGTTACAATCATATATTTTCAGCTAGAAAATGCCAGTGTATAATTACTGTTCAAGTAAATATATGAATTGACAAGGACCTACCTCCGAAATACTATATATGTAAATTCATTTTTGATAGTTGGCGGCAAAAATGGCGGTGAGTAATATAATCATTTTATGTTCTTAAGCCCCTTAATGAGTTATTATACTTATTATACAGTTTTTTCTTCAATCCACTTTTTTAAGTGATGGTGCGATACTGCGCAGAAAGTGACATAATTCTAATTAACTTTATCAATGTCCCACTCTTTAGTCTTATTAAAGTGATAATAAGTAATGTAATATTACCCAGAAGATTGAGGTAATGTATATCTAAAGTGGTTTTACCTACGCGATACAGCGTAGAAAGTGTCATGAATCATAAAAACAGTAAAGATGTTCAATATTAAAATTTTCTTAAAGAGATAATAAGGAATATTAACCAGAACATTGATTGTCATAATGTATTTTCTTGAACTGGTTTTACAAGATATCCCCCAAAAGGTGACATGATTAATATGTATAACCAACTACTAAAATTTCAAAACGTGATAAGGCGTTATACCAAAAGGTTTTTTTTTTAAAATACTTTTCTTTTGTACGAGATACCTACTTCCCAGAAAGTAGCTTTATTCATTTCAGCATTATCATCAATCAGTACATAGTTACTACATGTATATTAAATAATACAATGTGCACCTACCGTACGTTGTCATAATGAATAACATTATACATCGACAACTTTTAAATCTTCTTAAAGAGGTAATACGAGTTGTTATCCAGAAGATCAATTGGCATGCGCTTTCCTAAAGTGGTTGTACGAGATACTTACCAGAAAGTAGCTTTTTTCATTTCAGCATTATTGTCATTCAGTACATAGTTACTAAATGTATATCAAATAATACGGTGTGCACCTACCGTACGTTATCACAATGAATAACATTAAACATCGACAACTTTTTAATCTTCCTAAAGAGGTAATACGAGTTGTTATCCGGAAGATCAATTGGCATGCGCCTTCCTAAAGTGGTTGTACGAGATACTTCCCACAAAGTAGCTTTATTCATTTCAGCATAATCGTCATTCAGAACATAGTTACTTCATGTATATCAAATAATACGGTGTGCACCTACCGTACGTTATCATAATGAATAATATTATACATCGACAACTTTTTAATCTTCTTAAAGAGGTAATACGAGTTATTATCCAGAAGATCAATTGGCATGCGCTTTCCTAAAGTGGTTGTACGAGATACTTCCCAGAAAGTAGCTTTATTCATTTCAGCATTATCATCAATCAGTAAATAGTTACTACATGTATATTAAATAATACGGTGTGCACCGACCGTAAGTTTTTACTATAAAAACGTTGAGTTGTCGGAAGATAATGTGTCATACGAACCAGCACGAATGACATACCCAAGCAAGAACAACCTAAAGGTCGAGACGAACATAGTTCCCATCACTGACGAGTTCTCTGAACATTGGGGTTATATATCCCAGCAGGATTAACATGAAACAGTATGATGGTAAGTATATCGACAGGTACCTGATAATCTACTCAGTGAATTTCACTTGAGGTGCTGACTTTGCCGTAATAATAGTTTGGAAAAATCACAAACACAATATCAGCTCTGATTGCATTTTGGCTCTTAGTTACATATCCAATAACCTTGTTATGGATAAATCAACATCATTATTTTGAAAAATCACATGGTAATAATGTTTTTCATTATTACTCACATATGAAAATTAAAATAGTTTTCATTATTACCCACATACGAAAAACGACGGACTATCTTGCTATCTAATTATGATGCCCACATGGCATTGCAAGACCGCCGCCGCAACTGTCCCCGCTCGCTACGGTTGTGATTGTACCTGCCGTGACGAAGACCGTGATGGACATGTCACGTCACTGCCGCCGCCGCCACCGCCGCCGGCCGCCACCTGCTAGACGCTCACAGGTACACTCAGTGTTGTCACAAAGCACATAGGTGCTGATGATGCTGATGATCCATTCATATCTTTGTAAATTATAACGTTGTGGAAGGGGGTAAGATTTTTTTTCATAAAATTCATTATGTCAACTAATTTTTGAAATTTTTGAGGGCCACGTACGAGAAACGTTTTATTCATGTGTTGTAAATGAAATATATGTATTATATACAAATATTCATATATGTGTGATTGAGATTGTAGATTAGTTCTTAAACCGAGAAATTCATTCAGAGATCATAAGGGAATCATCTCGAATAACACAATAGATTCAAAGGAATCTTACATTTTGTTTCTTTTAGCAATTGTACGTATGCCTTTACCAAAGGTAAAGAACACGAAAAAATTCAGTTTTCATAAACTTGACAAATTTTATCGTTTTCCTTCTAGACCATTACCTTTACCGTTTACCTTTACGAATGTCTCTGTTGGTATTTAGTAAATACAGGGCTCCAATAGCATAACTGACACAATTGAAACCTCTCCATCGCAAAACCACTTACGTGTTTGCAATTGCCAACATACAAATTTGAATTTGTTACTTGTTCATATATTTTTACATATTTAAATAAAGAATTGTCTAATATAAAAATTATATATAAAAAGCAGTTGGTCTTTGGAAGTTTTTACACTAAACTTATATCATTACATTTTATCTGAATCGCCTTTTGCAGAACGTATTTATAACTGCTTATGGATCCGCATGCAAGGGCGGTTATTTTTATGTCTATGGTCTTGTCATGGTTATACGAGGAAAACGAACTGAAGATAGCTCCCTTTTATTGGGTTTGAATCTAGTTGGTTTTAGAAATATTACTATACAAAAGCATATCGCGGGTATGTAGCAGGGTAGGTATGAAATTCCCTTATATTTCTTACGTCAATAATTTACTTTTATTTAATTGGATAGTACGATCAGGAGCATGCTATCGTTTTTTGTTTTGTATGTATACATACAATCATATCTCACGCAGTTGGTTCCCGTTTGGGTGTGCAGTGACTGTCGATCGCCGCTTTGTTCAACCGAACAATATTTTCGTATAATTAAAGAAAAATACTGATACAGGCCAAGATATGGTTTTCTTTTTAAACACATATTCTGTCATGGCGAGTCATAAATATACCTATTTACATCACAAGCAAAACATATTGTATAATATTCATACATATGTTATATTTAATTTTATTACAGAAATATTCTTGATTGCAACATGATCTTCATGCTTATAATATTTTTTCATTCCATTTGTACCTTGAAACTGCAATTCTCAATGTTTCCTTTTTTGAACATTCGACATATATTAAATAAAGGTGTAGAAATACAGACTTTTTTTTTTGGCCTTAACAAATTCAAAGGCTCTCTCTTTTTTTTTTATTTATTAAGTCAGAAAATATCTTTAAGAAAATCTTATAAACTTTAAAGATATTATAATAATGTCTATTACCTAAAGTTTAACAAAAAGAAAGCATTGTTAATTCTATCTTGTTCTGATTATTTTTCCAGTCGAATTAGTTAAGCAGTTTCTACGGAAATCGTCTAAAATATTGTTAGCTATGGTATGGTCATATATATATACATGTATATATGGTTGGCAATAGTAAGTACTATTATACCTCTATAGGTATGGTGTATCAAATACAGAGTGCACTCATTAATAAGTTTTATGTCTTAAATTAATCAACCAACAACAGTTTGGCGATTTTTTGTGAAATATAAATGGGTGTTAGTTTTGTACCTAACTTATGAATATTGATTTATATGCATGGAACGCAAATTCAAATCAAACCTTTCCTCTTGGTTTGGACTTATTCCTAAGCATATAAATATAATTGTATTTTAATCTCGGGAGTATAAGTAATTTATAAATATTATTCTTAAAAATAAATTTAAGAAAGCATTCTTATCTTCTTGTATAGATCTCAAGATATAGTTGCTACATGTATTTTAATTCTTCTTTCAAATACTTTGGCTACAAAGATTCATCTTTCTATTTTAAAGAAATTTTCGTTAATCATTTTACATTTACAATGACATAAACACTTTTTGGCTGCGTACTGATCAGGGATGCCCATTGGTAGTTTAAGAAAGCAAGTAGATAGACTGGCTAGTCGACCTGTTTGGTATAGCTTTATTTTTTATCATGCTATATGTGATAAACAAAATATGTATTTTGACTTTTGGTATTATACTAGTTTTAGTAGTAAATGACAGTTTTTAAATACTTTGAAATTTAATGGGAAATGGACTTTCACCAATACCTTTAATTGTAATAATTTTATTGTTTGCAATAATTTATTTAACCAAATACATGTTATCATTTGCAACCAGAACTCTAAACATCTACATGGTTTACTAAATCTTGAGGATGTAACATTGAAATATAATTTATGGTTAAAAGAACTTACCTAAGTGAATTTCTACCAAAATTATATGAAATGTTACATCCGAAGAGATTTAGTACCCACCCTAACCCAGAGAAAGGTGAACCTATCTAACCCTTCAGTTGCAAATTCACAGCTAAGATACCTCTAAAATAAATGAAGAACCGAACATAGGAACGAGATTGGAGGACGAGAGACCGATTGGTGAACGGAATGAGTTGAAAAATCGTTATTTTCGCTCTGAAACGGTGTGACCATGCAGTGTATCCTGAATCGGACTACATGGTTTACTAAATCTCTTCGGATGTAACATTTCATATAATTTTGGTAGAAATTCACTTAGGTAAGTTCTTTTAACCATAAATTATACGCTTTTAAGACTTCTAATATCGGACGTGTAATTGTCAATGGTATCAATTTTTTGTTAATTCTATATTTGCATGGGCGGTTATGTGTTAGCTTAGAAAAGCACTAATTTATTTCTTGTCCCAGCTGTCGTAAGTAGCGAAGCATATATTAGATTTCGGGCTGTTCTAAGAGATTCCTAGACACTGCGGTTTGAAACCCATTATTATTTTACAATATTTTCCAAACTATTGAGTTTTCAACTTCCAAAAGTGTAAGAGGTTTTTCAAATTTTGAAACTCGGGCTACCCCTTTGAGAGATTTTGAGCCGTGAGTATAAAGGTAGGGGTAGAGCTTCTTTTGGAAAATAATTAGGGAAAAGATGGTACAAAATGTGGGAATATCCACCCATTATTGGTTGGTTGGCTGGACATATTCTGAATTTTACAGAAACAATGGGGTAGGCTGATTTTTATATACAAATATTACATTCTTCATCTGCTGTGTAGTGTCGGCTTAGAATAACACTACCCCATTGCTGCCGGTGGGTGTACGTAAGAGGCGACTAAAGGTATTGGGGCTTCTAAGGGATTTTTGGGCGATGCGGTTGGAGACCCATCACCAACAACCTTTATTTTGCCATCTTTTCCCCACTTAACTACTTACTCTGGCTACCCCTTCTAGGGATTTATAGCCGTGAGTATATGTATGTTTGTATGTATTCTTCATCTGATGTATCCTAAAACTTTTAAATATTTAAGATATCAGAAAAAAGACAAATGGATAAGAGTTATATAAAATACAACAAACAAGTTTACAATAAAATGGGGTCGTCCTAAAACCTTAAAGTATTAATAAATCGAAGTGTTTGACCTTACTCTTGACCCTTGAGTCCTTTAGTGTCCTCGCAATAAGTCGTTAGTAGATAAATAATCGAATGATAAATCGAATAGCGGCCATGACTGTGATTTTTAGGCTCCGAGGGAGTTTGGTATTCAGTATTGGTTATTTATGATATGGCAGTACCGGAATTATTTACCGGGGAACAGACGATGCCTTCTGTAAATACTATAGCTTACGAAAAGGTCTTGATGCTTGACCAATCAAATCATTTTTGTGAGTGTCAGATTTTCATTTATTCATTTATTTATTTTTTGAGTAATCCGTGATTGAAATATGAAACACACAGAATTAAAAACCTCCTCCGTTTTCTGAAAGTAAATAAAAGGATTTAGGGGTTGGTATGGTGAGTTTGCTGTAAATAGCAGTGATTAGTCTATGCAACACATAAAATCTTTTCAGGTAAATACGATCTCACTTTATTTTACTATTATTCTTTACTATAACGCATCTTTCATGGGGAAATAGTTTATACATTGTTTGTATACATACTCATTTCATACTATTCATAATAGTTTTAAAACCCACCACCAAGCTTTTATCAAAAAAGAATTGGCTTAGATATTATTCACTACTTGCTACGTATTAACTTATCTACTTTATCTATATTGTGAATGGTCATCTGCTACTTTATTAGCTTCTAAATATAGCTACATCAGAAATAATAAGAAAAGTTTGATATATATCTTGTTGACTCATTAAAAATCAAAATTAAAATAATGCTTCAACATCCAAAGTACCACGACGATACGCGCGCAGTATATCTACATTACAGTGAGTCGCTAGTAGGCGGGACGGGGCAAGATGAAAAATCGCAGAGGACTTTTTTTATTGCGCGAGTCACCACTCTAGGGATGGGTAATATTGTGCGTAAAGTGTACGCGAGTCGTTAGGATGGCTTTTTGCACGGATTACATTCCTTTTATTGTATTACGATGCTGGATTTTGGTAGAAATATTACGTACGCTGAAAGGGTCGTGAGTTTGAAATTATTGAGTTATTGAAATGTAATATTTTCATGGTAGTTAAATTTATATTTTACTGACAATGTTTTTGATCTTGGAACTTTGCTTATTAATAAGTCCAATAGTTGCCAATATTATGTGCTTTTAAATATCACATAGGCTTTTATTAAGCTTAAACGTAATAATGAAATTTACGTTTATGATATAACCATAAAATAAGAGCAGAATAGAAAATATTTTGTTTACTAAAACTCCAAAAGTATCACATTAATGCTAGAAATCGGTTTACCTATGTGAAGAGATGCATTATCGTAAGCTGGTCTTATTTTTATCATTTAAACGAAACTGGGTTTGGTGCAACCCATCTTTACATAGAAAGACTTTGCTCTTACCACTGAGCTACTACTCGTAAGACTATCCGAAGGCGAAATGGAATTTGGTCCATTAGCCTTCTTCAACCAAGCTTCAAACTGTTTCAAACGTCTCGTTTCAGAAAAATGATGAGACATAATTATTCTTCTTTCAAAGCAACTTAGCAATTTTACGGAATCTGAGCAGGAATATTAAAAATTAAAGTTAATAAGCACAATGTTGGCCGCGATGCCATTACGAAAACATTTGTGTTAAACAAGATTTCTTTGTGTTGTCTTTATCTTTGTGCTTTTGTGAGCTTTTCCTTATCTTGAAAATGTATGCTGTTTAGTGCTTTCTAGGGCGCTTTAAGCCTTCGGTTTTGCTATAATTTTTGTAGTTGTTATGAATAGACTAAGAAAAAAAGAATGGAAGGAAGTTATTTGCTCAAAGCCTCAAAGAAAAAAACATAAGTTACAAAACAAGTATAACAAGTAACGAATAGCAAGAAATAGAAATTAAACAAAATATTAAAATTTAACTTACAAATATCAATTATACAATAACGACATTAGTATATACGAATAAGAGGCAAGAAGAGGACTCTAGCTAAGCAATATAATAAACGCAATAATAAACACTAGACCCGTGAGGACTGTGACCTTATATGCAGGATATACTAGAAGCAGTCGGTGGAAATATGCTCTATGATGGTAGTTGGAAACAACACAACGTTACATGTCTGGTCTGAAAATAATGTATTTACTCAATCGGTATATGGACGTAAATTGTACATGAAAATATCATAAGAAAACACAATTGTATATCTTCTTACGACTTAAAAGGTGTGGCCAGAATCACTGAACATTAAATTCAGCCTCTTTTAGAAGTTGAGAGGGATAAGGAGAAAAATATTAACAACAAATTAATTATTTTTATGAATTCAATTAAATTATTAACGCTGTATTTTGAAATATAGGAGTAATGCAATATTTTGTAAATCAGACCAAAAAGGGAAAAAATACAAGATGGATGAGAGTAAATTTATTTAAATACACACACACACACACACACACACACACACACACCATATTACATACATTGTAATCTAATCCGGCCACTAACAAAAAATCTCAACTCAAACTCAAACGTTCCCGCCGAATATCTCCGAAAGAGTTGGCTAACAAAAAGATTCAAAGTAAAAACTCCTCTACTTTCAAATAAACTGAAAACACACTAAATACTTCCAATTCTCTCAACAAGGTTATAAAGAGAGCCATACTTAATCTCGCATCCAAAGATATTAAAATCCGATTCTTCTGACTTAACTTTTCCTTTCGCGAGTCCGTCCTGAAGTGGTGGAGTGGCGATATATTTTCATTTTCAAGAGTCCTCGCGTTCGTAGCGCCATCTGTGTTTGACGGCTCCGAATTATTGCCTCCACTCTTACTGCACTGTTTTGTGTCAGAATTTTCTATTTTATTGCCATCTTTTAGGCACTTGTCTATCGATCAGCTTGCGTTTTGTTATATATTGCATGTTGCTGCATAGCGAGGTGTGGAAGGCGTCCCGGGATTATGCCACATGGAGGAAAAGTACCTAAAATATTGTTTTTTTTCTAAAGGAAGACATATTAAAATATTATTAGGAAATAATTAAATTGAACCGAGAATTGAAACCGCTATACGAGAAAAAAACACTCTGAAGTTTTACCATACAGATCGAAAGTAAAGTGGCAAAAAGTATACAAAAAAATAATCTATCATAAAATGAATGAGTTTATCATTATAGGTAACATGAGGCGTGTGAGAGTGATTATATCATATGGGAATTAAGAAACTGCAGATTATTAACACCAAATATGTCAGCTTCTCACTTCTCAAATGATATACTTGCTTCACGTGCCTTATTTTACAGGTGCAGTGTAGAATAATATGCATGAATTCAATAACTCTATAATTATTGGTTTTTTAATTTATTATTTTAATTTCATAACATAATTGCCGTGTAGTGCCGGCTTAGAATGTCACTACCCCTTTCTACCCACGGGTGTCGTAAGAGGCGACTAATGGTATTGGGATTTTTTATTGGATTTTTGGGCGATGCGGTTGGAGACCCATCACCAAAAACCTTTATTTTACCGCCTTTTCCCCAATCAACTTCTAAAAGTGGCTGAGAAATTTATAATTCCTTGGCTCTGGCTACCCCTTCGAGGGAATTATAGCCGTGAGTATATGTATGTATGTATTTTAATTTAAGTAACAGCTACCGGATTTGCTTACTAGTACAGCTTATTTCTAGGGTATTATTATAAAAATCAGCATAAGCACAGCAAAACATAAGCCACATAAAGAGTTTTATCATTTTAATTCAACTAGTAATTTTTAATGTAAATAACTTAATTCAATGTACACATAAAGATTTAGAGCGAGAAACTCCTCAGCCAAATTTGGAAGTTGGTAGGGGTCAAGATGATAGAAATTAAATATTCTTAGTGATGGGTCTCCAACCACATCGCCCAACAACCACTTAAAAAAGCCCCATACCCTAAATCGCCTCTTACGGCATCCGTGGGTATACTCACGTATATGTACGTATTTTTAAACCATTTTAACTTCTTTAAATGATAACACAAACATGACTTTAAAATCATACGTAAAAATATAGACACACTGCACATTGTACAAAGTTTGTCTAAAATAATTTGTTAAGTGAATTATAGACAATTATCATCTATTTAAGAACATAGTGTCTGTAAAATGATTTAACTGTGTTGTCCAATTATGAGCCGTGTAGTGCTGGCTAGCCGTGTAGTACCGGCTAGCCGTGTAGTGCCGGCTAGCGGTGTAGTGACGGCTTAGATTGTCACTACCCCTTTCTTTCCATGGGTGTCGTAAGAGGCGACGAAGGGTATGGGACTTTTTTAAGTGGTTTTTAGGCGAAACAGTTGGAGACCCATCACCAACGTTACTTTATTTCTACAATCTTCTCCCATATTAACTTCCCAATGTGGCTGAGGAGTTTCCCCTTTTTGTATAGGTATGTACAATTAAGAATTTAGAGTCTAGGAAGCACATTTTTTGTTTAGCGTTTAACATTACATGAGTGCGAAAACACGCGTTGAATTCCTACTTTAACCGGGAAATACTTATCTGTGAAACAACAATTTACCCCCAAAATAATATTTCCGTACAGGTTTTGTAGAATTGCAATGGCGACAGTCCATGTTTGTGTTAACGGAGATTACTTGAAACGTTTGTTTATTGATAAAGCCGCTCCGCTGGCTTGCTTGTGAATGCGCTGATTTATAGCTCCATGAATGCTGACTTGATTTATTCTAGTGCAACTCTCCGTGTTCTGTTTCTGTACCTTTGTTTGAAGATATGCTGTGATGAACTGCCTCCGTGGTTAGAAGTTGGAGATCTTGGTTTAGGAGCTGGAGGCATTGGGTTCGATTCCTGAGGTGTAAAGGAACCTTTTAATATGCAATCAGACAAAACTTACTACTTTCTACGTTTTCAACATAAATATACTTTATAATGTTATATTCTATAACAATGAACTTTTAGTATTTTTTTTATAACTATTCGAATATGTACTTATATATGTTTATGTATTATTAATTGACCTGTGCAACTTCGTCTGCGTGACATAAGACCTAGAGATTGAGTACCAAACATCTAATCATAAAAAAAATACCTCCATCTTCCCCTTTAGGGAAGAGTTTTTTCCTTCTTACCAACTTCTTACAATGTTGATTGTTTAATTTAAATTCTAATCGAATACCAATATTTCAATTTTCATACTGTCCAGTCGGGAATTAATAAAGAATACATATAATTATAAACTTCAAATCCTAATTTTCTCCCTGTCTAGAAAATTCCTGAAATAACTTTTTTATTGTTTAATTCTAAAATAAAAGGAACCCCTTAACTAAGTTTCAAGTTTGTAGGTACAGATCTGAGACACTTTCTTTACACAAAACTTTACTCCCCGATTTAATTTTTTTTTTTAATCATTATACATACATACATACCACTGTACGGGAAATAAACAAAATGTATATAATAATAAAAGCCGGTGTATTGCTGGCTTAGTATGTCACTACCCCCTTCTACCCACGGGTGTCGTAAGAAGCGACTAACGGTCTTACAAAAGCCCCATGCTTTTTAAATGGATTTTGGGCGATGCGGTTGGAGACCGATCACCAACGATACTATATTTCTACCGTCTTTTCCTCTATCAACTGCTAAATGTGGCTGACGAGTAGTTAGCTCTAGTTTTAAAGCTCTAGCTACCCTTTTGAGGATATACAGCGTGAACATTTTAGTTGAGTTTCAGAACCAGCAAGTCATTACGAGTGTCCTTGCACTACTTTTAGAATAAATTTGAAAATATTGTTCTTCATAAATCAACAATTTACAGCAAAGAAAATCGAAGCATTTTTTCAATCAAATTCCAGTCTGATCTGTTCCACGACTTCAAGTACCAACTGTAAATAATATTAAGTCTTTAGTCAATAGATTCAATTTAAAAGCGAGCAGAAAAATTCTCGGTCGGTATACGCGTTAGTAATGAATTTTCTTATCGCTCCGCTCAGCGGGCGCTATGAAATATTATTTTGGTTCACATTTTAATGCAAAAACTCGGTATTGTGTTGTTAATATGATGGATCGGACCGCATCGATCCGCGCTTTACTACTCAATTTGGAACTTTCTAGGAGGATGGCACGATTTGTGCACTTTGAATTCATGATTCGGGAAAAAAAAAAATACGCATATTTGGTATTGTATGGTAGGTATTGTTAGTAGAGGGCGGCCTCGTAAAACGTTTCTAGATCAGTAGAGCAAGCACGAGCGCTATTTTATCGACCCGATAACGGTTAGAATGAGATGGCAGTATACGATACTAAGTAAGTGCGCAAGATATAGCTGCTTTATCCCACGCGATAACTAGTTTAAACACGGCTCGTGCTTGCACCAGTATGCTCGTGCCAGCATAGATAGTACGAGCGACCTTTTAATTAGATTCCTTTCGCACTTATTAAGTATCGTACACTTTCATCTCGTTCTAACCTGATAAAAACGTTCTTATAAAGGCGGGGGTCTGAAGTGAAGAGAATAAAAGAGCATGTATGAGAAACATTATGAATGTAAGGGAAGCAAGAGAGATTTGTCAAGATCGTGCAAAGAGGTGATCGATAGTCTTTGCCTTCCCCAGTGGGAATAATGGCCATGAGTATAAGTAAGTAAGGTGCATAACTACTAAAGTATAAAATATGAATTAATCTAGTTTCAGGCCAAATCGCTCCACGCAATACAATACAATCTACGCAAAAACGTAAAAAAAAATATTGGCGAAAACAAGCTACATTTAACAGTTTAAATATTTTGAGGATTTATGATTACTTGAATAAGATATGCTCATTAGAGTTGAAATTAATTGCGAATCTGATTCCCTGTAATTTTCCTAACTACACATCGTATCATGTAGTAAAATAAGACCAAAAATAACTCTTAATAAAGATTTAGCAAATATCTTTTTTATTTTTTGAAAAACATCATCTTTATTCATTTTCTTACCGTTGTTTTGTTGTTGAGACTGAATTCCATCGAATGATGTATTGGCAGGAATATTATATTTTAAGTGAGAATTTTCGCCCTTTTGATTTTGTGATTGAACGTTTTATACATATTGATTGCTGACCATTTTATATTGATGTAATTTTAAATATTTTGATTTAACTTGTATATATCTATGTAATCTGTATGATTAAGAAGCCATACAGAAAACCATTATGTACTTACTGCTTATTTCCCGTGTGTAATTGGTACGTAGGTGTTAAATGTAAAATGCCTTAAGTATTTCATTTACCGAAACAACGTTTTGAATTATATATAAATAAATAAAATAAAAAATGTTTATTTGATAAGGCATATTTACAGTACAGACCCACCTAGGCTAAGCCTGTATTTTTGGGAAACCAGATGACAGTTATTGTTACATTTACACTGTTAATTGAAATATACATTGAGTTGCGATGCGGTTGGAGACCCATCACCAAAAACCTTTATTTTTACCATCTTTTCCCCACTCAACTTCCAAAAGTGGCTGAGGAATTTATAATTCCTTAGCTCTGGCTACCCCTTCTAGGGAAATATAGCCGTGAGCATATGTATGTATGTATGTATGTACATTGAGATTATTACACAAACAGTCATATGTATATCAATCATGGAATTGGCTGAACCGATTTTGACGGAACTTTTAGTACATTACAGTCCTATACATATAGGTATATACTCATGGCCATAAATCACAAAAAGGGGTAGCAAGAGCTTTAGAGCTAGGAATTCCTCAGACGCATTTGGAAGTTGATAGAGGACAAGATGGTAGAAATACTATCATTGGTGACCAAAATCCCTTTAAAAAGCCCCTAATCGCCTCTCTCGACACCCGTGGGTAGGGGATAGTGACAGTCAGCTTTGCACGAGTTCAGTGTTGGATGTTTTATTTTTAATTCATGACAACTCTATATAGCAGAAACTATAAAATTTAATTACTTAATAGATAAATCACTAGATGGGTAAAATAATCTGATCAATTAAAATCATCATCTCAGTGGAATAACACCCAACCACAATCTGAGTCCTCTGGGTCTGGAGTATACTGATTTAAATATACATACATGCATATATACATACATATACTCACGGCTATAAATCCCATGAAGGGGTAGCCAGAGCTAGGGAATTAGAAATTCCTCAGCCACTTTTGGAAGTTGCGTGGGGAAAAGATGGTGAAATAAAGGTTTTCGGTGACGGGTCTCCAACCGCATCGCCCAAAATCCCTTAAAATCCCCAATACTGTTAGTTGCCTCTACCCACGGGTAGAAATGGGGTTGTGATATTCTACGTCGACACTACACAGTACTAAAATCATCATCTCAGTGGATAGCATAGTGAATAGCACCCAACCACAAACTGAGTCCTCTGGGTCTAAATATATATAAAATATATCGGTGATATCGTTGATTCCCTTACCTATTATTTCCCAACCTTTTCACTCTCAACTATGATGGTTTCTCAAGGAATTGTTAATTCCGATGCCATGGCTACCTCTTGCTAAGAATTTAGCCGTGAGACTATAAAAGTTTATACATAAAATATAGAAAAAGCGAATAAGAAAATAAATGTGTAATAAAAAAATCGTTTTTCACTTGCATTCGCGATGTTATAAAGAAGTAAATAATAAATTCATACGCGGCGCTTTTTAAAGGGAGACTTGTTATCATTCAGCCGGTGGCGTCGGAATGTATTCATAGACTTAGCCATGGAGGCACGAACAAAAAAACAATAAGTTTATATAAAAAAAAATTGCGATTAGATAGTCCAGTGGGTAGAACACCCGCCCGAAAACTGAAGGGCGTGAGTTCCAATCCTGGGACGGGCCTACACCAATTTGTCTTTTCTAAAGTCATATGTGTGGTTAATTTATCATGGTTGCTAACGGTGAGGGAAAACATCGTGAGGAAACCCACATGGCTGAGTTGTACTTAGTCATGTGACAGTGTATTCGTTCAAAACGGCGATAGGCCTGCCCCCTATCACGTGAGTACACTGTCTTAGCAAAACGTGGGTACCTTCTCTGGAAACTAGATGGCGCTTGCCATGTGAGTTCAGGAGTATTGGTACCTCTGCCAACCCCTTCGGAGATAAACGGCGTGAACGTTTATGTTTATATTATGTTATGTAAAAAAAATATATCAGTTTTTTTAGTTTTGATGATGATTAGTGTTTTTGTTTTGTATTAGTTTTTTGTAATTTATCGCTTTGTTGATTAATAGGTTATTTTTCCTTCCTTTTCTAAGCTAATATTATATATGACACTATTGATAAAAGCGATAAGATGGAGAGTTTTGTCATTATTTATAAAGTGTTAATGCATAAAGTACCCTCTTTAAGATTTATGAGGGAATTCTAAGGAACGTCTAACTGAAGATATTAAGACAATTCATTGTCAAATATCTGACTGCACTGTACTAAGTTATAACATATATTAGACCATCTTAAAACTACACAGCAATTGCATAAAAAAAAGTATTTCCAACCTCCACGTAATCTCCTTGCGATTTTCGGCGTTATATTTTCCAGTCTTTTAGTGAAATTTCTCACCCGCGCTCCGAAACAAGCCTAATCTGTTGATATTGATACGGAACCGCGCAGGAAATGGGGTTTTCATATTTCTATTACGGGCTCTCCGAAATCGGCTATGTGGCTTTTACATTGTTTGTACTTGAAGTAAAGTGTTTGAATACAGTGAGTCTTGGGAGTTATCAATCGATCGATCTACCTTGAAGTAAACATACAAACATATACTCACGGCCATAAATCCCAAAAGGGGTAGCCAGAGCTTCTAAAGCTAGCCGCATTGCCCAAAAACCACCTAAAACTGCTTCATAAATAACCTTACCTCTTACGACATCCGTGGAAAAACACGGCGTATATCTTTATATATATATATATGAATAAAATCAGGCTTAGAGCTATCAATCGATCACGGTGAAAAATATACTACTAAAATGAGGGTTAAAAAGGATAGTAACTATCTAATGTTAAATGCAATAAAAAAAACTATTTGAAAGTGAAAATGAATGGTAGACAAAATATCAGCCGATAAACTTTAAAATACATATAATAGACCAAGATTTTTACTAAGATTTCCTTTTTTACATAAACATAATAATACATTACACTACACCCTAAATACAAAAATTGCGAGCATGAAATTTTCAGTCCAATACTAACACTTTTTAGTTGATTTATATTTGTCAAATATCAGGCTCTCCGGTGGTAGCAACAAATTTCAATTGAGTGGCGGGAACCGAACAGGATGCATCGAAGTATCGCCCGCGGGACTTCCGGTGCACGACCGCAGTCGCCATATTTAATAAATTCAAATTTAGAACTTTAAGTTTCACATGTACGCTGTGTGTTTGAATATCAATAGTTGGAATATGTTAATGTTATGGTAGTTAAATATTTGCTTTAACAAAGATAAATATTGTGATAAATTTTTTTTATTATTATTTATTGCTATAGCAAAGATAAAAAATTGAGGTAAAAGAATGATCTAATCTTCGAATGGCACTTCCCCATTTCTACCTGTGGGAGATCATAAGGGGCGAATTAAGGTATAGAGGCTTTTTAAGTTATTTTTGGCGATGCGGTAGGAGACGTATGACTAACAACATACATTTTTCCCCATACGGAATTTCAAGGAATTTATCTTTAGCCACTTTTGGAAGTTGTGTGAGGAGAAGATGGAAAAAAATCCATTCTATTATTTTGAAGCTCTGTCTACCCCTTTTAGGGATTTATAGCCGTAAGTATATGTATATAAGAGTTTACAATGACAATTATACCATCGCTGAACCAACCCACATCCACAATAACTTTAATCTGCCTTTTGATGTAAATATAATGGTAGTATTTTATTTATAACTAGTGGATCGTCCCAGCTTCGCACGGGTAGCGTTGTATTTTAAATATCTGAGGTTTCTTTCTTTAGTCACTGCTCAAGCACTGGAAATTCAGCGCAATGTTTTCAATTTACTAAATTTATAGCACTCCCTAAACAGTGTAGTTTGGTGATTTTTAATGCGCTTTAATGAACGGTGCAGTATTTACGTTTAATAGCAAATTTTGGAATAAAACGCTATGAAGTATTTATAACAATCTAAAAAATAAATCATTACGTGTTTTAGGATGCAACTACTGGCGCCATCTAGTATGTTATATGTAAATTAGTAACGATTCGGTTTTGGTCACGGGCGCAATGGCTTATTTTATGTATAATTTCGGTGTTTCTCTACCGATTTCTATGATTCTTTTTTTATTGAATAGGTAATAATGTTACCTTTTTTAAATTAGGGATGAGTGAGAGGTTTACAAACGTAAGAGTAAACAAATATAATCAGAATGGTCCGAACTGCTAAGCTATCAGGAATTACACGTGTTATTGTGAGTCAACCGTAAAAGATAGACATAAACTGTTGAGGATTTTTTTTTAGATAATTTTATGAAAAATATTTCCGTCATACATAATTTCTATGTAAGTTTAACCATTAAGGCTACACACGCGACAGAAGCTTAAAAAATGGAGTAACTTCTTCCGTTTTCCCAAAATTTCCCAAAATTCCCCTTTACTACTCTGCTGGAAAGTAAACAAAAACCTGCCCAGGAGTATGGAGAATAATTGTACCAAGTTTCGTTAAAATCCGTCGAATAGTTTTTGTTTCCATAAGGAACATACAAACCGACAGACAGACAGACAGACAGACAAAAATTTTACTGATTGCATTTTTGGCATCAGTATCGATCCCTAATCACCACCTGATAGTTATTTTGAAAATATATTTCATGTACAGAATTGACCTCTCTACAGATTTATTATAAGTATAGATTTATTAACTACTAGCTGACCAAACAGGCTTCGTACTGTAAATTTACTTATGCCAAACTTTAGGCGTTTTTTCCGGCACTCTGAGTTCAATCAGGTGTGAATATTTTATTGGTCAATTTTTTCCGCGATAAAAAGTAACCTATGTTATAATTTGGGTCATTATCTAGCATTCTGCTAAATTTCATTCATATATATTCTGTAATTGAGAAGCCTTTTTACCTCAAACTTTTTTTTTTTATAAACACACAACCATTAAAACATCTAAACTTTCACATTTAGAATATTAATAGTTTTTTTTAACGAAATGAGGATATCTATTACTTAGTTTTCGAATCGACTTATTATACCCCGAAAACAAACTTATCTTTCTATTAAGGCGCCGTTGGTTCAGCGAAAAATATCATCTCAGGGGGTGCGGCCCCCGCGGGCGCGGGGAAGCGCCTGCGCGCCGATCGAGCGGCCGTCTCCCCGATGCGACGCAGGGCGCGCGTTTTAAAAATATACAGTAGGGTAAGCAATACAGTTATTGTCAACTCGACAGTTTTAGCCACTCGCAAATATTTTCTATGGTATGGGTTCGGACATTTGTTTATGATTATTTACATTTTCTTTCTAAAATATTTACGAGTGGTTATAACAGTCAGGGTGATGAAAACTGTATCGCTTACCCTTGGTTATCAATTTTAAAAATAGTTTCTACCATGGCCGTTTACAATATAAAATGTAATGATACGATAGATTTGTCTAGTCTACCCCTGTCAGTTTATACAAAATTATTACAGTGATAATTTCATAACTTTTGCCGTGTCGTGTCGGCTTAGAATAACACTACCCCATTTTTACCCGTGATCGTAAGAGGCGACTAAGGGTATAGGGCCTTTTTAGTGATTTTTGGGCGATGTAGTTGGAGAACCGTCACCGAAATCATATATTATTACCATCTTTTCCCTTCTTCCAACTTCCAACTTCCAAAAGTGGCTGAGGAATTTCTCATTCCAAAGCTCTGGCTATCCCATTAAGGGATTTATAGCCGTGAGTATATGTATGTATATAATTTTCAGTTTACACCTGTAACTATTTAATATTATTAATTGAAATTAGAAGTTACTTTAACGGTTTTGTTCTTTTTCCCATTCCTAATAAATTAAACAATAAAATATAAAAATGAGTGCAATATATGAATTGAATGAATTCTTTTATATTTGCTAATGCTAACCGTACGCACGATCACTCTCACGCCTACATTGACGCGCATCGTATACAGATAGGTCACTCGCACACTAACGGCGCCGCACGCGCGTAAATTGTAAGATCTGTAACACAAGGCGCGCGCGACATAGGTCCATCCCCTAAAGCAGCTCGCCGAGCACTGAGCGGGCGGGGCGGGCGGCGCTCGGGCACGAGTAGGACTGCGAATATCGATGTTTTTAAAATATTTGTTTTATTGAATTTATTAAAAAAAGAAAACTAATCGCCAATTATTATTAGAAATACAAATGCTCAAATTATGATGCAAGTTATATGTAAGTAGGTAAAATAAATAAGATATAAAACCATTTTAAAGAGTGTAATTAGAAGTATGTTGGCGATTTTTTTCTATCGAGCGAAAATGTATTAATCATGTTTGGAATCGCCAATTTCACAGCAGAAAAGCCTCAAGATTTTGATGTATTTTTTTCAAAACCATATTGTTATAAACATACGCATTATAATGTTTCAAAAACTCTGTTCGCTGGACTAACGGCACCTTAAATTATCAATTGCCATTCTGTGTAGTTTCGTCTCAGAATCGTAATTTGATAAAAGATATTTATTTGTCACAAAACGCAAACAGAAATAAAAAATACACATTAAATACAGATGACAACAAAAAGGCAAAGTACCTCAGCTAGGTTTTCAACATGAACCGCAGGATACTGCTGGGGAGCTGATTTTCTGCAGGGTACTGACTTTGCAGTGTACTATTTCGTCTAGTGGGTTTCGTACGCTGTGAAGTATCTGTTGGTAGTTTTTCAGTGATCCACCACAATTAATCAATCACCCACCATCCTTAGTAAATAAAATCCCCAAACTTTCAAAAGAGAGCTTAGGTTTTTCAAATTTTAAAGCTCTGCCCACCTCTTTTCAGAACTCATAGCCTAATAGAGTATAGATAGGTAGGTAGGTTTTGTTTAGCCTTTCCACAACTTAGGAAGAACATTACACATATGCTAAGTTTTGAAGACTTTGGTGCAAACTCATTCTATATTAATAATTCTTTGTCCTGTTGTAATCATGTTTGTTCCAAGAGAATGCTTTTTTCGTTACTTTTCAACTTAATCAATGCAGTGGATATACTTATGAATGTATCGTATAATTCTGATATGTTTTTAACTAAATAATAAATAATATAATAGATTCAAAGCATATAATCAAATAAATTAAATAGCAACCGTGATAGCCCAGTGGGTAGAACACTCGGTTATCGTGCAAACGACTAGTGTTCGAATCCTGGGTCGGGCCTACACCAATTTGTCGTTTCTAAAGACATATGTGTGGTTAATTTATCATGGTTGTTAACGGTGAGGGAAAACATCGTGAGGAAACCCACATGGCTGAGTTGTACTTAGTCATGTGACAGTGTATTCGTACAAAGCGGCGATAGGCCTGCCCCCTATCACGTGAGTACACTGTCCATGCAAAACGTGGGTACTCTGAACACCAGGTGACAAAGTCACGTGATGTTCAGAAGTATTAGTACCTCTGCCAACCCCTTCGGGGATATTCGGCGTGAACGTTTATGTTATGTTATGTTATGTAAATTAAATTATCGGCTAAATGATAGAATATTTCTTTTAAATAAAAAACAGTAGTAATGACTCGAAATCTAAATTTCCTATATTACTAACAGAACATATCTGTGTTTTTCAACTAGAGTAAAATTTGAGCAGTAAAACCAATATTCTTTTCGTAAGTTCTTTTATAGAAATGTATGGTTTGGTTCATATTTTTAATCTCGGCAAGCTGCAAAAGAGATTTAAAATTACAAAGAGGTAGAATTTACGCTTTTTAGAGTTACAACTTTTGTTTCTTGTTTAAGTAAGATAAAATGAAACCGCACAAAGGGTAATTTTTACAAAGGAGTGTGTACTGAGATATTTAATTCTTACATACTTATGATTACACCCGTTATTCCCATTGGGGTAGGCAGAGTAGTGACAAAACTCACTTGCTTCTGTCACCTTCATCTTTCTTCTGACGCATGCTATTTTATTTTTTTCTACGGACTTTCGCCCTCGCAAGAACGTAGACTAAATTCTATTGTTATATAGTTTTATAATTATAGTTATACAAGGTGGATCGACGACATAGTAAAGGTATCGGGATGGTGACGGATGAGGGCAGCACTGAACTGATCGTTGATAGATCTTTGAAGGGGGTCTTTATTCAAAATAGGAATTCTATAGGCTGATCAAAATGATGGTATTTTTTAATGATTTCTTCTTTGTTTTTTTACGACGACCGTGATAGCCCAGTGGGTACTCTGAACACCAGGTGACAAAGTCACGTGATGTTCAGAAGTATTAGTACCTCTGCCAACCCCTTCGGGGATATTCGGCGTGAACGTTTATGTTATGTTATGTCATATGTAACCGACTGATTTTATGAACATTTGCTGTCGGTGAAGTCACTTTTTTTTAAGAATGGTACATTTTCAACCGAATTAAATTACAAACCGTATAATTAAGTATACTATGTTTTAAAAAGGTCATCAATTACGTCTTTCAAGTGAGATTTTAATCAGTAAAGTGTCAGGATCTAACTCAGTACAGTCTCTAAATCATTTATAAAGTCGGCGTAGACTCGAGATAGAAGAAAATTTTTCTTGTCTTAAGTAAATAAAATTTCAATCAGAGCTAAATCCAATTTTCATTCGCCCGTCGCGTCTGCAGCACCCGGTTCTGCTTTTTTCATTTCTTTTCACGTTTTCACACTATTCTTGAAGCTATATACAATGTAGATGTAAACTCTGTCGATGAAATAAAATATCCGGGATATTCGCATTTGACTTTATTACATACATACATACATATCTCACGGCTATATTTCCCTAGAAGGGGTAGCCAGAGCTAAGGAATTATAAATTCCTCAGCCACTTTTCGAAGTTGAACGGGGAAAAGATGGTAAAAATAAAGGTTTTTGGTGATGGGTCTCCAACCCCAACGTTTTTGATTTTATTATGCGCTATAATATCTGTAGAATAAACACTCGGTGAGTAGTGATGGATTAGAATTGCACTACCTCATTCTTTGCCGTTGTAAGGGGTTACTAAGGGTATCTGGGCTTTTAAAGAAGTAATTGGGCGATGCAGTTGGATACCCATCACCAACAACTTTCATTTTGGAGTGGAATTTCTTATACTGAAGTATAAAGTACTTTAATATTTACAACATCAGTAGCGTTTATCATACATACACATACATACATATACTCACCGCTATAAATCCCAGAAAGGGATAGCCAGAGCTAGTAAAAGCTTCTTTGCTACTTTTGCAAGTTAAGTGGGGAAAGAATTGTAAATAAAGGTGGTTGGTGAGGAGTCCCCAACCGCATCGCCAATTAATAACGTAATAAGCCCCAACATCATATGTCGCCTCATAAGACACCCCCCATAGGTTAGTGCTATTCTAAGCCGACACTACACAGCAATAATATATAGTATACTATAAAAAAGACAGTCATTTTGTGCTATTATACGCTCAAACTAATTGATTACTTTAAACCGTATCTTTCATTCCAGAATTGAAAACCTCGCCAACCTCGTCTACATAAAATACATTCCATCTATCCGCTCTGGCTACACGTTCAAGTGGACAAGGATTTATGGCGAACATGTTCCGCAATTTTTAACCAATCCAACTGGCTTGTTAACCAAAAATATACAGCCTCCGTATTTTAGAGAAATACACTCGCAATTTAATGCTGGGGTGTAATGTTGCCTTATTAACTTTTTTGTTTTGCGTGGGGTGATGTAATGTGAATTTTGAACGCCTTAAGCAATTTGTATTGTGGCGTAAAGAGTAGTTTTTACTGGTTTTTTTTGGAGATTGATATAAATAGATATTTATAGAAATAATTGGCGTATGAATGAGTCAACGTAGAAGTGGTCACATTTTTTAACATATACATACATACATATACTCACGGCTATAAATCCCAGGAAGGGGTAGCCAGAGCTAAAGAATTAGAAATTCCACAGCCACTTTTGGAAATTTGAGTGGGGTAAAGATAGTAAAAATAAAGGTTGTTGGTGATGGGTCTACAACCGCATCGCCCAAAAATCCCTTAATAGCCCCATACCGTTAGGCGCCTCTTACGTTCACCCACCGGAAGAAATGGGGTAGTACTATTCTAAACCGACACTACACGGCAAAACATTTTTTAAATAAAATATTATACAAATTTTTCCAAGCCTAAGATATGGACTTGTTTTCCATGAATAGTTTTTTTCTTATTTCTACACTTACAATTATATTGTGAAGTACAGTATTTGCTTCCTATTTACTTACCCAATTTTTTTTGTGTAATTATAAAAGACATAAGTAACGTTATTTTAAAAAAGGCGCCTGATACGGAAATTATAAAAAAGCAATAGTATGTGAATAAAATAATAAAATGTGAATAAAGCTGAATGTTTTGGTACAATCACATATTCTAAAGAATACTTAAAGATTAATTCCCATTCAATGCAAAAACATACATACATACATATACTCGCGCCGTTAATTCCCATTGGGGTAGGCAGAGACTATCGATTGCCACTTCGTACGATCATAGCAAACCTCTCTTGCTTCGTTTACATCCATCAATCTTTTCATACATGCTCTTTTATTCTTCATATTTCGGACGCCTGCCTTTTCGAGCACACTTTCAATTTGGTCCAAGAGTGTCTCTCGAGGCCGTCCTCTACTTACATTACCTTCCACATTAGCTCTATAGATACCTTTTACCAATTTCCTATTATCCTCTCGATGTGCCCAAACCACCTTAACATTCCTTTTTCTATCTTACTTACAATATCATCTTTTACACCACACCTTTCACGAATCACGTCATTCCTCACACGATCACATAACCTTACATTACAAACTTTTCTGAGGGACCTCATTTAACTAAGTAACTAGTCATCTCATTCTAACCGATATCGTGACGGTAAAATAGCGCCCATGCTATGCCTGCTGTCACCGATCTTTTCCCTCATGCCATGTAATTTTTCCAACTCTTTACTTATCAATATTGTGTTTAAGAAACTTAACTCAAAAAGGCTTATAGGAATATTGAAATAAGTTAGCCATAGATTTACATCAGATTTCCATATTTACGGCACATTTTACACATATTTGTGATGTAAAATATACATCTTGCTTCTGTAATATCCGCTGTGGGCAAAACGGGAAATGGAACGCAGTGATACGACTGAGTTACGAACTAAACTTCGTTTAATTTATGCTAATAGAAATATTCGTTCAGTGACCATAGTTTGCTCTTTATTAAAAAGATATCGGATTCGTTTCATTGTGAATTAAAAAGTATTGGTACCAGGTTGGTAAAGGAAATAACATTCAGAAGTATGGAATCATTTTATATTAAAGTAAGAGTTGTCAAAAATGCTGTGCAGTGTCGGCTTAGAATAGCACTACCCCATTTCTTCCGGTGGGTGTAGGTAAGAGGCGACTAACGGTATTGGGGCTTTTAAGGAATTTTTGGGCGATGCGGTTGGAGACCCATCACCAACAACCTTTATTTTACCATCCTTTCCCCACTCAACCTTCCAAAAGTGGCTGAGGAATTTCAAATTCCTTAGCTCTGGCTACCCCTTCTAGGGATTTATGGCTGTGAGTATATGTATGTATGTAGTTCTCAAAAAGTTTGAATGAGTTTTCATAACCAAAGAATGGAACATTTTATATTTAATTATTAAAATAAACTGAATTATTAATATTAAATATTGATTTTATTCAAAAATTTAATGTTAAATTGAAGAACAACCTACCTCCCTTATATTAACCTAATTCAGCTGGCTATAATAAAACCAAAGAGATTCTTGCCGCATTTATTTTTAAATTACCAATAAATCATTACGAATTGTTATAATTAGGTGTAGTATATGCCGTGCAGTCCCGGCTTAAAATGCCACTCCCTCGGGTGTCTTATGAGGCGACTAAGGGTATGGGGCTTTTTTAAGTGGTTTTGGGGCGATGCGCTTGGAGACCCATCACCAACAATACTTACAACAATAATTAATCATTACAACAATACAGATTTCTACCATCTTGTCCCCTATCAACTCCCATATGTGGCTGAGGAGTTTCAAGCTCTGAAACTCCGGATACCCCTTTTTGGGATTTATGGTCGTGAGTATATGTTTTATAAGTGTTTTGTATGTATTTTGGCGAGTAAATTATAAGTGGTACAAATGGACACATCTGTAGTGTATTGATTCGCAAATTTTAAGGCGCAACAATGAGTTTGACATTGAATTTTAAAATTGAAATACGAAACGAATGGTGTCTGTTTCCAAAATGAATTTAAATATTAGTTTATATTATCTCAGTAGAAGTAACAATAGCCTTGGTTTAAAAAGATACTTGTCGGCAAAGACGGTTTACGAACAAAAAATTTAAGAAAATAAAATCATTTATTTTAAAATTAAAATATGTTCTTTTTTGTTTTTTGAATGTCACAAATAATAATTTGCGTACAAGTTTAATGTAATTTTACTTCAGATTTGAAAGGTAAGACACGTTGTGGAAAAAACCTGTAAGAAACTCATCAACATACATCTTTTCTTAGTCATATTACAATGTTGGTGCCACATCAGTTTCATTTACCAAATAAACTTTTAAACTGTAATAAACTTTTCATTTTGAACTTTGAATTTCTTTTCCGTAAGATTCAGAATCTCATCAGGTATTTGTGTTGTATCATATAATTAAAAAAGAATAATAAAAATTTCAATTATTTTTCATGATTGTTTACGTTGAGGGAAAACTTCGTTAGGAAACCCACATGGCTGAGTTGCACTTAGTCATGTGACAGTGTAATCGTACAAAACGGCGCCAGGCCTGCCCCCTATCACGTGAGTACACTGTCCATGCAAAACGTGGGTACTCTGAACACCAGGTGACAAAGTCACGTGATGTTGAGAAGTATTAGTACCTCTGCCAAACCCCTTCGGTGATATTCGGCGTGAATGTGCCATCTACACATACATTTGAATACTCACACATTTTGGTTTTGACCGATTTTTATTGACCGCTGCAGCTTATCATACCTCTCTCTCGTGTAACGTGTCATATTTTCTTACATGTAGCAGGCGTGCGAAGATTTCTAAAACCTTATCGTTTAAAAAAACCTACACCAAATGTCTTTTGTGCTGTATTTTTCTAATTACCTTTAACTCATACAAAATCAAGACCCTTGATTTCAAAGCCTCACTTTAAGACTTCGGCTAGTAAGTTAGTTGGTAATCTACTGATAACTATAGTTTCTCTTTTCTACCTTCATATACTTATAGTATAAGATTAGGCTGCCGAATCAGTTTTCTGGAACTGGTGAAAAGAACACACACAGAATTACAAAGACAACATTAAATAAAAATGTCCTAATTTACGTACTAATAAAATGTATAGAAGAAACAAAAAAAAATGGGCAAACTTAAAAAACTTCCGTCAGCCTAATTTTTATAACATTTTGTAATAAACGTTTGAATATAATGATACCTCACCTCACCTCGCCTCACCTCATAGCCCATATATGTCCCCACCAGGGGGCTCGAGCCTACCGTATGAAGGGCGATTTCGCAATAGTCCACCGCGCTGCACGCTGGATTGGTTGGCGGACTAACGACTACTACCTTAATAGTAGCCGGGACCGACGGCTTAACGTACCCTCCGAAGCACGGAATCATCTTAATTTTCGGATAATCAGGTGATTCAAGCCTGCAATATCCTTCCAGACTGGGTTAAATCTTACAAATTAATTTGTAAGGTTACCACCCCCCGGGTATCGAACCCGAGACCTCCGTACTTGTAACCAAGCGCTTAACCGCGGGACCACGGAGGTCGATATAATAATGATACATTATAATTATAATATAATAGAAAAGATTTTTTTTGCCAAAAACAAATGTGGAAAACATAATGGAAAAACTATGAATACTTACTATCGCCTCTGCTGCGAAGAGATATGCCAAATTTAGCTATGAAAACCCAAGTGTATCCTTGAATTTAAATAACTATATAAATACCAATTGTTTTGGTTTGCTAGCGTAGGTAAGTGTCTTTATTGTCTGTTAACATCTTAATTTTGGTAACATGCTATTGTTAGAACATATATAAAAGTACCACCTGTAAATGAATGCTCAAGCAATAGTCAAGAAATATGTTACGACTGTGGTAAGGTTATAATTTTTATTTGGTGTGTTTTTTTATATTGTTTATTTATTCATTATCGTATTGTTGTTATTAAGTTTTTAAAGTATAAAATGTGTCTCTAGTTTCAGAAATGCATTTCTAACCTGTTTTTAATAGAAAATTGACCGTTCAATTTGCAGAAGCATTGATGTACCTCAAAATCTTCATTCATCAACATTCGATGTTATTACTTTTCTCAGTCCCTCCGTGAACGTCATCTTTTACTTGAGAAAGTATTAAAAGCTGGAAGATGATGTTCACAATGGGAATGTTGGAAATTGGCTACGGTTATCACGATCACAAATCATGTAGATGCTCATCGAAGGCAAAGCACTTGTCCTGAATAGGGTAAGTAGGTAATAGTCCATCAGGCAAGACTAATGCAGGTTTAATGAATTTAAAGGTTGCTACCGTTTTGTCCAAAACTGTAAAATATAAATATACAGACCTATTATACACAGATTAAGTTTGCCCCAAGTAGAACTTGTATTACGGGATATTAACTCAACGATATATTTAATATCATATAATTCACTTAAAAATAATATCCAAAACTAAGAAACAAGTATTTATGCTAATCACATAAATGTTGCTCTTCAGACCGAAAAGCTAGTCACCTATCAACGGACGTCGTCGAACTGAAATTAGACTAAAAAACGATTGAACGCTCCAAAGCCTTTTATTTTGTTTTCTGACAATCATTTATTTCAACCTGGATCGCCCAAAGAAAACTATAAATATATTTAAATATGGGTTATGTAGGTAACTCACGAAATTCGAAACCGAGGTTTTTTGGGTGGTAAATCTGATTCTCTTCCTGTTAGGCTGTTGGATTGATTGTAGTAACGAATTTAATTAAGTTTTTTGACACGTCTGTTTACAACACACAAACGTACGAAGACTCAAGGACATAAATCCCAAAATTGGGGTAGGCAGAGCTTCAAAGCTAGAAACTCTTCAGCCACATTTTGAAGTTGATGCCTCTTACGACATCCGTGGGTAGAAAGGGATAGTGTCATTCCAAGCCGGCACTACACGGCAAATCGTGTTTATAAGTGTGATCTTTTTTCAATTACTGCTTGTTGCTTATGCAAAATGAATTACCTTTAAACCAGTCTTACTTAGTTTGGAGCTAACTTGATCTGAATGAAAAGGATAGGAGCATTTTTGATAAAGTGGCGTTTAATGGTCTCTGTCTACCTCAATGGTTATTTATCTGTAAGTGTAACAATTAGTAAGTAAACTTATTATCATAATGCACTCATTAAGCACTATAAATAAATAATTTTTAAAAATAATAAATCTTTCATTTTTCCTTTTCAAAGTATAAAGAGACGCACATGATCAAAACAAAAACTGTTGTGAAAATGAAAGAAGAATAAAATTTAGTAGAAGTGTATTTTGTTTTCCACTCAACTCGAACTCAAAGGTTACGCCGTATTAATATCCCTAAGAAATGGCAGAGGTACTAATGTTTCCGTACCTCTGGTATTCGGAGAACCCACATTTTGCTTGGAAAGTGCATTCTTATATGATTTAGGCTTATCGCCACTTTATGCGAATACACTGCCACATGACTAAGCATGACATGAGCGACATGATAGTCCAGTGGGTAGAACATCCGCCCGAAAACAGAAGGGCGTCAGTCCCAATCCTGGGTCGGGCCTACACCAATTTGTCTTTTCTAAAGTCATATGTGTGGTTAATTTATCATGGTTTTTAACGGTGAGGGAAAACATCGTGAGGAAACCCACATGGCTGAGTTTTACTTAGTCATGTGACAGTGTATTCGTACAAAACGGCGATAGGCCTGCCCCCTATCACGTGAGTAAACTGTCCATGCAAAACGTGGGTGGGTACCTTAATGGGTAAAAGATGGCGCTGCCATGTGAGTCCAGAAGTACTGGTACCTCTGCCAACTCCTTCGGGGATAAACGGCGTGAACGTGTATGTTATGTTATGTTAGACTAAGCACAACTAAGCCAGTCACTCAGACTCAGATTTGTTAAGATGTTTTACCTCACCGTTAACAACCGTGATAACCATACTTACTCAAGCACAGAGACATTGATGGATGTAAACGAAGCTAGAGAGGTTTGTCAGGATAGTACGAACTGGCTATCGATAGTCTCTGCCTAACCCAATGAGAATTTATAGCGTGAGTATATATGTAGGTATGTATGTATTTTGCTGTGTTGTGTCGGCTTAGAATAACACTACCCCATTACTTCCGGTGGGTGTACGTAAGAGGCGACTAACGGTATTGGGGATTCTAAGGGATTTTGGGCGATGCGGTTGGAGACCCATCACCAACAACCTTTATTTTACCATCTTTTCCCCACTTAACTTTCCAAAAGTGACTGACGAACTTCTAGTTCCTTAGCTCTGGCTACCTTTTCTTGGGATTTATAGCCGTGAGAGTATATGTATGTATCTATGTATTTTTGTATACATTGTTGTAGGCCCGACCAAAGATTAGAAATCAACTCTCCTGCATTAGAAACGGTTGGTTTCCTACTAATAAATTAAGGTAATTTTCGAAGTTATTAATTTGGGACCTAAATTTTGATATCAATTTAATAAGTCGAAACAAAAAATACGTGGTGCATCAATACCAACAAAATTTATTTTGCAATCTTTTACCTTCATCTTCGAGAGAGTTTTATTACTTTTTAACATCTCACAACCTCTACGGAATTTGTAGCGATGAATACTTGTATGTATGTACGATTGTCAAATGATTCAGAGTTAGTGAGGGGTTGCCAACTGCACCGCCTACATTAACATAAATATCCTAATGTGTGCCCTTGATCACTTAAAAATATAAATTGTCATAACATAATGATTCCTTAGGCGGCACTACTATGCTAAAAGTAGTTTTATATTAAGAACAAAGTAACGTGCAAACACATTAAAACTTTCTTTGTCTCTCAAATATAGTCAAACACACACAATAGGTACATGTTATTCGGTATAATTTAGTGTTGGCTTGTGAGTTAAATTTTAAAACAATTTGTTTAACTCTGGTTAGAGGCATTGTTCTCTGCAAACCAATCTAAAGTTAGTACACGCGGTATAAGTGCACCTAACTTGTTTCAAACTATTGCAAATTAATGGGTTTTTGTGATAAACACACACATTAAATCGTTCACGTATAATCACTGTTCTAATGCCATTATTTGATTAAGTTTACATTCAATTAAACTAGGTAGGCATGAAGACTTTTCGACGCCAAAAATTTGGAGCTGAGCATTTTTTTTCATTAGGTTTGATAAGTATACGCACAAAGAAAATTATATGTGCATGCGCTAGTATTGTTTACAAAACTTTACCATAGACTATACATGGGAAATTTTCTTTGAGTAGTGAAGTATATGGAGATCACATAATGTTCTATATAAACTTTTCTGTCAAAATTGTGTTTGACGAAATGATTAGCTATTGTTGTCTCTCTCTGATGATAGTATTTTTGTGGGTGTCATTAAGACCAACACCATTTTAATACTGCTGGCCACAAGAATCTTATACATAACTATATATAGAATTCGTGGATGAATCCGCCATTTTAGTTTCAAAGTTTTTTGTTGTCTATGGTTTGATTTGTTTGTAAACATTGAAATTTTGTAGAAAAATTACAATTAATTGTGAAATAAACAGTGGTATAGTGCTGAAATTCTGTTAAAAATGGTGAAGTGTTCTATTCTGACCTGTGGATCATACTTAAGCAGGAATCGACCTAATTTAACAATTCACCGGTAAGAAATGGGAAAACTAATCAATCGACTATTATTATTGTGATTTTATTAACCGACTTCAAAAAAGGAGGTTCTCAGTTCGATTGTTTGTATGTATGTATGTATGTATGTATGTATGTATGTATGTATAATTGTCCGCGATTATCTCGAGTTTGGCTTAAGCTATTTGGATGCGGTTTTCAGGACAGTATTCGTTACATTTAGGAGAAGGTTTTAGTGCCTTAACCGACCATAAAAAGAAAGGAGGTTCTGTGTTTGACCTGTATGTATGTCTGTTGGTCCGCGATTATCTCACGTTTGGCTTAAGCTATTTGGATGCGGTTTTCAGAAAAGTATTCGTTACATTTAGGAGAAGGTTTTAGTGCCTTAACCGACCAAAAAAAGAAAGGAGGTTCTGTGTTTGACCTGTATGTATGTCTGTTGGTCCGCGATTATCTCACGTTTGGCTTAAGCTATTTGGATGCGGTTTTCAGGACAGTATTCGTTACATTTAGGAGAAGGTTTTAGTGCCTTAACCGACCATAAAAAGAAAGGAGGTTCTGTGTTTGACCTGTATGTATGTCTGTTGGTCCGCGATTATCTCACGTTTGGCTTAAGCTATTTGGATGCGGTTTTCAGAAAAGTATTCGTTACATTTAGGAGAAGGTTTTAGTGCCTTAACCGACCAAAAAAAGAAAGGAGGTTCTGTGTTTGACCTGTATGTATGTCTGTTGATCCGCGATTATCTCACGTTTGGCTTAAGCTATTTGGATGCGGTTTTCAGAAAAGTATTCGTTACATTAGGAGAAGGTTTAAGTGCCTTAACCGACCAAAAAAAAAAAGGAGGTTCTGTGTTTGACCTGTATGTATGTCTGTTGGTCCGCGATTATCTCACGTTTGGCTTAAGCTATTTGGATGCGGTTTTCAGAAAAGTATTCGTTACATTTAGGAGAAGGTTTTAGTGCCTTGACCGACCAAAAAAAGAAAGGAGGTTCTGTGTTTGACCTGTATGTATGTGTGTTGGTCCGCGATTATCTTACGTTTGGCTTAAGCTATTTGGATGCGGTTTTCAGAAAAGTATTCGTTACATTTAGAAGATGGGTTAAAAGTTCTTTAACCGACTCAAAACAAAGGAGGTTTCTTAGTTTGAAATATAAGTATGTATGTAAAGTTATCAATACTACACAGAAATGTATCAATATATGTTAATAAAGTTTTTTTATTAGTAATAAACAGAGTTACTAAATTATTGAACAAAAAAGTATATAAAAACATGAATAAATTACTCTTAATTATATTAAAGAAAAAATATATATTGCAACATCATGTTTTTCATCCTGGTCATTTCAATCAAGGCGCTTTCGTCATGGAGAATTTCGCGCTTTCGGAATGGTCTTAACCATTTAAGTAATTTCTTTGAATCTATATCACTTAAAGCCATCTCATCAAGGGATTTTACTCGACTCAACGCTACATATATATAAGAGAGTTTCTTCGCATTTGTGATAGGTGAACTTCTCTTTGCTCATCTTTTTCGGCAGCAAGAGCAGCACGCTGACGTTCTCTCTCATTCTGAAGGGCAAGCACGAGTTATCGACACGATAACGGTTAGAATGAGATGGCAGTATACGATACTAAGTAAGTGCGTAAAAGATGGCTGCTTTATCCCACGCGATAACTAGTTTAAATACGGCTCGTGCTTGTCCTGCTGAAGTCTTTGTTTTTTTTCGATGGGTGTTTCGTTCTCCCTTACGTGACTTTTCCTTAAAGCATCCTTTGCTTTTCTATCTAGGCCCGCAGGTAAACAAAATAGTAACAAGTAAGCTAAAGTCATAATAACAAATATTATAACTACCTTTTAAAAAAACTATAAAATAAACAGACAGTAAAACCAATCTCTCAAAAACTATCACTAATTCACTAAAAAAACTCAGAGTGATTTAAGAACTTATCACTAAAAAGTATAAAATAAAAAACAAAAACAAAAACTTCACATTAAAAACTAAACAGAAAAATTAAATATTATTATTTTTTATTTAAAAAAGAACCGCCTTCAAAAATCCAACTGAAAAGTATAAAATAATTTTTATTTATTTTATTATGTACAACTCTATTCAACTTCTTCTTTTTGAAGTCGGTGCCAAACAGACAAATCCAAAATGAAAATTGCTACATAGAGAAAACCATACGAATAATAAATCAATCGATAGTGCCTCAACAACAGTAGGTAACACAATCGCGCTCAAAAATCAAGAAATTTCTTCCGCTCGCAACGACGTCGCTTTATAAAGGATGGAATGGGGGGACAGTGAGCGGTGCTTAGCCTGGTGTGCATGCGTTGCACTCCGCAGAGAAAATATCATAATATACATGTCACCGTAAAACTGTAAATACTAGTAAATTATAATTTTAGATAGATAGCGAGATAGTAAACTAACGTTAGGTTAGGTTATGTAAGATTATCAGATTTCAAACTAACGGAATTAACAATTCGACAGAGACATGCATGCACCGAGTTGGCACAACCAATACTTCTAACACTTTATAAAAGACGATCGAGAATCTAAATCACTACATAGTATAAAACAAAGTCGCTTTCTCTCTCCCTGTCTGGGATTTACGGACATCCTTATGTATACTTTAATCTGTAAAACTACGAAATGAATTTTAATGCGATTTTTTTTATTAATTGAATAAAAAGGAAGGTTTATAAGGATGACATACGCTGATAGGGTGGAGAACTCACTCAACTTGGGCGGGCCACTAATATTCGTTCTTCTTTGTCATGAAAATTGGTTTGGCACCGACTTCAAAAAGAAGAAGTTGAATAGAGTTGTACATAATAAAATAAATAAAAATTATTTTATACTTTTCAGTTGGATTTTTGAAGGCGGTTCTTTTTTAAATTAAAAAGTAATAATATTTAATTTTTCTGTTTAGTTTTTAATGTGAAGTTTTTGTTTTTGTTTTTTCTTTATAGCATCATATAGCAGACTCATAAAGCATTTATAGCTAATCCTACTTTAATGATATACCTGAATTTTATAAAGTGAAGTGTATTTACAGAGTTTTCAACACTTTTAGATATAGATTTATTGAATTTAAGTTTAAGGTTATGTTCAAGATAGGGATGTTTTTTATTATTGTCGATGTATTATATCGATATGATATGAAAAAAACCTACTTGTTTCAGACTCCCCAAAAATGAATCCAAAAGGCGAAAATGGCTAGAAGCAATCGGAAAGGAAAATATTAATATATATATATATATATAGATATGCTAGATATTTTTGTTAAATGGAACATGATTTGGGCGGGCCACTAATATTCGTTCTTCTTTGTCATGAAAATTGGTTTGGCACCGACTTCAAAAAGAAGAAGTTGAATAGAGTTGTACATAATAAAATAAATAAAAATTATTTTATACTTTTCAGTTGGATTTTTGAAGGCGGTTCTTTTTTAAATTAAAAAGTAATAATATTTAATTTTTCTGTTTAGTTTTTAATGTGAAGTTTTTGTTTTTGTTTTTTCTTTATAGCATCATATAGCAGACTCATAAAGCATTTATAGCTAATCCTACTTTAATGATATACCTGAATTTTATAAAGTGAAGTGTATTTACAGAGTTTTCAACACTTTTAGATATAGATTTATTGAATTTAAGTTTAAGGTTATGTTCAAGATAGGGATGTTTTTTATTATTGTCGATGTATTATATCGATATGATATGAAAAAAACCTACTTGTTTCAGACTCCCCAAAAATGAATCCAAAAGGCGAAAATGGCTAGAAGCAATCGGAAAGGAAAATATTAATATATATATATATATATAGATATGCTAGATATTTTTGTTAAATGGAACATGATTTTAGACAGTGAGGTTTATTTAATAAAGTTAAATTATATTTATTAACTGAAAGGTTTTAGTATAATTTGTTTTTTTTTATTATTTTTGTTACCTGTTACATAAGTAGTTTTAGGTTTGCTTTTAAATATTTATTAAGTATTTTTATATGTCCAGAAGTGAGAATAAAGTGTTAATTTTTAATTATTAAGGCTTAATTATTAATATTTCTATAATAATAATTCTTCTTCTTCTTCTAGTGCCTCTCCACTACTGGAGGTTGGCAGTCAGCTCCGAGTATCCCCTTTGGTCTTGGGCTAGGCGAAACAGGTCTTCGACGCCGGCTATGTTGGTCCATTTTCTGATGTTTGAGAGCCACGATGCCCTTCTTCTTCCGATAATAATTGATAATGAAAAATACAAATATTTTATTTCTTGAAATGGCCATTTCTGTTACCACTGCTGTTCATTCTGGTTTTTGACAAGCCAACAATTGGCGCAATAAATGAAGGTTAATAGAATAAAAAACAGTAAACCCACTATTTACAAAGCAAGCGCTCGTTTTTTTTTAATTATTTACTGGCTTTACGCCCTCAACGTCACATGTACGGATTGCATGATTTAGGCTGTATCAGATTTAACATGAGAAAGACACTTCTTCTTTATAAAAAATACGTGTACTAGCCATAGCTACTATGTTTCAGCAAATACTGTAAGTTTTTTCGAAGCAGGAATCGTAATCACCATTTTTATGTTAATGGACCACCCAATGCAGAAATCTAAATATCTATTATTTTTTTCTAGATCCTAGGGTTAGCACGACCAAATTTTTCAGCTATAATATTATCGATAAAAAGTATCGATCACTGGCCAACACTAGTCGGCCATTTTGGTTTCAAAAATAGGCACGATTTTATGTACCTTATGTTATCTCCATATACTTCACTACTCAAAGGAAATTTTAATGGTGATAATTGGCCTAGACCTCGCTTTTATAACATACCCTTTTTATATTATAAATCGATAAAGGACATCAAACTAAACAACTTTGCCCATGGAATGCCTATCTAAAATATTGTAATTTTCAAAAAAATATAACAATTAAAATTTGTCGTACCTAGTTCAAACTGAGAATGTATAGAATGAGAATCTTTGCTTCAGTGAAAATAAGAAATAAAAAAAAACATTTGATCTATGCTTTTCGCTCTGTAAACAAAAATATAACTTTTTTCGGTATTTTCCAGTTGTATTGATCGTCGTTGAAAAATAATATCATGAAAATAAACCGGTAAGCGAGCGATTGAACTGGAAAATACCGAAAGAGGTTATGTTTTTGTTTACACCATAGATCAAATGTTTTTTTTAATTTCTTATTTTCACTGAAGCAAAGATTCTCATTTTATACATTCTCAGTTTGAACTAGGTACGACAATTTTTAATTATTAAAATTTTTTGAAAATTACAATATTTTAGATAGGCATTCCATGGGCAAAGTTGTTTAGTTTGATATCCTTTATCGATTTATAATATAAAAAGGGTATGTTATAAAAGCGAGGTCTAGGCCAATTCTTCGAGTTCATGTCCAATTCCAATATTGCCTATAACCATCATCAGGGTGTGGTTGATCAGTGTGGAAAATTTCATGACAATAGGCCAAACTGTTTGGTCAGTTTGCTCGATCAACGGATGTCATTTTTCGGGACAAAGAGGAGCTCTACAGATCCACAAACTTTTCTTGGCCGGTAAAGGCGTCGCTGTCATCGATATAATATAATATATAAAACCTTACCTGTAAATATTGTTAATCCGTTTTATTATTATTTATTTCCTTTTATGTTAGTCTCCTGCGGTTATTTATCATTGTTTAGTTCCTTTTTATTATTTTTCTGCGATTTGTCGATAATATTTTTATTTCTCTGGTTTATGTTATTGTTTTTATTTTGTTGTTGTTATGGCAACGACGGAGCTGAGAGTTGTCAAATTTTATTTTATCTTAAACTTTTCTTCAGTGATCAATTTTCAATGTGTTTGTGTACGAAGGTAGGATAGTTTTAAAATATGTTAAATGATACAATTTTAATACACTTTTGTTGTCTAAAATGATAGCGCAGGCATTAATTTTAATTTTTAATGTAAGGTTAGGACATTTTACTTACTCAAATTTATATGTTTTCATCTTTTTATGTTAACTGAAACTCTTTTTAAAAATCCTTCTTTTAGGTTTTATTGTCTATTAGGATTTTTTATTGATTGTCAAGAGGTTTTTTTTGGGGGAGGATAACTAATTGAGGATTCTACAGGAAACTTCTCAAAAATATAACTAACTATCATTCTAGAGGTTATTCTTAAAGAAGAAATCTGGAATAGTATCTTGGATTAAGCTGGTCTTTCTGCGAGGTATTACAACAATCCTACCGGCAACATCTACATATAGTCTCTTCCAGGGCGAAAGCAGAGGAAGACACAGAGATATACCCTGTTTTACAAACCAATCATTTTACGTGGCCTTATTTGATGCTGAATTTTGGACATCGCCGTGTTTCGCTGGACTGGTTCCCTTCTACCTCGCATGTACATGATCACCGCTGGCAGACCAACAGTTAATATTACTATTGTTTATTTTATATATTCTTTTTGTCTTCTGTTTTACTGTGTACATCTAATTTTTTTTAATAGACTGGTGTAACTTCTTTCTTTGTTTTATTAGTCTCTGCTCTCCGCGTTTTGTGTCTTAGGTTTTATTTCCATAAGGGGATTAAGATTTAAGACACGTAACGTTACAATAAGTATTTCCATTAAATAAAAATTAACAATTATAAGGGCATAATTTTAAATCATGCTAATTTTCTATTTATAAATATCATTAAGAAAACGCAAATACGAATATATCTGAGTGACTATAAAATATGTTTGTCTTTATTTCAAATCAATGAGAGGTTTTTCTTTTTTTCTTCTTCCCTGTTTTCAGGATAGATGGCGCCAGACTTGCTATGTTACTGGTAGGAACGGAACGTCATACCGTTTTTCACACTTGGATGTAATGATATCGTAAAACGGAACGTACATAAAAACATTCTGATTTGAAAGTCTAAATAAATATCAGTTTAAGCCAAGATAGCTTAAAAGTAAATAAACAAACACGGTATTTATATTTAACATTCTTTTTGTTGTTTTTACTCGCTAAAAAGTTACTATATGGGGATGTGACACATGTTTTTAAAGTTGACATTGGCGAAATTATTGTGGCAACACGATGAGGCCAAGAAGAAAAAATTAAAGTAAGAAACGTAGTTACATCAACGCCATCTACAGAGCTCTAGGAAACTATGTTGTTTTTTTATTTCTCAAAAAGAAAACCTCTCATTCCTCTAGACTTATATAACTAACGTAGCTCACCAACTAAACATGCATTTCATACTAATAGATAAATAGAACTGAATTATACCATCCAAGATATAACGTGAGGCTGTAGTTTTTCATACAAAAAATAATATTACGAGAAAACAGACAATTATTTCCATGATTTAGAAATGTTGTTGATAAATTTGAAATGTAGAGTAAACCGTATTTTAATTTCAGAGGTAGAAAGTTTTTTTTCGTAAAGTAAAAACACACTTATAATGAATTTATAAACTAAACATTATATAAAATAAAAATTACACATACCTATAATTTTTTTTAAGAAACTACAACAGACACACTACGTCCTTACTGAAGAATTTTAGTTGGGTTGAATAATAATCTTCAGAAACCATATTTCGAGAGCAAAATGCCTTTACAACCTAACTCTATCGTGATTCTGGGGTTGCTATTTAACAATTCAGTAATTAATAAATATTTTACTCAAGTACAAAAACGATCTCATTCTCAGATCATTTTATATATGCATATAAATATTTCGTAAAAATCTGCTAAGATTTTTGAATAATTGGTAAAATAACACTCGATTTATTTATAAAATTTAATACTTAATCGAAACAAAGACATTTTTTCTAACTATAATACCATAACCACAATTTAACCAAAAACGGTAAACAAAAAAGCGGACCATTTCAGCAAAAAGTATCTCCTTTTTGAAGCGTATTCGTGTTTCCCGCAAGTAAATTAAGCAGAGATTTTCCTAGCAATTACATCTGAGGTTTCCGGTTGCTCTCCTCTTTTCTTCCCACCCCTTCCCGCGAGCTACACGAATAAGACACTATAATGAACGTTAACGAGTGCACGAATCTCGAAACCCTATCTGACTGTTAGTCTGGGAGCCGGTTTCACATATACGCATACGTTTTAATAATACGAGTAAAATTATAGAAAATTGTGTAATTATTACCTGATACTAAATGAAGAGTGTGTTGGAGTTAGTTATAAATTACAGGTTTTTTAATGCACAGTTATATTTGTAATGAGTACAATCCGAAGTAAGAAGATTAAATATAAATGTATGAATAAAGTATTAAGATGTAAAACACAATAGGTTTGCTTGGATCAATAAAGTGACTATCCGTAATTTATGCCTACCCAATAATATTCTTTTTTGTGTAGTACAAAATCTATGTCATATTGATTTTGAAAGTTAGCTAGTATATTTTAAAAACTGTATCCTCATAAATAAAGTTTAACTAAATTCACAGTTGTTTTGATTGGTGTGACAAAGTTGATAAAGAATAATTTTCACAATTGTAAGGACCAAAAATTTCACTGTTAAAAAGCATAGATTAAATAAATAATATTTACAAAATACATACAATTACGTGTAGAGCCGGCTTAAAATGTCACTATCCCTTTCGTAACAGGCGACTAAGGGTATGGGGCTTTTGAAAGTGGTTTTTGGCGAAGTGGTCGGAGACACATCACCAATGATGTGTCTGAGGAATGCTCTGAAGCTCAGGCTAACCCTTTTTGGGGATTTGTGGCTGTGAGTATATTTATATATGTATATACATTCAAATTATTATATTTTGATTAAATATGGTACGCAGTTTTCTTGTCAGATGTGTTTGAAAACACTTTTTAGTGCCTTATTATCGGCGAACAAATCTTTTTTTTATACGCAAATATCTCACGTCGCCATCCTATGTTAGTAATACCCTCTAAATAACTAACTTTTTAATTTAAATATACTAAAAAAACTTGATATATGACAGTACATAAAAATTACAACAAATACAAACTGAGCGTTATAGAGTGCCAGCGAATGTTTTTAATGTATATTTATGAACATGGAATATCTGTAACCTAAATTAACCTAATATAATGTTTTCCTTAAACTCCTGCACTATATGAAATGCTTAACCTTATTTGTTGGTTTCTTAACCCTTTTTATCATTAAAAAACAGTCTACATTGAAAATAATATAAAAAAAATACTGTAACATCATTTATCAAACAATTATTTTACGTGATAGCTTAGTATCAAAACTTTGTATACATTTTATTTAATGTTTTTTGACATGACTTCCTCATGTGGGGATTATTACTCATAAATAAAAGATGTTATTAAAGGAAAGACAAATTTCGACACTGGCGGGGTTCGAACCCGCGACTTTCGGGTATACGCCCCCGTCGCTCTGCCAACTGAGCTACTGTGTCAGTTGGCATCCAGCGCGAAATTTCTCTATCCTTTGTTTCTTTTTTACACGTTCAAGTAGTGTTTGCGTTTCCTACCTCCGAATTTTTACTAATTCGGACGGCCACTTGTCTACCTTTTCAGATAGAATGCAAATGTTGGAAACGCCTAACTATCACATAATTTAATGATTTTGACATGAATTCCTCATGTGGGGATTATTACTCATAAATAAAAGATGTTATTAAAGGAAAGAAAAATTCGTATTTCGTCCGAATTGAAAATTCGGAGGTAGGAAACGCAAACACTACTTGAACGTGTAAAAAAGAAAGAAAGGATAAAGAAATTTCACGCTGGATGCCAACTGAAACCGTAGCTCAGTTGGCAGAGCGACGGGGGCGTATACCCGAAGGTCGCGGGTTCAAACCCCGCCAGTGTCGAAATTTTTCTTTCCTTTAATAGGTAACAATTCGAAAATTCGAATATCTCAAATCCAAAATTCACTATTCAGAAAACTGTTCACATAATTTACGTATCACATATTACACTTCATTAGTACATAAATACATTTTCTAGAAGTATCACTTCCCAGAAAAACTAAAACCAGATTATTAAAATGAATTTTTTGCTTTTACCAACTATATCTTTTACCATAATCTCGTTATTCCAAAGGTTTATAAGACCGAAGTAACTTTATCTATAGTCTTACATATCGTAAATCTCTTTAACCAGATATTTTTTATGTTAGAAGAATTTTATCAATAGAACGCGGATGCATGCCTGTTTGTATGTATACTTGCTTGCTTGTTTGCATGCTTGGTTGCATGTAGGGGGGGTGCAGGGGGGCAGAGCCTGCTTGGGGGGGTCGGGGGGCGAAAGCCCCCTGCAGACAAAGAAAAGTTAGGTTACATTCAGTTAGGTTAGATTATGTATAAAACGAGCGAGCGTAGCGCAGCGGAGCGAGCACCTAAATGTCTGATGCATGGTATACTACTAAACGGGGTATACTACTCACTTAAAATATGCCTGCAAAATATTCATAGCAGTAGGTATCATTCAGTACATCTGTATTTCAAATATATGGAAAATGATGTTTTGGAATAGTGATTATTCGGAAAAGCAATATTGCGGAATTAAGGTATATCTGGTTTTCGATTCTTCGGAAATCCGTTCTAGTGGTTAATCAAAATGATAGTAAACAAAAACAAAAACCAAACGATAATCTGGAATGTAAGAATGTGGTATATGAAATTTCGATGAAACAATATTATGGCAATTAAAAAAAAAGCGATTAGTTTTCGGTAAAATAATATTCGGGTTTAAAAGTTTCGGATATACAGTATGTAACCCCTTTAATAACATCTTTTATTTATTTGTATACATTATCTTACTTTTGCATCATAAATCATTCAAAATTGGAAATATACCTATTAATTTTTCGTTTCTATTTCCTGTATGTACTAAAATCATTGAAAAATATGTTTTAGTATAATTAAGCGTAGTTAATTGTTAGATGCTGTGTTGTGTCGGCTTAGAATAACACTACCCCATTTCTGCCGCTGGGTATTTAAGAGGTGACTAACGGTTTTGGGGCTTTTAAGGGATTTAAAGAAGGAATTTTGAAGACCCATTACCAAAAACCTTTATTTTGTTATCTTTTCCCCACTCAACTTTCCAAAAGTGGCTGAGGAGCTTCTAGTTCCTTAGCTCTGGCTACCCCTTCTAGGGATTTATAGCCGTGAGTATATGTATGTATGAATGTTAATTATTAGAATCAAGTTGGATTCTATAACAACCGAGCGCTGTAATGACTAATTGCTTACCCGTGTCACACGACTATTTTCAATACACTTGTGGAGAAACTAATTAACTTATTACTATTCTCTCACTCGACTTAGAACAGCAATAAACATTTTTTTCCCGTGGGTGATCTTAAGAGGCAATTAAGGGCATTGCAGTTTTTTAATTTCTTTTTTTTTTGTTTTAATATTTATCTGTTTGTTTTTTTTTTTTTTTTTCATGAACTGCTATTATGCCAAGTTTAATGTATGGATGTCAGAGCTGGTCCTTAAGGAAAGAAGACTAAGATAGACTGGCAATATGTCAAAGAAAAATGGAAAGAAGTATGCTGAATATCAAACTACAAGACAGAATAAAGAACATTGATATAAGAAGAAAAACAAAGATCTGCGACATACTAAGTAGAATTAAGAAATTGAAATGGAAATGGGCGGGACATATCTGCCGAATGGAAAACTCCAGATGGACAAAGCGTGTCACCGAATGGATACCAAGAGAAGGAAAAAGAAATAAAGGACGCCAAAGAAAGAGGTGGGCAGACATTTTCCTACAAAAATGTGGACCGAACTGGATGACAAAAGCTAGAGACAGAAGCTTGTGGAGATCATTGGGGGAGGCCTACGCCGTGGAGGCGACTACTACAGAAGAATGTTTTTAAATAAAATTAAACATAATTATAATTATAATAAAGTAAAAATTAATTTATTTATATGAAATCAATCAATCAATGTTTTTATTTAGAATTTTATTTATATTATGAATTATGCATGCAAACTTTTATTTGAATTAATTAGAATGTACACTATTTTAAATATTTCATGTGATATGTGAAAATGTTTTACTTAATTAATTTTAAGTACATTATAATGTTCTATGTATGTAAACCTTTTGTCATAAGTAGTAGAAATAAAGGCTTTTTTATTTTATTTTATTTTATAAGGGCATTGGAGCTTTTTAAATGTTTATTTTTCGGAGTCATTTACGTGACAACTTTATAAAAATACAGGCAATGACTAAAGTCAATAATACAGAGATATATCATGTGTTTATATTCTGCCATCAATCGTGCCTTTTCAATTCATTTGTATCAAAATATTTTTATTCAAAATATAAAATATTTATGAAGCCAATTTTTTTTTTACTAAAAAAACTATAATAAATCTAGCTTCTATTTGCATGCAAATACTAGTACATAAATTTCATGTTGAAAGTTCTGACATATAGCCTTTGAAAGGCTTTTAGTGAGTATCCGCTGTGCAGGACAGGAAGCGTGCAGCTTTGATGTCACTTTAGGTAGGCTTCTAACTTACTTTGCTTCCGGGGCATTGAACCAATACCAGACAAAAAAAATATGTGATATAAATCTTAGTGCAACTTTTTTCAATTCAAAAAAACATTGAGATATTTTAATGTACTCTGTGTCGATGAGTTAAAAGTAATTGTATGGTTTTCATTTGTGTATGCAATTTCAAAATCTTATTTTTATGACTTCAAAAGTCATCGTTTCTAAATCGATGATTAACGATTAAACCTTATTAGTTTGTATTAAATTAGATGCACTCTTTTATCCTTAGTAGAATATAAGTACTATCACACCTAACTAAAAATAAATATTTTTATTTTTATTCTTGTATATAGGTACGATTCTGAAATTTAAAATTAACTAGTTTTACGATATGATACACCTAAATGTTTGTTAACGACTTTTAACTATTTGGGAAATCATTCATTAGGATTGATGATGAAGATAAATAATATAGAAGATAGATAAATAAATACATACTTCTAATATTAAACTAAACTTATTCCATCCTATATTTCTAGCAATATTCAATTCATTACATTATTTTATTATGCGTTTTATCAAGTTACTGCTACACAGCGACCCGCCGGCGGCTGATAGCAATTAAAGCGCTGTAAAAGATATTTTAAGCGCATATTTATTTGTAGATCTTTTTCACTCAGCAACAGTGTTTTCGTTTGTTCTATTGAAATCGAAGCTTCTCTATTTCTAATTGGAGTTGCAAAACGTATTTAATGGATTTTCGACTTAGGTTTAAAGATATTTTGATTGGTTTTGCTTTGATACGTAATGTAATCTGGTGTTTTTGTGAGAGGAATTATTTTCACTTTGGAATAATTGAAAACGAATGATAGTTGATTTATTTTATTAAACCTACCTTAGGCGTCCAAAGTATGAAGAATAAAAGAGCATGTATGAAAAGATTGATGAATGTAAACGAAGATAGGGAGGTTTGCCAGGATCTCTGCCTACGCCAATGGGAACAAATGATGTGAGTATATGTAAGGTTATGTTTTATTATAGCGCTAATATTTACTCTGGGGGAACCTTTTTTTATAATTAATATATATATGTTCTCTTAGTCTTGAATGTTTTTTTTATATAGTATTGACCATATCTTTGTTTAAGTATCCGATAAACTCAATAAATTATTCTTACTTAAGAGCTAATTTTATCTGTATTATAAGTCTATATATATATACATACGGACATATTATACATAGATCAAGTTAGCGCGAAACTATGTAAAACTTGTATTATGGGACACGAACTCAACGATGTATTTAATAATATATAATACACACATAAATAACATCCTTGCCTAAGAAACCATTATTTATGCTTTTATGCTTATCACATAAATATTGCCCTCAGCGGGAACAAACCGGTAACCTACGTATCGAGAATCTAGTCACCTTTCCACTCGGCCACGGATTTATGTATTACAAACGTAGTTTTCTGGCACCCCTTCGATGTTGCGCAACAAAAACGATGAGTCGTCGAGAGTAATTATATTCTGTTTAAAATAAGTGGTATTACAGACACATATACATAAGATATATGTGTGGTTAATTTATCATGGTTGTTAACGGTGAGGGAAAACATCGTGAGAAAACCCACATGGCTGAGTTGTACTTAGTCATGTGACAGTGTATTCGTACAAAACGGCGATAGGCCTGCCCCCTATCATGTGATTACACTGTCCATTCAAAACGTGGGTACTCTGAACTCCAGGTGACAAAGTCACGTGATGTTCAGAAGTAGTAGTAGCACTGCCAACGCCTTCGGGGATATTTGGCGTGAACGTTTATGTTATGTTATGTTACATACAGGGCTCAGTTTAAAAGTAAAAACATCACCGCATGAGCTGCAACCCCGTCGCGTGCGGGTGACACACGTCACTTACACATCGTTACGCGATGTTCGATACTGCGTTAGCCTGACTTTTTACAATTAGATGACTTTTAGGGAAAAAAGGAAATTTTCCCGTCTGTCTGTATGTATGTAACTGCAATTTGATGAAACTGTGCAGATTATATCAACGAAACTTACAGATAAATGTTTTCTGTGAACCACTTAAGGCTTTTTTTAGGCAAACATGAAATTGCTCCCCTTGCATGGAACGCAATTATTATTTTTATTATTCACCGATCTTATAACTAACAACCAAGATAACTCAGTAACAACTCAGATAGCTCAGTCGTTAGAGCATGCGCTTATCATGCACATAGGCGTAAGTTCGAATCCCGAGTTGGGCCTACACCAATGTGTCTTTTTTAAATTCATATGTGAGATGAACTTATCTTGGTTTTTGACGGTGAGTGGAGAAAGCAACTAACTTAAGTCTGCATTGCTTTTTAAAGTAAAGCCTACATTTATTTTTTTCTTACTTCTAATGCAAATTCTTGTTTTAATCAAAGATGTGATCACAAACCCTTAGTTAGGGTTACAGCATTATGTTTTTGTTTATAAATACGTGGACAATTCTATACACCGATCAAGTTAGCCCCAAACCAAAAAAAACCTGCATTATGGGATACTTACTCAACGATATATTTAATATCATATTAAACATATATAAATAACACCCAGGACTAAGAAACAACCATTTATGCTCATCACATATTTTTTTCTCTCAGCGGGGATCGAACCCATTACCTTCGGACCCAGAAGCTAGTCACCAATCCACTCGGCCACGGACGCTGTCTTATACTATGGTAAATTTATCAAGGTTCTCAACTGTAGGGCCAGTTTCACCACTCACAGATAAACTCTCTGATAGTCTATTCGGCACTTAACTGCCGGATAAACAACAACTTTCGGTTTTACAGGTCTCAGATAGTAATATATTGCAGATAAACTCCCTGGTATCTTATCAGTCACATCAAGTGACTGTTAAATTATTATCCGGCAGATAAGAAACTTTTTTCACATTTTTTTTTATAATTTACCGCCACTTGTAGACGGTAAATTATGAAACTGCTTTACCAATGTTCAAATTGTAATAAGAAGTGCTCGCTGGAAGTGCTCTAACATGGACATATTTGAATTTTTGGAATAATTTTTAATATATATTTTTGGCCTCTGCAAGCGACACCAATAAGTCAGTTTCTTCCTGAGTGAAGTTAACATTCCTTCCACGTTTTTTTCCATAGTAAATTATAAAAACGAAACTCAACACAGCAAAAAATCAAAACAAAGTTGAACAAACAAACACTTCACTCGGTTGCCCAACAACATTTGCGTTGCATTTCGAGATTCCATTTCTTACGAAAGCTCTTAAAGCGTAATTCATAATTGTGTGACATTTACACGTTAACAAACATTTAAAAGCATTTTTCTAAATAAAAAACATTGTTTCTGATTGTGTTTATAAAAAAATTGTTGGTTTTATGACAATTCAAAATGTTTTTAATAAGACTTAATTTACAAATATTAAAACTAAATGCATAAAAGCGACGTTGCCGTCTTGTTTATTCTTATCTGGCAGGTAATTTATTTGATAGATAGATGGTGAAATCTACAAAATATATCAGCCACTTTTATTCATCAGATAACGTGATGTGTCAGATAACTCTCTGAAACTTTATCTGTTAGTGGTGAAACTGGCCCTTAGTCAAGTGTATTCGTACATAGCGACGATAACGTGGGTGCTCTGAACACCACTTGACTAGCATATGAAATGATGTTCAAAACTGTGAGCATATCTGCCACCCTTTCGGAGATATGTAGATGAAGATTAAATTATTGATAACTCCCGCTAGAGACTTTCACTCAAACATTAAATATTTCGTTTCATTGTATTTTTGTTTTACTAAGAAATCATTGAATGAAAGGAATGAGAGTGAATGTGGACAAAACCAAACGAATGGTTTTTGAGAGAGAGGAAAGTATGACAGAATGTGAGATTGTTATAAATGGTAAGAAAGTGTAACAATTGAAAGAATTTGTATATCTGGGGAGTTTGTTTACTAGGGATGGAAAATGTGAGCAAGACATTGAAAGGAGAGTTAAAAAGGGAAACGCGGTGAATGGAGCCATTAACGGTCTGATGTCGATCCATTTGTTGTCGGAAAAGGCTCGGCTCGTAGGGCATGGAAGAAAAAGCATGAAAGAAGAGTTAATGCAGTGGAAATGAGATCCCTCAGAAGTATATGTATTTCAAAGCAAAAACGCGGATACCCGCAAATTTAAAATTATTTTTTACTGTATAATCTAATGCTTTTGTTAACTATTTTGGAACAATAAAGAATGTTTCTGTTTATGTAATGTAAGGTTGTGTGATAGAGTGAGAAATAGTGTGATCAGTGAACGAGTAGGTTTGAAAGATAACGTAGTATGCAAGATAGAAAAAGGAATGTTGAGGTGGTTTGGGCACTTAGAGAGGATGGATGAAAATAAAGTAGCGAAAGAGATATATAAAGCCAATGTAGATGGGATTGTTAGTAGAGTACGGTCTCGTAAAACGTTCCTAGATCAGATAGAAAACGTTCTTATGAAGGCAGGAGTCCGAAATGAGAAGAATAAAAGAGCATGTATGAGAAGAATAATGAATGTAAAGGAAGCAAAAGAGAGATTTTTCAAGATCGTATTAAGTGACGATCGATAGTCTCTGCCTACACCAATGGGAATAAAGGGCATGAGTGTAAATTAGTAAGTAAGTAAGAAATCATTTATTATAAATAGTGATTATATGATAAAAAATATATAGATGACATGAAATAAAATTATTTAGTAACCACTCGAAAAAGCATAATAGAATTACAAAGAGATAAGATTAAACTACACCGTCATAAATTATAAGTTAAGTCCCTCTATGCAACCTTCACAAAGAAAAAATCTTAACGGCTAACAGCAACTGTAAAAGAAAAGACTTATTATATTATTTATAATGACGCAAACATGCATACATTCATGACACAATATTTGCATAAAATATGAATGCTAATTTCGTCTGCCGAATAAAAAATTCACGGTGATTTATAAAGGTTGCCGGCGTTTTGACGTTTACATTCGTCATGTCCTCGAGGAGAATTTGTTACCAAGTCTTGTATGGAAGTCACGACAACTTCCCCTCCTTCAGGAACATTAGGCTCTTTCAAGACGTCCCTGATTTATTGGCCAGCAAAAATGCCTCTTAAACTTTGGAAAGTTTTCAAATATTTACATAACGTAACCACTTCTCTATTTACTTACAGGGGAATTGGATGTAGAAGCAGGTTTTTTGACTACATAATAGCTTTCTAGCGCAAACTGCATAGTCGCATTTTTATGCGTAAGTTAAGAGTAGTATTTGTAATGTTAGGTTGTGTGATCGATTGATAAATAGCGTGGTCGTGAAAAGTGCGGTGTGAAAGATGATATTCTAAAAAGATAGATACAAAAATGTTGAGATAGTTTGGGCACTTAGAATTGCTGGATGATAGTAAAGTTGTTAAAGAGATCTATAGAGCCAATGTGAAACGTAATGTTAGTAGAGGACGACTCTGAGGACACACTTAGACCAAACAGAGAATTTGTTCAAAAGGCAGTATGAAGAATAGAGAATGTATGAAAATATTGATGAGTATATCTATGTATTTATGTGTGTTGTTTTACATACACAAATATAATAATAATAATAAAAACTCTTTATTGTACATCACAAAAAAACAACAATTACAAAAAAAAAGATCGGTACAAAAGCCAAAGTACAACTGGCGGTCTTATCGCTAAGAGCGATCTCTTCCAGACAACCCATGAATGGAAAGATTTGCTGGATTAAAAACATGTTCGGTAGATGTCCAATAAATTAAACTGATTTGCTTAAAAACTAAAATTATTCGTCAAACTATTATCTATCTATTTTAAATATTACTAAATATAATATAAATATAGTACAGATAACTAAAGTGGCATCATTGATGTTAATGAATTTCAAGTTAGTGCTCAAATTATTACCAGTGCAAGTCAGGTGCGAGTAGCTTTGTTGTGAAGTTTCATAAGGATAATTAAATTAGCTGTGTCTCTGCTAATCCCTTAGAGATTTGAGTTCTCTGCACAGCTTTATGATCGATACGATTTTAATTATTATTATTTATTATTTATTTATTAAATCAGACAACAAGGGTCCATAGTATTAGTAGCATTAAATTATTAGCAGTTTAATGGATGATTTCACGAACTTAAGTAGAATTCGTATTTATTATACGTGAGGCGTTACAATTTGAAATAAAACAAAATAAAGGAGAGTTTTTTTGAATGATTATTTTAAACATTTCTACAGTCATGAGGCAAAACAAAAACATATTTATTTTAAATGAATTTTGCTGAATGGAAAATATGATACTTACTAAAGTGGTTTGAAAGAACAGGGGCGAATTCTCACACGCACGTATGTCACGTTCGATAATTATAATTATTGTGAAATTTTTCGATCGATATTTGACTTGAGTTAGAATACTCACTCCTTCTATTTGATATTTTTAATGAGATTATTTCAATACGTTTATAAATATCAACGGACAATATCGAGTGGTCACGAGCGATCGATATGATGATATTTTAAGTTATTGTGCGACCGATAGGTAGCATTTTTGGCAACTTTTGTGCGTGGTAACGAAGGGAAAATTTAAATGTGATAGTAACTGTAAATAATTTGCTTAATTGTGCAAACGATCATCTTTGATCATAGACTAAAAAAATGCATTTTCATGATTTCTTTGTGAATCTAGCTACTGTATTTGAAATAAAAATTGGTTGAGATAAGTATTTTGCAAAATTAAATTAATGATTATTGTAAGACCATTCGGATGTAACAGAAATACGTATCGACTACAGAAAGAATCTCTTGAAAATATATATAATGAAAAATATACTGACTATCCATCAACTTCCAAATGTGGCTGAGGAGTTTCTAGCTCCAAATCTCTGGCTCCCATTTTTTGGGATTTATAGCCGTGAGTATATGTATGTATGTATGCCACTAAGGTATTTTGCATATGCCGATCCCCAGGAAAGTGCCAGTTCAAGGGAAAATTCAACTAAACTTTCATTCAATTCATATCTTGGAGCATTCATTTCGTTCTTAAGTGTGAATTTCTAAAGAAAAAAATATTACTGAGCGTGAGAATACAGCTTTAGATTTTGAATAAAAATAATATATCTATTTTCGACAAGTTTCGCTAGAAATTTAATACTTGATATAGAATGGAATAGAATAACTCTTTATTGCACATCAAACACAAATTTACAAAAATAATAATATGATCAAACAGTTTACAGTGAGGTACAATTGGCGGTCTTATCGCTAAAAGCGATCTCTTCCAGACAACCTTTGGAAGGTGAGATCGACAAATTAATTATAATTATTATACGTATTATAATTATTGATATAATTTCAATGAATGAAGTATCAAGCGAGAATTGCCCCCGAGCATTGAATTAATAGTGGGTGGGTTAGAATTAGTGGTTAAAATCGCTAAACAGTAGCTCTTTATTTATATAAGAAGTTAGAACCTAAAGTTCTACATACGTATATATACTCACAGCTATAAATCCCAAATAGGGGGTGCCAGTTTTATTCAGTCACTTTTGGAAGTTGAGTATTGTGAAATAAAGGTTGTTTGTGTAAAACTAAGGTCTCCAACCACATCTGCCAACAATTCGGTATGCAAAGTTTTTTTTTGGTATTTATTAAATATTTTTATTGACTAGCGAACACGAAAATAAAAGACCAATTTGAATATTTTTCATTTAAAATGAGTAATTGCAAAGTTATGATTTTTTAAAGATTGTTCAACTTTTGTACTTAATGACGTCATCGATCGAAAATATCACGTAGCGACATGTAAATAAAGCGAAATCTATCTTCTTCTTATCTTATACTATAATAAGACTGTAACGAGGTCAAAACTGTACATTGAAGAAAAAAAAAAAAAAATCGGTGGAATATGTTTTATTTTCGATACTGAAGCCAAATTTGCTATTTTTGAAAAAAATGTCTGTCTGTCTGTCTGTCTGTCTGTCTGTATGTCCGTTCATCACGTTAATTCTACCGGACCGATCTTGATCTTTGGCATGAATGTAGGTTATACACCTGGCCAACATTTAGGTTATAATTTATCCCCGATTTCGCAAGGGTTCCCACAGGAGCATAAAAAAACATAACTTTTATATGGTTCCCCATATTGACACAATTAATTTTTTCATCGACCGACTTTATCGGACTCTTCATTAATAGTCTTATTGGAAAAAATAAGGGTTTCATCCATTTTCATCAAAATAATTTTCCATTTAATTGTTTGTCAATAGTATGACTACTAGATATATAGGATATCACAAATTTGAGCTTCACACAAATTTCTGCGTGGCGTAGCGGTATACCGTTTGGTCAACACTAAGTACGAAAGACACAGGTTCGAATCCCGGGTGGTCAAAGTCTTTTTGCGTATTTTTTTTGCTTTTGTGTTAGGTTAGAATAATAGGATGCACTATTCCTTCTTTTTCACATTCAACTATGCGAATATGTATGAATAAAGATAATTGAAAGCATATTGTATGAATTTTGCATATTCATTTGGTAGGTTTGAGAATATGTTTATAACTTTTGTTTATTTAACTATTTTTAACTAATATTCTCATAGATATATTATACTTTACTTACGCATAAATTAATATTCTGTTTAAGACTCAGAATGCATAGTTTGTAAATAATAGTAAATATCTCAATTTTAATAAGACTTAGTAAAAATAATTCAGTACCGCCATCTATTGGCCGATGATTGCAATCTCTCTCACATCACCAACTTATTGCTCCCCATATTTACACGATTAATTTTTTCATCGACCAACTTTATCAGACTCTTCATTAATAGTGTTTTTGAAAAAAATAAGGGTTTTATCCATTTTCATCAAAATAAATGTCCATTTAATGAATTGCTGTGTAGTGTCGGTTTAGAATAACACTACCCCATTTCTTCCGGTGGGTGTACGTAAGAGGCGACTAACGGTATTGGGGCTTTTAAGGGATTTTTGGGCGATGCGGTTGGAGACCCATCACCAACAACCTTTATTTCACTATCTTTTCCCGACGCAACTTCCAAAAGTGGCTGAGGAACTTCAAGTTCCTTAGCTCTGGCTACCCCTTCTAGGGATTTATAGCCGTGAGTATATGTATGTATGTATGTATGTATGTATTTAATTGTTTGTCAATAGTATGGCTACTAGATAAATACCATATCACAAATTTGACATCATTCATTACTAATGTTTTTGTGGCGTAGCTGTATACCGATTGGTTAAAACTAAACTAACGGATGACCCAGGTTCCAATCCCGGGTGTTTAAAGTCTTTTTGAGACTTTTTTGCTTTTGTGTTAGGTTAGAATAATAGGATGCACTAATCCTTCTTTTTCACATTCAACTATGCGAATATGTATGAATAAAGATAATTGAAAGTATATATTGTATGAATTTTGCGTATTCATTTGGTAGGTTTGAGAATATGTTTATAGCTTTTGTTTATTTAACTATTTTTAACTAATATTCTCATAGATATATTATACTTCACTTACGCATAAATTAATATTCTGTTTAAGCATCAGAATGCATAGTTTATCTCAATGTTAATTCAGTAACGCCATCTGTTGACCTATGATTGCAATCTCTCACACATCACCAACAGTCAGTGTAGGGGGCAGCACCGGGTCGCCAATTTTTGAACATAGAAACTTGGTTACAAAATGGTTTGTTTCATGTTTCTTATGAACAATTAAAAAGGTTTTTTGGAACTCATCCCCTAAGAGATTGAAATATATTATACAGATTTTTGATCTATAAATACAATGTATCTAGAAATTTGAATCTTGATGCGATTGACTGATATAACAACTACAAAAAGGAATGTATGAAATTCATCCATCAATCAATCATGAGAATATACTAACGGCTATAAATCATAAAAAAAGGGTAGCCACAGCTCCAGAGAAAGTAATTCTTTATCCACTTTTGGAAGTTGAATGGGGTCCGTCCAACCGTCCAACTGCATCGCCCAATAATCACTTAAAAAGTCTCAATGTTCTTTATATCTATTACAACGCCCACGGGAATATAAATACAAAAAAAACAGAAGTTAGTGTAGTTAGATAGTGTTTTGGTATTTTGGATGTAAACTGGATGCAAAAAATGTAGTCCACGCGGACGTAGTCGCGGGCAAAAAGCTAGTGTTTAATAAAAATGATGCTGATTGCAAAACATTTCACGAATTTGTGATCTCAAATGAAATTATAACGATTTCATACTAAACAAACCTATGATTTTCGATATTTTATTAATAAACTGCAAAAGCGATTGTCTTTGAAATAACGTTGAAGGTCAAAAACGGTTACAGTATTTTGTTAAAATAACGGTCATCTTAGCTTTGTTTGATGTAATTTCAAGAAAATATGTTTTAAAAACATAATATCTCGAAATGGTTTCGTAATCAGCACCACTTTTGTAAAACTTTGCATACCGAGTCACCTTTCACGACAAGCGCGGGAAGAAATGATGTTACTGTTCAGAAAAACATAAAGTATGAACAATCTATATTGGAATCTTAAAAGTTAAAAATTCATACATACATATACATATAATCACGGCTATAAATCCCTAAAAGGGGTAGCCAGAGCTAAAGAATCAGAAATTCCACAGCCACTTTTGGAAGTTGCGTGGGGAAAAGATGGTAAAATAAAGGTTGTTGGTGACGGGTCTCCAACCGCATCGCTCAAAAATCCCTTAAGAGCCCCAATACCGTTAGTCGCCTCTTACGTACACCCACCGGAAGAAATGGGGTAGTGCTATTCTATGCCGACACTACACAGCTTAAGTAAAGTTAAAGTTAAAAAGTGTACGATAATTCATCATTACTTCCAAATCTTCCTGACAAATACGATTAGAAAAGCTAAGGACATAACTGCAGCCATTCTATTCAACTCTAGTTCCACAACTCAATAATAGGACACAGAAACTTGATACTTGTAAACTCAACTCAACACTCAAGTCACTCCAGCTGTACCTATAATGAAATACAAATGTGAAATTATAATTGAATACCCGTACCGTTATTTGGCAATAGCTGTGAGTCAGTCGAGGCGCCAGTGTTTCAAACAATCGACAACTTAGTCCTTCAAATTGTACTGCAGTAGCCGGTTGTTAAACTGGGAATGCTCCTAAATGAGACATTTTCTTGCTTTAATTAATAAGAATAAATATTTTACAAAGCTTAATACAGTGACTTGGAAGCGTCGACTTGGAATCGCATTAAGCCCTTCTTCTTTTCTTTAAGAATTTAAAAGAAAAAAGACCTTACACGAGCGTTATTTTATAGTGATTCTATCAGTTAGAATGGGATAAAAGTATACTATACTATATAAGTGCAAAAGAAATGGCTGTTTTATACCACACGATATCTAGTTAAAAAGTAACTCGGGCTAGAAAAATAAGATAAGATAAAAAGCACTAATAAATGAATTAAAATTAGGCACCCCTGTAAAAAGTGCATATTTCGAAAAACCAAACATTGAGTTGCTCTAAAATGCAACTAGACAAAAAACGTCGCAAAAATTACTAGTATTATCCTGGAGCATACGTTTATAACTATTTTGATAAATGTTACAAGTAACTAACATATATATGCTCACGGCCATAAATCCCAAAAAGCCAGAGCTTCACAGCTGGAAACTCCTCAGCCAGCCCCGGATCTAGGGGGGGCAAACCGGGGCACCTGCCCCGGGCGGCAGTTTCAGAGGGCGCCAAAATCAGTTTAGTACATTCTGTATAGTTATAGCCTAATTGGCAATACTGATAACGTACGTATCACTGCCGGGGATTCCCCCGTATGTCACATGTAGCACTAGAGGCTACACGAACCGAGCCGAACAACTTACGCCAAGGGACGATTGTTGTTTAGTTTATTTTAGATTGCGTGTCCGAGTAATTAGTAAAATGAAACAACAAAGAGCCTAGATGAAAATTTCGCCTTCCTCAGTGGTCACGCATTTTTAAATATGTCGACTGATGATCTGCAGAAACATGGAGCCGATCTAGCTCGAAAATATTTAAAAGACTTGAATGCAGTTTATTTTTGCCAGGAACTTTCTATATTCAAAGACCTAGTAACGGACATTGGTGAAAAATCAAGTGCATTCGACCTGTTACAACATCTGTGTAAGAATGACTTGCAAGAAGCGCTTCCTAAAGTTAGTATAGCTTTGAGGATATACTGCACATTACCGACGACATCTGCCAGCTGTGAGCGAAGTTTCAGCAAACTGAAAATAATTAAAAACTATATGCGTTCAACAATGAGCCAAGAACGTTTATCTGGCCTCACGATTCTAGCTATTGAAAATAAAACTGCCTTTGAGACGGACTTTGATGAGCTAATAGATTCTTTCGCGGAAAAGAAAGCACGCCGTGTAAAGCTGTAGTAAGATAAAAGAGAAAAAAAAACGACGAGGAAAATAAAAAAAAAATGCCTTGAATATCGGGAGCGTTGTTAATTTTTGTTGTTATATTTAATTTGATGTCACACTAAAGAAAAAGTTATAAGTAATAAATAATAAAGAGTACAAATTTATTAAAGAGTATTCTTTCGACCACCAAAAATGCCACTTAGTGTTAATCAAACGCTCACGAGAGGGGCGCTATATCAAGTTCTTGCCCCGGTTCGAAAAAATCGTAGATCCGGGGCTGTCCTCAGCCACACTTTGAAGCTGATAGGGGACAAGAAATAAAGTAGCGTTGGTTATGGGTCTCCAACCGCATCGCCAAAAACCACTTAAAAAGCACCATACCCTTAGTCACCTCTTACGACACCCGTGGGTAGAAAGGTGTAGTGACTTTCTTAGCCGGCACTACACGGCAAATAACTAATATAATTTACTTAATGCAATGGAAAAGAATACGTCATGGTACCTTTTGGCCTACTGAGTGCACATATTTGCTATGGGTTATTTTATAGTATACTAATAAGTTTTTTGAAACGTAATTTCTCTCTATTACGTTTTTATCAATAGTATTTTTACCAAAAAAAATAATAAGTATGTGTGTTCTCTCTGATACCATGCTACTATTTAATTATCTTATCCAAATTCGTTTCTTAGATTTGCATCAGACGCGAATAAGCAACTGTAATCCGAAACCCAATGTGTTCAGTACGTTGTCACATGTCTGAAACTTTCAACACTTCAAATTGAGACAGAGTACATGCATTTGCCGCTTGAGATTACATTCAACTCTCTTTTTAGATGATTGCGGTGAAACTTTAAATTTTGCTTTAGGACAAGGAATTTGAGACGAAAGATGGTTGTAATGAAAAATTATGAGTCTTCAATAGTATCGCCAAACAATCACCTAAAATGCCCAATACTTTACTTCGTCTCTTATGATACCTATGGAAAGGAGTGGTTAGTGATATTCTAGGCTGGCTCCTAACACATATATGACATGGAGGTGGCCCCATTAACGTAAAACAAGTTGTTAAAGTGTTCACCACAACAGTTAAGTATATCTTTTTTGCTGGTTAGTATCTGTGCGACGTGCTACTTCAGGAGGACTCGACTACGAACTGCTGTACCAACAAGTTTTTGGACCTCTTCATCGATTGCTTACGAAAGGCCTTCGGCTGTGTTAAACTATGTCGTTTTTGGCAAATTTTACAGGAGAGCGAAAAAACATTTTATTTCTTTAAATTTAAATATTTCCTAAAGTGATTGTCGGATCTTGATGATTTTTGGATATGTCCGACGTGATGTAGTATCCTAATGAAATTAATTTTTTTTTTAACTTAACCTTTACAGTAACGCCAATGCAGAATAAAAATGCTTTTAGCATAGTCTTACCCTATTATTTTTATCAATAGCGCCTTAAATAAGAAGATATTTTGAGTTTTAATAATGTAGAAATAAGGGTCTTTCTATGACGAATCCAACGGTGTAAAAAAAAGCAAACGCTCAAAAATCGACATACTTGTTTTTAGCTTAGAGCAGCCGCCTTGTCCCGTCACCACTTGTTCTTTACTAACCCAACACATGCACGCAACTCATCACCACTCCGCCTGGTTGCTGCCCTCATGGCATTTGCGCCAAGGAGACCGGTGCTTTAGTATTGAAATTTTTGTCATTGTCATTAAACCAATCCTCGCGTCTGTGGGTTAGATACTCAGTGTTTGGAAACTGACCACAACTACATTAGACGGCAGCGTTTGCCAATCTGAGAAAAGGTCTCCCATATCTCCAGACTCTGCAGTTATCCAACATCTAGACGCTCAGGCTTAGCTCGATAAAATCTGCGCGGAGGCTGGAGACGAAGATTGAATCCTTTGCCTGTATGTATTATAATTATGACGTTATTTGCATGTACTTTTCACACACATAGAAAAAAAAACATTGTTATTCAAATAAATAAAATTAACATATCTCATTTGTCTTTCTGCAAATATCTGTGAATGTTAAAATATCACAATATATTGCTTTGCCTTCAATAGATATTTTTTATTCGGCTTAAATATGAAACAATGGTTTCTACATCAACGAACACTATTAACATTTTACATTGTGATCTAATTTCTAAAGTAAATTTTGAGTATATAAAGCAGATAGTGAAATAATCTTCACTAAGTGTTCATCCGCTAAACGATATGGCTCAATTCTCATTTTTGGTTTTGGTGGCTCTGGTAGCAGTAGCTTCGGCGTTCCCCAACGACGACGCAGAATGTTTCTGTGAGTATACTTCTATTGAGATATCACGCCACCGTTGATATATTTTTATTGCAAATGTTTTTATTATATTTTTATCTGTCTTAATATTGATATTATTTGTTAATTTAAATATTTTTTTATTTGCTTCGTATTGGGACAATATTTCAAAAGAGTCAATTTGACCATGTTTCGGATCTTTAGCTTCTGTTAATCACCACCTTGATAAAAATTTATATAGTTTTAATAGAAGTAATAGAATCGAGCGAAATGTACATATAAAAGAATATGAGTCAAATTTATTTAACTTTCTTTTCTGCAGATCAGTGCTTAAACATCTTATGAAGATTTGGTCTTTACAGCTAAATATTTAAGTAATTTTGAAGTTACCTTCTTTATGTTTATATAACTTCTAGTATGGATAGAATGAAAATTTGAAATAAGTAAATGATTATTTATGAACAAAATATTTAATCGATATATTTTAAATATTCGACAAAATTTTCCCATTTACCACAATTTGACTACTCGTAAAGTTTCGTATTGATTAACAATTTGTTTGTTTGTGCAGTTGCAAATGAAAACGCAGAACGCACTGAGCTCTGCGCTGCTGGTGACCTAGAATGTGTCAAGAAGTACATTAAGCCCTCCGAAAATTGCCAGAGCTTGGGAGAAGCTTCAGATTCAGTTTTCTCAGACTACCTGCGGATCCCAATTCCTGCTGCCAGAGCTATCTTCCAGAAAACCAATTGTTCTACAGGCGGTTTGAATTCCGCCAAAATCCTTGGATTATCGTAAGTTCCAAACTTTAATTACTAAAAAAACTATATTTTTTTTACCATTAACAAGACAAACTAAGACCTATTTATGGCAAAGGATTTGTTTCAAAATAGCAAGGTAGTAGATAACGTCTTCTAATAACAATTGTTCTCTTACTTAAGTTAAAGGTGGCATTCAAACACCGTCAAGTCAATGATGAGAGAAAAATTATGCAGAATATTCATCACATGAGTCCGATTCCCACACATGCACATTTAACCGAGTTGGGAATATCTTTAACTATAAAAGCTTGTTTGGAGCAACATACAAAAAGCTTATAGAAGAGTGCAGCATAGGACTAGATAACTTGTGGATAACTTTGGGGGAGGATGATGTCCAGAAGTTGAAATGTTATGTCTCTTCTAACCCCTAATTAATATTTATTTCTGTCTTAATTTTGATAAGTGGTAAAGTATCAAAGAAGTGAATGCGTTTTAAATATTACTCATAAGATTGCATAATGTTCAACGTATTAAATAATTGACATATTTTAGTAGTTAGTAAAATATTAACAATGAATAAAAAATTAATTCTACCTATCATGTTGTACAACAATCTACCTACCCATTCGCAGCTATTTAACCCAAAAAAACGGGTTGCAAAAAAACACATCTACTAAATTTTTAATTGCTCAGCCTTTTTCGGTAATAGTGTGGGAAAAATATGATAAAATAAAGGATAGTTGCTGATGGTTTTCCCCCATACTCCCAAAGAACCGTACCCTTAGTTGCCTTGTAAGACACAGGAAGATATTGGGTATTTTTAATTCAAGCTGCCGCTACACTATATACACTATATACGCTACATTCTATCATAATTTAGCAATAAATAAACCTGAATTTGAATACTCAACTCAAATTTTAACGACGTTAATCCCTGAAGGAGTGGGAGAGGTACTAACATCCCGTGACATTGTCACTTGGTGTTCAGAGTACCCACGTTTTGCTTGGACAGTGTACTCACTTGATAGGGGGCAGGCATATAGTATTGCCTTTATGAACTAATACGCTATTTTATGACCAATTTTAACTTAGGCATGTGGGTTTTCTCAAGATGTTTTCCCTCACCGTTAACAACCATGTCATTAACCACACATATGACTTTAGAAAAGACAAATTGATGTAGGCCTGACCCGGGGTATGAACCGACGCCTGTCTGCATATTAGGCGTTGTTCTACCCACTGAGCTTAACGGTTGTTAACTTAGAATAAATTAAACTAAATCATTTTCCAGCACCTACCCAGAGCGCGATTTGACTGTGTTGTCTCTAGCATACGAGAACTTTGCCATCGACTCCAGACTCGAAGTAACTTACTACAGACCCGACAACCTACCAGTCAACTTCGCAGCTAACACTGAAGATTTATACCGTAAGTACAAATATTTATAACAAGCAACTGTGATAGCCCAGTGGGTAGAACACTCGCTTATCGTGCAAACGACTAGTGTTCAAATCCTGGGTTGGGCCTACACCAATTTGTCTTTTCTAAAGACATATGTGTGGTTAATTTATCATGGTTGTTAACGGTGAGGGAAAACATCGTGAGGAAACCCACATGGCTGAGTTGTACTTAGTCATGTGACAGTGTATTCGTACAAAACGGCGATAGGCCTGCCCCCTATCACGTGAGTACACTGTCCATGCAAAACGTGGGTACTCTGAACACCAGGTGACAAAGTCACGTGATGTTCAGAAGAATTAGTACCTCTGCCAACCCCTTCGGGGATATTCGGCGTGAACGTTTATGTTTATTTATGTTACAAATATTTAGTCTCAGTAAATGTTAAAAAATTGGTTAATTCATTCATTCATATACTCACGGCCATAAATTCCATAAAGGGATAGTCAAAGCATTAGAGCTAGAAACTCTCCAGCCACATTTGGACGTTTATAGGGGACAAGATGGTAGAAATAAAGATTCATTGGTGATGTCTCGAATGCATCGCCCAAAAACCACTAAAAAAGCTCCATACCCTCTTACGACAACCATACCCATACGGTATTATGCAAAAATATCGAAATGGTTTCAAAAGTTTAATACATTATTCAATTTCAGCATTGAATAAATTTACTTACTTTTATTGAAAAATACGATTAAATACACAGAGCAAGTCAGGAACAGGACATAACGCTTTTTTTGTACGAAAGACGTACTTTTATATGAAAAATACAATCGTCATACTTAAAATTATAGTAGCTACCTAAGAGTTGAACAAACCCGATGAATTTGTTATTCAAATTTCAGCCACTCTTCAATACACGATCGTGTTCGAGGGATCAGAGACCATCGACAGCAGCAAATATTACGCGTTCGCCAACATGACTTCAGACCCACAAAACACCTTCGAAGAATGTGTTACCTCTTCCACTGGTAAGATTTTTTACATACATTTACTAAAGGCCATAAATCCCAAAAAGGTGTAGCCCGAGCTTCAGAGCTAGAAACTCCTCAGCCACATTTGTAAGTTGATAGGTGAAGGAAAGATGGTGGAAATAAAGTATCGTTGGTGATGGGTCTCCAACTGCATCTCATCAAAACCACTAAAATAAAACCCCAAAGCCTCAGTCACGTCTTACGACACCCGTGGGTAGAAAAGGGTAGTGACATTTTAAGCCGGCACAACATGGCGAAATAAGAATTTTGCTTTATATAATATTGCTTTTTATACTTTACTGATAGTATTCAGATACTGAATTTTGGCAATTTGTACCTTGTTTCGCTAACATCAAATTTTAATTTCACTTCTTTGTTTAGCTCACTAAAAGAGAAAATCCTTTTATGCTAGTTCTTATCCTCCTCCTCCAGTCATCCCAATTATGTAAGTTCAGATGACTGGAGGAGGAAAAAATTAAAAAGATTTCTCTTTACAATATGTGCAGGTATATTTGGCTGATGTTAGCTAAGCAGGACAACAAGAAGTTTTAGACACTAAGAAAAACTACCATTTTCAAAACTTACTACACAACAAAAGAAAAAGATTTCAATGTTTCTTATTCACAGATCCAGGTGTGTTGGAATTCCTGACAACATTGATCGCCGGTCTGACCATCGGAAACTATGAACAATTCGAAGTCTTCAGCCCCCTCGTAGCTGACCACTTCGTCAACAACTATCTTTGCTGGAACTAAGTTAATTGATTATAATGATTGATGTAACCATTCGCCCTAATACATCGTCAGACAATTAAATATCTACACAGTTATTGAAGTTATATTTCCGTTTAAACCAAAATTAAAGATTGCAATAAAAAATATTTTTGAAAGTTGATTATTAAAATGTTGTTTTCTATCTTTATCCTTCGATAAGAAATAGCCCCCCGGAAGGCTAGCACGAGCGACCTTTTGAAACCTCATAATATAAAACAGCCATCTCTTTCGCAGTTACACAGTTTCATATACTTTCTTCTCATTCTTACCGATATCATGACAATAAAATAGCACTCTTGCTAGGCTTCCAGGGACACTTATAACAGCGGCCACCCAAGCACCGTAAACGCGACACATAGAGGCATGACATAGTTTCCCACTTGCTCACTATTTAAAACGCCTCTTTTTTTCGGCATAAGGGCTCCCACACATAAACACGATACGACGTCGCGTCGTACAATGATGCGGCGTCGTTTCACGATACGACATCTCGCACACGATCGCACACCTCTTTCCATGCTGTTGTTTTTGAATTTTTATTCTTGTATTCTTCAGATGTTTTGTCCCATAGTACGGGACGCTGCTCGACTAAGGTAATTAAATGATCGACTTCAACAACATCCGTCATCTTTGAATTTTGAGTAACGTCTAACATCGTATCGTGAAACGACGCCGCATCGTTGTACGTTGCGTCGTCGTAACGTGTTCATGTGTTTGAGCCCTAACTTGGGAGCTCAGACCTCTCAGGAACACCTTTTATTAAGTCATAGTAAAGCCGAACAGAAAGCAGTAGTAAATAAAGGATAAATAAAGGAAAGAAAAATTTCTCTCTCTGCCAATTGAGCTATACTGTCAATGGCTTCTAGTGCCCCCTGCAGGTGAAGAAAAGTTAATAATAATAATAAAAGATTTTATTTGTCTTTAACACATAGGCCTGCCCCCTATCACGTGAGTACACTGTCTAAGCAAAACGTGGGTACCTTCTCTGGACACTAGATGGCGCTGCCATGTGAGTTCAGAAGTATTGGTGCCTCTGCCAACCCCTTCGAGGATAAACGGCGTGAACGTTTATTTTATTATATTATGTTATATTTTATTTGTCTTTAACACATACAAAAAAATGGTGACATGACCACAAACAATAAGAAAGTTAAGTGTTAACAAAGCGAACAATTGCTTATAACAGCAAATAAAAGACAAAATGGTACAGAGCTCGGTCTATCCACTATTATTCTTATTCAATACTTTCAATATAACAGACAATATTATCCTAGTCACAATATTAATAATTAGAACAATATGATCATTAAATGTTATGAAGAAAAACGTTCTTGAAAATTTTTATAGTTTTAACAAAAATCTTGGTAGTAACATTATCTATCTATCTATCTTCTATCTATCTATCTATACTATAATAAGACTGTAACGAGGTCAAAACTGTACATTGAAGAAAAAAAAATAAAAACCGGTGAAATATGTTTTATTTTCGACACTAAAGCCAAATTTGCTATTTTTGAAAAAAAATGTCTGTCTGTCTGTCTGTCTGTCTGTCTGTCTGTATGTCCGTTCATCACGTTAATTCTACCGGACCGATCTTGATCATTGGCATGAATGTAGGTTATACACCTGGCCAACATATAGGATATAATTTATCCCGGATTTCGCAAGGGTTCCCACAGGAGCATAAAAAAACATAACTTTTATTTGGTTCCCCATATTTACACGATTAATTTTTTCATCGCCCGACTTTATCGAACTCTTCATTAATATTCTTTTTGGAAAAAATAAGGGTTTCATCCATTTTCATCAAAATATGTGTCCATTTAATTGTTTGTCAATAGTATGACTACTAGATATATAGGATATCACAAATTTGAGACTTACACAAATGTCTTTTTGGGCGATGTGGTTGGAGACCCATCACCAACAACCTTTATTTCACTATCTTTTCCCGACGCAACTTCCAAAAGTGGCTGAGGAACTTCAAGTTCCTTAGCTCTGGCTACCCCTTCTAGGGATTTATAGCCGTGAGTATATGTATGTATGTATGTATGTATTTAATTGTTTGTCAATAGTATGGCTACTAGATATATACCATATCACAAATTTGACATCATTACTAATGTTTTTGTGGCGTAGCTGTATACCGATTGGTAAAAACTAAACTAACGGATGACCCAGGTTCGAATCCCGGGTGATTAAAGTCTTTTTGAGACTTTTTTGCTTTTGTGTTAGGTTAGAATAATGGGATGCACTAATCCTTCTTTTTCACATTCAACTATGCGAATATGTATGAATAAAGATAATTGAAAGTATATTACATATTTTTCTGAACAATTAAAAAGGATTTTGTGAAATAGCAAATGAAAGTTAATATAGAGATTTTAATTAATGTAATTAATTCATCTAGAAAAAGAATACATGGTGCGATTGAATTTATGAAATTCATCTATCCATCATTAATGAGTATATATTGACGGGCATATATCTCATAAAAGGGTAGCCATAGCTTCAGAGATAGTAATTCTTCATCCACTTTTGGAAATAGATTAGGGAAAATATAGTTAAATAAGGGTTGTTAGTGATGGGTTACCAACTGCATCGCCCAACAATCACTTAAAAAGCCTCAATGTCCTTTATATAAGTTTAGTGTTTAGGTGTTTTGGATGTAAAGCGGATGCAAAAAATGTAGTCCACGCGGACGAAGTCGCGGGCAAAAAGCTAGTTTATAAATAAAATATGATCACTAACTGTTATGAGCTCCGTTGGAAGTATTAAAAATGTATGAATAGATAAAGTATTACAAATAAAATTATGAAGAGTGATTCTTATGAACACAAATCGTTAGCAAGACAACGAATATGATTTAGAATTTTATGTGAGCCAATATGGATCCATTTTGTTCATTCCTTTCAACGTCAAAAATTAAAGATGTGTCATCAGCAAATAACATGTAATATAGGCAGAACGTGTAGTATATACTAAAGTATATATAAAAATTGGGTTCTATATATAGATCAATATCGAATTATTTTTTTACATAAGTTCTAATGAGTAAAACTACAGAGCCGTAATGTACCAATTTTATTGTAATAATACTACTTATGAAATTAACATGGTTAACACTAAACTATTATAACTATCATGATTCCCTCCGTTGCATAATGGATAGGATATCACTTTTGACTTTTTTTTAACAGCTTTTGGATCTCTAGGAAGCCAGACTCGAGGTCATCAAATTGTCATATTAAGCCGGCCTGGCTCCAATTTCACCACGACTACAATTGTCAGTGACATATGTCGAGCTACAATTGTCAAGCAAATTGTGACATATTACAATTTTATGAAATATTTTCTATAGAAATGCTTACAAACTTGACAGGCATTTTGCTACAATTGTATGTATTACAATTGTGTTGTGAAACAGTAATTATTATTTTAGTCGACATATTTGTAGAATTGTCGTAGAATCTTGACATTCGATTGAGCACCTGTCGGATTTGCGTGACAATTGTAGTATTTCGTGGTTGATACACGCGTATTTCAAAATGGCTCTCCATGCGAGTAGTAGTGACGCTAGTGATAGTAACAGTGATCTTGATGACTTTACAATTGTAGCACTTGTCGCGTTGGTGAAATTGGAGCCAGCTGACGGTTTCTATCATGCAAAGACAAAATTGATGTTTTTAATGTTATCCTGACAACTTGTTCACTTTTTCTGTAGCTAAGAACGTTCTTCAAATTTTAAGGAAAAACTTTACAAAAAAGATTTATTTATTTATTTATTGCATTCCATAGCTATTACATGGTTACACATTTTATAACAATACAACAGTATGGACCTTGTTCAGGCACAGCAATATGAGAGAGGACGGCATTTTTGTATTATATAACCCGTATTTAATTTATATTAAGCATGTAGGCAAAATATATAATCGTTTAAATTATAATAGCATTTTGTGGTTAGTAGTTGTTTTAATGATTTTATGAATAAGTTGTCTTTGGTTTCTGTCGTTAATTGTTCTGGTAATTTATTATAGACTAGTGGATCGTCCCAGCTTCGCACGGGTAGCGTTGCTTTTTTAAATATCTGAGGTTTCTTTCTTTAGGAAGTATTTATAAATAACAATCTAAAAAATAATTCATTACGTGATGTAGGATACAACTACTAGCGCCATCTAGTATGTTATATGTAAATTAGTAAAGATTTGGTTTTGGTCACGGGCGTGATGGCTGATATTATGTATAATTTCGGTGTTTGTCTATCGATTTCTATGATTCTTTTTTTTATTGAATAGGTAATAATGTTACCTTTTTTAAATTAGGGATCAGTGAGAGGTTTATAAACGTAAGAGTAAACAAATATAATCAGAACGTTCCGAACTGCTAAGCTATCAGGAATTACACGTGTCATTGTGAGTCAACCGCAAAAGATAGACATAAACTGTTGAGATTTTTTTTTTGATAATTTTATGAAGAATATTTCCGTCATACATGATTTCTATGTTAGTTTAACCATAAAGTCTGCACACGCGACGGAAGCTTAAAAAGTGGAGTAACTTCTCCCGTTTTCCCAAATTTTTCCCAAAATTCCCCTTTACTACTCTGCTGGAAAGTATACAAAAACCTGCGCAGGAGTATGAAGAATAATTGTACCAAGTTTCGTTAGAATCCGTCGAGTAGTTTTTGTTTCCATAAGGAACATACAAACCGACAGACAGACAGACAGACAAACAGACAGACAGACAGACAGACAGACAAAAATTTTACTGATTGCATTTTTTGCATCAGAACGATCCCTAATCACCACCTGATAGTTATTTTGAAAATGTATTTTATGTACAGAATTGACCTCTCTACAGATTTATTATGAGTATAGATTTTCGCGGTCATTAATAGTGGGCTTGATTGGTAAATTTTTAGTCGGGAAGGTGGTAAGGTAGTCCTTTTCGCGGTTTCAGGTTGTAGTTTTTTGTCATTAGATCCTGGCGTTCTGTGTAGAATTCGGGATATTTCCGGACAAATTTACATGTTTCCAATATGTACATACTAGGAAGTGTGAGAATTTTTTGTTCTTTAAAGTGTGGTCTACAGCTTTCTCGAGGATTTATATTAACTAAAATGCGTATGAGTCGCTTTAGGAGTGTAAAGACGCTTGGTGCGTGGGTGCTATTACCCCATAATAGGATACCATAGCTAAGCCACGCATAGGCGTAGGCATAGTAGGTAACAAGAGCTGTTTTTAGATCTGTCGATTTTTTTACTTCGCGAAGGGCGTATGCAAATCTGGATAATTTTGAACGTAATTTTTGGGTGTGTGCCTTCCAATTTATGTGTGTATCTACATTTAAACCTAATAGGGTAAATTCACTTACTGTTTCTAATTTAGTATTATCGAAAGTGATGTCTATGTCTGTAGATGTTTTTTGAGGGGGATGAAATAACATTAATTTAGTTTTGTTGAAATTTATTTGTAAATTGTGATCATTGAACCATTTTGTGGTAGTATTTAGGATAGTTTGTAGTTTATTTTTAATTTCTCGGTTATCTGTGCAAGGTGTGAGGATCGAGATGTCATCAGCAAACAAGACACATGGGTCATCTAGAATTTTGGGGAAGTCGTTTATATAAATTAAAAATAACAAACAACTGACGTCGCCACCCTGTGGTATTGAACCTATTAAAGCTTTTGTTTCGGAATGGATTTTACTATTTCGTTATTATTTTCATTAGAATAATCTATTTCTACCATTTGTTTTCTATTGTTTAGGTAAGAAGTGAACCACTTATGAGTTTCTCCTCGTATTCCAATATCATATAATTTATTTAGCAATATATCGTGTCGGACTCTGTCATATGCTTTTGCCATATCGAGGAGAATACCTATGGCATATTTTTTATCATTGATTATATTTATTGCTGTTTGTATGTATTTGTATACCGCTAAGGATGTGGATCGGTTTTTTCGGAATCCGTTCTGACTTTCGTTGAAAAGTTTAAATTTTTCACAAAATTTATACACTCTATCACATATTGTTTTTTCAAATATTTTAGATGCTGTCGGTAGTAGAGCAATAGGATGATAGTTTGTGGGTTCAAATTTAGAGTTTTTCTCATGTTTTGGTTTAATGAGAGCAATTTTAAGTAAGTCTGGGAAAGTGCCTTCGTTAAAGATTGGTTTATCATGTAGTAAAAAGGTAGATATAACTCTTCTGCACACTGTTTGAATAATTTAGGAGGTATATCATCTATGCCATGGCTATTTTTAGGATGAAGGTTTTTGATTATGTTATAGACCTCCCGTTGTGTTACCGGATAGAGGAACATTGTTTTTTCGGCTTGATGGGTTGTGGGGCGGTTTGTAGGTTCTGATGTCGTGTTCCCTTCGTCATTTCCTGTTGATGTAAAGTAATCATTAAATATTTTTACCACTTTGTGTGGATCTGAAGTAACTGTATTATTTATCTGTAGACTGATGTTTTTATTTTCTCTTTGCGGTCTTTTGTTTTTGCATTCATTTATTATGTCCCACATCGTTTTTGTAATATTATTTGATTTTGCAATTTTCCTTTTATAATTGTTTTTCTTAGAGATATTTATAGTTTTTTTTAAAGTTTTCTCATATTTTTTATAGTAATCGGTTATTATTTTATTGCATTTAGAATTAATTGTAAGTATTTTTAATAATCTTTTTGTCTCGCATGATTTTTTTATTCCGACTGTTAGTCGGAATAGTCAGTCTTAATATTTAGTAAATTGTAAGAATAAGTCGAATCTGCTGTGTAGTGTTGGCTTAGAATAGTAATACCTCATTTCTTCCGGCGTGTGTATCTAAGAGGCGACTGGTATTGGGGGTTTTTAAGGGATTTTTGGGCGATGAGGTTGGAGACCCATCACCAACAATCTTTTTTTTACCATCTTTTCTCCCCTTAACTTTCCAAAAGTGGCTAAGGAATTCCTAATTCCTTAGTTCTGGCTACCCCTTCTAGGAATTTATAGTCGTGAGTATATGTATGTAATTAGTCGAATCGGTCGAGAAATTGTGTGTTTTCGAGTTTTGATTCTAGTAAAGCGTTTAGCGATCCATATATACGAGTATTAAATAGATTGGATTTACGTTCTTTTTTATTCTGTAAGATGTTACGTATAAATACATCCTGTCGTTCTTTTTAAGCAATTATGACCTAAATAACTTTACACAGTATATAAACCGTAGTAACTGTATGAATTTATGAGCAGAATAGCCAAGCAGCTTCTTAACTTTAACTTATTGCCTTGTAATTAAGTTAAAGCTATGTTTGGAAACGTAATCTACTTGCTAGCAAAATATACACGCGCGCAATGCCATCAATATTCGACAATAATACTATTACGATATTCTCCAAATCTGGTGTTAACAAGGCGCACTCTCAGAACGAAAGAGGCTCAAGTCCAAAAAATGTGATATTGAGTTACAATCATAGAGAGGCATAAAAAGTATGCTTTAAAACAAAGGCACTTATTGTTATAGGGAAGGAAAATTCGCTATGCTGTTTTTTTAACAATAAGTGCCTAGCATACTTTTTATGTCTCTCTATGATTGTAACTCAATATCGCTATTTTTGGACTTAAGCCTCTTTCGTTCTGAGAGTGCGAAGAGATTATGAAACTTGGTAAAAGTCACCTTTTTGGCGAAAGTTGGTGATGTCTTAATTCACCGTATACATCGTATATCTTCCAAGGTTAGCGGAAGAATTAGTACTACTGAACATCACGTGACCTTTTGTCACCTAGTATTTAGAGTACAACTTTTGGCCTGCACTGGGAGTTCGTGTGATAGAAGATGCGCAAATCGCCGTTTGACTAAGTATTGAATTCACATGACTAAGTGCAAACCAGCCGTGTGGTTTTCTCAATATGTCATGCCTCCGCGTTATCAAATTAGATGTAAACATACAAATGTCTCAAGAAAACACACGTGGGTTAGCCCTTTCTTTTCTTTACTAAATAATGAAGTTGTGTCATAACGATGTACACAACTAAGTAAGACTAGCCATGTGGGTTTCCTCGCGATGTTTTCCCACACCGTCAACAATGAAAATGACTTTAGAAAAAACAAATTGGTGAAGGTATGTATGTATACGTGTGTTTGTCAAACTAGCGTTGATTTTGTCGTTTTAGAAAATGATCAAATTAAATAAACATAATATTTTATGAATTTATGATATATTTTATGAATAATAATAGGCTATTTGACTAAGTTTTGAAAACTATCTTACGGTGTTAATTTGTTTATAAGGAGCCCTAAAAAAATATTTTTCTGTCTTTATTTTAACTATTTTATTAAAAAATCGAAAAAGAAAATGCAATATTCAAATGTGCCGCGAAAACGCGACTTTAAGTAATAAGGCGGCTGTAGCACAAATGACGTCAATTCCGCATTAAACACCAATGAGCGAAGCGATACACAGACAGTTTATGTGCAATCTACGTCATTATAGAAACAGCCAATCACGGTCGTTTTTAGTCACGTGACAGTTGCATCAAAATTACTTATATAAGAAGACGGATTTTAATGAAATAATGCAATATTTTTATCTCGCATTATTACATATTGCTCAAAAAAAGAAATATTAAGACTAATGAAATAAAAGAAATGTATATTTTTATTACAGTCAAATAGCCTATTTTGAAGTTTCCTGTTAGTTCAGCGACATGATAGTCCAGTGGGTAGAACACCCGCCTGAAAAACAGAAGGGCGTGAGTTCCAATCCTGGGACGGGCCTACACCAATTTGTCTTTTCTAAAGTCATATGTGTGGTTAATTTATCATGGTTGTTAACGGTGAGGGAAAACATCGTGAGGAGACCCACATGGCTGAGTTGTACTTAGTCATGTGACAGTGTATTCGTACAAAAACGGCGATAGGCCTGCCCCCTATCACGTGAGTACACTGTCTAAGCAAAACGCGGGTACCTTCTCTGGAAACTAGATGGCGCTTGCCATGTGAGTTCAGAAGTATTGGTACCTCTGCCAACCCCTTCGGGGATAAACGGCGTGAACGTTTATGTTTATGTAAGTTTCCTGTTGCTTCTTTTCTTTAAAAACACTTTTCTAAGCAATTGTAGATTTATAAAATCTCTTTTTCTTCTTAAAGGTATTATGAATTCATTTCTATCATTACTAATTTATCGAACGAGTGATGCAAGCTAGCAATCCGTGTTTTTTCTAAGAAATAGTATAAAACTTTTTTTACATTACATAGCAAAAATTAAGATTAATATTGGAGTAATAACTTCGGGTATCGGTAGAACAAAATATAACTCGACAAACTAAATAAACATCATATAAAAGTGGTACACAATGGAAAAAAAATGTACAACACAATATAAATTTATAAAATATACGACATAATAATATGTTTAATAATAATATGTTTAATAAGACAGATTAAGTTTGCCCCAAACTAAGTAAAACTTGTATTATGGGATACAAACTCAACGACATATTTAAATATTATATAATATACATACATACGTATACTCACGGCTACGAATCCCTTGAAGGGGTAGTCAGAGCTAGGGAATCAGGAATTCCTCAGCCACTTTTGGAAGTTGCGTGGGGAAAAGATGGTGGAATAAAGTTGTTGGTGAAGGGTCTCCAACCGCATCGCCCAAAAATCCCTCAAAAGCCCCAATACCGTTAGTCGCTACTTACGTACACCCACCGGAAGAAATGGGGTAGTGTTATTCTAAGCCGATACTACACAGCAATATACAATATATGATATACATAAACAATTAAATACGATTTTGCTAAGATCATAAGCCTACAACTAAACGTACAATCATAAACGTAATATGTACAAAACATAGCAAACCTACACTACTGTGGCGACCGCTAGACGGCGAACTCACTCGCACACTAGCAGCGTCATAAAAAATCGTACATCGCGGTATCGAAATGTTTATCTAGCTAAACATAAATACAAATTCTAAGTTGTTACACAGCAGGGTGTACTGGCCAGTATATCTTTGCTGTTCCCACAACACCATACCAAAAGATAAGAAGCTTGAGGCCACGTACCACTATTGCAACTTAGACTTCAATGTCTTCACTTCCATAATAGCTGCAGCATACGTAAAAACGGATGTCAGCGTAGAGAATAATGATGATATATTTAACCGAATCAGATCGTTGGGACCTGTGGCTAGAGGACGCCGATTTATGAACTTCAGTAGCGAAAACAGGGATTCTTCTGACTCGTCGTCTGTAAAATATTTTTATTATGTTATTTTTAAGAATGAACAAGATTAAACTAAAGGTTAAATTAAAAAATAATTTAATATTACATGATTAAGTACATCTAAGCCATGTCGGTTTCCTCACAATATTACCGTCACCGTTAACAACCACGATAAATTAACTACACATTAGTCCTGGCTGTGTGAAAGGGAAAGTACACCCGGTACTACCCATTGACCTATCGCGGTTGTTAATGTACGAGTATATTTTGTTTGTTATTAAGTTTCAAATATACATGCATACATATATATACTCTCGGCTATAAATCCCTAGGAAGGGTAAGCGGAGCTTCAATAAAAGAAATCCCTCATCCACTTTTCGAAGTTGAGTGGGTAAAAGATAATAGAATCAAGGTTGATTGTGAACGTATTCAACCACATCGCCAAAAAATACTTAAAATCCCTAATACCCCTAGTCGCCTCTTATAACCCTCACGAGAGAAATGGGGTAGTGCTATTCTTAGCCAACACTAGACAGCTTAATATAAAAAAAAAATATTTACCAATATCCACGGAGCTCAAGGCTTCCTCGATTCGATAAACTATTCGTTTATGTATGCCGGATACACTTTGCATTACAAAAGCGCAATGCACATAAACCCATACTCCGACGAAAAAATCCAACATTTTATGAATGCTATCAAATAGTTCCTGTAATCAGAACAACAATTTTACATTACTTTCTTTTTGCCGTGTAGTGCCGGTTTCGAATGTCATTACCCCTTTCTACCTACAGGTGTCAAATGAGACGACTAAATATGGAGCTTTTCAAGTGATTTTTGGGTGATGCGGTTGGAGACCCATTACCAACGATACTTTATTTCTATCATCTTGTCCCCTATCAATTCCAAATGTGGCTGAAGATTTTCTAGCTCTGAAGCTCTGGCTACCCTTTTTTGAGATTTACGGGTGTGAGTATTGTCACCTGGTGTTTAGATTACCCCCGTTTGGCTTGGCCAATATACTCACGTGAGAAAGGGCAGGCCTATCGCCGTTCGATACGAATATACTATTTAAGTGTTATTCTATTCTATAACTTAGCCATGTGGGATTCCTCTCCGTTAACAACCATGATAAATGAACCACAATTATGACTTTAGAAAAAACAAATTTATGTAGGCGGGACGGGATATGAACCATCATCGTCACGACAAGCGGTGTTCTACCAATTGCATAACCACTGAACTTAGGGCAGGGGACAGGGAGTGACCATTGCAACAGCTTTAGAATCTACACTACAAGTTATAAGGTAACTACATGAATCGTGATAGAACACAGTGGGTAGAACACTCGGTTATCGTGCAAACGACTAGTGTTCAATTTCTGGGTCGGGCCTACACCAATTTGTCTTTACTAAAGACATATGTGTGGTTAATTTATCATGGTTGTTAACGGTGAGGGAAAACATCGTGAGGAAACCCACATGGCTGAGTTGTACTTAGTCATGTGACAGTGTATTCGTACAAAAACGGCGATAGGCCTGCCCCCTATCACGTGAGTACACTGTCCATGCAAAACGTGGGTACTCTGAACACCAGGTGACAAAGTCACGTGATGTTCAGAAGTATTAGTACCTCTGCCAACCCCTTCGGAGTTATTCGGCGTGAACGTTTATGTTATGTTTATGTTTTATGTTTATGAATCGCTAAGAAAGTTTATTCAACAGAAGATAATACTTTCACTTGTTAAATATAAAACTTCTGATAAACATAAATTACATATATTAAAAAATAAATAAATGGAAAGAATAGAAATAGCTGAACATAAATTAAATTAAAAGTAAGAGTTATTTATGAGAGTTAGTAGAGATACATACAAAGCCCTCAATGACTGGGGCTTCATCAGTTTTATTAAAGTTTGCAAATATAATTGTCAGCAGATGAAAGAAGAGGCAGCCATAAAATATTGTTATCTGAAACAAAAAAGAAAATTTGATTAAGGCTATATATAGCCTTTATATAATTTCTCGATAAACAAGCTATATTAAACTGAAAAAAATAAAAATTTACCTTAACTCTCCGCAATTTCATGAACTGTGTCATCTGCGTACAAAGCTGAAGATAACATCTCAAAATATTTTGAGCACTAACTGAGCTTACCAACCTCCGACTACGAAACACTAGTTTGGTTTGAACCTCATGATTTATCAGATTACCATAGTCTGCAAAACGGTTCTTAAACACTTTAAGTTCAACTAAAATTGCCACATTATCGATCAATAGTAAAACTGATGAGACAGCTAAAAATAATTGAAGCGGCACAGAGTTTTTGCCATATCTGGCGATATTGCCAAAAGCACTGGCAAAAAATTGTACAGGAGCAAAAACTAACGTATATTTAAGAAAAAAGATATTCATTTCGTATCTTTCAATATCAAATATAACTGTATTATCAATTTTTAGGAGTTTATCGATCTCTTTGTACATGAACAAAAACTTTTCACTCTCTTTGACATCAGAGAAGGCATTTACAAATAATATGACAAACGCAGAAAAATATACAAATAAATGCCACATACTATTTAAGAATAGTTCATAATCAGATATCGGCACTGAGGGGTGCAATGTCGTCATGGGCACCGCAAGCATCAGAATTAATATTAAAGACATAAAGAAACATTTGCGTTTCAAGTGGAGTTTTACAATTTGACCATTTTGATCAGTTTTCACGTTAGAAAGACCAAGTTTTGAAAGAAACTTATTAATATCAGCTGTTATATCCACAGTGGACCTTGATCTAGCCATAGATAGAATTAAAATTGATACGAGTAGCACAGTAGACGTATGTTCAGGAATGACTGTCGGACCGTGTCGGAAATATTGATTCGTTGATGGTTTACAGAATTAATTTTAATATGCTGTCATTTTTAAATAGAAACATAATGGTTTTGGCTTTTACGTTTGCTATAAATAACTTTAAAATCTGTGGATTAAACTATCGCCAGCGACACTAGCGAGGCTTATGCTACTAACAGTTTTTATTCAATCTTTAAAGCATGGTCGGACGGCCGGTCTCCTCTTATAAAGCGATCTCTTCTAGACTACTTTTAAGGCGTGGTAAGTCAGGTCAGTAGTGATAGGTAGATATAGAAGTCACAGAGAAATTGAGGTAGTTGTTAATTTACTGGTGCTAGGAATGGCAATAGTCACGTATATATGCCATCCCTAACTAGGCCCTCGTGGTGAACTATGAATAATCACTCCATACGAGTAGGTTGTTAATATCTCTCTGTGTAGATATGATGTGATGGCGTTTACTTAAAAACACAGCATTAGGTACTTATTTAATTAGCAGAGCAATCAAGCTATATTAAATAAAATATTGTCGCTCGATTGCTCCACCTCCCCATGTAGCAAGTATTTACAAATATTTACGATTTATAAGGAGATATCAAATTTTAGTCAAACACTTCATGTGTGAAATAGTATTGAGGGGCGATGTTTTACTACCTCCCTTCTTGCGTGAGTGTTGGTTGATTCTGCGCCTGCTGTGTTTTATCGGTTTCAGCACAAAGTTTTGTTGTAGCCGCCTATTTATTTTATTGCTCTAGTTTATATTATAGTAACACTTCTATATTGTATGTTTTATTTGTTTTCGCTTACTTCATATGAGAAACAATATAAGAGAAAGATTTGGCAGTGTATTTTATAAAGAGAGTAAATTAGCTACGTACTGACGTAGCACAGTACTGACCCGTTTGAATAAAAGAAAGAAAAAAATCATTTAATTTGTTAACAAAAAAAATACAAAAAAAATAATATTACAAAGTTGGATTTTCATACTACCAAAAAGGTCCTGCCTCAGCTAAATGTACGACATGGAACCAAATCGTACGCTGGTTTTCAGGCAACACCCTGAAAAAATAAAAATGAAGACCATAAATCTAAAGTTAGTAACATAAAAATAATGGTTAGTGCGCTGTTTCTTCCTATTAACATCATCATTGCTGCTATGGTGTATAAGTTAAACAACTAGAACACCATGGATTATCATGTCTCCCCAGCGCAGGCCATTGCTATGAATCAATGACATCATCAGATGGTCCCTCATCACCATCAACGTACCAGACATGTTGGAACCATCTGAGTCGCTACGTGATGATGGAAGGAAGCGGAATGGGATGTGTTTAATTGGCTGGATGGATTGTCTTTATATATTTTCTTTCTAATTCCTTGCAAGAACGGGAGGTCATTCGTATGGGCTGTGTCAATACACTGACGCTTCTCCTTTTTTCTCAGGATCAGAAGCTGAGGGCCTAAAGAAGGATGCAACCTGTTTCAACACATTGACAACTTTTCATTTGTCAGGGTCAGTGGCTCGGTGGTGCGGCTACAGCTAAGGGTCTTAATAAACGTAGGTATGACATTCTTCATTCATGTCATGGTATGATATACTGTTGTGGCATTTACCGTAGATACCCTTGATCCATGGGGTCCAAGTACTTATGGATTTTATGAGGAAACTAATGGTCCGCCCCGACTTCGCACGGATGATGATGATATATCGGTTCCTCCGTTCTTGAGTATGAATAGTGAAACTAACAACACTTTCTTTTATATATAGCGATCCTAGTACATTATTGCCCAAAGAATAAGTATTACTTTTCGAAGAAGTAATGCAGCCAGCATCTTGGGAACTCTTCCCACTGGCAGCATAATTAAAATAAAATATTATTTTCTTTAATTTTCTATTTTAATTATAAAAAAAATATTCATACTTTTTTGTTTGTGGATAAAAATGTGTATGTATGTAATTTTTAAATCTGTTTCCAATTAAATAATTTCACATATTGAAAACTCCACTTATCAAGTAATTTCAACAATAATTAATTTTTATATACAGTATTTTATTGATTTGTTGTGTGCATCTAAAGTATTTGGGTTATCCACTTTAATGCAGTGTGATTCGGTTAGAAACACATTAACAAAAACATTATATTTTGCCATTGCTAAGCCGACACTGCACAGCTTTTTTCTGCTTATTATTATTGATATATCGTTATGCTGTGTAGTGTCAGCTTAGAATAACACTACCCCATTTCTGCCGGTGGGTGTACGTAAGAGGCAACTAACGGTATTGGGGCTTTTAAGGGATTTTTGGGCGATGCGGTTGGAGACCCATCACCAACAACCTTTATTTTGCTATCTTTTCCCCACTCATCTTTCCAAAAGTGGCTGAGGAACTTCTAGTTCCTTAGCTCTGGCTACCCCGTCTTGGGATTTATAGCCGTGAGTATATGTATGTATGTATGTATGTATATCGTTATGAGCCGACTCCCACTTGCCCAATGACTTCCTGTCTTAGCTGTAAAAAATATACAGGAACCGAATTAGAGGTGATATTTCTGGTAGTCGAAATATTTATATATGCATGCCTTTCGTAGCATCTAAACAACGGAACCGATTTTAATATATGTGTAGTATAAGTCTCATATTAACACAAGACTTTGAGAACATCGTAATAATATTATTGTCAAATATTGAAGGCATGCGCGCGTGCATGGTTAGCTAGCGAGGAGATTATCTTGTCAAACATAGGTTTAACTTAATACATTGTAATAAGAAGCTATTTGAAATTACATTAATAAATTCATATGGTAAGCCGCGCAGTATTGGCTTAGAATATCACTAACATCGTGGGTTTCGTATGTGATGAGAATGGGATTTCCATTCATCACCAATTATACGGTATAAGGTGGGTATAAGCCTCTGGGTTGTGCGCTTTGTAATTCCCTTTTTTGCCTACTGTATTTGGCTTGAACATTCACTTTATTTCGTTTCTTTGCCTCTCTGTACTTAACCTTAAGACGCGTAAATAGTTTATGCTGGTTGTCGAGAAATATAGCTAGCAAACTGTTCTACTCCGTGCCGTTTAGTGTCGGCTTAGAATAGCACTACCCCGTTTCTACCGATGGGTGAACGTAAGAGGCGACTAACGGTATTGGGGCTTTTAAGGGATTTTTGGGCGATGCGGCTGGAGACCCATCACCAACAACCTTTACTTTACCATCCTTTCCCCACTCAATTTTCCAAATGTGGCTGAGGAATTTCTAATTCCTCAGCTCTGGCTACCCCTTCTAGGGATTTATAGCCGTGAGTATATGTATATGTATCTGTTCTTCTCGTACTTATTTATATTAATTCTCACTAAGATGGGCAGACACCATTGAAAACCACATTATACAATCCTGACTTACCCACACATTATTGCCCCATCACATTCATCAGTCTCCTCACATGAGATTTACATTCATGTAAAATAATTATATAAAACATCGTGCGGCTATCTTGTACTTAGCCATGTGACAGTGTATTCGTACAAAACGGGGATAAGCCTGCCCTCTATCACGTGAGTACACTGTCTAAGCAAAACGTGGGTACTCTGATCATCTTGTGACAATGTAACTTGATGTTCAGAAGTAATTGTACCACTGCCAACACCTTCAGGGATAGACGGCATGAACTTTTGAGTTTGACTAAATGTCATGTATATCAAATGGCGGGTAACAGCAAGTGTTTGTACAAAATGAACACCAATTAATACTCGTTTATAATTTCATTGAAATTCTAAATTAACACCGCAACGCGGGCCGTTTAGGCAATTTAGAGTAATCCCTGATTTATTTTTTATTGCTCTTATTGTTTTGTAAGAGCCATTAAATTTAAATTTTATTTTCTTTTTAGCACCTTGATAGGATATGAAAACTACGCTCTCTCATTAAATCCTTGCAGGTAGAAGCAGATAAAAAAAATATTGCCTCAATTAGCTTCTTCTTCTTCTCACAGCCCATATATGTCCCCACCAGGGGGTCGAGTCTACCCTATAGGGTGATTTGGTCATAGTCCACCACGCTGGCCATGTGTGGGTTGGCAGACAACGACAACTACCGTGATAGTATTCATTTAACTATCAAGCTATTATTACGTCTATAACCCCTAAAACGGGGAAAAAAAGTTTCAGTATTATTAATTAAAAAAAACTCATTTATTTCGGACAATGCAAATCTATAATTTTGTTAGTACGTACATTAATGTTAGGGTGCTATTGTTAGTAGAAAAAGGATACAAAATCAAAATATATTAAAAATTATATCTAACCTATCAACAATCGCGCTCCAATATGAGTCGGGGGTCGGCAGAGTTATGGACTCGATGGAGTAATTGCTTAGCCAATCTTAAATGCCAAAAGTGAAAAATAAAGTTCAAAACAGGATTGTTAGTGAGGGCTGCCAGGTTGAATAGTTTTTAAAAATGTACTTTTCGGTACACTTACTTAAATAATTAAGTTCTTTTTATAGCACTGATTTTAGATATTTAATAAGTTAATAACCAAAAAAAATCTATAAAAAAAAAACTTTATCTTAACTCTAAAAATATTTATCTCAACTCAAACGTTCACGCAGAATATCCTCGAAGGGGTTGGTAGAGAGGTACTAATACTTCTGAATATCACGTGACATTCTCACCTGCTACTCAAATTCCCCACATTTCCTCAGGGCAGGCCTATCACGGTAGGTACGAATACACTGTCATATGACTAAGTACAACTCAATCATTTGGGTTTCCTCACAATGCTTTCCCTCACCGTTAACAACCATGATGAATTAACCACACAGATATCTTTAGAAAAGACAAACTGGTGTAGGCCCGACCTGGGATTTGAACCCAGATCGTCTGCACGATAAGCGGTATTCTACCCACTGAGCTATCACAGTTGGTGGTATATTTATTATATTAATATAGCAAGATTTTATAGCGATTTTGTATTTTAATTACGTAATCTAACTTGATCAACTGGCCAAGGCAGCCATTGTGCATGCGCAATTTTAAGAACAAATATGATTTATGCCGCCATTTTTTATTGATAATATAATAAACAATTAATAGGCGTATGTTATGCATAAGCAATTAATTAATTTCATACATACATACATATACTCACGGCCATGCATCCCAAAAAGGGGTAGCCAGCGCTGCTGAGTTAAAAATTCTTCATCCACATTTGGAAGTTGATAGAAGTGCAAGATGACAGAAATATAGTATCAATGGTGAAGAGTATCCAACCACATCGCCCAGAAACCATTATAAAAAGCCGCATACCCTTAGTTGCCTCTTAAGAAACCTGAGGCTAGAAAGAGGTGGTGACATTCTAAGCCGGCACTACACGGCTCATTAGTTTAAAATTCAGACTAATCAATTTGTTTGTTTGCAAAAAAAACAGAAAAAACAATGTTTATCTTAATAAGGAATCTGCTTATTTGTACGATTGCTGGCGTGCAAATATTGATGTTAAGATAGGGAATAAAAAAAGTACACAGATAAATACTTTTTATTATTGGTTGAAGTAACCCCCCGCCCTGACATTCGATGCATTTTGAATTCGATCGAACCAATTATCACAAGAGTAATTTCAGTCTGAAGAGGTCATACGCCCGATTTCTGAATTGAGTATTCCAGCTGAGAACAACTTAAGTATCGTTCTTTCGCATTGAAATCTTAACAACTGAATGAGACAAAACGTTACTTAAGTTGTTCTCAGCTTGAATAATCAATTCAGAAATCGGGCGATAGTCAAAACGGCCGATTTGTTAGCGTCGACTGCCTCTTCTGAGCTTTAGAACCAATGACCACGTAACATATCTTTGATTCTTGGGAATGTGAAATAATCTTTGGGACTCAGGTCAGGGCTTTATGAAGGATGGTCCATTAACTCCAAATTTTTCTGATTTGAAAACACGATTGTTTTGCGAGCGGTATGTTAGTGAGTATCTTGGTGTAGGATTATTTTCACATAACATAATATAACATAAACATAAACGTTCACGCCGAGTATCCCCGAAAGGGTTGGCAGAGGTACTTATACTTCCAAACATCACGTGACTTTGTCACCTGGTGTTCAGCGTACCCACGTTTTGCATGGACAGTGAACTCACGTGATAGGGGGCAGGCCTATCGCCGTTTTGTACGAATACACTGTCACATGACTAAGTACAACTCAGTCATGTGGGTTTCCTCACGATGTTTTCCCTCACTGTTAACAACCATGATAAATTAACCACACATATGTCTTTAGAAAGACAAATTGGTGTAGGCCCGACCCGGGATTTGAACACTGTTCGCTTGCACGTTAACCGGTGTTCTACCCACTGAGCTATCACGTCGTCCATTTTCCTGATTTGAAAACACGATTGTTTTGCGAGCGGTATGTTAGTGAGTATCTTGGTGTAGGATTATTTTTACGTACATCTTTAATGACTTCCGGCAAACAAACTGTTGTGTATCAATCTACTGTATCTGTTCTTTGTTACTGCAAAGAAATCGTAGCTACGTGTCCAGTTTTTGATACATAGAAGCGACCATTTCTTGCAAACGCCGAAACAACCGATTGGTGTTTCCTTTATGGCTTAAAAGTCAAAAAAAAAGTCTAAAAGTTTATTTTTCAAAATTAAGTTAATAACTAAAATTTTTTGAACGTCAATTTTTTTTAATTTATCATTAGTCCGTTGCTTCGGAAGGTGTTCGTAAAGAGAAGAAGCAACAAAGAAACTCTTTACATTCACATTTTTTCATTTTTTCAAAACATGGTTTGTACAATTTTAGTTTTTTAGCATGTTTTTACTTTATAAAAGATTTTCCATGCGACAAAACCAAACGCTAGTTTGACATATTTAAAATTAATTGTCCATCACAAAAAACCAATCACATAACGTGAGAAGAAAAATCCTCACCAGACAATTATTCCTAGGAATAACGAGGGAAGATTTATAGCTTTACGGACAAAGTCATGTACGCGTTGGGTCCTTGTCGTTTAAAAAATCTTGAACACTGTAGTAAGATTTCTTTAAAAGCATGGCTTTAATCGCCTTTTTAAAAGATGCCACAGGCAATTCCAATATGTCAGAAGGAAGTTTGTAGAAATTTTCAGGGATAGTCCCATAAAGGAGTTACTTACTTTATTAAGTCTCCACTTCGGTACGTTAAGTTTCTCCTTATTTCGAGTATTAACAGTATGCCTATCACTAACTTCACTAAATTGGCCTATATTCTTTTTGGCATAAATTAAATTCTCAAATATGTATTGGCAAGGGACAGTTAAAATGCCAATTTCTTTAATTTTTTCGCGCAACGAATACCTCGACCTCAACATGTAAATAGATCGGATAGCTCGCTTTTGTAAGACAAAAACTTTATGAACATCAGCCGCTTTACCCCATAATAAAATACCGTACGACATAATACTATGAAAATAACTGAAATACACAATGCGAGCTGTTTCTATGTCTGCTATTTCTCTAATCTTACGCACGGCATACGCTGCTGAGCTCAGCCTTTTAGACAGTGTTAGTATATGGGGTCCCCATTGCAACTTAGAATCGATTATTATCCCTAGGAATTTTGTCTCTTTCACTAATTCTACTTTTTCACTATCAATAACAATATTGTTATCAACTTGCCTAACATTCGGTGAAGTAAATTTAATACATTTATTTTTTTTTGGCATTCAGAACCAGGTTATTTACAGTAAACCAATGCAATACCAGTGAGATAGCTTTATTTACGTCGTCAAGAGATGTAGAGGATCTCGCTACATTAAATATTAAAGATGTGTCATCTGCAAACATAACTATCTCAGAATACTTTTGTACCATACATGGTAAATCATTAATGTAAATCAGAAACAGTAATGGGCCAAGTATAGAACCTTGAGGAACGCCCATCTCTATTTCCGATCCTTCCGATGTGGTTCCATTAATATCAACCTTTAAAGTTCTTTTATTAAGATATGATGCCATTAATTTCAGTGCTTGCTCGTCAAAACCGTAATATTGAAATTTAACCAACGCTATTTCTTTTTTTACACAATCAAAAGCTTTTGTGAGGTCACAAAATATACCTAACACATCCCGTGAGTTTTCCCATGAATTAAAAATATGTTTCATTAGTGACACTCCTGCATCTACAGTAGACCTACCTTTGGTGAAACCATATTGCTCGTCATGGAATATATGATTTTCTCAAAAACTTTACTGAGAACTGGTAAAATAGAAATAGGCCTACAATTGGTAAAGTCCTGACTATCTCCTGATTTATGTAGTGGGATGAGCCTACTTAACTTCATACAGTCTGGAAATTCTCCTATATCTATACTTTTATTAATAAGTATTGTTAAATGGGGAGCGATTATATTTATTATTCTGTTTATGACGAAAACTGGCATTCCTGTTATGTCTTCGGTTTTTTTAAGATTAATAGTTTTAAAATTTTTAATTACATCGTTACTTGAAAGAAAACTGTGCTGTTGTTTTGGTAACATTTTGTTCCAACAACTCAAGAGCTTTCTGGGGACATGAATTTAATTTCTCTGTTGTCTGAGTGGGGGTATTTATAAAATGATTTTGTAACATTGTTGTATATAATATAACATTGTTGTATATAATATACGAATAAATACTGATCATGTATAATACACTTGTGATCCTCTATTATTGGCCTAATTTGGTAAACTGTTTGTGACCTTGCTTTAAAAAAATCAATCAATATAGTTATAGTGTTGTCTACAAAAGCAAAATGTGACCTGTTTTAACGCGTGTATGACAGTGTCAAGAAGATATGTTAAGCTAAATACGTATTATCATTATCCGACTGGATCATTACCCGGAGCCAGAATAATGATAATGGGAAAGTCAGGGTTGCAACTTTCAATTTTGATTTCTACGATATATTCTTTCCAAGGTAGTACATTTAGATGTTAAAGTGGAGTTCCCAGCGTCGGGAAATAAACCATACATATAATGACTTTAATAAGTGCACACAGGTATAGCCCGAATTAAGACTTGAAACCTCTGATCTTTCCACTAGGGTTCAAAACACAATTGCTGGTAATAAAAAAGAAAAAGGTGGCTTTAAAGAAGAAAATGGGTAATTAAACATTCAATTACTACCAACCCTCACTTTTGAGAGAAGAATAGGATAAACCTAGATATTTAGCATAATTTTGATACTAAGAATTTAATAAATAAAAATTCGAGTATTACTACAGTATTTTATTAATATGATGTATAGGATGAATTCGTCTTAGCAGGGTTATTAATTTGCGTATACATCTTTATTGTATATACATGCATATAATCACCTGGTAAACAACATAAACATTCACAAACCAAAAACAATATGCCAGCGGTCTGAATTCTTTTGGTATTAAATACAAAGAAGAACTGCACGCCGTGCCATCCCTATTGCATAGCATGGTAATGATATCCTAATGACAAAGTTCCTCTTTGATATGGTAACAACGAATAATTCATAATTATTATGGACCCCGCTAAGTGACGCCAGATTATGTTGTTCCAGAATCTATTAATATTTTTGAGACTATTATTTTAATACCTTCAAATATATAATTATAGAAAAAAAATAAGCACAGATATATTATGTTGATAGTGTCTTAGGCCTGGAGGATAGTCTCTGGGTCCGGAGGTCACGGGTTCGATGCTTGCTGATAGTAACATTCATGTTATGTCTTTTTTATGATTCATTTAATTTTATGAATGTTGCTCTGTTTCTTGCTATGACGTTTCTATAATTTTGATATATATTATTAAATATATTGTCAATTTCGTATCCTATACAGTAATCGTTTTACTTACTTTGTGGCTACCTTAATTTGTTAAATATGTATTTATTTAAATATTTATTTATTTATACATTCAGTCCACAAAGTTGTGTTGGATGATACACCATTTACTACCAATTTTTTTGGGATTTACTAGGTATAGCAGTTGTAGTTTGTGAGCGAAAGGAATAGTCGCTACAACCCCCTTAGATACCTCTGTCTGAACCTCTCAATTATTGTTGTAAGAGATTCGGTCAGTAATTCATATATTGATTAAAATATCAGCTTGGTAAATATTATTTTGAAGTAATAATAAAAATATTCTCTACATAAAAACAAGATGCCGCGTTGTGTATAACTTTCAAAATTTCTTCGGGTTTAGTAATAGGCATCTTAGGGCGATGCGGTTGGAGACCCATCACTAACATTCTTTATTTTGCAATAAATTCCCACTCACCTTCCAAAAGTGGCTGAAATGTTTGCTACTTTGAAGCTCTGACTACCCCTATTTGGGTTTTACAGCCGTTAGTAAACGTATGTTTCTATCATTTTAAAATATGCAGTAATGAATTAGGATTGCTTACTTATTACAAAAACTTTGTTTTTAATAATAATTAAGACACAACCCAAAAATAATTCTTAACTTTTCGTTTTTTTAGTAACCACGATATTTGAACAAAATTACCGTCTTTGTTTAAATTTATACATCATACTAAAGGAAAAAACCAAAAAAAAAAATTCTTGTACTATTTACAAATGCCGATGCAACAAAATAAATAGATAATGTAAAATAACATAGATTTTTTTATTTTAGCCTAACTTCTTTCCCACTGCCTCACAATTTTGAACCCGCACATCCCTGTCCGAATCTGTACACAACAATACAAATAATATAGATAAAAACGGATATATTTTTATATTGCATAGCTTTCAAAAATATGTCTTGATATTCCCATTCAATATAAAACAAACAAAACATAGGGTGGGGTACATTATGTTTCGATAACTACGTAATCGATCGATGAATCTCGTAGAACACGATTGCGTGTTAAAAAATCATACTGTAATTATATAAAAAATATTTGCATGACTCAAGACTGTTAACAGTTTAGCGCTGTGTCGAATGCAAGGACCAATCAGTGTTGAATAACATGTTGTATGCATATCATTTATATAAAGATAATAGTATTTCAAAGGCGATATATTATAACATACTAGTGTATGTAATAATAGTACAAGTATTTTTCACTGCTTACCCCCTACAATATTTAGCGTGATGATATATGACTTATATTGTGTCTGAAAGTTTAGCTTTCCATTGATGAAACAATTTTTAAGATGGGTCTAAGTAAGTTTTAAGTAGGTTTTGAGCATATTAATTACAATCAAACACTGTTTTACTCTCTATAATGTTAGTGTAGACATACATATACATATACTCTCGTTTAAATCCCTTAAAACTGTTTCTTGCAAACTCTATCATACTATTAAAGATTAACATTTAGGCTTTATTCTGGGATGTTGGATTATGCTCATGGACTTTGTGAATGATCTATGTGTAAATGATTTTACACCGAGCAAGAAATGAGAAAACAAAATATTCACATATATTTTTATACCTGATTCAACGTTATAGACAATGCGCATCCAAACTGTAGGAAACAAACAAAGACCAACTTGGTAAAATTACATTTTGCATACACTGAAAATTCTTTTTTTAAATCTTGGTAAGTTTTTTTTCTACGGTGTTAAAGTTTATATTTCTATGTTAATACTGTATTGAAGAAACTTTTGTTTGTTTTTAATTATTAAGTTCTGAATACCTAATCCAGTTTCATTATGTTTTTCACTACTCAGTAGCAGCTGAAAAACTAACATTTATTATTATTATTATTACTTGAGCGGTCTATCACTAGTTCTTGTCCCAGAGACCTAATTCGTCACTCCATCTTTTTCTTAAGAAAAAATGGAGTGGCCGTGTAGTGCCGAGATCTAACTACCCCTTTCTACCCACGGGTGTCGTAAGAGGCGACTAAGGTTATGGGTTTTTTTAAAGTGATTTTTGGGCGATGCGGTTGGACAATCATTATATCATTACCAACAAAATTGTAGGGGTTCATCATAATTACTGTTTTACGCGAAAATTCCAACTATTTTACTGTAACGTGTGTTACGGAAATCATTAATTTCTAATCGAATTACTTCTGCATATTTTTGGTTAAACATTTTATTTCTTAAAACGTGAACTCTGTAGGTTATTGAAATATCAAAACATACATACATACATACATATACTCACGGCTATAAATCCCATGAAGGGGTAGCCAGAGCTAGGGAATTAGAAATTCCTCAGCCACTTTTGGAAGTTGCGTGGGGAAAAGATGGTGAAATAAAGGTTTTTGGTGATGGGTCTCCAACCGCATCGCCCAAAAATCCCTTAAAAGCCCTAATACCGTTAGTTGTCTCTTACGTACACCCACCGGGAGAAATGGGGTAGTGCTATTCTAAGCCGGTTCTAAATATCAAAACTAAGTACTAAATAAATAAAAAGAAAACGCATTGAAAAGTTCCCAGCACCAATCCATCTACGCCGTAGTCAGTGGCCTAAAGACTTTCTGAAGCAACGAAAGCCCCATTACCATAACTTGAATCTCTATCTTTGTCATGGAAATGATCTGCTTGGAACTCAGTCATTATCGCGGACTAATGACAGACTCTTTAACATTCACACTTTAATTATGATATCGTTTTACATAATTTTATAAGTTTTGCTACACTTCTTACGGCTTTTGGGGAATATTATCGACGATTTGCAAGATTATGTTTGAGCTTTTACTTCGAAATTTAACATTAGGGTTCTTGTATACTTTAATAAGTTAATAAATGTTAAATGTTATCTCTCTTTTATTATGGCTAATAGTTTTGGTGTTGTGATTATTTGCAATTTCTATAAGGACAGTCTGAAGTTATTAATGTTATGTTTAGTATGTCAGATTTTATTAAATTTAACATTTGCTCGTTATTTTGCTAATGGAATAAAACGATAAAACACAAAAGATAAAGCCATACATAAATTGTAGGAATTATGTTTGTGACGTTATGGTTAAACTCAACTCAAACGCAAACGTTCAAGCTGTATATCCCCTAAGGAGCTGGCAGAGGCACTAATACTTCTGAATATCACTTGACTTTGTCTCCTGGTGTTTAGAGTTTCCACGTTTTGCTTCGACAGAGTACTCACGTGATAGGGGGCAGGTCTATCACCGCTTTGTACGAATACACTGTCACATGACAAAGTACAACTTAGCCATGTGGGTTCCCTTACTACGACACCGATAATAACCATGATAAATTAGCCACACATATGTCTTTAGAAAAGACAAATTAGCGCAGGCCCGACCCGGGATTTGGACCCTCATTGTCTGCCTGATAAACGGTGCTATCACAGTTATGGTTAAGTAAAAATTATATTAAGACGTGAAGTCCCATAAAATTTACACACTGAGTAACTTTGGCATTTTACGTTTATGGAGCGATAGGCATGTCCAAAGGTGTTTTAGTTTTCTGTCTTCATGTCTCTTTTATTAAAATAATATATTTGTATAATACATATACTGTAGGTGACAATATCACGTGATGTTCAGAAGTACTAGTATATAGTTGATTATATATTTATACCGTGTAAGATGGTCCTTGTCTGAATGTAGCATAAATACTTAGTTAAACTTATACTCACGCGATCAACGACCATTGGGGCAGACTCCTTAGATCGCCATTTAGACTTACTATGTAATGTTCTAACAACCTATATAATCACCAGGACCATATATAAATAAACCAAAAAACCTGTTTTAAACCGTATATTTTTTAAATTAACCTTCATATTGAGATAATAAACTAATGATCTCAGCACAGTTCCTATGATCTATTTTAGGCCAATAATACAACATTCAAAACGTTTGTACTGTTTAATATGTTTTTGTAAAATCTATAAATTAATTTTAACAGTTTTAAAGACAGTATGAAATCTTATACATAATTATTATTATGCCTAAAGCTATGAGCATAATCTTTTTTTAATTCGTCAGATGCCTTCTCAGCTATCATTATAGTTGGAGCATTAGTATTTCCACCAGTTATTGTTGGCATCACTGAAGCATCGATCACTCTTAGATTTTTAATACCATAAACCCTGAATTTACTATCAACTACACCATGAGGACCCATAGCGCAGGTTCCGACGGGATGCAGCAAAGTTGTTACTGTATTAGCAGCATAACACTTCCAGTAATCATAAGTATTAAACTCAATGTCTTCACACCCAGACACTTCCAAATATGGAATTTGAGCACCCCTTGCCCTGTAGTAACTAGTATCAGCCAGTGTTACATAATACTGTATAGCTTTAGCAATAGCATTCAAATCTTCTTCTCTGCGGAAATACCCCATTTTTAGAATAGGATCAGCATAGGGGTTGCGTGAACGTAAAGACACTTCACCTCTTGATTTCGGGTGCAAAAATATTAAAGCGCTGAAATCAATATCTTCAACTGCATTCGTTGATCCAAGTGATGTACAATATTGATCATTTAGATTTAAAATAGTTCTACATAATAAATATACGGCAACAGAGTTGGCAGCTCCTACATGCAAATTGAAGAATTGAAATAATGGACGAGAATCTCTACGATAGTTTTCAAAGCCTCGTAATGTTTCGTTCAAGTTGAAGAACCCAGATTGTATTGGCACTGGGTACGAGTCTATCTCCGCTAATGTCAGTAAGGTCTCAACAGAAGTTTCCAATCCGTTTCCACTTTGGATAGCGATAGGGATAGTGGCATGATCTTGTAGATTTTTTCCGACAGGTAAATCGGCCAAAGATTTAATACCCAATCTTCGTAATTCTTTTTTAGGTCCAATACCTGACAACATTAGAATTTTAGGTGTATTGATACTGCCAGCCGATAATATGACTTCTTTTTTGGCGTACACATTTACTATTGTTCCTGTTTCAAGCAAAACTTCTACACCATACGCACGAAGTGAGTTCCGGTCTATCAATACTTTATTAACATGGGAGTATTTAGCAACATATAGATTCGGTTTATTTTTTGCTGGTCTCAGAAAAGCTTCGGCTGTGCTCGATCTTCTTCCATCAGCAAAAGTAACATGTGGGAGAGAGACACCTACATTTTCGGGTCCGTTATTCTCTAAAACTCTAGGGATTCCCATTTCCGCATAACTATCTAGTATAATTTCATTTACGTGTTGATAATATTCGTTTGGTATTGGCCTAGAAACTTTGAGCGGTCCTTGAGTCGAATGTAGGTAAGAGTTTCTACTATTTAAAACAGATAAATCTAACATTCTTTCTGTTTTCTTAAAGTAGTGCAAGGCTGTGGGCCAATCCCAGCCCTCAGCGTATTGACCCCATTCCTCATAATCGGCAGGATTCCCTCGAGAGTAAATTTCATAGTTTACAGAAGAAGATCCTCCTAACAATTTTCCTCTCGTCATAAAAATACTTCGTTGAGGATGTGCTGCTCCTGTGTGGTTGTCTAGTTTTCCCAAATAGTCCCAATCATAGTCCGAATGCGCTAACAGAGCGAACAAACTGGGAACCTGAAACCATAAAATAAACATCGCACAGATTATATTAAATAACCTCACATCTTATAATTAAGCGCTAACATTCACTTAGATCTGCCCGTATTCAAAAACCTGATTATATATATATATATATATATATATATATATATATATATATATATATATATTTTGAATCTTCTCAAAGTAATTCAAAATTAAAAGAAAGTGGAGTAATATCAGATTTGTGCAAGTATAATCTAAACCTTATATGCCTTATATGCCTTATATGGCCAATTTTGTACTACATTGAACATTGCATTTTAATAAATTTTACGGTAGAGTTTTTTTTTTGTTGTAACTTTGACCTTCGTCTTCTACATGCCAAAATTCTTTAGAAAAATACTGTTAATATATTTTTTATAACAGGATAACCACAAAATTGATATGGGCTGTTAAACTCCAATGACGTCATTGTCTTTCCAGAGTATTTTTTAGTACCTGAAGGATTTTGAAATTAAAAATAAGAAGTAAAATCAAAACGCAATTTTAATGACTGGACTGGTTCCCTAACATTCAGCCCGAATGGAAAACATTTTTTCGTCTACAAATTTTTCTGAGGAACTTTCAGCTTGAAATGTCGTAAGTCTAACTCGCTTTGGATCGTAACCTCTCTTTTTTTTTTAAATATATTAAGTACTATCGCTCGTCTGGTTAAAAAGTTAACATTTCCATTTCTACAGCACCAAAATATCTTCACTAACCCCAACTTACCACACTGGTGGGCGGCGGATCCCCCCCGTACTCTATCAGCAGGACCCTCCAGGCGTCGACCTCCGCCAGCCGCGCCGCCACCGTCGCCCCGGCGGACCCTGCGCCCACCACCACGAAGTCAAACGTGTCGCCATCTGGGGATTTGGGAGTATGTTTTACTTGTGTGTCTACAGTGCGTAAGTGAATAGAATTATATACACGAAAATATAATCACGGCCATAGAAAGTTGAGCTACAATTTCAGAATTTGAACTTTTTAAACAACGTTTGGATAATGAGTAAGCATAATATAATACAATAAAAGTTCGCCCAGTAATCCTTTAGAACCCATATAATTCTAAAAGAGGTTTGTCGACACCCGCAGAAAGATTCCAAGCCGGCACAACAAATTTAAATAAAAAACTGAGTACCTTAATACTCTTATTATGCCATCGATGCTAACAGTTTTTTTTTTCTGACTAGATAGTTGATTTGAGGCTATATTATCGCTTGCAGGTCCAAAAACATTTTCAAAAATAAAGATTCCCAATCCAATGCTTGACAATGAAAATCATATAAAAAAAGCATCTTTCGACATACACAGGAAACGACAATAACATTTGATACTTCCACAATTATAATATATAGACTAGGTTCAGTTAATAAATACATTCTAGAATAGATACTGTCGCTCAGTAGCCTTTCATGGCGGCTAGCTGCATTAACCCTTTGCAAAATTAACCCTCAACAATTTCAAACCTAGTATTCCGCTAGCCTCCAGCAATTCTCATCAAAAAAACTTTGTTGTTTTGAAAATGTATTTTTTTATTTGTCCACTTTACCTCGAATGGTATAGGATTCAGGCCAGCTTACTGGAGTGAGGGCTTGAGATAAGGCAAACACACGAAGAAACCACTTTACAAATATGGAGGATGAATTATCTTGAAATATATTCAAAATAAAATTCGTTATTCTGCTAAATAGCGACATGTCTTCAAATATCCCGCGCAATACAATAAACTGACTAACATCGCTAGATAATTAGACCTAGTTAATATAAGTATGCATTTAAACCAATAAATTACTCCAATTATCTAGTATGTAATTAAGAATTCCAATGAACTTATACTGCACGCACTAAAACACTCGTATCAATTGATGATACCTTGATTAAGGTCACCAAATATATTTATTCTTCAGTATTCTTCGAAGCCGGGTTATGTTGGGTTTAATTTCATAAGTTACGGATTAAGAGCTAATTTTTGCTGAATTTGTGTTCTGAATACTTACCCATTCTTGCCTGGACAGTGTCTTCGTGTCATGTGGGGTAGGCCTGGCGTGTGCAGCAATGTACAAACAAACAGCTTCTTAGTCCGGAGGTTGCGGGTTCGATCCCAGCTAAGAGCAACATTTATGTAATGAGCAAAATGATTGATTCATAGCCTTGGATGTGATTAATATGTGTACTATATAATATTAAACTTAACGTTGAGTTAGAATCCCGTAATACAAGTCTTACTTAGTTTTGGGCTAACTTGATCTTTATAATATGTTCGTATATTTATTTATTAAATTTATTATACTACCTCATCAATATGTATAAGTTAGTCAAGTGTCCTTCCTCACGATATTTAACTCATCGGTGAAATCGTGATAAATATGATTTCAGAAAAGACACAGAAGTGTGGAGATGTTTCAGGATTCAAGGCTTAAAATCTTAGCTCCCTTAGTCGTTTAATGGTTGACTATGAGTATCAATTAAATTATCTTATATATGTATGATACCTACATCATTAGTGCATGACTTGACTAGTGTACTGTCGTTTTCTCAGTAAGATCTTCCGTAGTCCCATAGTTCCGCGTTCTTCAGTAGGTAGTAGTTATGACTGCTGCCAGCTAGTTCAATCATATTAAGGCTTAACACTACTACAGCAAGCAGTCTATTAGTCTTAGTTACAAATTTGAGTTCCTTTTGTAACTTTCTCTTAAAAACACTGTTGTTTGATATTTCCAAAGCTATTTAGATAAGGTTTTGGGGTTATGGTTTCACGGGTACAGAAAAAATTACGCTGGTATAAATGACTACTGTGATGTGAAGTGTCGGATTAGAATAGCACTATCTTATACTTTCCCGTGAGCAATTTAGATGGGTGATGTGGCAATCCCTATTTTACCATATCTTTCCCACTTAGCATCGTAAAAGGGTTTCTGATGAATTATTAATTCTGAAGCTTTGCCTACCACTTTTAAATAGCTCAGTGGTTAGAGCGTGCGCTTATCACGCAGAGAGACAGCGGTTTCCCAATGTTCCTCGGTTCGGGCCTACAACAATGTGCATTGTCAAAGTCATTTGTGTGGTTAATTTATCTTGGTTGTTAACGGTGAGGTAAAAGATACTGAGGAGAACCACATTACTAAGTACAACTTGCCCCCATCACGTGAGTACACTCAAACAAATCGTGGGTACTATAAACACCAGAAAACAATGAAATGAATGATGTTCAGAAGTATTGGTACCTCTGCCAACCCCTTCAGGGCTATACGGGCGTGGACGTTTGAGTTTTGACTTGAGATAAAAATAACTACGTGGATGACCCTATTGATTATCGAATTTTGTATGAAAGATTAGGTTTCTGTCGAGATCGGTTATATTTTGTTAAAATAAATGCCTTGTTTAATTTCTTAATGTTTAATTTGTTTAATTCTCTCTTAAGGAGTACAAAATTTATAATTATGTATAGATCTTTTGTTAGTTTTTTTTAAGTAAAACATACATACATAAAACATAAATCCAAGAAAGGGGTAGCCAGAGCTGCTTCAGAGCTAGAAAATCCTAAACCACATTTGGAAGTTGATTTGGGACAAGATGGAAAGAATAAAGTATCGTTGGTAATGGGTCTCCAACCGCATCGCCCAAAAGCCACTTAAAAACCCCTTTCACTTTTATTAATTAAAACACACTTACTTAATTTAGTTTCAGATATTAAATACCTAGTTCGAGAGAAACCTCATGATAAAATACCGATCACAATGTCAGTGCGTGCCTCTACAATGCTCACTCGACACTGGCGTATATTGTGGCTGACAGCTGACACGACCCACTTTACATAAAATAAAAATGTATTTGTTATTTTGAATTTGAAGTTTTGATTTAAACTTACTTTTAGAAGTTTTTTCGTAAGTAATTATTATAAGGAGCACATTAAGAAAAATATTCTTGCTAAAAAAATAATAAACTCAAACTCAGAATACTTTAAAAAAATGGAGAACCTCTCTCAGTTAAAGTAAGTATTACTTTTTGGCAAACTTTATATTTTAGGTTAGAAAATTAAAACATTCTTTCATTTAATTGAACTAACATTGGAATTCCAGAAGCACTTTACCGACGCAATCAAAAAGGAAAAATTACTTAGAATGGACCGAATACTTCATGGCTACAGCATTCTTGGCAGCCAAGCGAAGTAAAGACCCGACCCACCAAGTCGGGGCTTGCATAGTTAATAAAGACATGAAGATTGTAGGAATCGGGTATGTTATTAACCTATTAAGGTTTTACCTAAAAAAACTACGCATCAGCATTTATTATTTATGGCTTGGCAAAGGTTTGACCATTAAAATAAATTATATTCACCAGGTAGTCATTAAAAATAACATGCTAACTAACAAATTTGCATTGTAAATGACTTTTATATCAATATTATATTGTTAGTCTGCTTTTATTTATTTGTTATTTAGTCTTATGGCAGGATTAAATAGTACATTTTCAAACAATGGTGGAGCTGATATTCTAGAAAAATATAGAGTTCAGCATAAAAAACTTTAATTGAGAAAAACTTTTGTTGGTCCAATCTACCTTTTTATTTGGCTTATCCCTGTTTTATTATCCTTTGAGTGGCCTTAAGCTTTCGTCTATATATTATTCGAAATTTAAATTACATAAAAGATTCTTCAAGAAATTTTGTCACGGATCCGTGACAACACATACGATGGTTAAAGGTTAATGGCAAGAAATGTATATATAAATAGAAAAGAAATAAAATAAACTGTGGCCCTAGTACCATTTTAGATAAATTAAATTATATTTTATCCATAACAAAATGGGATGAAAAGTAAAGTATGAAACAAATTTGTATTTACTTTTGAATATAACTTATGTAGTGTAACAGATTACATTTTGAAATTACCAAAATGACAAAGTTCAGGCAAATATTGTTTATAATATAAATAATAATCAGGATTAACCAACGAACATTTTTAATCACTTACATGATATGTTTACTCGAAGTTTCGGCACACCTACTGGTGCCGTGGTCACGGGCCGACTGTTTTTTTTTTATAGTTCATATCCACTATCCCACCACTAAGATCCATCATACACAGACTACCATTCTCTTTAAGAATTAGTTATCATTGACTTGTATACTTAAATGTATTTTTCAAAACAAATTGTTGAAGTAATAAGCTTTCAATGTTGCAGTTACAATGGAATGCCAATAGGATGCAGTGATGACGAATTTCCTTGGGGAAAGAATACACCGGACCCTTTAGACAGCAAATACCTATATGGTGAGACAATTTTAGTCAGACCTAAAAAAAATCTTCTTTAAAATTCTTAAGGAAAATTCTCTAGTCATTTGTGTCTTGATTGGGAAAAAGATGGTAAAATAAGTGATTGATGGTGATGGGCTTTCATTATCCAAAAGTAAAGTAAAACATAATATTTATTATCCCTAACATACATTTATCTCTTCCACACCAAAAATCACTTAAAAAGTCCACACCCCCTAGCCTTACCTTGTATGGAACCCATATGGCAAGAGTATTTATTATTATTTTATTTAACTATAGCACTGTATTGTAAAACAAATGATATTACATTCTAGTATGCCATGCTGAAATGAATGCTGTGATGAATAAAAACTCGGCAGATGTGAAAGACTGCACTATCTATGTTGGGCTCTTTCCATGCAATGAATGTGCTAAAATTATTATACAATCGGGTATAAAAGAGGTTATATATTTATCAGACAAACATGCACACAAACCAGAAACGATAGCCTCTAAGAAAATGTTTGACTCAGCAGGAATTAAGTACTGGTAAGACCTTGTATTCTTGTATGATCAAAATTCTTAGTGATGAAGTGACTTATTAACAGAGTTAAATTTACTATTCCTATATATTTAATAAACTATTCCTATCTGCGCATCTGTAAGGCGGCAGATAGTTATAATTGATTTAACAGTATTTTTCCATTAATTTTTTAATAAAGCAAATGCATAGACGTGTATGGTGTGTAATTTTAAGGCGAATCTATAAAACTCTTTCACCTAAGGAATTAATTCAATTTTAATCATCTCATAACAAACTCCTACTCCTACTAAAGTTTAGTAGATATATAAATGAGAAACATGTTTTAATACAATTTTGACAAACTTGCTCAGAAAGCCGTGTAGTGTCGGCTTAGAATAACACTACCCCATTTCTACCCGTGGGTGATCGTAAGAGGCGACTAAGGGTATAGGGGCTTTTTAAGTGATTTTTGGGCGATGTGGTTGGAGACCCGTCACCAAAAACATTTATTATTACCATCTTTTCCCCAATCAACTTCCAAAAGTGGCTGAGGAATTTCTCATTCCAAAGCTCTGGCTACCCCGCTAAGAGATTTATAGCCGTGAGTATATGTATGTATGTTGCTCAGAAAATGACTTTTATGGCAGTATATTTATGCATATAAATCAGCTTATTACCAAACAATGTCATATAGTAAACCATTAATCCATACTAATATTATAAATGGGAAAGTGAGTTTGTTTGTTTGTTTATTTGTGGCGCTTTCACGCCGCAACTACTTAACCGATTGCTTTGAAATTTTGCAGACATATAGTTAGAAGTCCAAATAAAATTATAGAACACTTTTATCCCGGAAAAATGATATTCCCGAGGGATAACAAAAATATTGTTTGCTTGCGCTGTGTGTCGTAACAAGGTAATATTTAGTTCTCGAGGAATGCACGAGATGGCGCTGGGTATTTTTTAAAACGTGGTAACAATGTATTTTTAAGATACATAAGAAGTGGTTGATATCTTACGCTTTAACCAGCGGCCGGAAACTTTCCGACATCCTCACTTTGTGGATTTTAGCAGCGCAATCTTCAACCTTTCAGCTGAATCCTTATAAAAACGCGCGGCGTTGTTTGCATATTAACCAATCGATGGCGCTGTCTGAACTTTCTACATCGCGGTATGATTTCTTCTTTATTAGAGTATATAAACCCAGAATCTGATACAACAAAATGTTACTAAATAATTTTAATAATATCTTTGATACAAATGACTGAAAAGTATGAAGATTCGACATATTATGTTATGTGTCAATGTAATAGATCAACGTTACTTACACTTTTCGAGTCACTTACTTTACTTAATGTACTTAGTTACTGGTATTGTGTGTGTTTTTTAGGTATCTACCATTTACCATTGTATAATGTTTACATTGTAATATGCATTTTATAGATTTTAGGTTAATCGCAGTAGACTGAATAATAGTTAGGTAGGTTAGTTTAGCGCACTTTGTTCGTCGTATAGATTTTTATAGTTTAGTTTGGTATATTTTTTGGTTCCTAATATTTTAGATTGGACTGTGTTTGTTATAGATTTTAGGTTTTAGGCAGTAGTTATATAACAGTTAGTTTAGTGCTTTTTTCTAGGTGCTGTGCGAACGCGCAATATTAGAACCAAAAAATGAAACGGTCACTAAAATAAATGAAAATATTTTGAATGATGAAGTTATGGGAGAAAATACTGAATATTTATCTGTAGACACAGTGATAGAAACAGAACGATACGATAGAAGTACGTCATGTCCTGTGGAGTTCTTAAATTCTTTAGATCTATCTGGGGTGCCTTCTAATAAAATAAAACTAAAAGTAGGTGTTCCGGTGATGCTCATGCGCAATCTCGATGCCCCTAGACTGTGTAATGGTACCAGGCTGCGTGTCACTCAGCTTGGGCGGAACATTATTACAGCCACTATTTTAACTGGCGCAGCCAAGGGTGAAAGTGTACTCATACCTCGGATTTCGATTGTTCCAAAAGACCTCCCATTTCAATTTAAAAAACTTAAAATTCCTATATGGGTTTCATCTGCAATGACCATTAATAGAGCACAAGGCCAAACTCTAAGGGTTGCTGGAGTACACTTAGAAAAGCATTGTTTTTCAGTGTCCATAATCTGCATGTTTTAGCTCCACAAGGGAAAACATTTAATATAGTGCACCATTCAGTTTTGGTTTAACAACTGAGCATATTCAGCGATACATCGCTCTTCTTAGAATTTTCATCGCTCTTCTTAGAATTTTCTGTGGAAATGAGAAGTTTTATACTTTATACCGCAATATAACTGAATTCCACGCGGGCGAAGGTATGGGCGGAAAGTAAATTTGCCACTGCCGCATATTTAACTAGAACTATTATGAATCAATCGTTCCGGATTCGTATCTCAGGTGATTCAAGCATTTTGTAAAATTTTTTTTGTTTTGTTAGCTTGGAATAGCAATCTATATATTATAATAGCAAGCACTATCCCTTCACTTCCGCAATTATTTTGTATGGAGATCCACCACTAACCATCCCCATCTTCCCGAGCAATCGCTGCAAGCTCTCCCGCTATCACCAGCGGTCAGTGGCGGCAGCACCGGATTGCCAAACTACTATTCGAATTTGTATTTGTACTCACTAAGATATTCTCATTTTGAACATAGAAACTTGGTACAAAATGGTTTGGTTCATGATTCTTATGAAAAATTAAAAAGGGTTTTTTTGGAACTCAACCCCTAAGAGATTGATAGAGCAAATGAAAGTTAATATAGAGATTTTTGACATTTTTGTATCAGAAACATAAAACTTGGTGCGATTGAATTTATGAAATTCATCTATCAATTATTCATGAGTATGTATTAACGTCCATAAATTCCATAAAAGGGTAGCCACTGCTTCAGAGAAAGTAATTCTTCATCCAGTTTTGGAAATAGACTAGGGAAAAGGTAGTTAAATAAAGGTAATTAGTGATGGGTCACCAACTGCATCGCCCAACAATCACTTGAAAAGCCTCAATGTCCTTTATATCCTTTACAACGCCCGCGGGAATTTAAATATAAAAAACAGAAGTTGAGATAGTGTTTCGGTATTTTGAATGCAAAAACCGGATACAAAAAATGAAGTCCACGCGGACGAAGTCGCGGGCAAAAAGCTAGTTACGTAATAAATAATGAATTGTTTTTTTTTATTTAACTTTGTCATCAGCACAGAATGGAATAAAATCTTAATTATAAATATTGGTTTCATTTGAATTAATTTCTACTTTTTACATTGTACAACTACCTCTTTTGTGTATTAATGAAAGTTGTGGCTTATTCCGTTTATCCACCCTAAGTGCTTGTTCACGTTGACTCGCGGGCGCGGTGGCGGGCGCGGTCACGAAATATCAAGCATATGACGTATTATCGAAGTGTTCACGTACGAAACGCACGTGCGGTCCAAGTAGCGGGCAAACTAGCGCATGTCGCGCGGCGCGCTCGCGGTACGATCAAACTTGAAGATGTTTGTGTGTGTTCACGTCGAACTAGCGGCGGAGCGCGCGATTCACTCGCGACGTCAGGTAAGTTCAACCAGTTTGAACTTGTCGCTCGAAGTGATAGTACGTTTTTCTCTCAAATTATTGTATAAAGTATGAAATTCACCATACCGTTCTCTGTCTTTATTAATTTCGTGCACACCGATTCTAATTTTTCTGCCGCGCGTGCGATATTGGCAGTAACTAACAATTTTGTCAAAATTGAGTTATTTACATATTCGGAATCAGCAAAAAAAGCTCTACAATCAGGTTTTACTCCCGTAATTAAAATCTAATTAGAAGTAATGTTTTTTATTAAGAATAAAGGCAGTAAGTGCATAAAATGAGCAGGGTTGCAGCACATATCAGCAGTAACAGTACTTACTGCTAGTTTTTAAGTTTGACACTGGAGTCGCTTAATACCATTGCTTGTCATATTGGCAGTAAGTACCATATTTTTATCATATTTTGATCTCAAAATGTGATTGTATGTTTATTTTTTATCTTATTATGTATGGAAGCGTCTTACAATTTTGCCTTGGATTTGATAAAGGCTGTTTATTATCCGGTTCACATACAGTATTTTAAGTAATGTTTATCTCAAATGTGATTTTAACTCTAGGTATAATATATAACTGTTATAATTTGCACATGTTGCATAAACTTAGTCCTTCCTATAACTAGCAAGTATATAATACAAAGTGTTTAAAGATAGAAGATATAACAATTTATCTAAGACCAGGCTTAAGAATGTTGATCTCAAAATGTTATTCTAATTTTAAGTAATACAGTGAAATGTTACAGTAACTATGTTTCATTGTACTTACCCATTTAATTATGTTATTCATAAGTATTTTAACTTCTCTATATCAAAAGCTCTAATATTCCTTTATGATATAACTTGCTATAGAAAAACTATTAAGACTGATTCTGATTAACAAGTAAAATAATTGGTAAATCGTTACTAAATATAATTTTTATAAGTACCAAAAATGATTATTATGTTGAAATGGCACATGAGAATTTTGTAATTTATGTTACTTTTTTAAATATCTTTAATAAATGAATATTTTTATAATATCAGGCATTTTTATTAATATGAATCATTACTTCATAAATATATGGGATACGAAGCACATCGAAAGTAAGTGCGTACTTACTGCTGATATGTTATGGGTACGATAGGGTCTCTGGTGGGAATTTTACTTAGCACAAACGGATTTTTGTATTTAATATTAATTAAATATGTAATACATAGTACATTACTAAGTAAACAATGTTAAAGTGATTTTAATTACCTACATTAATCAGAAACAAGAAATGAAATAGCTTCAAAAACATACTCATGAAAGCAAAAATTCGTAAAAAATCTTTGTGCGCCATTTACTCGGAACCATACCAGTTGCACTTACTGCCAATATCGCCGCGCGGCAGTTTTGGCATCTCCCACTTTAGGTATGAATTTTCGGTTAAAAATAAAAGATCGTCGTCCATGTTTTCAAGCCCTGACAATACGTCACACCCGCGCAAACGCCTGGCGGCTAATGTGAACACGAATCGCAACGACCACCGCGCCCGCACCCGCCACCGCGCCCGCGCGTTCCAACATGAACAAGCACTTAAAAATCCTCTCTAAGGCGGATATTCGGAAACGCGTGTCCGTCTATCCACCCTGAACGGGGTGGATATCCGGAATGCATATAATATGGTTCTTCCGATTTTCTACCCTGCCTACGTACAGTCATTTACAGAAAAAAGACCCTAATTTTGTAAGATATTTTTATTCAAACTGTAAGTAAGAAAGTAGGTATGTTTATCTTAAGTATTTTAATGTTCACGATGTTCCTTGGACCCATTTTGTGTTGTGTATGTTTCTGTAAATTACTGTACTTGGGGTAAAAAATCGGAAGAACCATATTATATACATTCCGGATATCCACCCCGTTCAGGGTGGATAGACGGACACGCGTTTCCGAATATCCGCCTTAGGGAGGATTTTTTAGGGTGGATAAACGGAATAAGCCAAAGTTTTTTTATTTATTTATTTATTTACATAGAAATAATCTTTACAGACATGGCCTAATACGATTATTTCTCACATATTTTATTTCCTAATTACATAATACATTCCTAGTTTTTTGAATTTCTACTTTCCTTATTATCTACAAGTATAACTATCAACATCATAACATAAATAGCGTAGTGCTGTTTTTGTGAAGTCAGTCAGTTGTGTAGTGTAGTAGTTTTTAGTGGGCCATGGTAGCCATGAAAGAGTTTTTAGGAAAACAGCTGCAATTTTAATTTCGCTGCTTTTTTATTCCTAGTCAGCTTTGTCAAAATAGTAATAAGTTTTTAATTAGCTTTACAAGTGTATAGCAATGTCAATTACACAACATACAATATGCATGGCTCCTTGCAAGCCACTTGGCTTGGGCTTGGATTGAACCTCAGCTGCAATGACTAATTTTGTTCACTTGTATCATAATCTACTTTTATAAGTTGTAGTTAAACATTAAAGCGCAATACACAGACATGCCGTGCCGCCGACATTTCCGGCGGCCTGTGTTGAAAGAATTATATCTAAAATATTATGAAAACTAGACTGCCGACAAAAAGCTGCCGACATATGTTGGCGGCCCGGCGGGCTGAGTGTGTTTTGCGCTTAATATCATAAACATAAACGTTCACGCCGTTTATCCCCGAAGAGGTTGGCAGAGGTACCAATACTTCTGAACATCACGTGACTTTGTCACCTGGTGTTCAGAGTACCCACGTTTTGCATGGACAGTGTACTCACGTGATAGGGGGCAGGCCTATCGCCGTTTTGTACGAATACACTGTCACATGACTAAGTTCAACTCAGCCATGTGGGTTTCCCCACGATGTTTTCCCTCACCGTTAACAACCATGATAAATTAACCACACATATGACTTTAGAAAAGACAAATTGGTGTAGGCCCGACCCAGGATTGGAACTCACGCCGTTTTCGGGCGGGTGTTCTACCCACTGGACTATCATGTCGATTAATATCCACTCTTCATTTATGACATTTATACACTTTTTACACATACATACACGGCTATAAATCCCTTACGGGGTAGCCAGAGCTTTGGAATGACAAATTCCTCAGCCACTTTTGGAAGTTGATTGGGGAAATGATGGTAATAATAAATAAATGTTTTTGGTGACGGGTCTCCAACCACATCGCCCAAAATTCACTCAAGAAGCCCCATACCCTTAGTCGCCTCTTACGATCACCCACTGGTAGAAATGGGGTAGTGTTATTCTAAGCCGACACTACACGGCAATTTACACATTATTAATAATATTCATTATTTTTCAGGCAGTTCAAACCAGCGACCAATGAAATTGTAATAAATTTCTCAAACATTGATTGGACGCAAGTAAGTCCAAGGAAATAACAGTACTGTGATATCGCTCATAATAAGTTTAAGTATGAGTATTTGTCTTGTGACATTTTACCATAATATTAATGACAAAAGTACAAAAGTGTTGATCTACCATGTATGTAATGTAATCTAAAATATTTGAATTATGTTAATAAAATTTACATAAAAGGAAGCATAAATAAAAGAAGTTTATAAAATAAAAAATGTTTTTTATTATATACACGTGAAGAGATACAATTTCTCTATTAACTTGTAAAAAACGAATACAATCAACAAGTGTGTAAAAACGCATCATCGTTTGAAAACATCAGACACAAGCGGAACGGACAAAATGGCCGGCGTTGCGTGCAAACACAAATATTAACACAATATTATTGTCAATAACAATTTACACGTATAAAAACCAAATAGAATGCATTTTAACTAATAAAACCATTCGGTGCTGAAACTGCAGTCAAAATTTCAAGTCAACAAGGACTCTACACTAACAATATTTTACAATACAAACTTAAATATTAGAACTATTTACAAACCGTACCTCAGACGTACACACCTACAATATTGCAAGTTCAAAAAGTTAACTTTACAATTCGAAAAGACATCACCTTATTATTTGGTATATCTCTAAAAGATTTGAACACTTCAGGCCAGATATTTGCAACGGGCAACTAATTCGGGTCTTACTTCACTAGTGTATGAACAAATAACCAGATTTTCTTGGACTCTTATTACTGTCCTGCCAGATAATAAACTTGGTTGCTTTACGGCTGCTTGATGGGAATCAAAACTATGAATTTAATAAGTCTTTAGACGCCGCAAGGTCTTAACTGTATAGCTCCTTAGTTTGTAAAAGAAATATTGTTCCAAGCGCCCAAAAATTCAGCCACTTATGTATATTGCATGAAAACAGCGACATCATCACTGAACAACACTTATCTGTCTTAGTGGAATTAAGTTAGTCTAGTTATTTGATTACATATCACAGTTTACGACCTCGAATTACAACATATGACGATACAACCAAAACTATTTTACGATATATAAGGAGTTTTTTCTTATCCATAAATTTTTATTATTGCTTTTTTGGGTCCAATAAGGACGACAGTGATTGTTCATAAAGGCTTCAGTTTTATACTGATATTTATAATTCTAAGAGCGTTATCACTAATATTAATCATTAGCAAGTGTGATATATCAAAGGGGCTCAATCCGCAAGTAAAAACCAACATGCAGTAAAAATGATTTATGGTGATCTCTTGATTACAAGGTCAGTCAACAATTGAGACATAGCATCTAACCATTTATTGTAGTGGTGGCAGTTCACAGTGCTTCAGAAATAAAATGCTGAAAACCACTAAAATTACAGACCAGCTGTCTTCAGAGCCCAACCACTATCCTTTTAATTGCCTAACAAATTATTTTAACGTCACATTTTGTAAAGTTTTTTTGCCTCTTATTAAGTCCTTTTTTGATATCATTACGATAATTCTTTACTTCTCTCCATATAAATCAATGCAAAATTGGTAAGACACCGCTAGACGCTAAAACGCGAGTAAATCTAGCGCATATTTCACCAGTTAACTTGAACAAGCAAGGGCTGCGTAGTTACCACAAGATATTTAACTATTCAGTTTATTTAAGTGAAATTTTCAAGTTGTGTTTCCATCACCAGAAACGTATTCGTGTTATATTTGAAAGGCTGAATTCTCAGTTTTCTGATTGAGTATTTTATAAGCTTAATAATCATGGTCTTATTGATAATATTTTTATTCGCATGCAACGACAATCACCGTAATGCAAACAAATTTTACTTATTGAATAATAATTGGTTTAAAATTCGATCGCAATAACCACTTGAAAAAAAAACTCTTTGTTATTGAAAAATATGAGATATAAACTATTTCAGCATTTTTCAGCCAATCAAGGGAAGCTGTGTTATGATTATTACACATGTAGGAAATAACGGATCAAAAAGAAGTGGCAAAACATCTTGTGGTAACCCCAAATTCATTGATTGAAAACTAACATTATATAAAAAGTATTTATAACTAATTATATAACAAAACATTGCAGATCAAGTAAAACAAATTTTCATTACCAAACAAAATTGATACATATCAACTAGGCTCTAGATATGTCAAAACTGTTAAAATGTTAGTCATTATAATAAAAAGCATTCTGCTACATTTAGCCAGAACATATTTTTTCGTTACCAAACAAATATTATTCAGAATTACATAGCGACATAAAAACATACATACATATACTCACGGCCATAAATCCCTAGAAGGGGTAGCCAGAGCTAAGGAATTAGAAATTCCTCAGTCACATTTGGAAAATTGAGTGGGGAAAGGATGGTTAAGTAAAGGTTGTTGGTGATGGGTCTCCAGCCGCATCGCCCAAAAATCCCTTTAAAGCCCCAATACCGTTAGTCGCCTCTTACGTACACCCATCGGTAGAAACGGGGTAGTGCTATTCTAAGCCGACACTACACGGCATAAAAACAATATTTCTATAATATCTCAACAAACGGAGTGACGCTTCACAAAAACTTTTGTTTTTAATATAATCTTGCTGATGAACAAAACCTACAATTTCCGAGCCAAAACCACCACCTTTTTAAAATGCAAATAATTTGAGACATTAATTGTGAAAAACGACACTCCATTAGTTAACAATTGCACTTGGTCAATGAATATCGTGGTTATTACTGATAAATAATGGAAAGAAAAATTTCGACACCAACGGGGATCGAACCAACGACCTCCGGGTGTACGTCCCCGTCGCTCTGCCAACTGAGCTATAGTGTCAAGGGGCTTCCAGTGCGAAATTTTTCTTTCCTTTGTTTCTTTTACACTTTTTAAGTAGTGACAGCGTTCCCTACCTTCGTATTTGTAAAAGTAGTCGTGGGTTCGATTCCCGCTGGTATCGAAATTTTTCTTTCCTTTATTTATTATAGTAATAATCCCCACATGAGGTTTTCATGGACAAAACATTCTAACTGTCGTGGTTATTATTTTGGAAGATAAAATCAGTGTAAAATGTTAAGGCTTTGGTTGTTAGAAAACGGTTGCGTAGGGGAACTTGGCCCGACACGCTTTCGCGTATTCTTCTATTTCGTTCTCGCACGGACCGAACTCGCCTTGCCGCATACTTTCTAGTATTTCCACACAGCCCTGAAAAAATATACAATAAGTTTCAAAATTAAGATAATACGATGATGAGACCGGCACAAGATCGCTACGGTGGCGATCGACGGCGAAAAAGACAATATCCTAATTATTTTGTCTTTCTAACCAACGAAAGTAATTTTTTTATGTCTCTCAAAAAACTTATGACTCAACGTTCAAGTCATATATATTCATAGGTATGGCAGAGTTTACATCACATGATATTCTGCCATCTGGTATTCAGAGTACCCATGTTTTGCTCGGACAGTGCATTCACGTGGTAAGAGGGCAGGCCTGCATAGTCACTTTTTACGAAAATACTGTCACTACTAACATGACAGCCAAAAAAAGGAGACAAATTCATGTTAAGTTTCACTTTTGATATTCTTTACTTTCTTTGACTATCAAAGTGTTGTGCACTTGGAGTTATTCTTGGCGGTAGGTCAAACAATAAATAAAGAATATTATGTGGATATTATGAGTTTGAAATACAAAATCCGACAACAGCCCATCTGTGGAGACATCTCTTGGTTTTTGCACCTCGATAAGTCGCCTTTGCACAAGACTTAAAACTCAACAAATAGGTAATCGAGCCACCACCTAATATGGCTCCAGATTTCTTCTTACTTTTTCCTAAACTGAAATTACCATTTCATTACACCTGTTTTTGTTCGTTAGTTAATCATATTGTGACGTCGCTCGCTAGTAGACTACGTTACCTAAATACGTTCAGACGACGTCCGTGGCCGAGTGGATAGGCGACTAGCTTCTTGGTCCGTGGGTTACGGGTTCGATACACATAAATGATTGTTTTTTAGTCTTGGATGCTATTTATATGAATCAATTAATCTAAAACGCTCAGGCCGATATCCTCGAAAGGGTTGGCAGAGGTACTTATACTTCTAAACTTTTATTTTTATACATGACTAAGTACAACTCAGCCATGTGGGTTTCCTTACGATGTTTTCCCTCAACGTTTACAACCTTGCTAAAATATATCGTTTATTATATAAGTTATAATATAAGTTTGGGGCTAACTTGGTGTGTGTATAATATAATACGTCGATGTATTTATAATATTATTACCTGCACGCTGACATCGTCGTAGTTTAGGTTTCCTAGTAGCTGCAGTGGCGGTGGTCGGTTGAGCATAGCAGCACCCCGTCCCGCGCAGCCGGCCGCTAATTGTGACGTCACGCCTTTTTCTAGTTCTGCGTACATCTCCTCAGCGGATGCGCCACGCATTATCTGCAAGCATAATACACAAAATATTAACAGCCATAATTGACAAAATATTAGTACTTATATTTAAAAGACTCTATAAATAGACGAATTTTTTGTAACAATATTTCTACAAGTCTTTATAAATAAATGAAAGTCATATAAAATGAGTTGTCGCTCAGCTAGGGCACTATTATTTTACTTCAAATTACCGTCAATAATTGGACTCGCCGCAAAAACTAACGTTGACCGGTCGCATCATGTAAATTGTCAAACTGTAATATTCTAATACACTAAATCTTCCATCGTTACCACCATACGTTCTTAAATCATCTTAACTTTAAACCACAGTGGTCACTAGACAATTATGTATACAAACCGGCTTAGTCTCAATAAAGCGGGATTTACATCACGAAATTTACAATAATTTGACCAGTATCTTTACGTGTAAACGTTCAGTTTAACAATGCATGCATTTTTTTTGTGACACTGAAGTAGTTTTGTGCTAAGCGCAAATTTTTATTAGAACTAAAATCATCTAAAAGCGACGTGAAACTAATGTCGCGATATCGATTGCGCAGAGTGGACGTGTGGTTTGTATTGGATTTATTTTTTATTTGTTAGGCATGCACACAGTACAACATCATATTGTATTATAATTTTCAAAAGACATATATATTTTGTTCCGATGCAGGACCAGAACAGCATATTTTCATGTCCTAGTTAGTTGAACTAATTTACAATAATAAAAACATAAACAATTCAAAATAAAATCATATAAATTTAATTTAATGGAATTCGTATATAAAAATATTTAAAAAGAAAAGAACTAGTATATATATCTATGTATGTACTAACCGGCTCAGTTTCAATGAGTAACACGGCGGCGCAATGCGGGTGCGTGTCGTGTTTGGAATCCAGCCACAGTCGGAACTTCAACACTCGTTCTAGGAGACGCGGTGAAGATGGTTCTAAACGCCAGGCGCGTTTTATGCTCTGGAGCATTAGGAGGGGTTTTTCTGGAATATGAAATACGAAGTTTAGTGAGATGTGTTTTAATTGATTTTGTTGGTTTTGTTGCTAATAAGTTGAAACCATAGATAACCCCCTATAGATTCCGCTTACAGGGCACTCGATATCGGCAACACGTCCGACTAATTGAGTAGACGTATAAAAGTTCACCTACGCACTGTTTCAGTTGCGACCAGAACTAGAAACTGAGTGTTCGTGCACCAAAAATATTTATACATACTGTTTTATTTATTACTTTTGCTTTGAAATGCCTACATGTTTAATAAAGTGGTGTGAGAAATCAACCACAAAATACAACTACCAAAAAGACGGTATTACATTCCATTACTAAGCATAAAATCATAATTAAATTGCAATTCAAGAGATCAATTTAAACTGGTCAACACCATAGTTCCGTCACATTCACTCTTTACGTTGATTGTGATTACGTCTTTTTCTAGCATAACGTCAAGGATGTCCAGAGATACTTTTAAAACGGAATGGTTTCGGAACGGGAACTACGAAGCCAATCCGGTCCGGAGCTTCAATGATTGTTTTTTAGTCTTAGGTATTATTCATATGTGTACTATAACTACTATATAATATTAAATATATCGTTAAGTTAGTATCCCATACTACAAGTCTTACTTAGTTTGGGACTAACTTAATCTGTGTATAATATGTCCGTATACAGATTATTTCTTAAATAGAAGTACAAGTATATATTTATTTATTTGTTTTATTTAATCTTTTTGCAAAACCTAACATCAAAATTAAAAGGACGCAGACGAAGTCGCGGGTACCAGCAAATATCTAAATATTTCAAATCTTGTTCTGATAGAATTTCGTTTATATTTGAGTTTTTCTAAATTACCCGAGATGAAAGCCAAATAGATTGAAGCTACTCATCGTTTCAACGACACCGGTTTTGTTTACCGGCCCTTATATATGTATTTCCATTTCTTTCTTTCTTTTCAATAAAAATATGAATGTTAAAATCTATCATTCTTTCCTTACGAACTAATTTATCAATATCTTTTCTCAAATGTGTCCCATCACTATTAAAGAGTTCAAGTATAGAGCGACCTTGAAAGAGCCAATCACAGGCATTGTGCGTTGTTCCCCGCTACCCGTGCTTTCCTACAAGAGTTGCCAGTTTGGATTCATACAAATATATACTGTATGCGGAGTCTATTGGGGGTGGTCTGTGGTTGAAACAAGTCCGGTATGTATGTACAATATAGCGCTCAAAACTTTTAGCGCTGACGATATAGAACAATTGCGTCTTGAGGCTCCATTGAACGAAGAGCCACTTTTACAACGATTTTCTTCTGGCCTTAACAAACCTGGAAGGCGGGAAGGATCCACCGGGGGAACCCTAGTGTAAACCTGCCGGATATGGGAGCAATGCAAAGCGATTGGGGAACGGCATCCTTGAATTTGGACTGGTAGAAAAACACAGTTTAACTGGAACTATATCGGACGAATTATTACTAAGTATCTCCAGAAAAGGGGTCTAAGAAAGGTAAGGGGTGTGTATGGAGCCGATAAAAACAAGCTCTTCTCTAATTTAGCATGTACTTTTACAATACAGATTCTTTAGCACCGTTATACAAATTGTCGGTATCAGCAAATCGACGATCAGAAGCAAAAAGGTGAAGAAAAAAGCGGTACAACCAGAATAGTCTCTTCTGCTGTGACAAAAATAAGTTTCATTCGTGAACTTTGAGGGTCCCCGGGGTATACATAATTGGTTGATACAGTTCAACGCTTTCTCTAGCAGTGTATGGCGTGTTGGAGGACTATTCTGAGTTTTGATAGCCAGCGGATTATTGACAAGTGTGAAATATTTTCATAAGCGATTTTCAGCGCCCACTTTAGTTTTAACTAGCCTTGATTCCTCTACATATTCTTCAGAGACATCGAGGACAGGCTATAAATTTCAGAAAGGCGACTATACATGCCTCATATCTTTAAATACTGGTGTTGAAACGGAGGCCTTCTAAGCGGATTCGGAGAAGAAGAGGTTCGCCTCCGCTGATTTTTAACGAAGGCGGAGGTGGTAAAAAAGTTTTAAAGATACGTAGTACAACACCGCCTATCGTGCAGACAGGCGAGGCAAGGGTTTAAATACCGGGTCTTGCCTACACCACTTTGCCTTTTCTTAAGTCGTATGCGTCGTTAGTCTTATGCGTGGTTAATTTATCATAATTGTTAACGGGAAAATATCGTGAGGAAACACAAATGGCTAAATTGAACTTAGGTAGCACGGTATTCGTACAAAGTGGCGATAGGCCTGATCCATGTCACGTGATGTTCAGAAGTATAAGTACCTCTGCCACCTCTTCGGGGATATACGGCGTGTACGTTTGAGACTATTGATATAGAATATTGATATCTTTTACATGCTACTTATAGATAGATAATTTCTGACATACGCTAAGAAAATATTTTAGTAGTTTCATAAAGATGGAACTTTGGATTCATAGATGAGCGTTTAAAAGTCAAAATGTTTGGACATGAATTTCGGGAAGGGCATGTCGTGCACTCCGATGGTCCGGAAATCGGCAACAATCAGTTCTCAGAAACAAACGAGTATGTTGTGGCCGTCCACAAACCATCCCGTTTATTCACTTAGGCATGTAATTTTTGGTTGTTGGGCTAAAGCTTAAGCAAGCAGTCAAAAACCCTACATTAATAGATTGCTTTAAACGGACTTTTGCAAAAGAGGATGCCTTCGTATTCAATCCACAAAAACGATTATGCCAAAATCTACTGGTATCGATTGAATCTAGTTAATTAGACTTTGTTGTGCATGAAACAATCAAGGAAAGAAAAATTTCGTCTTCCGCAGGAATCGAACCTGCGCGCTCGGTTACTTGGCACCATGGCTCAGTTGGCCGATTGATTAGTAAAATAAAGTAGTAAATAAAATGATGTTTCACGCACAACAAAGTCATATAATGTTATAGTTAGGTATTCTCAACACTTGCATTATATCTGCCAAGATAGTCGAGTGGCTTTTCGACTTTGTAAAAGAATTGTAGGTAGAGGGCGCTGACACCAGTAAGGTGTTAAGAAACAAGGAAAGACACATTTCACAACAGTGGTTACCGGGCACCATAGCTCAGTTGGTAGAGCGATCGGGGCGTAGAGCGGAATGTCGCGGGTTTGAGTCCTGCTTGTGACGAAATTTTCTTTCTTTAATTGAATCTAATTCACATGGACTGGACTATTCTAGCGAATACATCTAACATCCTGGTATGTGATAATTCGCAGTCGAGGGTATTTTAGACGATGTTACTATTCTGCATCACAAAGGAAACGTGACAGCCAAAATCAACAAAACCGTGAACCACCCCTCTAATTTACATTCTTAACTTTTTCATAGAATATCTGAGAATCAATAGGAAATAGTCATGATGAAACTATTTATTTTTTAATACCTATTAAACGTTACCTAACCTAAAGCAACTTTTCTGCGGTGAATTTTTACTACATCAATATCTTTAGTGACAAAGTCGAAATACTACTACTAAATAGTCTAGTAAAATCATATTACCAGATCATAAATTTACAATTTTACTTAGGCATTTGACAGCATTCATTTGCTATTCCACTTGAATTGTATTTATAATATTATGAATGAAAGTTCTTACCTTTTCTATAGTAAATGTCAAAGGCCATTAAATGTGTGTCTAATCTATCGGAAGCGAGTGTCTTCAGCGGCGTCAGGAACTTGATTGCTTGTTCTAACGGGTCCTCAGCCTGAAATGACACGAAATCTTTATTAATTGTATGCTTCTGAATAATGCATGTTGATTATATTTTGCAATCAGCGGTAACGGATCTTGCCCATGAAAAATATAGTAAGGTTAGCAATGTTAAATCACTATGGTAGCAATGTTATCACCGTGAAAATGATAGATTTAAAATTCTATCAAGTCTTCTTGGATATTGTTGTTATAATTTAACATATGTATGCGGTTTGGGCACATAGAGAGGTTGATGATAGTAAATTGGTAAAAGAGATATACAGAGGCAATGTGAAAAGCAATGTAAGTAGAGGACGACCTCGGTGGACCAATTTGGATCAAATAGAAAATGTGCTCAAAAAGGCAGGCGTCCGAAGAATGAAGAATAAAAGAGAATGTTTGAGAAGATTGATGGATGTTAACAAAGTTCTGTAAGGTTCGTCAGTATCGTATAAAGTGGCGATCGATAGTCTCTTCGAATTCCAATGGGAACTAATGGCCTGTAAGCGTATATATCCCTAAAGTGTGGCTACAACGGGGTAGTGACATTTTAAGCTGACACTACAAGGCAATTTAATTCTCAATAAATAAATAACAAAGATCGCAAAGAGAAATTTACAGGATGTTACATAAAGACAGGAAGTTCAAAACAATTCCCACAACGTCATAATTATATTAATATAATTCGAAATTCTAATGCAGTGGACACGAGCACAGCAATTTTCTTTTCTCATCTGCACGTCACGAATCGTGATCAATCAATCACTTGGATCATTGTATCCAACATGCACTTACGTTGACACATACACACTTGCATCGTTTATCAACTGTGATGGGAAATTGAATGTTTTGCATTTACAACAGCGATAATAAGCTGCACTTAGTGGCGTGAAAATTTATGATTATCTAACTTAAAGCCATAGCGGTATCTGAAAGGCAAAGTTTGTATGTAGTTTTGTTCACACAAGTTTTGAAAGCTTGGTTGTGCTTTGATGACAGATGTTTTTGTGATACTATTCAAACGACCAAAAATTACAGAGGCTATTAATTCGATACGTTTTATTATAACTTCCAAAAGTGGCTGAGGAATTTATAATTCCTTAGCTCTGGCTACCCCTTCTTGGGAAATATAGCCGTGAGTGTATGTATGTATGTTTTATTATAAAATACGTTTTATTATAATATATGGTCCGATATTGATAATTTTGTTGAAAAGAGCAACTCAAAAGTTTATAATTGCGTTATAAGTTAAAAAAAATATTCGTTTTAAAAACTACCCTTACATTATTGTTACTCAAGAAATAAGAATGCTATTATAGCCACAAGGGGCGGCTATTATAACCACTAAAATATTCGTTTTTTATTAAAAAATAATAAAAAGAATAGACAAAAAAAAGTAATCTGATAGTTTAATGTGTTGAGCAAAAATATAGAAATTATTAATTTACACATAGAATAGAAATTCATACATATACTCACGGTTATAAATCCCTAGAAGTTGTAGCCAGAGCTAAGGAATTAGACATTCCTCAGCCACTTTTGGAAAGTTAAGTAAGGAAAAGATGGGAAAAATAATGGTTGTTGGTGATGGGTCTCCAACCGCATCGCCCAAAAATCCTTTAAAAACCCCAATACCGTTAGTCGCCTCTTAGGTTCGCCCACCAGAAGAAATGGGGTAGTGCTATTCTAAGCCGACACTACATAACACTTAAAAAATATTCGTATTTTATAAAAAATAAACAAAAGACCAAAAAAAGAATGTGATATAGACGTAGAGTAAAAAAAACAGAAAAACAGAAACCATAACTTTATACATAGAATACAAATAATTCAATTACCATAAGTATGCAAAGTTGTACATCTATAAATGTATCGTCCATAAACTAACTCAGCTTACCTATTACGAGCGTCCTTTTTGCTAGATATCGCGTGGTTTAACACAGCCTTCTCTTACGCACTTAGTATCGTATACTGTCATCTCATTCTAACCGATATCGTGTCGATAAAGTAGCGCTCGTACTAGGCCTATAAAATGAGATACAAAAGGTGTTTACCCTCGCCAGCTTATCGGGAATGAGCTCGTCAAGCTGGGGCGCTTCAGGGTCCCCTTGCTCCTGCTGCTGCCGCGCCTTGTGGTGCTGCTCGCGTTTTACCTGCAACGGTAAGCATAGCTTGTACTTCCTTTTGCACACCATGAACTATACCTCAATGTGGATCGTTGAAATAAACGTTTTATGTTACTTAAGCAAACACTATGATTTGGGTAAATAATTGTATTAATATGTATATGATAGCATATTAATGATATAATGTACTTTTTTTTATTCAGCGTCCTTCTCATCAGAACAGAGGTGGTACATTTTTTTTTTATAAATTGACGACAGCTGAATAGGTGACTAGCTTCTCGGTCCGGAGTTTGCGGGTTCCCCGCTGAGGGAAACATTTATGTGATAAGCATTGAGCATAAATGATTGTTTCTTAGTCTTGGGTGTTATTTATATGTGTATTATATAATATTAAATATATCGTTGAGTTAGTATCCCGTAATACAAGTACTTAGTTTGGGGCTAACTTGATCTGTGAATAATTAGTGTGTGTTATATAATTAGTTTGGTTTATGTAATATATTATATATAAGAAAATAGTGATTTTTACCTGCACCTGCGCTTGCAACGCACTTTCTTGTTCAGCCTTACGTTTCGCTTTCCGTTGTTTATTTCTAAGTTTTTTCAGTTCAGACGGCGCCAAGTTTTCTGTAACAAGTAAGTTTAATTAAATTTTATGTAGAAGAAACATAGTAATAATTACTAAGGATAGAGAAAACATCCAAACTTTGTAAATTATTGTTTTTCTGCATTTTAACAACAAAGATAAGTTCGAGAGCGAAGAAATCACTATACAACCAAACTTAGGGGTACACATTATATTACTGTGTAGCACAGGTATTGGCCATGTAATGGACTTAAAATACTACTTAACTGATTTCTATTTGGCATTTAGGAAGAAAATTATACATTTTTAAATAAAGGACGTCTTTTATTCCGTTAAAATTAATGGTTCCTGTTGCATAATAAGCTAATCCAAAAAGTAGGAGTTGTGGTGCTTTGTATGGACAATAGGCTGCAGAACGCAGACGAACGGTCACTCGGGTAATATTTAAAAATCCATAGTTATTAATGTCCATGTTTTTCAGAATCAAACCATTAAATTATTTGATCATATTATTTTTGTAAATTTGTGTTTGATGTGCAATAAAGAATTATTCTATTCTATTCTATTCTAAATATGAATTTTAAGTACATATTTTTGTTAAGCAGTGTAGTGTCGGCTTAAAATAACGCTACCCGGTTTCGTCTTGTGGGTGTTCTTGAGAGACGACCAAGGGTATAGGGGCGTCTTAAGTGATTTTTGAGCGATGCCGGTGGAGACTCATCACCAAGAATCTTTATTTTACAATCTTGTCCCCTTCCAAAACAGGCTATTATTTATTATTTAGCTAAACGAATATCAATGCCTTATCATAAAAACAATAACTTTTGATATTTTTCAAATCCTATTACTTTATATTGGTACGCATATAAGCGTACTTATAATTACTTCTCTTTAATAAGTTTTTTTTTAGTTTATTAAAGGCAAAGCAACCAACTACACTTTAAAAAATACTAAACCCATTTCAAATGTATATCAATAGAATCAGCTTATGTGACTGAGGAAGCCAAAAACTAAAATTTAATGACGAAAATTGACAAAAGCTATAAAATAAAATAAGATGAGAATAAAGACCTTTCAGAGTAATTTCTCTTCAAGTTTACGACTAGTCTTTTAGATGTTAGTCTAGTAACTAAATAAACGATAACATGATATATTAATTAGCTAGTGTTAGTCACTTGCGCTTTCAATTCATCAAACATTCTCTTTCGTCGACCTGAAGGTCAATAGTAGGGCTGTAAATTGGTCGCATTGTCTGCACCATCAATACTTGGATTTCTTAGAACAAAGTGTGAAATCGGGCAATTTATTAATTCAGATAATGATACATTTGTATATATTGGTAAATTGAAATGAAGTTCGAGATGCTTGCGAGGGTCGTACAAAGTGGCGATCGATAATCATTTGTGCCATCAGATTGTTTCTCTTCCTCCCTTCAAATCGTATTTTTTTATAGTGACTTCACTTAATTCTATGACTTTCTTTCAATGGTTTTTCTCACATTTGAAAACCTAACAGTAGACAAGTAGTCGTACCAACCCTGCAAGTTAAAAGGGTAACAGTCACAAGCCGGCCCAGAGTGTTGAATTCATTAATTCTTTCTTATGAATACTACTTGTCTTTTATGCTCATACTGAAACTTATGGTCAAATTTAGATGACTAAACTGGATCTTAAGTTCAATCAATTTAATAACAATGCTGTGAGTATGTGCAGCAACCCTGCAATCTAAAAGGGTAACAGTCGCCGGCCCAGTTCGCGTATCAAAGCGCGTGCGGCGGGCGCGGCCGAGTGATAGTGTACCGGGTGGCCGACCAGCGAGAACAAAGACACAGGCAACACATACCAATCATTAAGCGCCGCTTGAAAATGTTCGCTTTAAATTATTAAATGGTAGGAAACCACTTGATTTACAATTCAACTGAATAAAGGTGAAACAAAAGTTACCGACTCGCGTTTTGAAGAATATTTATGGGGACTTACCAAAATTCAACAGTATTACTACTCGTATCAAATTTTATCAAGTATAAGAATCGGTAAAAAAAAAACACAAATAAGTTACCCGATACTAAATAACCCTTAACTAAGCAACAAGTGCTAATCAACTCTGAAATAACACCTTAGCATAAAACCGCAGTGGATAACTAGTGACAAAATGGCACGTGGACCGCGGTCTTGGTGGCCAACCACATCTTCATTAGTCGAATGCTTTTGAAACATTACTCTAGCACGTTGATATTTTTTGTTTAGTTCATTGTTTAGTTAGACTAACACTAGAATCTTTTTAGTACTGCTATGTAGTGTCGGCTTAGAATATAAGGTACTTCACATGGGTGTTTGTGAAGCCAACTAAGCGTATTTGGGCTTTTAAGGTGACTTTTGGGCGATTTTTATGTTTCCAATCTTTTCCGCAAAGCTGTGTAGTGTCGGCGTAGCACTACCCCATTTCTTCCGGTAGGTGTAACGGTAATGGTGCTTTTAAAGGATTTTTGAGCGATGCTGTTGGAGACCCATCACCAACAACCTTTATTTCACCATGTTTTCCCCACCCAACTTTCCAAAAATGGCTGAGAAATTTCTAATTCCTAAGCTCTGGCTACCCCTGCTAGGGATTTATAGCCGTGAGTATATGTATGTAGGCTTTTCCGAATACAATTTTGTAAAGTGGTTGAGGAATTTCTTATTCTAAAGCTCTGGCTACCACTTTTAAGTATTTATAGCCGTGAGTATATATAAGTGTGTATGTTTAGTTAGTTGACAAGGTGAATAAGAGTAGTGGTTGATGATTTAATTTAAAGTGGTATTATGGTGTGTCGCAAGGTATTGCGCATGGTCCACGCCCACGTCGCTGTCTCAGCGGATATTTGGCCGCCACGAGAAACATTGCTACACGGATAAATATAATATACGAGGCTTGCCAGGACCGTTGAAATGACTTTATTTTATCTATTATTATATGCTCTTTTGAATGTATTTATAAATAAAATTGCGGCTTTAAATAATAAAAAAGTCGCCAGACTTTAAGGTCTAACTGATGTCACGACTGAACCCTGCAATGATTAAATATACTCAAGAAGTATGAATTATGTTAATAAGATGGTTGGAAACTAAAGAAGAGAATTAGTTTACGACTATAATGAGTTACCATACGGCATCCAAAAAATACATTTAACCTTAGACCAAAATCTGCTTCTACTTTAAAATGCTAGCAAAAAATTATATGTATTCTGGAAAAGTCATACGATATAGTTGTTATTCGTCATGTGCTAGATTCTACGGGAAATCAATAACCTAACAAAACCAATTAAAATTATATTTAGTATGGAGATTGTTGGAGTTGTGGAAGAAGGTTGAACAATACATATTCTCTTTTGAATCGCCTCTTTCAACGAATAGTCTAGAACTAATAATTAAGTCGCAAGCAATAACCAGCTAGAAATAAAATAGGATTTAATACATTCTTAACTATATTAACTATACAACAACCTAATAATCAAATCCTTAATTTATCATAATAATATAAAATATCGATAGATAAAACACATCTATCGCACGGAGTCTATACAAATCCTAAATACGAGCCTGCACAGCTTTAAAACACAGACGAGAACGACTACGTCACTAGTTTAAGCTAAGAGCACGTTTTGCATATCCGGCACTCCTATGTCACAATTGCGTCTGTCGCCACGAACCACCACAACACCAAACATTTACTCAGCTTTGCAACATATCAATATGTTTCCAACCATGTCTAAATAGGACATTCAATTTTCTATGTGAAATAGCTTTTACGATTGAATCTAGTTGGCGTATGTTAAACTGCTGAGCCAGTCACGTTCCGAGATAATTGTGAGTGAGCGACTTTTACACATCTCACGGTTTCAGATGATTTTATCAGCTATGTTTATGAAGAGTTGTGATATCAGCGAATTTATGGATTGCTATTTAAACGGTTTCAGTTAAAGTAGCTTGTCTTAACTGTCTGCAACGTAAGATTGAAGACTACAATATTCTATAATTCGTTGACAATATAGGAGTTAATCAATAAATATATTTCCATTTGCGTACTTCGTCTTATATTCTTTGCAGAAATTGTGTTTTCAATGAAATGGGTACTAATAAAATCATAAATCATCATAGTCCCTAGATTAGTTTTTAGTCATGTTTGAAATGCTGTCTTTTATTTTTGCTCTTACGTGTTTTAAGGGCCGAAAAACCGCCGTTTTAAATGATGTCTAAAAATATATGACTAGTCGTTTGTTTCTAGCAGTAAAATTGTTTAAGTCCAAAAGACACAGTTTAAAGGTCCATAATCCTAAAAACATAATTTTAAGCTGTATAATTGCGTCACACTTTTGGCCACAAAAAGTTTGTTTCTTTTTGTGGTTCTATATTTAATAGGTAGATGTTTGTCAAGGCACCCAACTGGCAAACGTTAATTGATAAAAGCAGTCACGAACGATTACCGCAGGTCATAGCCAGTGAGGCAATGCCTGCTGAATGAGTAAAGTATGCAAATAATGCGCCTGCGACTCGGCCATGTCGCCGCACAATGACTGCTCCAATTTTCGTGTTTCGTCAATCTTAATCACAATTCCGAGAGGGTTACTACACAGAAACGTCAGCATTTTTAACAAGACAATACAGCAAGCTAATATTTTGTATCTTCAAAACGGTTTGTGAGAAAGTAAAGATAACTTTATTAAAAGGAAATTTAAACGGCTTATTTAGAACTTATTAAGTCTTTTTTATCGATGAATATATCGTATATATATGTACAAACAGAAACTGAAATTCAACCAACATGCTTGGTTCCTAATGGGAGTTTACGTACTTATGATAAATCAATTCATCATCATCAATGAAAACAACCCTTATTATTCAACAAGACAACGTCGTTTCAGCCAATCAAATACAAAAGCAAAAAATATTGTCTAAGAATAAATAATCTAAGACATCCAAACAAGGGCGCACAAAATATCTGATCTATACAAAATGTAATGTAAATAGCGAATATAATTTTCATAAATATGTCCAAAGTGTAGCCCTAGGAGGCAGTCGCGGGTAATGTTGTACACATTAGTAGACACGTTATGAGGTCAGCTGTTTCGAGACAACCTTGGAATATAGGAGTAGGTAGGTACTGCATATCTAGGCGACTTACTATTTTAAGCAACTCAAACGTTCATGCCTTTTATCCTTAAATACTTCTAAAAACATGTGACATTGTCAACTGGTGTTAAGAGTATCAACGTTATGTTTGGACAGTGTACTCACGTGGTGGGGGCAGGCTTATCGCCGTTTTTTTACGAAAACACTGTCTTAAGTAGTACTTAGTCACATGGGTTTTCTCACGATGTTTTCCCTCATGTTATCTTCATAATTTACGTTAACAACCAAGATAAATTTACCAAACATATGACTTTTGAAAAGACACTTGGTGTAGGCTCGACTCGGGGATCGAAGCGGCGCGACGTCCTAACCACTGAGCTATCTTGTTTGGGTAAACCAGTTTCACATTTTTATAATCTAACGAGGAATCAAACTCCGCAAGTTCAAATTTTGTTCTGGTATTAAATTATTTTTATTGAAACATTTCTATTAAACGTATAAAGACTACGTATATATAAAAACTAGTTTGTTACCCTATTATTACTATTTAAATACGTCTGTTTTTTCTGTTCTTGTCTTTGCATAACAAATATATACAAAAGTACGAGGCGACTATTAGGTAGTAATTTGTCAAAAGTTTGAACAAATAATGCATAGCCGTAACTTCCTCTAACACTCGATCCACTGCAAATTGGAACTTTTTGAAGTTGAGTAAAGAAAATATGGTAAAATGAAGGCAGTTGGTATTAGGTCTCCAACTACATCGCCCAGAAATCACTTAATGAGCTCTACTACCCTAACACAGCTTAAAGTCCCATATATATTTTCCCTCTTTGTTCGCAAGTGTGAGTAAAGAGTAGATACAAAGAGGTCTGAACTATATTGCGACAGAGCTGGTGCGCCGGCGCAGGGCCAATGCTCCAGTTTCGGACGGACATGTCGCACCACCAACCACCATTCACCACTTTCTACTCCATTCAATTACACATTTTCGAATACATTTCTTATATGGTCAATACGGATTGCGATATATGGGAATAATGATCCGAATGCGGTGGTTGCGTAGGTGAACATTACACTGTTGTTTTAGCGTTTTCTCATTAAGCTACCTTTTGGGTGCATTACATAATCGTTCGAGTAAACAAACAACAAACATTGAAAATAGAACATATTCAACTAAAACGCATAAGTCACTCTCGTAAAAATGTAAAAGATGATATTGTAAGAAAGATAGAAAAAGGGGTGTTGAGATGGTTTGGGCACATAGAGAGGATGGATGACAGTAAATTGGTGAAAGAGATATATAGAGTCAAAAAGGCAGGTGTCCGCAGTATGAAGAAGAAAAGACCATGTATGAAAAGATTGATGGATGTAAACGAAGCCAGAGAGGTTTGCCAGAATCGTACAAAGTGGCGATCGATAGTCTCTCCCTACCCCAATGTATGTATGTATGTAAAAATGTATTCCTCTAAAAATTCAATTAATTAAAGAAAACTACTCCGAAAAGTTTTTTTTAAAGAGCCATGGGTTTTACATTCAATCAGTTTAACTTTTAAAGTCAAACCAGGACAAAGAACTTGCTGAAGTATTAACTTTAAGTGTGTAATAAGCATAAATATTCAATTTAAGTCAGGTAGATAATGAAACTGCAAGAACGGAAATAGGGAAAACCCTATCAAAAGGGAAGCTTATAGAATTAACGGGTATTATAGCGATAATCCCTTACAAAATAATAAGTTTTAAACAGCATTTAATGAGGCTATATTCGGAGATGATAAGGGAAAGCGCCAAGTGCATTCAGACTTTAATATTTGAACATACATACACATTATAGAACTATCAATTTGAACAGGGACTTTTTAAACGATTAGTGGGCGATGTAGAGAAATAACCGTTTTTACATTTATTAATTAATACAAAATAATATTTCTAATTTAAGGTTTATAATTTTACGTACATCGTCGCCAGTAAGTTTTTAATTTGATTTGTTTGTTTGAAACAATTAAGTTCAGGATTTAAAACCAGTTTCCTTTATTTCATTATTAATTGCATACTACGAACATTAAGACCTAATAGAAACATTTTTATGACTCGAGTAGGCGAGGTTAGTTGGTCAAACTACATTTTGGTAAATTGTTCTTATATGGACTTGCATAAAAGACAAGTTATATAACACATATTTAATCTAAAATATTAAGAGCTTTTATTGCCTCTGTACTAAGTTAACGTTAAAAAAGCATAAAAATTATATCATACATACATTTCAGATTCGAACGAAATAAAAGATTGGAACGCTTTTTGTGATGCGATAATAATTCGCAGATTTGTGTGGGAGCCCGAAGAACGGCCAGGTTTTAACTACTCGCTAAGGTAAAATTAATGGTGTTTACGTTGTTTATAGAATGCTGTTGTTTATTTTCCCTTTTTATAGTTAATAAATAATATGTTGCGCAGCCCCCTAGTGAAACGTCTAGTGTTTATAATGAAAAGCGTTGAGACCACCTGTTATTTAGAGTACAATGGTCCGCTAAGGAGAATTGTCCAACGACCACACATTAAATGGAAGGACTTTATACACAATATTGCGACAGTAAGAAGAAAATCGCAAACTGTCAGACTTGCTATTTACATACATACATATACTCACGGCTATAATTCCCTAGAAGGGGTAGCCAGAGCCAAGGAATTATAAATTCCTCAGCCACTTTTAGAAATTCAGTGGGGAAAAGATGGTAAAATAAAGGTACTCTACTTGCTTTTTATTTAATAAAATATACAAAGGACTTTATATTAACTTTCAAATATTTTCTTAGAGGACTTAATATTTTGTTTTGCCTTATTTGTTACGGGGTTTGCTCATTTGCCTTACCAGTGCTTTAATAAATTAATATTTCTTTTAAAATATGAATATCTAAGTGGACATTGACTAATAAATTAGCAAATAATTTTTAAATCGTTCAACCGATTAATTTCTTATATCAAAATATTAATAACAGCTACAAACATTAATAGCTCTATAGTGTCGGCTTGGGTAACACTAACCTCGTGGTAGGTTATCAGTTGAAATATTGATTTAAATAATATATCACCAATTCCACTTGCTTCGTAGTCGGAGATAGGTGAATTATAAAGAGATCATACTCCAGTGCAGTCGGTAAAAGTTAACGAGCTTTTGTATTAGCCATCGCTTTGATAATGCCAATGTTTTCTAAATCAGAGCAGTCATTTCAAACGGTTGTCTTTCAAAAGATTTCACCGCAACACAATACAATCATCTGCAAAATTGGTTTATTGAAATCATTGTATAAAACTATCTGTGCTTACTTTGCTTGGCATTCGCATAATGCATTTGTTGTTAAACTTCCCATTCAATGTTTTAGGTCCAAACCTTACCTTTTATTATGTAGTCTTTATATTTAATTATCCATGTACGTTGCGTTGATAGCTTTGATTCATACTGTAAAGTAATAAAATAAATCCTTAAATTTATCTCAATGTTGATCGGAAACCAATGATTATAAACATTGAGCCTCAATTGAAACGTTCGCTTAAGGCGTGCAATTTTATAGTTTTTGTACCCCGCAATCTTGACATGTGCGATTTAGTTAGGTGCAATCACATTTCAACTTAGATCTGCACATTAGTAAAAACTTGTATTTTATCAAGGTAACATTTCATACATACGATATCGGATCTGTAGATAAAAACTAACTACGCTCCTAAAATAAGTATATAATATTTATATTGTAGCAAATCAAGATTTAAGTTGGCTACAAAGTGCAAGTGATTAAAATACGAGTAAGCAAACATAAAATAACATAAACATAAACGTTTACGCCGAATATCCCCGAAGGGGTTGGCAGAGGTACTAATACTTCTGAACATCACGTGACTTTGTCACCTGGTGTTCAGAGTACCCACGTTTTGCATGGACAGTGTACTCACGTGATAGGGGGCAGGCCTATCGCCGTTTAGTACGAATACACTGTCACATGACTAAGTACAACTCAGCCATGTGGGTTTCCTAACGATGTTTTCCCTGTTATGTGATCGTGTGAGGAATGATGTGATTCATGAAAGGTGTGGTGTAAAAGATGATATTGTAAGAAAGATAGAAAAAGGAATGTTGAGATGGTTTGGGCACATAGAGAGGATGGATGACAGTAAATTGGTGAAAGAGATATATAGAGCCAATGTGGAAGGTAATGTTAGTAGAGGACGACCTCGGAGGACACATTTGGATCAAATAGAAAATGTGCTCAAAAAGGCAGGTGTCCGCAGTATGAAGAATAAAAGAGCATGTGGAGCATTCCACGAAAATACGGAAGTTTTTGATGAGATACCAACTTCATATTTCTATATGTTTGTATATATTTTACGGCGATAGGCCTGCCCCCTATCACGTGAGTACACTGTCTAAGCAAAACGTGGGTACCTTCTCTGGAAACTAGATGGCGCTTGCCATGTGAGTTCAGGAGTATTGGTACCTCTGCCAACCCCTTCGGGGATAAACGGCGTGAACGTTTATGTTATGTTATGTTATATTTTTTGAAACAGTACACTCTTAACTTTCATAATCAAAACAGATTTTTAAACGGTGATTGCTAGATAAATAACTACCCTCCTTTAAACGACGCAAGAAAAATACTCTCATAATTACGTATTAGAATGCCAACTTCACTAAGTTGTTGAAGTCAACTGTTAAATGATACGGACTATCTATTTCGTGTTTCTAATAAGTGAGAAGGTGTAGATTAATGCCAGATTCTAGATTTTGTCATAAATTGATATAATTTGTTGTAATTGGACTTCAAAATTAGGCAAGTTTGAGTGTCTGTACGTGACGCTTATTTGATATGTACTAAGTTTATAAGTTCAATGATGATTTCAAGCAAATCATATATTAATTAATAAAGCTAACTTGGTGCTTCCAATGATATTATACCAAAAGATTTATAGTTACATCTTTACTTACTCTTATAGTGCACAAAGATTGGATGTCTGTACGTGACGCGAATTTGTCAGGTCACTAAAATTGCACTTTCTTAGCAACTTTTGGGATATTATCTAATGATTTTACGTTTATTGCTATAAGAACATCTTTTTGCGACATTATGTCACGATAAACAAGTGCGAGTCCTATGAGAAAATTTCGGGAGAAGAGAAAGGCTTAGGATCCAAACTATACCGCTAGTGAGACAAAATGAATTCGAGATCTACGAAAAAATAAACAGATCTAAAAGCAGAAAAACGAGAAAACAGAAACAAAAAGAGACTTTCACGAGCTAAAATACAGGCTCAAAATTCTAACGTTGACCGAAGTTTCTCATTTCAGGAAATATAGCTTCTCCATACAAAATTTAACAGATATTGGCTAAGGCCGTCCACAAAGCACTCGCAGCATTGACAAAATCACCGCGAAAGAATTGTATTATATTATTTTACGTCCCATCGATGGAAATATCCGAAAAAAGTTAAAACTGCAACTACTACAATAATACTAAAGCGGTTACAGGAATTTCTAACATCCACTGCATAGAAATAGACGGAAATATAGCAAAATGCAAGCAACACTGCAAGTTTGAGGTGAAAATGTTAATTTCGTATTGACTGTTTCGTACAAAATTTCACACGTGACGCAAGGTGTCTGTACGAGACACAACAATAAAATTTATAAAAAGATCTAAACTTTTTTTTCTTATGTTTTTGTTATTTCACTGCCTAGCTTAGTTATCAACCTATATTTGTTTCAAAGAAAACATTGCACTTAGCTTTATAGATTCGCTGAAAAATTAACTTCTCGTCATCCATCAAGAACCTTGGTTGACTTTGGCTGTCAGTACGTGACGGCACTTAGATTTTCTTTTATGACATAACTAATGGATTTCACTGTATTTTTTTTTTGTACGGGTCATAGATTGATAGGTTCTTCAACAGATATAATACATTCCAACTACTTTAAACAAGTCAATAAATAAATATATCATTATTAAGGTCAAAAATTGAGTACGATTTGTCTGTACGTGACGGTGGAATGCTCCATGTATGAAAAGATTGATGGATGTAAACGAAGCCAGAGAGGTTTGCCAGGATCGTACAAGGTGGCGATCGATAGTCTCTGCCTACCCCAATGGGAACTAACGGCGTGAGAATATGTATGTATGTATGTATGTTTTCCCTCACCGTTAACAACCATGATAAATTAACCACACATATGTCTTTAGAAAAGACAAATTGGTGTAGGCCCGACCCAGGATTTGAACACTAGTCGTTTGCACGATAACCGAGTGTACTACCCACTGGGCTATCACGGTTGCTTAAGCAAGTAAGCAAGAATACTCTATTATTTATGTATTTTATATTCCGGTATAAAAATTTGCAAAAAATTTTGGTGAAATGCAGATTATCTGATTTGCAAATACCTGAACCAATTAAATTACGAACACGCTATTCAATGTGACTCAGTCAAATTGTATTAATATTTATTTTAAGTACTAGTGGATCGGCCCAGCTTCGCACGGATAGCGTAGTTTTAAAAATATCTGAGGTTTCTTCAATCACTGCTCAACTTTAGTGAAATTTAGCGCAACTTCTAGCTCTCCTGAATAGTGTAGCTTTGTGATTGTGAAAGCGATTTAATGAACGGTTCAGTATCTCCGAAAATAAACCCATGCAAACAAACAATCAGAGTTACAAACTTATCATACATATACTCCCGGTTATCTTTTGCGCGCGCAACCATTACTAAAAAATAATCCTTATAGCATGTTTTAGTATTCACGTGCGACGACCGGACGCGATGGCTTATTCCATGTATAAGTTTGGTGTTTCTATACCGATTTCTATATTTTTTTTATTGATTAGGTAATATTGTAAACTTTCTTAAAAGAGAGAATAATGAGAGAACTATAAATGTAAGAGTAAACAAATATAATCAGAATGCTCCGAACTGCTAAGCTATCACCACCTACCCACTGGGCAACCGTGATAGCCCAGTGGGTAGAACACTCGGTTATCGAGCAAACGACTAGTGTTCAAATCCTGGGTCGGGCCTACACCAATTTGTCTTTTCTAAAGTCATATGTGTGGTTAATTTATCATGGTTGTTTACGGTGAGGGAAAACATCGTGAGGAAACCCACATGGCTGAGTTGTACTTAGTCATGTGACAGTGTATTCGTACAAAACGGCGATAGGCCTGCCCCCTATCACGTGAGTACACTGTCCATGCAAAACGTGGGTACTCTGAACACCAGGTGACAAAGTTACGTGATGTTCAGAAGTATTAGTACCTCTGCCAACCCCTTCGGGGATATTCGGCGTGAACGTTTATGTTATGTTATATGTTATGCTAAGCTATCAGGAGTTACACATGTTATTGTGAGTCAACCATAAAAGATAGACATATGTTTTATGTATAATATTTCCGACATACATGATATCTGTATAACTATAACCATTAAGGCTGCACACGCGAAGGAGGCTTAAAACATGGAGTAACTTCCCCCGTTTTCCCAAAATTTACCAAAATTCCCTCTCACTACTCTGCTGAATGTTTGCTGTATGAAGAAGTATTCTACCAAGTTCCGTTAAAATCCTTCGAGGAGTTTTTGTTTCCACAAGGAACATACAAACCGACAGACAGACAGTCAAAAATTTTACTGATTGCATTTTTGGCATCAGTATCGATCACTAATCTAACCCTGATAGATATTTTGAAAATATATTTAATATACAGAATTGACCTCTTTGCTGATTTATTATAAGTATAGATTTACTGCTTGCTAATATACATGAAAAAAGAGCATGTATGAAAAGATTGATCATTGTAAATGAAGCTCAAAATGGTTGCCAAGATCGTAGGGGGGGTGTTGTAAAGGCAGATGCCTACCCCAGTCTACCCCAATTAAATACTTATACATAACATAAACGTTCACGCCAATATATCCCCGAAGGGGTTGACAGAGGTACTAATACTTCTGATCATCACGTGACTCTGTTACCTGGTGTTCAGAGTACCCACGTTTTGCATGGACAGTGCTCAGCCATGTGGGTTTCCTCACTATGTTTTCCCTCACCGTTAACAACCATGATAAATTAACAACACATATGTCTTAAGAAAATACTTATGTGTGTATAAATGAAATAGGATACAAATTATTCTTATAAAATGAATAGTGAAGGATTGTTAATCGAGCCGAGCTACAGATCGAACCTTTCTTAACACACTAAATACTATCAATACGCAATGTATTTTCTAAGTATACAAATTCTACTTTTGCCAAGAATCACGACGTAGTACCCAAAAAGCTCGTGGTCATCGCTCAAGACGCCACAAGTCAATTTGCGAGATGGAGTTATAAATAGGCACAAAGGACCGTCTGCCATGTTTCCCTATAAGGTATAAACGTGTCGAGCAACCATCAATCTGTTCCGGCCATGACATTGACCTGGCGACAGACGACCGTTGTGACAAATTCGCGGGTAGTATCATAATTTACGGGGGAGTGAGGCGAGGACGTTCACCTTATCTGGATTCCGGCGACTCGTATAAATGTCAATGGTTGTTTACTGGCTGTAAATAAAGAAGTACCAACTGTTTTATGTTTTTAGGATATTCAATAACATAAAGATCCGGGGAACATTAAAATACCCATTTTTACCTTCCTGCGTATACTAGTTGATATGAATTCCATAAAGGTCAGTAAGAGCTTTGGAATAAGAATTCCCTTAGATAAGATTTTAAAATAAAGCATGCTTGGTGATGGGTCTTCCGCCACGTCGTCAAAATAATTACTTAAAACGCTTCATAAACATAGACCATCTCGAAAGAAAAGGGTTCCAACTATTGTAAGCCGAAACTACTTTTTTTTATTCTTTTTAAAGACTTGTTGATAACACAGACTACTAGTAAGTACTTTATTTATGTGAAAAAAAAATCGTATGATGATCATCATCACTCATGATACCGATTTTAAATATTGAAACAAACGGACAAAACCTTAAAGCACCTATTTTAATTCCATTAACCGGAATCAATAAATCGGTTCCGCGCTGGAATCAGTTCTGTCGGCAACGCAGTTTTTATGGCACATGGCCAAATTAAGCCGTCGATATCGCACTTAAAATGATGATTAGATAATCATCATTCGAAGTTTAGTTTATTTTAGTTATTAATAATTCGAGTTCAAACTATTTTTTGGAAAATTTCGGTTTCGAAACATTGAAAATGGAAGCAGTAATTTTTTATAGAAAGACTTTTAACGTTGCCCAAGTGGATATAGAAGGTGAAGTGAAATTCTTAGTCGATATGATATTTGTAATAACTATCGATTTCATAAATTACATATACTTCAGAACATTCCTATGAGATATCGCAAAAATTGTGATTCTACATGAAAACCTCGATGGCTCTCTCGAAGTTCACCATTATATGTTTTTCAGACCGTGTAGAGCTAAAAGTATTATTGAAAACTTTTATGTGAAAACTACTAATTTGATTGGTAGATTTAGTCCCTATATACCTATTTGTTAATATATTTAATAGATACTTTAAAAAAACTAAGGTTTCCTCAGTCACTGCTCACTTTTTATGAAATTAAGCGTGATGCCCTATATCCTATATCACTCCTTAAAAGTGGTGGCTTTCTGATTGATAAAGACTTTTCATAATCAGACCATGATTTTCGAAGTTTAGCCCATACACACAAACAAACAAAGTTACAAACTTTACCTATTTATAGTATCAGTATAAATTGGTATAGATATATAGTTGCTCTAGTTTAATGGCGACGCAAACACGAAACTGCGCACGCGCCCGCCCCGCGCCGACGTGAGCGCAAGTAGAACGCCATTGGACAGCTGCAATGCGGAACACCGATAAAGCCGCGTCAAGTGCAGAAATGACACTATTCGGATCCGCTAGTATACCACAAACGAGTACGATTCGATAATGAACGTTTGGTTTAATTAATTAATAAATTGTACCCCATTTAATTTATAAAATGCTGATAATTGTTGCATCGTAACTTAGTTGAGTACGACACGTTATCTTTATATCTATAAATAAAAAAACTTAATGTATGAAAATTGATCCGAATAAAATCCATGTATAATAAAAAAAATAACCTCTTTGATGACCCATTTCATAACCATATAAAATTTCAGACTCAAGCCACTCACATATCCCTCCCTGCAAGAAAATGTTACAATTATTGTTTAACGAATAGGTGAATGAGGTTGAATAGTGTTATCTTGATGTAAAATATAACCCAGTTCTGTCGAGCTTTATTTACTATTTGCTACTTTAGTTTGCCTTTTATCTGTGCACCTTTCGTCTATAAGGCTTACTTTGTACGTAGAACCTGTTTATTCATTTGATATTTTTAACTTTGGGACAGTTTATTATTGCGCTCGTAAGTACGATAGATTTTTCGATAAGACATCTCAAAACGTGGGTACACGTCCATGCAAAACGTGGGTACTCTGAACACCAGGTGACAAAGTCACGTGATGTTCAGAAGTATTAGTTCCTCTGCCAACCCCTTCGGGGATATTCGGCGTGAACGTTTATGTATGTTATGTTATTATTTACATCTCAAAATATAACATACATTCATAACCACTATCACAACCGAGGCGGCCATGGCAATTAAAGCCCGAGCAGTGTCCGATATGCATATCAGAATCATCTCGGACAGTGCATCTGTGCTGCAGGCTCTGGACCGCTGTGAATTCACTTCAGGGCTAGTCCTGGAGTGCCACAGAGCTCTTGAAGAGGCAGCTCGGAACAACACTTTAACCCTACAATGGATAAGGGGCCACAGCGGCTCCTTAGGTAACGACGCTGCTGACGAACTGGCTAGGGGGGGCTCGGCAAGGGACCTACATGGTCCTGAACCGATCATACCCCTACCCTACGGTCAGCTTCGCGCATGGCTAAAGAAGAACGCACTCACTCCCTCTCCAAGATACACTGGCAGGAAGAGCCCGGTTGCAGACAGTCGAAGGAAATCATGCCATCCCTTGACAGGAAGCAGACCGGGCGCGCCCTGCGACTAAGCAGGAAAGATCTGCGGACAGTGACTGGAGTACTTACAGGATATACTCGTACCACACTAAATAAACACTTATACACTATAGGCATTACCGACAGCCCCATGTGCCGAGCGTGCATGGAAGCTGACGAAACGGTTGCTCACGTGCTCCAGGAATGCACTGGGGTAGCCGATATCCGCTATAACACAATAGGAACCATAAAGTCGCTCCCAGAGGCGGTAGCTGACCTGGATAAGCTACTCGCCTTCTGGACGGAATTAGGTTGGGAGAATTAAATGACCATTTGGTCCACGCACAATGGCCTGCCATGCCGGGCTCAGTGCGGAAACCCGTGGCGTTAATATAAATATATAAAAATAATAACCACTATCACAAATTCAAAACAACATTTCGTCGTCCTTATAATTATATTTTAAAGGGTTCTGTGTTACAATAAAACCAACTAAACTAATTTAGAGTCACCCAACTAACAATAATAAGTGCTGTATAAAAATTATTAAGTCATTGAAAATAGCAACATTAAATTGCATTAAGAATATATTCCTTTCTGAAGTATGTTAAGAAATATGTACCAAATCAACGTCTAACGCAGAATTAACAATATTTTATAAGTGCTGTGTAGTGCCAGCTTCTTAATATCATTATCCCATTCTACCACGGGTTTCGTAAGAGGCGACTAAGAGTGCGAGCCTTTTTAAGTGGTTTTTAGGCGATGCGGTTGGAAAACCCATCTCCAACGATACTTTATTCCTACCATCTTGTCTCCTATGAACTTCCGAATGTGGCTGAGGAGTTTCTAGGTCTAAAGCTCTGGCTCTGGCTCTTTTTGTAATTTATGGCCGTGAGTTCATAATGTATATGTATGTTTAGAAGGATATTATACAGTTGGTACAAACTATTTTTGCCCATAAGAATGACGATAAAAAACATATAAAGGCATAATGGGCTTGCATTTAATATGTTTTGTCCCTAACAGTAATACTGTGATTATAGTCAAAACCACAAATTGAGCTAAAAATACGCTACCCACTGCATTCCTAAATATTCAATCAATAGCTTAAAAACTAGTTATCATTTAAAATTGAAAACTTAATGCCATTGAAGTTAGCAATGTAATTTACCTAGTCTAACTATAATTATTTTATTTACACAAAAAACAAAGAATTAAACATATGTACACACTTTACTATATACAGAGGTATAAAAAATAAATAAATAAGTAAAATGCGAAGTACCTAACCTAAAATAGACCTAGAATAGAAAAAATGTGTTAGTACAGGATTCGAACACATGCCTCGTTCGTTTGATACCTAGCACTTATTCGAGCTGTCATTAGGGTTTAAACGAATCTTGTATGTCTAACGCCCGATTTCTGGATTGAGTATTCAAGCTGAGAACGACTTAAGTATCGTTTTGTCTCATTCGGTTGTTAAGATTTCAATGTGACAAAACGATACTTCAGTTGCTCTCAGCTGGAGTAGTCAATTCAAAAATCGGGCGTAAATGTACAAATATGGTAAAAGTACACTACAAGCGGTATAAATTCACATGACTGTGGTGGGGCGAGAGTGCTAATTATTCATGAGACCGCTAAATTACTGTGTGTGGGAACCGAATTACGTTTGAACACGTGAGGAGAATAGCTACACTACGGTGGCCAGCACCCGTACATTGTGCTTGCGAGCGGTTTAATGAACTATGGAAATGCAGAGAAGAGTGTTGGGAAAAACACATTTTATATTTCCGAAATAAAAAGTTGCACATTTAAGTCAAGAAATTGCCATTGCCGGGTTGCCAGAACGTTACAAATAGAAATTCCTTACAAACTTTTGGATATTAAGTCTTGGCGCGAATTAAAAAATAATGCGTTTGAGCTAATCTAAACAGACAGTACACACTTCATGTAAAACGTACTTTACTGCATTTTATTGAAGTTATTGTTTATCATGGTTGTTAACGGTTAAGGAAATCATCGTGAGGAAACCCACATGGCTGAGTTGTACTTAGTCATGTGACAGTGTATTCGTACAAAAACGGCGATAGGCCTGCCCCCTATCACGTGAGTACACTGTCTAAGCAAAACGTGGGTACCTTATCTGGAAACTAGATGGCACTTGCCATGTGAGTTCAGAAGTATTGGTACCTCTGCCAACCCCTTCGGGGATAAACGGCGTGAACGTTTATGTTATGTTATTTATTGTTTGTATCAAACCCACACAGCGTTCATATAAAAAATAAAAGATATAGCTAATACGCCGAAAAGAAGAAGATTATGTACGTCGAAAGGCACTGAACATGGGTCCCAACTACTACAAACGACATTAAAAATCTGTCGATCATCACTCAGGTATGCAGGGTAAACTCGAGGTTTCTACTAGGATTATTCATTTCTATAGAAATAACCAAGGGAATGCACAAAGACTAGCATAGGTTTAGTAAAAGGGTTGCTTAGTGGGGCTCCATTGGTAAAATTAAAAACCAAATATACTGAGGTATATACGGAATCGAATTTCAATGTTTTGCCAGTTTGGTCTACTTCTGATATAATAACAGTTAAGGGCGGCATACCGGCAGAAAGGTGGCGCCAACAATTATGGAAACCAGGAGGACAGGTTCCTCAAACCTGATCACATAACTGTATGTTAGATCACCGGCCGTGACATGACAAACTTACGTCAATTGATCACAACAATGTCATTTGTAAGCTAAACACACTTCGGTTACTCATATACAAAAAGTGCTAATATAGTTTTTATCGTGCTAAGATGAAACTAGTATACCTTTGTGACTAATATTCATTAAGTATTTTTGAAGCAGTTTTTTTTCAATGCATCTGTAAATTAGTATAAAATTTGTATAAACTGACGCGTAATTGCACAGCCTCAAAAATTAAGCTCTAATACCATTTTGTAGAGACCAAATGTAAAATAATTATGTAGACATTAGAATGCTCATAAAAAACACCCCAATCGATTTAAAACTATTTCGCCAAGATAGTTATAGTATTTGATTTCTTTTGGTAACATATTCTATAAACAAACTTATAGAATAACTAAATAGAATACTAGGGATGGAGTATCCTCGTAGTCGTCCTACAAGGCAAATCGAAAACAATTATCAAAATTTTGTAAGACAATCGTTTCCTTCCCCTCATGACTTCAGAAAGGGTTAATTAAAGGTTGAATCCGCAATTCTATTCTAGGAAGGTGCGATTGCAAAACTTAGGTTAAAAGGCTCTTACACACTCTCACCTCTATCTTTATCGCCGCTTCATTCAACTAAATGAAGCGTAGATAAACCCAACATCAAAGTACCATCAGCTAGTGCGCAAACAATAACCGAGAAAAACCCACACAGCGCTTGTCCGTCGTGATGACTCGGAGGACGTTTCTAGACTACATAATGGTATGTTATATTCGAGTTATGGCCAAATAAGTCCTGTTATGGCCATATGAGGACCGTTTCCTGTCACATGACGTGCCCGTCTCCGTGTTTTGTGTATTCGTGATGAGGTGTCATTCTTATTTCAAGCAATTAACATTCATCTCTGTTGAGTTGTGTGTTATTTCAAATCTTTACAGATTTCACATCATGATGATGATGAACGATGATTATTGAATACACTCATTTTTTTTCTATTGGTCTACCTGTTTATTCCGGCTAATCTCCAAAGGCCCTAGACTTACTCTAACAGGATTCCGGAACTTTCAATGATTAATAGTTTTTAGTATTAGGGAGCAACTTAGGCTACTCCTGAATCATACATTTTGTGACATATATACATATTTACGGCTATCAATCCCAAGAGGGGGTAGCCAGAGCTCGGGAAATAGAAATTTCACAGTTACTTTATGAACTTCTATCCATATTAAATATAATCTAAATGTTTCCTCCAAGTCGTCCTCCATTGTAAGTACACCAGTTATGATATATTAGTTAGCTTGACCTACTGGAGTTTTATCAAGAAGACCTTCGCATTAAAAAGTTTTGCTAATTAAAGAAACGGGGGCAGAAAACGATTAAAAGCCGATAAATGAGCTATTGACCTTTACGAGATAAAGCAACGGAAGTTATCGGCAGAATCATTCACTTGGCATCGATATGTGATAAGATGATGAATTGATGTGCTCGATAAACGATAGTTCCGTTGATGGTTACTGTGAAAGGTCATTCCAAAGATCAAGTGGTAGTTGCAAAATTAGATCTTTTTAATGGTCATGCATTTTTGCACCACTACATCACTACTGTGCATATTTTACACTTCTTAATATCCATTCTATAATTTTATGATATAAGGTCAAAGAATGGGAAGAAGTGTGACATGTATTTTCTAAAAAGGTGTTTAAAGATAGTTTAATATACGATAGCATTCAATACGCGCAGTTAAGTTATACACAAACAATTAAATCCATTTTTTATAGACATACATATACTCACGGCTATAAATCCCTAGAAGGGGTAGCCAGAGCTAAAAAATTAGAAATTGCTCAGCCACTTTTGGAAAATTGAGTGGGGAAAGGATGATAAAGTAAAGGTTGTTGGTGATGGGTCTCCAGCCGCATCGCCCAAAAATCCCTTAAAAGCCCCAATACCGTTAGTCGCCTTTACGTACACCCATCATTTTGATAGAGTTACAATAATACAACTCTATAATTATGTGAAACCAGTAATAGCAATCAAAACCGAACAAATCTCATCAAACAAACATTAGTACAATCCTCATCTACAGTAGTGGCCAATTGAGTCATCAAACGAAATGACAGGTGAATCACAATGATATAAGTAAACACACTATTAACAGTACAAACGGAACTGGAATAATCACGCGGTCGTGCGCAGACCGAAGATGGAACGAGGTAAATCACATCGACATCACGGACATGGATGGGGAATTTCTAACTGTGTTTGTTTAATTATAATTGATGTACAAACATATATTCCCCGCTATTATTTACAGTATATAAATTAACAAGTTAATTTTAAGTGCTCTCATGATGGCAGTAAGTCATGGGCAATCTGAATTGAGCGAGCATAAAAATAATACTGAAATGAAAAATACAACATCCAAAAAACTTCTGTTGGTAATGTGAGATGGGGTGATAATAATGACACTCGATGTTTGGTAGTTATAAAATTAGTTACCTCTGCGTAAACGTTGCGTTTCGAATTTGAAAAACATATATCTTATACATACATACTCACGGCTATAAATCCCTAGAAGGGGTAGCCAGAGCTAAGGAATTAGAAATTCCTCAGCCACTTTTGGAAAATTGAGTGGGGAAAAGATGGTTAAAGTAAAGGTTGGTGGTGGTGGGTCTCCAACCGCATCGCCCTAAAGTCCCTTAAAGGCTCCAATATCGTTAGTCGCGTCTTGCGTACACCCATCGGTAGAAACGGGGTAGTGCTATTCTAAGCCGACACTACACGGCGAATCTTATACTTAGATGAATTATGGTTGTTTACTATGTTATGAGCAATTACTAAACACGGATATATGGAAACTATAAGGAAGGTCTTGTTTAGAAATTTAAATGTCGTTTGCTACTAAAGTTATTGTATTCATTATATATTTGAGATTGATTTTATAATAAGTATCATAAGATATTTTGTTCCTTGAAAAGTAAGGGATCGCAATTCTTAATCTTTACACCTTCTCAAAGACATAACTTTACCAGTCAGACTGACCGAAGACAAATTAATTATAATGAATAAAACAATACTCTTAATCGCAATCTTAATGTTGGAATTTCAAACAGTTATGCAAATGTGATGCATATAAATGTGCTGATTAGAAAAACACATTATTCGTAATTGTTGCTACCATTCACACAATCTGTATTGTATGACGTTGTCACTAATACATCAAAAGGATGTTTGCCTCCTCATCACATTGTTTTTATGCAAATAATCATGTATTTCTTTTGATTTACGAGTGACATTCAATGACATTATGTCGGCGGTAAAAAAATATATTACTTTTCCTATCATTGAAGTATAAATTGCTTCGTTTGTATGATTCGCTTGAGATACTTGGGTATACATACCAATAGTATATAAAAATAAAATAAAATAAAAAAATACGAAATATGCATGACTAGGATATAATGTAATTTACTTTGATTACATGCTATTGAGTTTTGGAAATACCGAGATGCGAAAATACGTAAGTTTTCAACAACAAATACTTACAATAAAGAAATGAATTTCTAAAACTTTGTTTCAAATCGTTAAAGAAAAGAAAGTGCAACAACTAAAACACTATGATAATATAGTTCGACTCAGATAATATAAAATAAAATATCAATACACGATGGACATCCCTTAAAATATTATAATCAATGAGTAATAATTCTATTAATTTGTAACTAATTATCCAAGTTTATCGTAAATAGTGAGTCAGTGTGGGGGCGCATTCGTCTGCATCGGATCTACACCTACGATGTTCTATGATGCAGTATTTTAGTTTGACTATTTTAATATCATTTCATTTTATCGGTATGTAGTATATGAAACTAATGAAATACTATATGATTAATAATGACGTTTATTTGTAAATATAATAATTATTAAATTTTAGTGGAAATAGTGAGTCACCGTGGGGCGTGTTCGTCTGCGCAGCGCAGGTGTCCGCGTTTCATCTACACCTACGACATTACGATGCAGCATTTGGTTTTATAATATTAAATTTTATTGTTATGTATCATTGTTGTGCAATATTTTAAAAATATTATACATAATTTCTAGTATTTCTTGAATGATTTTTTCATTTTGCGTCTGATCTGTATTATTTAAGAATATTTCTCTTTACAAATTATTGATTTAAACCTCCATTACCGACCGATATCTTCTCGTGAAAGTCGTAGGATTAGGAGTAGAGTAGGTATTATTTTTTTTAATGTAGACGGAAACCCATACCTAACAATCCTATATTTGCCAGTCTTTTACCTCCCTACTTTCAAAAGTAATTCAGGTATATTTGGTTGCAAAGCTTTGGTTTCTTCTGTAAGGGGCTTTAGTCATCCGCGTATGTTATGTGGGTAGACAATTTTGAAATTATCTAAAACGCCGTCAAACACGCGAGTGTCTTTGTTGTTTCCATTCCCAGTTGGTAATGGGGCTCGACGAATTTCCTCTCATTATTGTCACACAGATAATGCACATGATTACTCCACTTTCTCTGTAGATTCATGTTATGATGTGCAAAGTTTATTTGACTTACAACAAAAAACAAGTTCCTATTGCAAATAGGATATTTAACTTGTTATACAATGAGTTATAATGACAGAACTTTGAATACAAAACTGACCAAAAGAGCGTTTCAGGGTTTTGTAGCCGTAAGTACGAATTGGATTCGTTTTCTTATTGGTTATCTAATTGTAAGCGACATGATAGTCCAGTGGGTAGAACACCCGCCCGAAAAACAGAAGGGCGTGAGTTCCAATCCTGGGACGGGCCTACACCAATTTGTCTTTTCTAAAGTCATATGTGTGGTTAATTTATCATGGTTGCTAACGGTGAGGGAAAACATCGTGAGGAAACCCACATGGCTGAGTTGTACTTAGTCATGTGACAGTGTATTCGTACAAAACGGCGATAGGCCTGCCCCCTATCACGTGAGTGCACTGTCTAAGCAAAACGTGGGTACCTTCTCTGGAAACTAGATGGCGCTTGCCATGTGAGTTCAGGAGTATTGGTACCTCTGCCAACCCCTTCGGGGATAAACGGCGTGAACGTTTATGTATGTTATCTAATTTACATAGATATCTCTAATATAGGTTTGTTAACGTTTTGGAAGTTTATCAACTGATTACTTTTTAAATGTTTTTTACACATCTGCAAACAACAATTTAAGTAACGACGGTGACACTAAGACTAAGAGTCTTGACTTTTAATAATAAAAAAAAACAAGTAGTAAATTTCTCAAACGCGTCTCTAAAATACTCAAGTTTGTAAACTATTAAAAAGTACATTCTAATTAAACCCTGAATGTTTCAATCAGGAAAATTATCCCCACAATTTGATAAGGAACTATCTTACAAACCGTGTAGTCATACCAAATCACAATTTTCTAAGCCCAATTGCTGGACTACAAAATGGACCAACAGACAGATAGAAATGGTGAAACCATAAGGATATAGGAGACTACAAACCACTTTTTACTTTACAATCTATTTCAAACTCAAATTCCAAAAGCGGCTGAGTAATTTGGATTTATCAAGCTTTCTTATTTATCGATTCATAGACTGCAAGCTGCAATAAGTTCATGTTGAATTCTATTTATGACAAAAAATCATTTAATTCTTTATCCCAAATGGTGATGGATAATTTTGTAATTTTACTTTGACATATTACTTTAAAATGTAACCTTTATTTGTGCCTAACTTGGGGGTCTGTAAACATTGAATTGATGTCATTGAGTGATGTTATTGCCAATTTTAAGGCTAAGTACTCGTACTTGTTTTTCAATTCTTTTTGCCCTGATTAAATTATCTTTAGCTATAATAGCTAACACTATCAAGCAAATTAAAAAGTAAGCAGTATTATGCTAAATGGCCGTTTACCCGCATTGTTTATTGCTATTACGAAACACATTAAACACTGTTCTTAAGATTAGAATTGAGATAAAATAAACTAGTTTCTGACTCAAATTAAGATTAAGTAAAATATTTATTCTATGATATAATAATATACAGCATAACCGTCAGTTTATTTGGGAATTTAGTCTAGTGAATTGGTAGGTAAGTACAAAATTAATGAAGCAGTCTTTCCTGGTTTAAGTCACCTAAAAACTAATATAAAAAATATATTATATGGGTCGTCGAGACCTAGATGATGTAAACTATAATAATTGGACAGAAAAACACAACTTCTTCTAAAATAGTTGCAATGAATGAGAGTCTGTCCAAGATATCATTATCAAAAGACTCAGTCACAAAACGTGGCACGTGATATGAGCAATTAGCAGTTTCACGCCCCATTTGTCTAGTTGATAGGATAATTATACACTAACAAACATCCATTAATTTGATAACTAGAGTACTGTGGAATGGAACATATTTTTTATTGAACCATTAAGTGTAATAATTGTCTTTATAACTATAGTTTTAAATGGACGGCTACGCAACAAAGAACTCGAAATAGACAGCAGAGGTTAGGTTCAGAAACGCAATAGACTACGTCGCAAACATAAAAATTCCCGATAATAAAAAACGTAATACGTAAATTAAAGGGTTTTGGAAAAAAAACTACGTATTTATTTATTATTTTATCGAACTGTCTCTTCGTTGTTTTCAGCGATATATATCATAACAATTGCTAAAGTTATCACAGTTATAATTATTTTCTGTTTAATTTACAATAAGACCCTTGAGGCAGTTGAAGATTTAACTGGCTCATAAAAACGGGAAAAATTGTGAAAATTCTAGTGACTTCGCCTAATGTCACCCACAAAATTATACTGCTTCCAATAAATCATTAATTTATTCCACACAGTATCTAACCACACGCTATCTCAAGCAATAAAAATATCTTATCGAAAATATGCAACATAAGCACAATTTATCTTAACTACAAATCACAATAATTCGAACCTAGTATTTTTGTTACATTAATAACACCCAAACAAGCTAAGCCTACGCTAACGCTGGCCGTATTGCCAATTAATACAACTACGTAAAAATAACTACAACACCATCAATTAAACTGAACTAATTACTGACTGACTACATCACGTAGGTTTGCTACAAGTTCAACCTTGTTCAATATAAATGTATTTGCAGAGCGATAAAATCAATTAGGCATTGAGATAGTGGAGGGAAAGTTTCATACATAGATACATATACTGACGTCATTAGTTCCCATTGGGGTAGGCAGAGACTATCGATCGCCACTTTGTACGATCCTGTCAAACCTCACTATTTTTAGAAACTTTTTATTTTATAAAAGAGAAGTGTAGATAGATTATAGATTACAATGTAAAGGGGGTTACAAGCCAAAAGTGGCTTGTTATGTCATTCTGAATATCTGTTACCACGAACGGCAAATAATACCAGCCATTATAATAATATATTAAATAATTAGCAACCGTGATAGCCCAGTGGGTAGAACACTCGGTTATCGTGCAAACGACTAGTGTTCAAATCCTGGGTCGGGCCTACACCAATTTGTCTTTTCTAAAGACATATGTGTGGTTAATTAATTAATTAAAATTAATAATGGTGAGGAAACCCACATGGCTGAGTTGTACTTAGTCATGTGACAGTGTATTCGTACAAAACGGCGATAGGCCTGCCCCCTATTACGTGAGTACACTGTCCATGCAAAACGTGGGTACTCTGAACACCAGGTGACAAAGTCACGTGATGTTCAGAAGTATTAGTACCTCTGCCAACCCCTTCGGGGATATTCGGCGTGAACGTTTATGTTATGTTATGTATGTTATTAAATAATTTATTTCAGGCAACAAGGAAAATTACAAAATACCTCTGTTTTAAAATCCGCGTAAATCGATAAATATTTATTTTAAAATAAATTAAGATAACAAGGCAGATAAATTTAATTTAATACGAAACAGAAGCGAAATTAGTGTGATTTGTTTACGACCTACAACCAACTAATAGTACAGAACCTGATATTTTTAGTAATAAAAGCCCTTTGCTCGTCTCGCCAAGCAATCAAGTCTGTTAATAGACAGATAAACATCACGATAAAGATCATTATCATCAGATTGACACCTCATTTTAAAACAGTGTGTAGATTGTTCGTACGATTGTGTGCGATCAGAGGTTTCCGCTTTTTGATAAGAATTCTTGATGATTGGAAATTGGGTGGAACGGTTGCATTATTAGAATAAGCTTCCGGCTATATCATATTACAAAATGTATCTTATTAAAGTACTTATACCCATAGCTTTGATATATTAGAAAGTAGGAATTTTATACTCCTCCAAGATATGTATATTTTATATCACCATATTTAATAATAATCGTATATTGCGCAACGTAATGAACAATGAATTAATGATTCTATAGCCCTTACATTTCATTATAATTAAGAAGCTAATAGATGCCTTTTTTACAATAGGGAATATTCATGTTTTTCTTTTTTGTCTTAAATTAATAGTTTACTATTTTATAACGTAGAAAAAAATATTACTGGGCTTCAAAATCCTATAGATATTTTTAAAATTGAAATTTAAAACTTTTAAAAAATTTAAGCTGTTCAAACGCCGCCATTTTGCGCGCGCTTTGCGTGACGTCACATGACACGTCCAGTGGGTGTTCACCTTAGTGTTTTCGACGCTTTTGAATACAATTTCGTGTCAGATGACGTCACATTTCGTTCAACCGATGGTGGCACGTTTTGGAAGTTTGAATTTCGCTCCCTTATTTTGCACTTTTTGAATATTATTTTAGGGGTTTAAATAATAAGTAAATTAAAAAAAAAACCTTTTCATTATAATATTGCGATAATAAGTATTCGTGGAAAAAAGTTTTAGGGCATTTAAAATTTTATGCATATTCCCTATTGTTTTCAAAATGCCTCAGTATGATTAAAGTGAGTGAAATATTAGACTTATTCACTTTGAAGATACTTGTTTTTCACCATTTTTCAGTTGCAAGGATTTGCTATTGTGGAGGGCTGGAGAGAGGGTAGAGGTTTTGTCTAGTTCTTACGAACTCTGATTATCATATGACATCAATAATTCTTCTTGGAGAAATACCTTTACAAGTATATTATAATTTTACCAGAATATGAGTTATCGACATCGCATATATTGGAAAGTAAAGATCTTGAAAGACGCCAACTGATACGTACTAATATTTTTTCTTAAAGTGTTACATAATGCAATGTTATCTGGGAAACCATAAGAAACTCTTGTAGTTCACAACATCCGTGTTGACGTTTTATTAATAAATCGTTGGTATCTAAACGTGCACGGGCGATTTAATGTATCCTCCATAAAAACCCAGCTTAATTAGTATTCGCGATTCGGCAAAAAAGGTTTAATTAAATCTGTGATAAGATAAATTACTGCGATTTATAATAAAACTAATTTAAATTATTTTTTTATTGTTTTAAAATTTATATTTAACTCACAACTATGTTATTTTGGTACTCGACCAGTGTTCACTTCAAAATTTTTTGCAATTATAACCCATGAAAGGTTAGTCAGAGCCTATCGGACTTATATATTCACCAACGAATTGAGTATTGATGTAAGACGGATTTCGGTCGATGAAGATTAGATAATCAACCTGGCTTTAGAAGAAATGAGGTAAAGCTACTACGAACCCACAATAAACACAGTAAAAAAGATGGAATACTCAAAAAGAAGATACAACAAAATGCATGTGCAAGTCCTACAATGCAAACTAAAAGCCCTTTGACCCGTGATTCGTAATGATAGGTTGGATGTTGAACAACGAAAAATATATGATTGCTAATGCATAACTCAGAGAACACAGTGTACATATACCACTTCACTCACATACTTTCATAACGAGCCAAGACAAAATAGTATTACGTCTTTGCTTTGCATACTCTAGTATGTTAGCGTTTTACAACAATTTATCAAGTTAAAACATGGGCGGCGAAGTGTAACAAGGAATGTTATCCGCAGCGACGCAATAGATATAATATTCGCTATGGCAGTGCTCATATATAAAAGTTTCCAAAATGTTACAATGTGTGGCATACAATAAGTCCTCACACCACTGCATAAGAACGGCTTTAAATTAATTTAATTAATTAGGTGTACGTCGGATATAAATAACAAATTACTTGAATATATCATATGTCAATTCTTAATAAAGTAGAACGCAAAATCGAGTCAAACATATTTATTTAAAAAACAAACCTTACGATACCCTTCTTTGGCCAAAATCGAAGTAATTAATTTTTTAATTGGTAGTGTAAAAAAAGCAAAAGATTATTCAATAGTTTTGGTGCTGAAATTTCTCATTATAAAATTATTTAACTATTTTCAGTACATAATTTTCCATCTTAAACCTTTGAAATGGAAAATTTCTATAAAAATCTAAATTAGCATATTTACCTTTAGAATACATAGTAAGCGCATTATAAAACAATAAGAGTTGAAGAAGCGAGGGAATCTCGTAAACAATACAATTGCTAACGCCAAACTTGTCATTTAAATAAACGACTGGTAATCAGAGCTCTGTAAGTGCTGAGTGTAATGTAAACGCGACGCGACAAGCCGTTTTGTATGCGACAGGCTGCAGCAAATAAGTAAGATTAATAAAACAGTTAAAAATTATTGTTAAAGAAGAGCGAAATTCAAAGTTATATCATTATCTCTAAGCTTTAGGGTTACTTACAAAATATAATGATTTCAAATCTTGTTTCTCTTGAGTCTTGGTATTATGGCTTATAGTGATAGTTGGAAGACCCATCACCGATTGCCCTTAATTGTACAATCTTTTCCCCGCTCAAAATCCAAAAAATACTTTTACGTTACTCCTATTTGGGAATCCTAGCCCTGAGTACAGGTAGATGGGAGTCTTGTAATTATTAATAAATGAAATTATTACTGTATGATATTATACTCTTATTATAATATTGATATTAAAAACCATAACATCCAAACATTTTCACAAAGAATCATAATTAGCTGTCGCATATCCTAGTTCGCGAATCGCATCGCATTAAGTTGTCTCATGGCTATTAAATACAAGACAACAATATGTAAATCAGAGGTACGTCAATTAAAGCGTTTTTTGTTAAATGTCGTCAATGCAAATTAATGCAGGTTCAATTCTCGTAAAGGAAATAGAAGTCACATCCTTTACTTTTACTCGATTTTACAGGCTACGGAATTTATTGCATTTTGATTAATACGTAGATTGCAAATATTTTAGGGTATTTAATACCTACCTTTTTGTTTAAAATACTTCATCCAAGTTATGGTTCATATGTTTTATGATTTATATGATAAACTGTCTTTGCTTTACCATTAAGAAACTTTTGAAAGTAAACTTAAATATGAATAAATATTTGAAGTTATAATAAGTCCTTAAGGATTATCTACATGTTTACATAATACATTCTTACTTCCTAACAATTAAAATTTTATTTAAGGTCTTTTCATTCAAAGAAAAAGCCTTTTTTCGAACCTTCTCCTATCGCTCGTAGCAGCTTTGAAATAAATTAAAGTTTCTTGCAGAACAACAAAAAACTATTAACTTATTGCTAAGCGAACCCCAAACCGGCATGAAATACAAGTGTTATAACAACAATAACGCTTAATTGAGTTAATGCACCTAATTAGGCGTGTCGTCAACACAATGGAAGGTACTTGGGGTAGGTCGTGGCGATTTCATGATGTACATAATTATACTGCACTACTGTACTATTTACTTTTTCTCCGAACGCCGTTTCTATTTTTAAGATGCGGTTCATTTGATATGAAAACTATAGAGGTTAAGAAGATAATGCTGTTGTGAAGACGGTCAATAATTAACACTAGATGAGTGAATGATGATTGATAACTCAACTTACTCGCAGGCTCAGTTAAATTTTTTTATGCCTCGATGGACTCGATCTTTGAATTTTCAATTAAATTGCAGATAACGTGAAAATCAAAAGGAAAGGAGTAATGAACAGACGGAGTTGAAAAGCCACTTTGAAAAATCAACCAAGCCTTAGTTGCCTCTCGCGATAGCGACAAGAAACAGTGGGGATGAAAAGGTGGTGCTTTTGAAAAATAATTTGCTAATAATAAAACATACATACATACATACATATACTCACGGCTATAATTCCCTAGAAGGGGTAGCCAGAGCTAAGGAATTATAAATTCCTCAGCCACTTTTGGAAGTTGAGTGGGGAAAAGATCGTAGAATAAAGGTTTTTGGTGATGGGTCTCCAACTGCATCGCCCAAAAATCCAATTAAAATCCCCAATACCCTTAGTCGCCTCTTACGATACCCGTGGGTAGAAAGGGGTAGCGACATTCTAAGCCGGCACTACACGGCATAATTAATAATAAAACCTATCAATTTTAAGTGGCAATCACTACACAACGTATTTCAAGATTAAAGTAAAATACATATACATACATACATATACTCACGCCATTATTTCCCATTGGGGTAGGCAGAGACTATCGATCGCCACTTGGTACGATCCTGACAAACCTCCCTAGCTTCGTTTACACCCATCAATCTTTTCATACATTAAAGCAAAATAATAATCCACAATATATTATATATAGCCGTGTAGTGTCGGCTTAGAATAACACTACCCCATTTCTACCCGCGGGTGATCGTAAGAGGCGACTAAGGGTATAGGGGCTTTTTAAGTGATTTTTGGGCGATGTGGTTGGAGACCCGTCACCAAAAACATTTATTATTACCATCTTTTCCCCAATCAGTTTCCAAAAGTGGCTGAGGAATTTCTCATTCTAAAGCTCTGGCTACCCCGTTAAGAGTTTTATAGCCGTGAGTATATGTATGTATGTATATTATATTCCAATTAACCTTAATTATTATATCAAAGAAAGTATATGTTGATTAGAAAACATCTATGTTGCGACGTGAACTTAACAATAGTTGGGCAATAGCATTGTTTTATGTATTCATTAATTATAATTAATTATTGGACGGTGATACCGTATTTTTTCGCTTAATTGCTTTTTCTACACGATTGCATTTTTCTTAACAGCTAATGCAGATTACGAATAGTTTTATTATTACACAACTGTTAAAATTATATTAAGATTTAACCTTAAAAATGTCTCTACAATTCAAATTAGATATTATTACTAGTAGAGATTGGAATAAAATTATGTTTTTCTCTATAACAAAAAAATGATTTTATTCTGCGGTCCATATTTTCCTAATAAACTATAAGTTTTAAAGTGATAAGTCCGCTAACTGTAATTCTATTCTAGTCTAGAGAATTATAATTATATATTTTTTAATTTATAATGTGCAATAAATAGTTTTCTATTCTATTCTACAAACGGAAGAGCAAGTACAATGCTAGATAGAGTAATTACGACAACAGTAGGTCGCAAGTTATTTAGCATACAAAATGGCCGGCTGACATGTAACATAAGACCCGGATGTCGTGATTGCGCTGCGTTTAAACAATTAATGGTATATTTCTGATCACCAACCGACTATGACCTCATCTGGTGGACCATATCGTATTGGTGACTTCGATTGCGATCGATTTTATGACGGCATGATTGGTGTTCATATTTATGTGCGCTTATAAGAGAAGGTAGGTTTTATGAAAAGGGTCGATCAAAGAATAGTGATGGTTCTCATTAGTACTTTTAGCCATAAAGGCAAAACACTGAAATGATATTAAAGAAAAATAATAATAATAAGAAAAGCAGAAGGACTCGGTAATATATACTCCAACTCCGTGCCGTGTAGAACCGGCTTAGAATGACACCACCCCTTTCTACCCACGGGGGTCGTAAGAGGCGCCTCAGGGTATCGGGTTTTTAAGTGGTTTATGGGCGATGTGGTAGGAGACCCATCACCAAAGATACTTTATGTTACCATCTTCTTCTCTATCAAGTTCCAAATGTGGCTGAGGAGTTTCTAGTTCTGAAGCTCAGGCTACCCCTATTTAGGATTATAGGCCGTGAGTATATGCATGTATGTATACTCTAACTCCTATACAATAACTATCAAGCCGAGAGTACTCGTTTTTGTAAGTAAGTTTTTCATATCAACAACAAAAAAGTACTGTAATTTTACTTATATGGATCCTATGATTTCAGTGTGTTTTAGTTCAATACTGTACTTAACTATATAAAGAGCAAAGATTTGTTTGTGTTTTTACTTGTCTCTTATGTATTAATTCTAATTTTTAAAGTATTGTCATCAACAGAAACGTACCATCTTCCGAAATACTGCTACGCAAAATTTCACAAAAGGTGAGCAGTTATTTGAAATAAATCACAACACGTACGATGCTTGGTCGGTCCACTAATTATATAAAATATTTATACCTACAACAATCGAGGTAGACCCGTTCCAATTGCCATATCTCGAATTAGTATGCACGAGTGTTAGAGAAAAGTAAATAAGGGCAAAAGCCCAGTGGTACGTGATCCGCATTCGCCAGCCAATCACATTCCGCGGCGTAACATTTAATAACTGATGATTATTAGACGTAGCGCGAAGTCGGGGTGAAATAGGGCAGGGCACTGCGCGTTAATAAGTTACAGGTTTGTATTAAAAAGATCATTTGTAATTCATATCTGGTTTATTAAAATAGTTTACTAATGTATACTTTTTAGATATTTTATAAAAACAATAAAAAAGACTACTTATATTTGTATTGCTTTCGGTGTGATGTTATTATACACTCACACTGTACTACACGATTTAAAAAGAAAAGGTTTATTAATTGTGTTTGCTCATCTGCAATAAATAAGCTCCAAAATCACTAAACTCACTATAGAAGTTCTTTCATCAACAGAAACCTACAACCTTCTGCCCGGCTAGTACGAGCGATGTTTAAACTTGTTATCGCGTGGGATAAAGCAGCCATCTCTTACGCACTTACTTAGTATCGTATACTGCCATCTCGTTCTAACCGATATCGTGTCGATAAAATAGCGCTCGTGTTTGCCCTACAGAACTACTACGCACAAATATTACAATAGTTAGCGAGTCATATCAGAACCAACCGTAGTAGGGGTGAAACAGACAGGCAATGCAGGGCATCTTGCTACAGTAGTTGTAAGAAATAGATCATTTATTATTTAAGTCTGGTCTCATTGAAATAGCTGAAGGATTCGGACAAATCCGGAGATACTCGCTAAGTTGAGAGGAGAAACTAGTTTTAATTAAACAACATAAATAAAAATATAAAAAAACAGAAATTTCACATGGAACACCATTAAATAACGAAAATGTATAACATAGTTTTGGAAAGTAATTGGGGACAAGATGGTAAAATAAATATTGTTGGTGATGGGTCTCCAACCGCATCGCCCACAATTCCCTTAAAAAGCCCTTAGTCGCCGTCTACACACATACTAACACATACTAAATTAAGTTCTTCGAAATGTAACAGATGTAATCCAATCCACCCCAGAAGGGCAAGCACGAGCCGTGTTTAAACTAGTTATCGCGTGGGATAAAGCAGCCATCTCTTACGCACTTACTTAGTATCGTATACTGCCATCTTATTCTAACCGTTATCGTGTCGATAAAATAGCGCTCGTGCTTGCCCTACAGACAGTTATTATATTGTTGCTTTAATTTGTTAAAATGTTGACTGTCAAGACCAACCAAGTTCTCAAGTTCCTATGCGTAAGCTGTCCAAGAATGAATTTTACTAAGATAATGAAAGATGACTCACGATATTAGTAAGTGGGTTCGGCCATATTAAAAGTTATAATGATGATGTCCTATAATGACAATGCCAACCATTAACACGATGACTGGTGTAAAAAACAAGATCATCATTATTCAAAAATAAGCGGCAAAAAACGTGTTTGTAATATCTCGTAAAATTATACTTTCAGCTGGTAACAAGCTAGTAAGTGTATTGTATTAATTTAAGAATTGTGATTTCCTTATTACACTTCTTGTATAGTAATAAAAAGTCTATTTGATTTACGACCAGTAATTTTTCGTGGTACGACATATCTAAATGGTGAATTTCAATATTTATCAACTCTTCAGTCTTTGCGAGCAGATTAATAATATTTCAAATTTCTTGTGAGATATTTTCTTGTTGGTTCTAATAGGGCCTGGGCCCTGGTAAAGTATATATAAGGAATAGTTATTTTCACCGAATTATCTGAAAGTATGCACATGAGGTTTAATACAAGTCGTAGTCAATGAGGCGTGTGAAGTATTTTCTCTGATTATAACATACTTGACGGCTATAAATCCCTAGAAAGGGTAGCCTTAACTAAGGAATTAGAAATTCCTCAGCCACTTTTGGAAATCTGACTGGGGAAAAGATGGTGAGTGTTGGGTATTTGTTAAAAAGATATTCGTGTCATTACAGAGTCAGTGTAGTACAAACCGTTGTTTCAATTGCACCGTTGTTCCCTACCCTTCTGAATACGTAACAGTGGCGACGATCGAGCTCACATCAAAATGGCTACCTCTGTGTCTTTCGGTCTTTTATCAACATTTGACCACACTTGTCAGGATTGGGAGACTTATAAAAACCGCTTAAATCAGTGGTTAATAGCAAATGACGTCAACGGTGAGACAGACAAAGCTGGCATCAAACGGCGGGCGGTTCTTCTTAGCGCATTCTCAGAATCGTCATACAAACTAGCCAGTGATTTGGTTCTGCCATCGAAACTTGAAGAACTAAGTTATGAAGCGATAGTAGCAGTTTTGAACGCACATTTCTCACCAAAACGATGTGTATTTGCAGAGCGATCACGTTTTTACGCAGCAACACAAAGGTTAGGTGAAGGTCACGCTCAATGGGCAGTGAGATTGAGAGGATTAGCGGCACATTGTGGCTTCAAGAATCTAGAAGAATCCTTGCTAGACCGGTTCGTAATGGGAATGGCAGCCGGGCATGAGCGCGATAAATTATTTGTGCAAGAAATCACTGAATTATCATTAGCTAAGGCGGTTGATATGGCGGAGAGCATTCGTTGCGCTCGAGAGGGCGCGATGGTGTCTGCGGGTCGTGGACAGTCATCGGCTGAGGCGGCGAATATGATTCTGAACGTCTCCACCAAAGATCAATTAAGTGCTAAGTGTTCGGTATGTGGCTACCGGAGCCATACGTCGGCTCAGTGTCGTTTTAGTTCATACAAATGTAAAAAGTGCAATAAAAAAGGACATTTACAAAAAATGTGTAAAGTTAAAAAAATCGACGAATGTACGGTAGGCGATTGTGACGGTGAGTCTTTTTATAATATTCGTTGTAACGGTAATAGTCCTATGATTGAAAATGTGTCGGTTAACGGTATTAATTTGTGTTTTGAAATCGACAGCGGATCAGCTGTAACAGTGATTTCAGAGAAACTTTACATTAATTATTTTTCAAACGTGCCATTGTCAACTAGCAATAAAAAACTGGTTAGTTATACGGGCTCCATTATCACGACGCTTGGGTGTGTGCGTTTAGGTTTCACGTATAGCGGATGTTCACACTCATTAGATGTATTTGTCGTCCGTGGCGTAGGCCCTCCCTTGTTAGGGCGAAATTTTATATCTACCTTTAAATTAGAATTTACTAAAGTTAATTATTGTGATAGCTTTGACATTGGTTCCGAGTTAACTAAAAAATTTCCCAAAGTTTTTTCTGAAAAGTTAGGTTGTTTTAATAAATACGAAGTATCTTTGGTTTTAAAACCAGACGCAATACCTAAGTTTTGTAAAGCGCGACCCGTACCCTTCGCTTTGAAAGAAAAAGTCAATAAAGAATTAGATCGTCTGTTAGAATTAGGAATAATCGAACCAGTGGATTACTCTGATTATGCATCGCCTATAGTTAGTGTTCTCAAGCCTAGCGGGGAAGTTCGTATTTGTGCTGATTATTCGGTTACAATAAATAATCAGTTAATAGTAGAAAAGTATCCTCTGCCGACGGTAAATGATTTGTTTACTAAATTGCACGGGGGGGAGCAGTTTTCGAAGCTGGACCTCAGGTTGGCCTACAATCAGTGTTTATTGTCAAACGATGATCAAACTCAGTTAATTACTTGCATAAATACTCATAGAGGGCTGTTTAAGTATAAAAGACTCATCTTTGGTCTTTCTAGTGCACCCGCCATATTCCAAAAAGTCATGCATACAATTGTTGGGAACATGGAGGGGGTACTGTGTTTTTTAGATGACATCCTAGTGACTGGGAAGAATAGGGAAGAGCATATGCATAGGTTAGAATTAGTACTTCACAAATTACAAGATGCCGGGCTAACATTAAAGAAAGATAAGTGCGAATTTTTTAAAAATGAAGTAACATATTTGGGTTACGTCATCGATAAGAATGGTATACGGAAATCGACAGAAAAAGTTAGAGCTATTTTAGAGGCACCTATTCCGAGTAATATAAACCAACTGCAATCTTTTCTGGGTTTAATAAATTATTACAGGAATTTTGTTCCCAACGCATCCAGTTTATTGCATCCTCTTTATAAACTGTTAAATAAAGGGGTGAGTTGGGAGTGGGCCAGCGAACAACAGTCAGCTTTTGAATGTATTAAAAATATATTGTCATCCGAAAGTGTTCTAGCTCATTTCGATCATAACGCTAAAATAATTTTAACAGTTGACGCATCTCCGAATGGGTTGGGGGCAATTTTATCACAAGTAGGTGCCGATAATGTGGAACGTCCCGTGTGTTATGCATCTCGGTCACTTTTAGCAGCGGAAAAAAATTATTCGCAAATTCAAAAAGAAGCTACGGCCATTGTTTTCGGTGTTAAAAGGTTCCATCAGTATCTATACGGCAGATCGGTACCTTTCATACTAAGAACTGATCATAAACCTCTAATATCTATTTTTGGACCACACAAAGGGATCCCTGAAGTCACAGCTAACCGATTGCAGCGGTATGCAATCTTTCTAGCCGCATATAATTACAAGATTGAATATATACGTAGTTGTGATAACAGTGCGGATTATTTATCTCGGTCTTCACTACCTGCGCTTAACGAGGTCAAGGTTAGGGACAGTGAGCAAGCAGTGTATGAGGAGCGAGCCGCTTACGTAAATTTTATTACAGAGGGGGATATGCCAATTAACTTATCGGACATTAAAAAAGCCACTTCCTTAGATGTTTCCTTACAGAGAGTTATTGAATACGTTAATAACGGATGGCCAAGAAAAGTTCACGATAGTTCAATTAAGCCATTTTTCCTATGTCGCTATCAGTTAACATTGGAAAATGGAATTTTGATGCGAGGACATAAGGTGGTGATTCCATGTTCATTACGTGAGAAAGTTGTAAGTGAGTTGCATAAGTCTCATTTCGGGGTAGTGAAAATGAAGGCGGAGGCGCGGGGCCGCGTTTGGTTCCCGGGCGTGGACGCCGCGCTGGAGCGGGTGGCGGCCGAGTGTGCAGTCTGTGCGCAGCTCCGACCTTCGCCGCCGCGAGCTCCTTTAGTTCATTGGCCGCTAGCACGCTACCCTTTCCAACGGATTCATATTGATTTTTTAGGCCCATTTAATGGAAGAAATTATTTAGTAATTGTTGATGCGTTTTCAAAATGGGTAGAGTGTTTCAGTATGAACTCAACATCATCTGACTCAGCACTTAATAAATTAATTGAGGTCATTTCGCGCAACGGAATTCCACAGTCAATTGTTAGTGACAATGGCACGGCATTTTCTTCAGAAAGGTTCAGTAGTTTTTGTAAATTAAATGGTATTAATCATTTATTTTCACCTGTGTATCACCCCTCGAGTAATGGGCAGGCTGAAAGTTTTGTAAAAATTGTAAAAAAAGGATTAAAAACAATTATTTTAGATTCTAAAAACTCAAATAATTTGGATATTAAATTATGCAAATTTCTATTTGACTATAGAAACTCGACGCATAGTTTGACGGGCAAATCACCGTCAGAGCTACTTTTCGGTCGTAAATTAAGATGTCGGTTAGATCTGTTAAATCCGCTGTATGACCCACTCGTACCGTCGCAGTCGCATACCGTTACAAACACTCAAGTGATAACTGACAAACAATGTTCACAGAGTAGGTATTTTGGTGGTACTGTAAGACCCGACTTCACACCCGGCGAAAATGTAATTATTAAAAAATTTGTTAACAAAAATAAATTTCAATGGCTAAAAGGGACAATCATTAGAGCAAAAGGCACCATCATGTACGAAGTGTTTATACCGGAAACAAACTGTTCTGTTGTGAGACATAAAAACCAAATTTGGAAATCAGTGGAGCCGACAATATTTCCAAGTGAAGAGGCTTTTCCATCCTGGGATTTAGATGTAATACCAGACTTGAAAAGCACAACTCCGGGCGATCGCGTCGAGACGACGACGGAGTGTCAATCTGGAGAGGGAGAGGAGGTATCGCGGAGCAGCGAGGCTTCGGAACCGACGGAGTCACTGGTGCTGCTGGCACCGTCGGACCCAACGTCCACCGACACACTATCACGTCCACCCGATCCAATAACGAATACAGTCCGGAATGAGGATAATCTATCGGTTACAACAGAAAGATGTCTTCGAAATAAAAAAGTTGTAAATTATAAACCTTTTCTGTAATATTGTATTGTCTTGAAACTAGTAAGGGAGGGATTGTTGGGTATTTGTTAAAAAGATATTCGTGTCATTACAGAGTCAGTGTAGTACAAACCGTTGTTTCAATTGCACCGTTGTTCCCTACCCTTCTGAATACGTAACAGTGAGATTAAGGTTTTTGGTGATGGGTCTCGAACCGCATCGCCCAAAAATCCCTTAAAAGCCCTAATACCGTTAGTCGCCTCTTACGTACACCCACTGAAAGAAATGGGGTGCTATTCTAAGCCGATATTACACAACGAATCACATTCGTACATATCACGCCGTGCGTTCCCTTTGGGGTAGGCAGAGATTATCGATCACCAGGATCTGTTAAATCGTTGAATTGTTGAAAAGTACTCGGGTTTAGCTTAGAATCAAAAGAAATAAACAATTATAATTATTCATCATGAACCTATGTGACTGTACGCTTATTAAGTTTAAATTATAACATATTTTGCTTCTTCTTAGTGCTTATGTGTTGATCGGATAAATAAGCAAATGGGTTATGTTGTCAACAATTACTGCTAGAGATATTTAGTCAAACAAAGCTTAGACTTGGATCAAGACCTAACAGTTGATTTATAAGGCGACAAATACTATTGAAAGTCATGTGTTTTCTATTGACGAACTATAGATTTAGGTACGTTTACATTTTATACTTTGCCCAATAGTTTGGTGTTAATAAAAGCAACGTGAGCGAATAAGACAGTAACCGAGTTACCGGAGTTGGGTGCAATGAACTATTGTGCATATAACGAATTCCTTAGATAGGAGCGATTTGACCACAATTCTTGCCTGCGCTAGATCTACATAGATTACGAGCTTACTGGGTAATTAGCATAGTCAAGTATTTTAAATTTTGTAGTTTAACAATGTTGGTATTGCAGTAGAGTAAACGAGTGCCTGTTTTTAATATGTATGGTACCCAATCACAGTATCTTAAATTGAGACGAGCCTTTTTGGATCTATAAGCATGTATTTTTTATTACTGGCGAACCACCATAACAATTACTTGTTATGTATAGTTTTTTTAAGCACCTACCCTGAAATTTCGATACATCTCCTCTAGAAGTCTGAATAGACAGATATACTACCCAGTACATTATTTATTCATTATTTAATTTATTTAATAAGATACATAGATAACATGACACTCCATCCCCATATCTTTAAGTCTTTTATGAAATTGTCTTAATTAAGTCGTTTCATACATCATCGCACAGCTCTACTTCCATTCCCTTTCAATACTCCACTTTCCAGTCATCGACCACCAAGTTATGCAACTGTCCCGACAAAGCATCCCGGTCCGGACACACATACATATAACAAGAACAATCTAGACGCGTCGCAAACAATAACTACCAACTTAATACAAGCAAGCACCAATTCATTTCGATATAGTTGTTCTGAGAAAGCTGATTACAAAAACTTTGAAATGGACGCAATTCCAAGTAGGTAGTTTAGTTTAACTCCTCGGAAAGATTATTGAAAACATTTCTACCATTCTACTCTCAAATTGCATTAAGTTACATATTACAAGGGTTAACCTTCTGCTTTGCATAGATGACAGTAAAGTCTATCCCTTTATCTCATATCTTAGTCTTCTATGAAATTATACACTTAATTATGTCGTTCGTGTCGTGCTTCCATTCCCTTTCGATATTCCACTTTCCAGTCATCGACCACCAAGTTATGCAACTGACTGGACAAAGCATCCCGGTCCGGACATACATACATATCACAAGAACATTCTAGACGCGTCACAAACAATTACCGCCAACGAGCTCCGTAGAAAATTACTAACAAGAGGTGAATTGTGCAAGTTTTTACGGCAAAAAGCAAACTTGAAATGGAAAGTGGTGCCTACTACTTGCACTTGCTCTCTAAACGGTCGCACAACATGTGTCAACCAATTCTGCTCTTTGTACGATACATATGAATAACATAATATAGTCATTTTAGTTAAGGGCTAGACGTATTTTATTATAAAATGATGAGTACATGTAGATTTACAAAAGTACTGGCAATAACATACATTTCCCTTCTTAGACCCTATAATAAATGAAAACACAAAAGAAGCCATCCTTTTCAGACATCATTATTCTTTAGACCTGTCTTAGGATATAGTATCAAATACATGCCCTTAGCAATGCTAAGTTAGCATCATCACGTTCCGAATCCTGAATCGAAATGTGTATTTTCTAAAGTCATATATGTATACTAAAATTATCAAGAAAACATCGAGTGAAAATTCCCATTGCTGAGTTGTAGTCGTGTGAAAATGTATTCATACGCCAGATGACAAAACTGACACATGTTCAAAAGTAGTAGTACCTCTGCCACCCCTCCGGGATTTTCGTTGAGATTTATATTTAAGTAACTGAGTTGAATTGCACTTGACAACACAAGAGGTGACGGGCGAGGGCGAGCATACGCAGATAATGGGAAACCATAGCATTTATTTATCTAACATAGGACATTAGTGATGAGCTCCGAGAATAATGAACCAGAAGTAGAGTTTTTTCGTGAGAACCTCGCGTTAAAATGTATAATTTCACGTGTCATTGCCGCCTCGAATGATGCATTCACATGAGATGACAACTAATTGTGGCATTGTAGTCGGAGAAATTTTAAATATAAAGTTATTATGTTTTTATAGGACCCGCCCCCTGGCTTTGAATGGGTTGTAAACGTTTTTATAGATTATATCAAATACACCCGTAAAAACAACAACAATAAAAAAAGCCTGAGATACTTCCTAGAACATAAGCTACGTTCCGTAAAAAGGCTAGGCAAAATCGGTACAGCCTTTTCAGAGATATAAAGGTCGCTGCGCTGTTTCTATCGCAACTCTGGGTAACATTTATATGATAAATATCGAGGTTTTTTCTATTAATCTTGGACTGAACAACGATTTTATTATTATATTGTAACGATAAGGTGTGAAAGATGACATTGTATGATAGAAAAAACAAAGTGGTTTAGGCACAGAGCGGTAGCTTAAAAGAAATGTGACGAAAGGTGTTCAGAGCAAAAGTGGATGGTGCTGCTAGTAGATAACTGCCGTGTAAGACGTTTTAAGTTAAGAACTCCACTTCAAGGAAATAATAAAAAAGCATGTCTACAAAAAAATAGGGAACCAAGAAAGATTCTTCAGCATCATATCAAGTGGCGATCGTAGGTCTCTGTCTACTCTAATAGGAATAAAGGGGATGAGTATAAGTATCTAAGTATACAGGACTATCTCAGAACTTTCTGCATGTGTTGTACACCTATGTAATACGTGAATTTAAAATCAATCTTTTTAAAGAGCAACGGCTCAATGGATGGATTGAAAGTATTTTAGACAATCATATTGGTGTTAAGCCGCGATTAACAATCACATAATCCGTTATGTCACATCTTGATCAGTTTTTTAGCAGACCAAAATAAAGCAAATTCTTACATCTTGTTAGATCAATTAGGAAGTATTTCTAATAAGTTCAAACCTCATTATGTTTTTTTGGTACAACGGATATTACTTCTGTGAAATGATAGTTTTTAGTGATGAGCTATACAAATTCTAGAACTATTGTACTCATTACTGGTCCATACAACATTTGACCGCAAATATTGGATGGTTTTGACCATAAGTTAAACATGCGTTTTAAGAGCCAGTAGTTATTTAAATACTCCTTAAAAAATTATAAGTATGGTTTCAAAACGTTGTAACCGAATTATTACATTTATGCCGTTTTGTCCGGTTATGAGTGCGAGGGCTGTAACCTGTTAAATATTTACATAATCATTACCACCGCTTTTGTTGACAAAAAGATAACGACTTAAAATACGTAAGAAGTCGCATAAAATTACACAATTCGTAATTAAAATAACCGAAATTGCCCGAATAACGTTGAAAAGTGTAACGAAGCAAAAGAAAGTCTCCCACGGCATTGCGCAATGTTCGTCACACGGGCGCATGGAATCACTACTGCTGATACTCTGAACAAAATAACAACATTGATTGACTCATGATGTGAATACGATAAAATAAAACACAATATATATGATACACAATTATTGCCCCTTTTTTCTAAATTTCCATTCTTATTTATAACATGCATACATATACTCTAGCTAGACTATAAACTCCGATACGGGTTAACCATAGAGTTAAACATTCCTCAACCACTCTTGGAAGGTGGAGAATGATTGTAAAATTATAAAGGGATTATGATGGTTTTGGGTAATTCTACCGAAATTCTGAAGTTCATGTCCTTATTGATTTTTCTAAGTAGTTATGAATTAGTTAGCCTTAGTCGCAGCTTACTATACCCGCAGGAGGTTATGTATAAGTGCTACACAGCTAACGATTATAAATTTACTCGTTATTTTATAAAATGTGTTATCTAAAGAAAGCAAGTTTTATAGCGCAATTAACGCGATCTATCGATAGCTAAACAAAAAGTCACGAGAACAGTGTTGTTTTCACAGGAAATCGATGGTACAATAACATGAATTAGAGTTCAATATTTTTCCCGTCGATTTCAATATGTACCGCCGAACTATTCAACTGTTCAAACAATAGGCCACAAAGCATTGGCCAATCATTCCAACACAGCTGATACAAGGGAAAGATAAATTAATCGTTTAATTAAAATCGATACAACGAAACGTGTTGTTCCGCTAATCGATTCTATCACGTAGTCGGTTAGCAATCCGGAGCAATACGTCTTTATCTAAATAAGATGTGACCTATTTGCGGGTGAAAGAACCTTGAGACAAGATCTTGGTCTGAAATTCAGGATGTTTTACAATTTATTTAACGAGATTGACCGCGACTATTCTAATTACATTTGTGACAATAGACTTGTCTTCAACGTGGGTGAAAGGGTATATTAATTTAAAACACACATTGACTTACGTGTTGATCTCACTGTAATCTTAAACCGTTCAGAAATATATTACTACTATATTTATACTTAAAAGTTGTAATTACGACATAGCCCTTCGTAATGCAAAATAACATTCGAAAGTAAAGAGTTAAGTTCAGCGACAAAAAGGAGATAAAATCATATTGTATTATTATATAACTTGGACATAACAAGATGTGTGTTTGACGGTCGATGGTAAAATAACTTCACACCAAAAGTTAAACGGAATTACGGTAGAAAGCTATCACAGTACTGGTATCAAAATCGCAGTTCCTCTATTAGAAAAATTAAGAACATCTAGTATAGCATAGTGAACTTTATGCATTGGCGTCTTGGGAAGTAAGAAAGAATTATTTTTTATTTAAAAAAGAACCGCCTTCAAAAATCCAACTGAAAAGTATAAAATAATTTTTATTTATTTTATTATGTACAACTCTATTCAACTTCTTCTTATTGAAGTCGGTGCCAAACCAATTTTCATGACAAAGAAGAACGAATATTAGTGGCCCGCCCAAGTTGAGTGAGTTCTCCACCCCATCAGCATATATGTCATCCTTATAAACCTTCCTTTTTAATCAATTAATAAAAAAAAACGCATTAAAATTCATTTCGTGGTTTTACAGATTAAAGTATACATAAGGATGTCCGTATATCCCAGACAGGGAGAGAGAAAGCGACTTTGTTTTATACTATGTAGTGATTTAGATTCTCGATAGTTTTTTACAAAGTGTTAGAAGTATTGGTTGTGCCAACTCGGTGCATGCATGTCTCTGTCGAATTGTTAATTCCGTTAGTTTGAAATCTGATAATCTTACATAACCTAACCTAACGTTAGTTTACTATCTCGCTATCTATCTAAAATTATAATTTACTAGTATTTACAGTTTTACGGTGACATGTATATTATGATAATTTCTCTGCGGAGTGCGACGCATGCACACCAGGCTAAGCACCGCTCAGTCCCCCAATTCCATCCTTTATAAAGCGACGTCGTTGCGAGCGGAAGAAATTTCTTGATTTTTGAGCGCGATTGTGTTACCTACTGTTGTTGAGGCACTATCGATTGATTTATTATTCGTATGGTTTTCTCTATGTAGCAATATTCATTTTGGATTTGTCTGTTTGGCACCGACTTCAAAAATAAGAAGTTGAATAGAGTTGTACATAATAAAATAAATAAAAAATATTTTATACTTTTCAGTTGGATTTTTGAAGGCGGTTCTTTTTTAAATAAAAAATAATAATATTTAATTTTTCTGTTTAGTTTTTAATTTGAAGTTTTTGTTTTTCTTTTTTATTTTATACTTTTTAGTGATAAGTTCTTAAATCACTCTGAGTTTTTTTAGTGAATTAGTGGTAGTTTTTGAGAGATAAGTTTTACTGTCCGTTTATTTTATAGTTTTTTTAACAGGTAGTTATAATATTTGTTATTATGACTTTAGCTTACTTGTTACTATTTTGTTTACCCGCGGGCCTAGATAGAAAAGCAAAGGATGCTTTAAGGAAAAGTCGCGTAAGGGAGAACGAAACACCCATCGAAAAAAAACAAAGACTTCAGCAAGCACGAGCTTATTTAAACTAGTTATCGCGTGGGATAAAGCAGCCATCTTTTACGCACTTACTTAGTATCGTATACTGCCATCTCATTCTAACCGTTATCGTGTCGATAACTCGTGCTTGCCCTTCAGAATGAGAGAGATCGTCAGCGTGCTGCTCTTGCTGCCGAAACAGATGAGCAAAGAGAAGTTCACCTATCACAAATGCGAAGAAACACTCTTATATATATGTAGCGTTGAGTCGAGTAAAATCCCTTGATGAGATGGCTTTAAGTGATATAGATTCAAAGAAATTACTTAAATGGTTAAGACCATTCCGAAAGCGCGAAATTCCCCATGACGAAAGCGCCTTGATTGAAATGACCAGGATGAAAAACATGATGTTGCAATATATATTTTTTTCTTTAATATAATTAAAGAGTAATTTATTCATGTTTTTATATACTTTTTTGTTCAATAATTTAGTAACTCTGTTTATTACTAATAAAAAAACTTTATTAACATATATTGATAAATTTCTGTCTAGTATTGATAACTTTACATACATACTTATATTTCAAACTAAGAAATCTCCTTTTTTTCGAGTCGGTTAAAGAACTTTTAACCCATCTTCTAAATGTAACGAATACTTTTCTGAAAACCGCATCCAAATAGCTTAAGCCAAACGTGAGATAATCGCGGACCAACACACATACATACAGGTCAAACACAGAACCTCCTTTCTTTTTTTGGTCGGTCAAGGCACTTAAACCTTCTCCTAAATGTAACGAATACTTTTCTGAAAACCGCATCCAAATAGCTTAAGCCAAACGTGAGATAATCGCGGACCAACAGACATACATACAGGTCAAACACAGAACCTCCTTTCTTTTTTGGTCGGTTAAGGCACTAAAACCTTCTCCTAAATGTAACGAATACTGTCCTGAAAACCGCATCCAAATAGCTTAAGCCAAACTCGAGATAATCGCGGACAATTATACATACATACATACAAACATACATACATTCAAACAATCGAACTGAGAACCTCCTTTTTTGAAGTCGGTTAAAAATAAGTAAGTATTTAATCTTCATTATCAATGTCGAGTAAAAATCAGCGACATCGTTGTATGTGAATTAAGCCCCTATCTGTGAAATTTTCAGCTTTCTAACTTTTCGGTGCATAAGATGGAGTCTGGTGATAGACAGACGGCCTGACAAATATCGAAGCCTCAGTTATTGGGTCCCGTTTTAACTTTTTGGTACAGATCTCTAAAACATTATTCCATTTGAATAATTATTACACATTAATCACACCGAAATATTTACGTAAAAACACAAAGAAAATAATTCCTCTGATTCGGAAAACAAAATGTAACGTATGGCCAGTAAGATAATACGATACATAAAAAGCGTGGATTAATGCACCAACTACCTTGACCAATCCTAAACCCATCACCCATACAATTAGTACAACGCTCGTCACTTAAAACTCAACGCAAACATTCCCAACAAGACAGCAGAGCTGCGCGACTGTATCCGCGCTGTACTAGGAAACCACGAAAGACGCGCAACATTAGGACACAAGTAAAACTGGTCTGCACGCATCCGCCAGGCGGCCTTGCAAGGTCATGGCACTGCGCCATCTTTATAGAGTTGACTGTTGAATTACACGAGTAACCTTTTAATCGTCGCGATGAGCGGACACGATGCGTTTTCATTAAAATCATATTGGTTTTAATAGAAATGTTTTTCTTGTGCTGAATGGAAATTTATAAGAATAGAATTGGCTCTTGCATGCATACATTTCCATACTGCATTAGTTACCTTTGGGGTTGATAAAGAGACAAACATTTTGAAATTTATTTACTTTCATTAATCCTTACAACCGGCCGTTTTGTTTTTCACATTTCGGGCGTTTGCCTTCAGAGCACATTTCCTATTAATAATTATTCCTAATATTACTATCAGCATTGGTTACTTTTCCAGCAATTTACTTACATCAATTCTCTCTATGTTAATTGTTTCTTAGTCTTTGAAAGTATTTATATGTTTATTATATAGTATTAAATATATCGTTGAGTTTAGTATCCCATAATAACTGTTTAACTTAGTTTGGGACTAGCTTGATCTGTGTATAATATGTCCGTGTATTTATTATTTATATTATTTGCATATCTTTTTTACAAACTGACTAGCATTTCAAACTTTTCTAGGATATCACATCTCTGCTTCACTCCGCTCTGATGTTTCAATATCTTGACATTAAGCTTTTTACTGCTCTATTTACCGCACTGCTCTTTCACTCTCCCTTCGATGACTTTATCACATTTTCATTTACAATCATACTGCCAAATACACCAATTCACTTACATTTCACATTCATACCAACAATCTCAATCAGTGCTATTTTCCTTTTCCTCAAAAGCATAAAGGTATTTGGTTTGACCCATTTAGATTTAAACCAAGAATTTGGTTTTATATATTTTTTTGTTTTTAATCTTGTTGTACTAGCATAGCTATTGAAGAAAAGGTCTGAAGTAGCAATTTAAAAAGAGTCCATAAATAAAATAAAAAGTTAGGAAAAAAATAAATCACATCAGTCCACGTTGTCAACTATACAATACAAATAAGTTACTTCGCTTAATTCCGCTAAATAATTTCTGCAAAGTAAAGCGGGGTTCAATCCAATAACTATACAATAGTTGGCAAAAAACTTGGTAAAAAAATTGCTATATTAAAATAGTCCAATCAAAATGTACACTGACTAATTGTAAACTGCTATACAATTTAAGATATAATTTTGCGATACCTCGTCTTTATAAAATAGATTTTACTCCCTTCATAAGATATAGACTAAGTACAAAATATTCTCAAAATATACATAAATTAGAACCAGCCTTCATAGCTCCTCTAGATATTTTATACAATAAACATCTCTTTCAAAGCGTATTGTTGACTTCTATATTGCTATTACCAAGAACATTAATGCAGAAATAGAATATATCATTCGCTAAGTACGATTATTAGCCAATGTTTAGGCAATCTCAAACAATATAAAAGGTTAACATATTAACAATACACAATAGACGCGTGTACAAACTAAAATCATTGATTCTGGTGTGGCATTTTATTGGTACAGCTAATACATTCAATTATTGTAATTAAAAATGTTCCTTGCCCCTTTTATAATAAGTTTCCTGTTTCTTTTCGTTATGTTGGCAATGAAAGATGTTTCTTTCCACCATTACCACACGTTGACTGAATTCATGTCATGGGAGGGTTGTAATTATTTTAGTTTGAGTTCATTTAATTAGCAGCTAACAAACATTTCAACTCGAAGAGACTATTTGATAGCTTCGAAGTTATGGGAACAGGCAACAAGTAAAGTAAAACACTACTACTTGTTTTCTTTGCAATATTGTTCTTGTTACTTCTGATTTTTAATCTTTCAAAATTTCAACGTGCACCCTTGAATACTTATTAGCTTCAGACTAGGCAAACAGTAGGCGTCATTGCTTTTTTGTTAATTAAAGAGATTACTTATAAGCTTTTCTACAGTATGTGGGTTTAACAATATCTTAGACTTGCAGATAATGATAAATTAATACCATTGTCTATGAGCATGAACACTAATGACCCTGAATTGTCACTTTGGAAACTTATAAATATAGATAATGCTTTTACCGATTTTCGTGCAAACAATAATTTTGTTTATGATCGTCGTCCTCGCTAATCCAACAGAGTGTAGGTAGCGGCAGACACGCTGTTAATCATCTCCTACTCGAAGCTTCGCAATCCAACCGAGCCAGGCATAATTCACAGATTCGTGATTTTGTGTGTAGTTCATAGTTTAATGTTGAAGTGGCCGATTTACTGTTTATAATGGCTCACAGCTGGGTTTATTCGGTGCTGGTAGACAATAGATAAGTGGCCGGCGCATATGATCCTGAGCAAAGCGCTTTGCAATGAATATTGGCAGGCGGGCAGGCGGGCAGGCTGCGTTGCGAAACTCGGCCCAACAATTTTAGTAGTAATTGCGCCAGGGATTAAAGCTGTTGCACCAATAATACGGTTATTATGACATGTTTTTCATTCTGTCCGTACCGTACCTCTCTGATACGTTTATATATTGTTATTAGTTTTGGCCAATAACATGCAATAATAAACGAATTATATGCTTGCATATAACCAAAACTCTTAAATTATGTTATATCATTTTAATGAATTGTATAATAACACAAAATTTCGTGAACACCATATAATCGATTGAAAAATCGATTCGAACGATCTAGTATGCAAACAATGTTTCTATTAACATATTTTATTTTTTAAAGGTTGTATAAATCAATGTACATTAATGCTTCCGAGCTTTACTGTTATATTACGATATCAGGAGTTTAGAACATAATAAAGCCTACAGACCAGAGCCTTTCACATGTTCACGAGTTGAGTTTACACTCGTTTCCCATAGACTAACATGGGAAACTTTCAAGGGTGATTATTCCTCAATGGGAACATCTAAATTTTCGTTAACACCTTGTCCTTGATGTCTTGAACCATAGTGCAAAATTTGGCTGTGATCGGATCAACCGTTTAGAAGGAGTTCTGTGACAAGCCTAATACTAGAGTCGGGGGTAAATGGAGATTTTCTCCAATCAGGAGTTTAGAACATAATAAAGCCTACAGACCAGAGCCTTTTACTTGTAAAAAAATATATAACATATTATAGAAGTGAACGGACCAGTTAACACCGTCATTATCAGGAGAGCCGTCGCCGCCGTCCTTTTCGCAAAAGCACGTGTGAACGTCGTTACATCTCCAACAATTAGAAAGAAATCGTCGAAACTCACGTTTTATAATCGAGACATAAACAATACGATTAACATTCCACGTTCGAGAACAATTGAATAACATTTCCTTCATGATAAAAATATAATGGGGTAATAAAATCGAATTCTCGTCTAATGAAGCTCGTCCGAATAACGCGAATCGAGAGATTGACGCACATCTGGTTCAGTTATCGATAATCGCGTCGCTTATCAATAGCTTTTTATGAATACGTAATATTCATTATGGAAATTTCTCGGAATGGAATATGTATCAGATCAGACAGAACTAGAAAACTTTGTTTGTTCATAAAAATAACGAGATATCATAAATATTGTGTAAAATAATAAGATCCGACACACTCTGAATAAAAATGGTTAAATATACTTTTTTTACTGCATTAAATATTTTTAAATGGAACTCCTTCAATGAAATAAATAAAAAAATGCGTCACTTACAATAAAACGATTGAGACATTTACCTAAAGGTCATGAAACGACTCAAACATCCTTTTCGAAATGAATGAATCATTTCATGTCTAATTTATGCGTGACTAATATCTCCATCATAAACCTACGTCTAGAAAATAATCAAAAACTGATAAGTAAAAGGTTTAAAACTGTAAATATGGAACAAAACTGGTTTACTGGTTACAACATTATAAAACACTAGCAGCCCGTCCCGGCTTCGCTCGGGCATAAATTATTATTAACATTTTGTTTTTAATTTTATTACATGTATTATTATTTTAATAATTTTTTTAAAGTTTTAAGCTATGTTATATTTTTTTGCTGTGTAGTGTCGGCTTAGAATAGCACTACCCCATTTCTTCCGGTGGGTGTACCTACGTAAGAGGCGACTAACGGTTTTGGGGCTTTTGAGGGATTTTTGGGCGATGCGGTTGGAGACCCATCACCAACAACCTTAATTTCACCATCTTTTCCCCACACAACTTCCAAAAGTGGCTGAGGAATTTCTGATTCCTTAGCTCTGGCTACCCCTTCTAGGGATTTATAGCCGTGAGTATATGTATGTATGTATGTTATATTTTTTTGTATTTATATTTAGATATATTTTTTTATTTTTTTTATTTTTCATAATGAGTAATTACATCAAAAGCCATTCAATTTATAGAGTTAGAGCTTCCCTGTAAACAATATTTGACGTTGTTGTATTTTGGGGCAGCAAAATAAATTGATGTTCAGGAGCTCCCACCCGCGACAGGCCAACGTACAGTTGACCATGAGTAAAACAATTCTTTCGCAGGTCAATCCCTACTAATTTGAAGGTTTGGCCTTGGGACTTATTAATTGTTAAAGCAAAAGATGTTTTAATCGGAAATTGTAGCCGTTTAAATGGAATTGGCAGATCAGTTGGGATCATCGGTATCCTCGGTATATGAGCTAATTGACCGGCTGCTGGGCCAGTGATAATAGTCGCTACAATTAAATTTTGCTTTAACTCTTTGATAAGCAGCCTCCCGTACCCCTTCGTGTCGCCTGCAACAATTTACTATGCATAGCTAATCGAGCGGAGTTTTATCTATTTTTTTAATTCGAGAAAACATTCGAATTAGGGATTGCAATCCGGTCCGGCGGATCCGGTAATCCGGCGGATCCGGCGTGTTTTTGGACCTACCGGATCCGGTGGGTCGGCGCCGGATCCGGTGGCGGATCCGGTAAAGCAAAAAATATGTACGCGAAAAACTGTAGGTATGTAAAACTGTAGTACAATCAACACTATATGTTTTCTTAGATCGTTTTTTCAGGCACAGAAGTAGGTAATATTAACTCGCATATTTCCATTGCAAAAATAAATGTTTCCTGTTTTTATTGTTTCTTAAGATTATGAAAGTCGATTTTATAAGTACTGATTTAAAAGACTGTTTTGTTAATTAAAAAGTAGTTAAAAGTCTGTGTAGATTATTTAAAAGAGTTTAATAGTATTCTTAGAGCAATAAGTGAGAGTCAGACTGATTACTTAGGTGGTGGTGTTCAGAGTACCTACGCTTTGCATAGACAGTGTATTCACGTGATAGGGGGCAGGCCTATCGCCGTTTTGTACGAATACACTGTCACATGACTAAGTACAACTCAGCCATGTGGGTTTCCTCACGATGTTTTCCCTCACCGTTAACGACTTTAGAAAAGACAAATTGGTGTAGGCCCGACCCGACCCAGGATTTGAACACTAGTCGTTTGCACGATAACCGAGTGTTCTACCCACTGGGCTATCACGGTTGCTAAAAGACATATGTGTGGTTAATTTATCATGGTTGTTAACGGTGAGGGAAAACATCGTGAGGAAACCCACATGGCTGAGTTGTACTTAGTCATGTGACAGTGTATTCGTACAAAGCGGCGATAGGCCTGCCCCCTATCACGTGAGTACACTGTCCATGCAAAAGGTGGGTACTCTGAACACCAGGTGACAAAGTCACGTGATGTTCAGAAGTATTAGTACCTTTGCCAACCCCTTTGGGGATATTTGGCGTGAACGTTTATGTTATGTTATGTTTATTATTTAGAATAGTCTCATAATTTCATTTAGTACAAATAGTACCAAAAATTACATTACCAAAAAATATAATTTAAAGTGAAATAAATAAATATGATTTAATTTTCCATAAATACGTAATTTTTTTTCTTTATATGTATTATTATCAAAACTAAAAATTACTAATACTAGGCCCTAAGTTACTTTAAAATCCGACCGGATCCGGCCGGATCCGGCCGGATTGGAGCCAATCCGGTGAAATCCGGCCGGATTGAAAATTATACCGGATTGCAATCCCTAATTCGAATGGAATGTTCGAATCGAATAATTCAAAAAGTAATATAAGGGTATTGAAGTAGTCTGAAATAACATATACGTTTTTTTATAAGGATTAGATAGGTACAAATAAAGAGCCTTTTCTAAAGCAGGATTTTAATTTAATTTTTAAATAATTTTATATAATGACGCTTGTTGTGAGATAACTATAATAGTTAGAGACATGCTGTCGGGGCATTTTTTTAGATAATGATGTGTTCTATAAAATTGTACCACACCATTTTATTCTATTGTCAATAGTTTTTGCAGCGCACGCGATGTAAGGATTTTTTTGGTATTTCTTTAACACCTTGGGTTACATTTTTGAAGTTTACGTAAGGATCCCAAATTTTTTTGAAAATGAAATATAGCCTATGTCACTCGGGAATAGTGTAGCATCAAAACAGTGAAAGAATTTTTCAAATCCGTCCAGTAGTTTTGGAGCCTATTCAATTCAAACAAACAAACAAACAAAAAATCAAACCTTTCCTCTTTATAATATTATTATTAGTATAGAAAACAACTCATAATTTTAATCAACATAAATATACATTTCGAAACTAATAAAAGCTGTTAAAAACTTTACTGTTAAAAACAACTGTTTAAACTTTCAGTTTTCCGAGCGGATATAAAAACAATAACAGCGCGAATCAAACGTACAGATTCTTATTCTCCAGCGCTATAAATCGAATGGGGTAATAATGTTTTGTTGTTTTTGCTGTTTAATTCAAATGCATGCGAACTCAGACATGACGTTTGCATCGAAGATTAACGACGTCATTGCCATCATTTTCACATCAATTAACCTGCATCACATCATGCTATCAAACGTCTGAGCTAGTTTTACACAATCACCAGAAGGATGACACGCTTGGAAACCCGACCTTCATGTCGATTAATATGATATTTATATTTTTTTTAGAATTTACATACTATTATACATTTCCCTTACTACCTGACCGATATTCTAAGTTAATTAGGAATCGATATCGATTTTGTAAGTTAATTAGGAAAAGTGAGCCAGTCATGAAGATCCCGACCACCAAGACGAACCCGACTACTATGGAGCCCTGGATGGGGAATGCAGTTGTGTTATACGAGCCGATACCACATTTTTATTGAGTAGTTTATATTGTTTCACATATAACAGATGGTTTAAAGTGTACTATATTTGCGAGCATGCCAAATAAAAGATACCAGAAAAACAACGGGACATAAAATAAATAAAAATCCAGCAAATTCTCGAAAACACAGACAAGTAAAACAATTTAGTTATGCGATGGGTTTCAAGCATTTAAATGCCAACACATTTTATAATACAACTTCCTTTATAAAGGAGGACAAGCAATCCATATTTAAAGTATTATGCGATCGAAGCGCTTGGTCATTACGCAATGTGGTATAGTGGTATAGTGGTGGTATCCTCGGACGGGGCCAAGTTCATCAAGAACTCGTCTGCCATCGGAATGCAGACAGGACCAGCCCGATATGAATCTTTGGTCGGCCGTGGCAGGTTCGCGAGGGCATCTAGGATTGCAGTTACAAGTGTACTTGTTTGACGCGGATTCGTTTTTGTTGGATTGGTTTTCGGGGAAGCTAGCATTACATAATCACCAGTTTTTTTTTAATGATCTATTATAGTTACTACTTACTTTACATACGAAGGGCGGTATTGGTAACGTGATAAAAGTACGGGCGTCACAGAAGTGTAAATAGGAGTAAAGATGGTCGAATAAAAACGACACATGATCAAAGTTGCGATCGCGAGTCTCTGCCTAACCTAATTGGAAATTATGGCGTGAGTATATGAGTATAGCTCTATGTGAAGATTTGTAACAAAAACTTATACGTTCTTAAAGTTTGATATGCTTTAAATAAATTCAGTAATTAAATTTGTTACAAGTTGCCAAGATCGTGACAGATAAATAATAATGAATCAGATCACATCAATAATATTTCCTTTGACCACGCCTTGATCACAACTTAACCGATACCTAATTGTATCTTTCATTGCATTGTAATTTTACGGTATAAACACAAGACTTTTTCTACCACCCGAGTCTCAATCATGTCCAAAACTGGTTGACCACATGCGTGCTTGACCACCAACTACGTTTTCGGCAAATATTCGAGACCCCAGTGACCTCGCGTGTCAGTCTAGTTGTAGAACAATAACTGGGTGTCCCACAATGCTCTCGAAGTGTGGACAGAACAATAAGCCGTGACCGTGAAAGGGTCATATCATGTGCAGCTACTTGTACAGATTATTGATATGAATGGCATGTCGTTACACTTTTTGAATAAAGGAATGCGAGAGTGAAGTTCATTAGGCTAAGGTTGTGGCAAAGAGAAATGAAAACATTAAAGTAGTCGTTGCAAAGTTTAAAGTCTCTTTTTGAAGGAAGAAAGCATTTTTTTACACATTTGACCGCCGAAATACCAAATGTTTATAAAAGCGACCTGTATAACATATACAACCACAAATTAGACGTTGACATCTTTCATGACTCCTTTAGTTTGTTTAAGAAAAAAAAATTGTCAGAAATACTAATAATTGCCATGTTAATTTTGTTAATCCTGTTTTGCATCGCTAGTTTTAACTTTGTTATAAACTTTTTTCATGTTTTAAATATTGTTACATTGTTTTTGCCGGGGTGGCCGGAGGTGGCACAGAGCCGGGACGTGTGGACTCAACAGGGGGAGGCCTTTGCCCAGCAGTGGGACACTATAGTAAAGGCTACATAAAAAAAAAAAAAAAAAATATTATATGTTTAGTCAGTGTTGTCGTTAAGGTAATATAATTAAACAATGTTGTGTACGCCTTTAAGGGTTTTCACAACGAAATTTTTATTAATGTAAAATTAACAACTATTATGTCTGTTGTGTTAACTACCGGTGTGCCTTATTTAAATAAATAAATCAAGTTTATTATAAAATTAATTATTAGTGGTGGTAGATTTTCCATTATATTTAAGAAATCTTACAAATACTAAAAATATATGTGGTACTGTGGTAATGTCGGCAAAGAATAAAACCATTTCTTGACAAACATTTTGGGGCTTTTAAGTGATTATATAGCAATGTGACTGGACGCATCACAAAAAGACCTTTATATTTCAAATCATTTCCCCAAGAAGAGGAGTTTTTAATTCTGAAACTCAAGATACCTTTTTGATTTATAGCAATGAGTATGAATGTGTTGAGCTGTGTAGCGCCGGCTTAGAATAGCGCTACCCCATTTCTACCGGTGGGTGTACGTAAGAGGCGACTAACGGTTTTGGGGCTTTTAAGGGAACATTGGGCGATGCGGTTGGAGACCCATCACCAACAACCTTTATTATACCATCTTTTCCCGACTCAACTTTCCAAAAGTGGCATAGGAATTTCTAATTCCTTAGCTCTGGCTACCCCTTCTAGGGAATTATAGCCGTGAGTATATGTATGTATGTATGTATGAGTATGAATGTTTGAAATTATAATTAATATCAAACTTTGGTATTTAAGGTTTTGTACTTTCAAACCAGATAAATAGTTCTGTTTTAATACCAGTTGCAGATACAATCACAACAAAGGAGCCATATTTCATTTGAAATGTACCATGTCATTGACAATGGTAGAATGACCACTAACCATTCAATCATAAAACTCGTTAAAAATATAATTTAAGTAATACTCGATATAAAAGGTCATATCACTATTTAATTGCAAATTACAAGGTTATTGTAATAACAATTAAAAAAACTTGGATTTTTGGAAAACGTATATATACAATACTATGAACTTTTTCTTTAGTTTCTATACTTTTTAATTTTAAATGAAATGTATGTGTGTAAGGTATTTAAGAATGTACCGTTATTTTTACTATATGTTAGAGTTAAAACACCAAAGAACTAAGTTTTAATTGAAATTCGGGGCTCTCTTTATGTACATAAATATGTATTTTCTATCTTCTCAAAGGTTGATCTATTTTAGAAGTTGGGACCCCAGGGTTGCCAACATTTTTTAGCAGAAATAAAGTATATCTGATTTTAAAGGAGGTAAATAAAGAGTATGCACTTATAAAAAAAGAGTATCATTTATTTTTATCTTTTAAAAAGGTATTTTTTAGCACTTCTTGCTGCATTTTGTGAAAAAGAGTATTTTAGCGTACTTTATTAGTGTTATAGATTATAGAGTACGACCACATGATATAGCGGACAATACTCTATTTTAGAGTACGGTTGGCAACCCTAGACCCCACATACGACAAAAAATACTTGCTTATAATTTTTTTTATCGATTAACGAAAAACTATATATTTCAATAGTCAACTATTAGTTTAAAGTAATTTATTTTCAACATTATGTACTATTACGTCACGTTATAGTATTTTTCTTTTATATCACATATTGTACCATGACCCTAAATTAGGGGATAATAAATCATAACAAGATACTTTTCGATCATTAGCACAAACAAGTTCGAGAGTGTTATTTATAACTAACTATGGTGTATACCATTCTAGTATTATTAAATTTTGGAAAATCCAATTTTAATAATTACTCATAAATAAAAGATGTTATTAAAGGAAAGAAAAATTTCGACACTGGCGGGGTTCGAACCCGCGACCTTCGGGTAAACGCCCCCGTCGCTCTGCCAACTGAGCTACAGTGTCAGTTGGCATCCAGCGCGAAATTTCTCTATCCTTTGTTTCTTTTTTACACGTTCAAGTAGTGTTTGCGTTTCCTACCTCCGAATTTTTAACTAATTCGGACGGGGGCGTTTACCCGAAGGTCGCGGGTTCGAACCCCGCCAGTGTCGAAATTTTTCTTTCCTTTAATAACATCTTTTATTTATGAGTAATAATCCCCACATGAGGAATTCATGTCAAAAAACATTAAATTATTTAATAATTACTTAAATGTATTTCATTTAGAAAAGTATAGATTTAAATAATTTTAATAACAAATTACGTATAAACCGTAATCATAAAATTTACATCTGCAAACGTGCCGTCGCGCTCCTAATTTTTATCCCAATTATAAAAAAATATCCCAAATTTATTTAAACCCTAATATGTCTGTTATTAACTTATTTCTTACCCACAAATTATTTGCCAAGTTGAGGATACAATACATAGAGAGGATGGTTGATCGTAAATTGGTGAACGAGATTTATAGACCACGAAGGACACATTTAGATGACAATACTTTGCTTAAAAAGGCAGGAGTCCGAATTGTGAATAATAAAAGAGCATGTATAAAACTATTGATGAATGTAAACGAAGATTGAGTGGTTTGTCAGAATTGTAAGTGGTGTTCGTTAGTCTCTGCCTACCACATTGAGAACTAATGGCTTGAGTATATACATGTATGTATGTATTTACCAATACAAAACCGCAATGTTTTACCCCAGTTATAACTACATTACCAGATAAATAGCAAAAGCAAATCAATCGGCGCTTACATAAGCACAGAAGCGTACACCAGATACCCACATTACATTATCGGTAGCCGTACCAGCTCCACAAATACTAAGAAGTAAAGCCGTCCTGATGATTAGGTGTTGTAACTGTGCCTGCTGTATGTTTATATTACACGGATTTCGAATCTCGGGTTCCTGATTATACAATGTTTAATTATACGCTGTGTTCACACCGACCCAGGTGTTTTCTAACTGCTAGTTGGCTACTGTGAACTGCAAATAAGGGTTTTTTATTACCTACGGCAGTTGAAGGATTGAGAGAATATACTTCCTAAATATTGGCTAGGCAAAGCAGTGTTGTCATCTTAAGTAGATCCTGAAGCCTTTGATGCGTATTTACGTGTATGCTAATTGAATAAGTTCGTACGTAGCAACGACAATACATTGTCAAAACTGTTGTTCGTTGTAGGATAGTACTACTAAAGACACTACTCACAATAAGTAACGAATCTTTGCTGGTGAAAATTGTGAAAATTCCTAAGTTCGGTAACTTCAAGCAAAGTAAAATATACAATATAAAATAGGGACGAACGTAGGAAATTGAACTAGTCAAAAAAACGCAATTTGGAGGGTATAAACACTTCCATACATGCAGCGATGTGGGTTAGCCAATCGCTAGGGTATAGTGAATTGCTTACTCAAAAATAATAGCGAAATATAAACAAACATTAAATAACATAATCACTGACTGTCATTAAAAACGAAACAGTCTATATGACGAACTCCAGTGTTTACACAGGTATGCCGAATGACATCACAAGTACGTAAAGTATATCGAATGTATTTCCATACTCCAAACGAAACCACGAGACACACGCAATCATATTGTGCCGGTTATAAATATGCGTACTCTTTAATTAAACTAAGTATAGCTTGCTACGGAAATGGTCCATTATGTAATGTGTCCTTGGCTTTTGCTTGTTTGAAAACTTATCCGACTATGATTTTATCGGAAACTTTGACACAACGCTTGATTATATTTCATGTAGGGTTTTTTATAAATTTCTGACTACAGCCCAAGTTCTCATTATCGATACGTAAAGTAAAATAATCTGAATTGATATCAAAACTGTTTTTAAACTGAAATTTTGTTGATATAGAAGCCCGATTTGATATTTACAAAAAAAATGTATGTCCGCTCATAGCGTAAAAACTAGAGGACTGATCTTGATCGAATTTGGCATGAGGGTAGTTTATAAACCGGATAACTATAGGGAATAGCATTTATCCCATATTTTACTCAAATGACTTAACTTTTTGCAATAATTCTTTTATTAAATGAAAGGTCTCATCGGACTCTTTATTCATGGTCAATTGTAATGCTATGCATTAAAAGTGTCATTGCTAGTCGAATCTACAAATACAAATCGGAATGATTGCATTTAAGTAAAAACGATTATATAGTGACTACGCAGGCATAGTCGCGGGCGGAAAGCTAGTAAAAAATAAATGTACTTAAGAGGTTAGTGTTAACTATTTATAATAATTACGCTCACATTTTAATACATGATTTTATCATACTCGATAGCACTTTATTGCAAGTGAGCATGTCGCATGATTAATATCTTATACTCTGTCAACTGCCAATGACTTGTTGCTCTGTATTAAATCCGCTCCTATGTATGTTCACGATATTGGCGGTAATTTAGTATATTATACGTATTGTACCAAAATTTACATTCTCTACTTCTTCCTGTGGTGTACGTAAAATTGATTGGACTCTGAATTTAATTATTGATTACAGCTTAATATAATACGATTTTATTCTTTATGCCAAGTTAAGCAGAATTCTTTGTTGAACCAAAGGTATTGTATTTAGTTAACTGAGCTATTGAATAACAAAAAAAAACAATAATCATCGAATTAAATTGATTACACCTTCAACTAGCGAAACCGATCTCAAATATATACAAACGATTGAGAGTATAAAAAATCCAAGTCACTCAAACAAAATCATTGGTCGTATCCAATCGCTACATTAAAAAGAAACTCGCCTTTGTTCTTTTAATTAATTCGAAGAGCGTTGCATAGAAAATTTGCATACCGCTCACGTTCACTTTCAGTTATCTATTGTGAAGATTGTATAGAAAGACGTTGTTTGATCATTGACGATAATCGTTGGATAGCAAATAGGGAGTGAAATGGCCATGTGTTGTTCACACGGGAAGCGTGATGATGATGAGACAATGATGGCGTCGGCAATGACAATGGGGCGACGATAACCTCACTTTCGACTTTCCCGCGATTCCCACAATAGACAATCCAATATGGCGGATGGCAATCGCCGCGTTGAGACTACAGCACGCGGTCGCATAGACCGCTCTATTTCCCCGTACATCAATGAGACAGAACAAAAAAATATTACTAGTATCAGTCAATCAGTCGATTTATTACCCAAGGGAATCGAAATTTTGAATTGAATTCATTGACCTTACATGTAAATAAAACAAATTGAGAACGGAACAAAAAAACCTAGACTCCATTTACAACGATTAAAATTATGATCTAAGATATCGCGAAACCAGCAGCTTGACTCAAACATACATACATAAATACATATACTCACGGCTGACTGGCAAATCCCTAAACAGGATAGCCAGAGATAAGGAATTAGAAATTCCTCAGCCTCTTTTGGAAAGTTGTGTGGGGAAAAGATGGTAAAATAAAGGTTGTTGGTGATGGGTCTCCAACCGCATCGCCCAAAAATCCCTTAATAGCCCCATACCGTTAGTCGCCTCTTACGTTCACCCACCGAAAGAAATGGGGTAGTGCTATTCTAAGCCGACACTACACAGCAAAAACTCGACTCAAACTTACCATTTTTTTGTTATTTTAAGAAAAAGTTTTAAAAATCAATGATAACTATCACACTTCGCTTAAAGGTCCTTCTAGGACTCGTTGAAGAGAAACTAATCCTCCGATTTATTTATTTCCCCTTCCTTTCCAAACATTGTTCATCAGGTTTGGTCCAGAGATAACCGAAATGGACTGCAAAAACTACGCATAAATAAACTACGTGCTTTTCTTGTTGATAAGTTATTATTCGAGCATATCATTAAAAACCGTAAATAATCGTACAACACAATACGTAGATGATAAAGCAATATGAATAAATCATTATTTAGTTTACGGATATTCGAATCACATACATATTTAAATCACCTCCTACGATAAAAAAAAAATTCATCCACACATCTATTTAAGCAAATTTTCTAAATAAGTAAAATGGAATTTCGCATTTGATATTTAGGAAGCGGATCGTTTTAAGGTTCTAAGAATTTTAATATCACTGGAATTTATGCATCGAGTTTTTTGTTAACACTCCATCTCCGTCTTATTATTATGTTGATTAGGTTTGGCGCCATTATACGTCTGTCTTTAAAATTCTGTTGTTAATATTTAGATATTCACTGAGACAACATTGAAAAGACATTGATTGAGATTACGTTGATATGATAACCATAACAAGGTATTTTTTAAAGGTAGCACAAAAGGACTCTTCTAAATAAAAAACAGTTCGGAAGAAGTGTAGTAAAAAGTAACCAAAAAGTAAGTATGAGAAGGTTTATGTCAGCGTAAGAAATATCAAATATGGCTGAGTTTATTCAAGTATAATATCCAAAATCTTTTAATATCAGCTCAAAATTTTAGTACACAACTACAACATTGTAATATACGTACCATTATACAAATGCAAATATTGTTCTGAAGATACGTTTTAAAGCAATGTCAATTGTATAAATACGATTATGTATCAATGTTACAATGTTATATATCAATGTAAAATAAAAATCAACACCTAACAACCAACATAAGAAATGGACCAGTTTTAGTCTAACACTTATTTAGTGAAGAGTGAACTTTAGTCGCAAGTTTCAAGGTCTGTTGATGTCAGCAATGTTTTGTTATTGTCGGCTGCCGAGGCGGGAATTCCGTGCGGCGCACCGTCGCGACTACGGAATGCGGTGAAGACCACTTTTTTCGGCAACACCGATTAGCATATGGCCGCTAGAATACGTCAACCTTTTCATTAATCCATCATACAACAGCATCATTCAATGCCAATGCCGTGACATGCAAAGAAGTCGGATGCACGCAATCAACGACTATTGTTTAGTGACGTGAGCCGACATCGCAATTACTGGAGCACATCAGAGGATAAGCCTTTTTTTGTATCCCGTTCATGCAACAGTCACAAGTTCACGGTTGATAAAATCATCGGCTTATATGCTAACTCTTATTGTAGCTTAAGTTTTATCGCGGGTTCATTTCGATACGGTCATAGCAAATTGCCGATGTAAATGCGTCCGATATGTAATTGGTTTGGAGCGGAAATTTTCTAGATTTATATCTAAGTAGTTGAAGTTTGAGTTATCGGCCGTAGTCCGCTTTCTAGGACGGTTGCAACTCCATCCGTCGTGTGTCGCCATGTTCTCCCGGCTTCCACATCCCGTTATGTCTGAGCGCATTAATTCATTTTGGCATTAAATATCAATCTGGATTTTGTAGTTAATTTATATTCGACCTTCAGATGATTTCGCGTAACAGCGGCAGCCGTCAAATTAACGAGCCGGCTAAAAAGTGCGACGCCATAAAAGACGTTGGCTGAGGCGGTCCGTCTCACCAGAATCCGCGTATATTCCCGCCAATTTGCATACTCTGTTAGATTTTATCCGCGATCTTGACGGGACAACGACCTTGCCTTTTTTAGGAGCTGAACCACAATAAGCTGTGATATTCTGAAAGGCGCGAATGGCTTGCAATAACGTGCCTTACTGGTAGCCATTTTCTTTAAGTGTATCGCTTTTTGCATCTTAGTTAATACAATACCGTCAACATGTTTGGTCAGGACATTTATAAATGAAAGGATATGAAAAGGATTCATTTGTTGAAATTACGATAAAATTTATAATTAGGGGATGTATCTATTTTAGTGTATCTCAAAATAACTTATAGTAGTTAAAAGTTCATGCAAAGGTTGTCTGGTTTTTCTTGTGTTAATTATTATTTTGGTTAATATTTCTCTGGGAGTGCAATAAAAATACTTAAAATTCTGACCATGTCGTGATATTATTTCATCTGGTCTTTAGAGTATTGCGTGGATCCTGTATTACAGTGATGGGACCAGGCCTGTAAGAAAACCCAATGCTCTTTACAACTAAGCCACCAAATATCTAAACATAAATCATATAAAAAGAAATCGCATGATTTACATCATGTTTGTGTAGAAATAAATAGGAATTGTTTCTTGTAAATGCAAAGTAATCCATAATTATATATCTATTATATTTTAAATACAACATAAACATAAACATAACTTAGCGTTTACATGTATAATGCGGCAACCCCCCATCGACGACCTACTACCACCGAGAAACTTATTAATTAAGCATTTGAAATGTAATCGCGTTTGAATGCAACACGAAAAGAAATGTACATAATAAATTCCTCATGTCAGTAATAAATAAGGTAAAAAGGTCGCCGAATCATTTGTACTCGTTACCGAAGAGAAATCGCAGTAAAGAAAGTACCTAACTGTTTCTGAACATTTTTATGTTAGCCTTAAGGCTTCTTCGTGGCAGGGATCCTAATGTATATGTTTATCAAGATATGTATCATCGTCGTATATTGTGGTATTAAGGGGTTTAGTTATGAGTTCGTTACGATAATATTATCATTTCGGATTGATTTCAGTTTATCTAAATACTAAACATTATTGTATTGCTGTATTATTGCACGCAAGGTAATTCGTGCTATATTGAAGTTTAATAATATTAATTCAAGAGCTAAAACGGTATTTTACTTTTTTATAAGTTCATTGTAATATTTCCTACATCTTATTAACATATTTATAAACTTATAACAAAATCGCACTTAGACTATACCTTCGTCTCAAGTCTTCCGTCGGCTTTAACTTTACGAATCCATAACTTTCGCTTAATCGATCTTATATGAGACGTTCCGTTCCTCCGACTCATCGAGTGCAATGACTTTTATATTGTTGTTAATTTACAGTAGTAAAAACCGATAAAAACAATCCAAGACAAAAAATAGGATGTCTTGTTTTCATCCAGCAAAAACTATTACAGTCTATATTTAGTTGGTAGTATATGTATGTAACTTAAACAATGAGATAAAATCCCAAACTCCAAGCAATATTATAAAGAAAATATGAGTAATGAAATCAAAGCATCAAAAGGTTAAATAGATAGCAGAACAATTGAGTTCAATAGCATTATACCAATTGCCAATTGGTGAGGCGTTAACAAGTCAACGAAACAAATTAGAATATCGTTCTCAAAATGTCGAAACTTACATGAGAAATATCGATACGGCCGACCCGCTTACAGCCCCATCACAAAAATCAATTAACACTACAAACAATACTCACATTTCGATGAAATGTACAGAACTTGTAACATACCTGAAAGTAAAAAGAATGCCTAATTAGAATATAACACACGATAAAATTAGGTAACATGAACAAGTAGCTGCTGAATATTTTAAAGTTAAGTCACTGTCTCAATACAACTGCGGAAAAATATTATGTAAAAGAGGGACTACATATAAATTTAAGTTAATCAATTTTAAGTTAATTGATTGATAACACTTTTGAAATCTAATTAATATTATCATCATTTTAATCTTGCATAATTGTCAATTGAATACAATTTTTCCATCGAAATAATAAGACATTAATTAAATTCCAGCGTCTGAATAATAAGAAATCACAAATTAACAAGCTTAATAGGTATGACGTTAAAAAATGGCGCATAGAAAAAAAACAAATCAAACGGGTTCTCTCGAATGGGAGGAATTAAACAAATCTGATCGCGCGTCATCGCGGCGCCGCGGATTTGCGTCACGTGAGGCGGAATTAGAGGAATGTTGATCTTCGGGTGCTTTACCTGGGTCTAGGATACCTTTAGCATTTGGGAAGTCTTAATATATGTAATGTCTCCGTGGACTGACGATTAGAACATTCTGTTGACAATATGGATACCTAAGCAGGTCTTGTATTTAATTCTGAAGATGTAGATACACAAAAACCAAGGAGGCTGAATCACCTAATTGGCCTAAAATTTAGACAACATTGCTTTCGAGGTTTCGTAAACCTATGGGTCCCAGCTATTGTCACGGTAGTAGTTTAGTCTACAAACTCTCACTAGGCCCGCACGATCGTCTATGGCCAAATCACCATTTTAAATTCATGGCAGGCTTTCGGTGGGAACATATAAGCTCTAATGACGATACCTAACGTCATCTCAAGGTATTAATAGCTCATCGCCATAACTTTTTGCAGTGAAATTCAGTCTTTTTAAACAAGTAGAATTTTCGGAAATCTTGAATAACGCCAACACCCATTGAATCTAAAATCTAAATCTGTATTTAATAGTATTGGCTTTCATATTTGCATAAATGACAGACTTATCCAATTATTACAACTAACAATTATTCGCTTCATTGAACGAGAACACAAACTAGACTTATATTTGTAATAGTTTGCCGTCTATTAGCTTAATTTTATTAAGTGCCTTGTTAACTGTTACTTTATTCTTTCTAAGATTTACATTTTTCTTATTTGTACTAATGGCAATGTATTTGCTTTTAAATTACATGCAATAATTAAAGTTTATAATATTTATTAAATACACAAGACGGAAGAATCTACCTCAGCTAAAATTACTGGAAATATTTAGTTTTATTGTAAAATAACTTAGATATAAGAAATTGCTGTTGCCGGTGGGGCCACAGAAGACCCGGTGGGGTCTTCAATGTAGAACCATGAATTTATTTATAAATAAGAACCGTTATACACATTGTTGAATGCAATAAACGATTGAGTATTGAGTATTTTTATAGCTACCACCACCCCAAAAAACTTTCGAAATTGGCGAAGGATTTTCGAATCCCTGTAATCACTAAAAGGGAGCAAAGCCTTGTAGCTAAAACATGAGATGAGAAATAATGTATGCCAAGGAAAAACTATTCACCACGTAAAGTAGTTTTATTTTTAAAACTGCATAGTAAAAATGTTGATCGACATGCGTTTTATTACAGACGAATTGATTTTCTCAAACATAACACTGAAACGGGTTGCTACAATACTTTGCTGCGCAAATAACATATGACGTACTCAGAATATGAAGGTGTAGTATGTAGGAATGTCTAATCAAAATTCCACCCTAATCTAGAAAAGGATATATCGTAACATTTAACGGAACTAACTTACTAACTTGGGACAGTAAAATCAGCTTGACATAACAGAAAAAACATAAGATAAATAGTACAATTTCGTTTGACGTCACCAAATAACACATGATCATTTGTACTTTTTGTTTACATTCAAAATTCTTGGCCATCAATAAACGAATAAAAAATTGTGATTACACGTATAAACCCAGAGCTCGTTAAGTGGCATTTTGGAGTGTCAATAAAAAAAACTAAAACGTAATCCCGTTTGTCGATGGAATTCCGAGACGACCTTGGGAGGACGTGATCGAGTATGGTCGATGATCTTACCACAACGTTACACAACATGAAGTTTTGGTCTCATACGTTGATGTGTCGTTCGTCACGTGTTGACTATTTTATTACTATGCTTAGAAGATTTGGATCATAGTTCATGAATAAACTCATAGTTCTCATCGTTTGCGATGTATATCCACGAGGGGTGGGAGTGGCCTTAACTAAAACTTCTGAACATTAAGTGACATCCTGGTGTTCAGATTATTACATTCACGTGATAGGGGGCAGGGTCTCCCACCCCTTTCTCTGAAATGCCATGTTATTTTTCTTCAGAGGAAACGTTGTTCTATTTGGTAAATGGAATCCCCAGAATAATTTCACAAATAAACGTAACATTGAAATCATCATCAGCGAATTATGGATTTTTTCCCAGAAAACTAAATTCAGTGATTCTTATCTAGACAATATTAATTTATCTTCTGGATACATGTTTTATTTAAAATTAGTTAGTTTAGTTTTTTTACTCTTCACGAACTTTATGAACTTCAGAAAGTATGTTGTGAAGCAAAGGAAAACGTAATAGCCAGTTCTCTCCTCTTCTTCAAACTTAAAACAATCACGATTTTCGGTATAAAACAACATTGCTTTTATTAAACGAGTTTTTTTACAAAAGTGAAGACAGTTTTATTTTCGAACAATATCATTTAACCTTTATTACTTCGTCGCATCACGTTTCTATGAAAAAAGAGATCTCTCCCTTCCTCCTTTCTTGCGATTAATAGCCGAGAGTATAGGTAGTTTAAGTAATAACATTGGAATTTTCATTTAGTTTTTTACTAATGTGAATAGTTGCATAAATACAACGTCCTGGGAGTTAAAAGGACCTCCTCTCAACAAAAATAATCTAGAACTTTTTTTAGATTAAATAGTAATTTCCCCGCAATCGACAATAATCGCAATGTATGAGTATATAACCACATTAGCCAGTCGTGTTTGAGATGCAGAATGAAAGCGCAAACTGTTATATAAAAACAATTATTAGTATTGAAATACTAATAATAATTATATATAATAATTGTATCATTTTGTATTGAAATATAAAATATATCCCTAAGATTTGATCGCTAATTCTCATGGAAAACCTACTCACTCTTAGCGATTTTTTCCGCATCTATTATAAATTTCCGCGAAATCGTAAAAATGAGAAGGGCATTACAAGAGTACCTATTTATTCGAACAATACAATATTTTTTCATATTATTGCTTGCATTGCATTTTGCAATGAGTAAACGAATTCGGCAAATGTCAAGTGAAAGAATGCATTAAAGATAAAACAGGCCGGAAGGCACGAGCATCTTTCTGCGAATGCCAAGGTTGGTAATGATGATATTCCAACACTAACCATTTAAAGATAATCAATATTCAACAGCTTTCCCATAAGACAATCTCTGTACACGGTGTTTTCATTATAGTGGAAGCGTCTGTCCGGAAATTGCATCTCTAATACAAAAATAATAGGTGTCAACAAAAAGCAGAGACTGTAGGCTCGTAATGGCACAGTGAGATCATCAATTACTCACGGGGCGTTGCAATTGCAACGGTACGGTAAACTCAGGTGACATCCGTCTACGAGACATTAGGGTTGCGGCGGGGTGCGAGTGCACATCCGAGTATTTACGCCGGCGCCCCCTCCCGCCGCGACCACTCACGCGCCGCCCAGCCCGCGGACCACACGTGCTCGCTACCCCGCCACGCGCTCGCGTACCGGCTCATTTCCGAGCTAACAGTGCTACTACTAACATGTGTAACTAACTCCAGTGACTATTGTGGACTTATGTGATATCATTTTGGACGAGACGAGGTGTTTAAACGATACTGTCGCAGCCTCTGCCTGTTGATAAAGTAAGCAAGTGTTTCTGTTTGCGATGGTGTTTGTGGAACAATGGGAATATTTGTCATCGATTAGTCCCCAGGTCCCCGACCCAGATCACACGAATGCTCTCAAACTCACAATACCGCGCAGCCACCCGCCCGCCCCCGCCGGAACAATGCTGTATCGCTATCACTACACAAATCAGCTTGTTCCAACTCACAAAGCTTTGCCATAAAATTCAATTACCTACTCTTTTAGTCGCAATAGTAACATGGGAACAAAACGTAGTTATAAATAATATAAGTAACAAGCCTACACGCGCGAAAATTTAAATAATACAAGTAAGGCGTAGGTTTATGAATGAAACAAATGATTGCGCAAAGGCATACGTGTACTAGTCTTATCACTAAAATCAAGTCGTGCGCTACAAATTAGCAATACCGGTAAAATATATATACTTTATGTGCTAACTTAGTGCCTCGGTGTCAAGTTGAAAAAACGGGGGAAACCTATCGTCGATTTCCGATGACGGCATTCAATAAATTATTATAAAAATAGAATCATGTGTCAGAGATGATAAACGTAAAGTTTAATGACGAAACGATCAGTTGGAACCCGTGTCCAATTCACCATGTAATCGGTAAAATGGACATAACATCGTAAACATTCTCAATATTAAATCTAGCAAAAACCGCGGACACAGATCGAATGAATGAGCCATATTATTATTTCAACGTAACATAACATACCTTATTCGTCGATACAGATATTACAGACGTTACGTATGAACAAGCAGAAATAATTGGGCACTTGCATCCGCTGATCAAACACCAGTTTAACTTGAATTCATGGTTGATTATCGGTTTTCGTACTTTAACTGATACAGCCCGGGAATCCATGTATAATTACGAAAAATGATACAGCAATTAAATTTGAATAAAAATTAATGGACATGTGAGTAAAAAATGTGTAATGTGTTTTTTAAAATAACAATTGTTTTTTATAACATAACATGAAGGAAAATCCCAAGAATTTATAATAGTGGTCAACACGGATCTTGGTAGATATGTCACCTTTGTTCTAGATGCGGAAGTTTTAGAAGTTCAATAAATACTCATGTTGATCGATAAATGTCACTTGTCTTGTATAAAATTGCAATCGCACTAAACACGCAATTACTACAAGAATCATACATAAAAAAATGTGTATTGAGTTCTAGGGCCAATAAGAATTCATTTATTTAAATTCTTTGAATTTGGAGTTTGCGTATTATGAATTTGAACAAAACTTGGGACTACAGGTTGCGTTTCTTTAAATGAAATCGAAAATCACTAAATTGCTTATTTACCACGTCCTACAAATTCTTTAACGAGAGGTCACTATCGCTACAACCATCGAATATAGTAATAACATACATCTGGCCAACTATCACGGCAATCAATCAATAAATTAGTCAAAAATGTAACAGAGAATCGAAAGTCGGCGACATACATATTCCAACGTGACTTCCAAAGTGTTACAGCCAGCCGGTTGGCAACATTTTTCATAGCTTTATGTGGTTCGGTCACGACGCAGAGAGCGCAGGCGCGACAATCAACTTTATCTTGTTAACCTTTTATTTTCTTTACACTCGAGGAAGACCGTTTAGTTCCGCGATTGTGCATGCAAATTAAACGACCTGTCTATAGTATGACATTGCTATTTATAACACGAGAAACCATCTTATTTTTAGCATATAAAATGCAAATAAATTCCATGTTTTCGATATTACGCTAAAGCGAATATTGTCTTTGCGTAATCTTTCGGTCGTAGATTTCGGAAGTAGTATCTACTACAGTATTCGTACAAAGCAGGATATCCTGCAATACTATCAGAGAAAAACTTATTTTTAAGACGTACTTGAAGAAATGGGTTTATTTCAATGCAAAGTTAATAAAACCGATTGGCCACACGTAGGTTTAATAGCGAAAATGTCGCACACATGAAAAATATCGGCCTTGCTCCATTTCGCATGAATCGCGCGCTGTATTTTTGTAGCGAATAAGCGGTGTTTTGTGTCATATTAACACTGCTTACATATTGCTTCATAAGACGTGTGACTCTTTGCAAGGTCGCATATACAAAGCATTCAAGAAATAACTATGCTCATTAATAACTACTTTAGGATATAGAGTAAATAATCTGTTAAATAACAAGTCATCCTGAGGAAATGGAAATCCAAGTTAATTTGATTCGTTGTCCTTCGCATACTTTAACGGGAACTTGAGTCTTAAAAATTACATTATGAATGAAATTTCATATTATGGAATTTAGGTTCTGAGAAGTCTACTAACCTAACAATGCGATTGAGGCGATGATACCAGTTAAATAACCTTCGAAATCGTTTTTAAAGCATGGTACTTTCAATATTTAGAAGACACCAAAATAACGTGTTATCTTTACAAACTTTGCATGGATAGCCATAAAACTCCAAATCTCAATAAACTTTGAGCAACTTTTAACAACCCCAGCTCATGTTTTTTGATGAAATCATTTACTTCTTGCAATCGACTGAAAATTGGTTGACAAACAAAGAAAAATAAACACAAGTAAAACCCTCAAATTTAAATGAAGCAACGTTTTCATGAATTGCACCAGTTGTAATGTCACAATATCCGAATCCGAATATGACAATAAAGACGATGCAAGCAAGTTGAAATTAAGCAGACATCATCCGTCACGAAAGCAAGGTCTGTGAAAATCATGAGCCGGAGAAAACAATGTACAAAAAGTCACCATGCTCTGTTCGTACTTGTTTAGCAATCCGATTGTCGTGCAAGTGTTAACTTTAGAACAATAGACCAAACATTTCTGTGACAGTGTTTCTGTGCTTGCATACTACTGCTGCAGCGCACGTACAGTCTGTTATTTTCATTAGGGGCCTTGAAACTTAATTGTTCTAAAATAGCTGTTATAAATGATATGGAAAAGATATCAGCCAACAGCTGTTGCTCAAAAATTGCAAAATGTTCTAGTAATCATGCAGCTTTCCTAGCACGAGTCTGGCTGAAGGACTCGGACCGCAATTCAAAGGTCGCGTTTTATACGATACGCTCCGAAAACCACCAAAAGGTAACATTCCGCTGTAGCAAAATTTTGAAACATATTGCGAAATATTCACCTCATATTAAACAATACATAACTAAGTAATAGCCACAATTATCTATCTAAAATCAACTAATTGATGTTTACTTCATAAGCAGTACTTACACCATTTCCGTTTACTGGCCATATATCTTCCAAACGGTGCGTTTGATTAATTTTGTCATGCATGATATAAACTTAGCTTACCTGCAACAAGTAAGAATATCTGATGTAATGTAACATTAAACATATTAAATAAATAATTTAACTGGCAAGATGGAACTCGATAAAGAAAGAGTTCAAAAAGTTAACAAAGCAATGTATACGTGAGAGCCGATAAAAAAGCATCAAATTAAAGTCTGAAATGATCAAGATGTTGTAAGAACAATTACTGGAGATGACATGAAAGCGTACAGACGGTCGCTCCATTACGTATACTAACACTAACAGACTACTATGTGAAATTACGAAACAAAGAAACATGAAAGTCGCAAAGTTGTTAGAGAAAAGAAAGCCGCAGTAAATGTACACTGGTTTGTTAGAAATACATTAACATACGTTTTACAGTTTTAGTTATTTGGTCGATTAGATATCGTCGTTCATCGTCAACTTCCTACACTAAATATCAAGAACGAAGTCTGCAGTTAATATCATAATATATTTGAAAATATTTACATAAATGTTTAGACAGTAGTATGACATTTCCATCACAATTTTAAATAATAAGGAAGTACAAAATGTTCCACAGTAAAACCGTGAAGGCTGAGCGGTCAAGGGTGAGATTCAACTTGAATAGGATTTTATTCGTAGCAAACATTATATTAAAATTATGGTGCCGATTCAATTCGCCAGAATTATCAAATTGAATTCTACTTAAGTTTTAATTTTAGCTATGTTCCTTAAAGGCTAACAAAAAAAGACCTTGCGTTTTAACATGTTATTAATAGTTAGTTGCAACAATAGAGCACATGACATACTGCGATATAAAATATTTAGCGTTGTTAAGGCCCCCAGTGAGCGCGTGCCCACAACACGACCGGGCAAGTCACGACTCGGCAAATTAGTTCAATTTTTACTGCTGACCTTTACATGCCAGCTCTAAATCATTGTTGCTGTTGACAATACGGGCCATATTCTAAGTAACAACTGCATTGTATATCGAGCAGTGAATTTAAATCAAAATTTAACATTATTTCTATTATAAATATTTAGCGAAAGTTTTAATGATGACTGCAATAACTACAATATTAGAGCCATGAATACGTGAATAATTATCAAAGTTACTCAATCCCTTTATAAAAACTCAATTATATTCAATAAGAATAAAGCTAAATAAAAGCCTAATGGCGGACGGGTGCCGCTTCACAAAGATTCCCACATTAAGCGCAAGGTTGATAACTCACTAGGTACTACTGATGAGAAAAATAAAATACCTTGTTAATACACCTAACAAGACAACATACGCTATGTTAATATGACGAAGCTATCTGAAAATAGCTCGGAACTGGAAACACCATAAGTATAAATGAGTCTTAACGTATGCTAACGTAATGCAAACGAGATGTGCTCGCCTTGACATAGACTATGTGTAGACAACAATATAATTACTAGAGACAAGAACCGTGACACTATTCCTTGTATTCCATAAATTTATTCCTAGGATGATGACTGAACTAACTGGTAATTTAAGGTTATGTGATGTTTATCCATACTACACACGAGCAATAATTCTCGAATGACAAAACATAAGTGGGTTTTTTAAATAAAAATAGCAAAACTACTCAGTTCTTACAATACGAAGCAAGAAACTTGAGCGATAGATACTGATTAATCTTAACAGCCGCCTATTTAGCATAACAACGATTTTGTAACTATGAATATAATAGATAAGCTTACAAACACAATAAGCTGTATAGAAGAAAAAGAAGTGTATCATTTATTGTATTGGCAGACAAAAGATAGCGGGTGCGATAGATTAAGTCGGTAATAAAGCTTCGGAACGAGGTTACAGATCAATCAAGTAGCGAACGGGCACGCGTCTGCACAAAGCCTTTTATACCTCATTTATAGCCGCACACGCTTAATTAGTTCTAATCACCTTCATATTTTTGAAATCCGACTCAATTATATCTGTATCTTTATAATTTACCCCGTTTCTACCGTAGAACTTATTGCTAAATTACAGGGATTTTTCCTTTAATGATCCGATTAAAAACATCGTAATATTGTTTATATTTTTCTGTATTTGCTTCTATATAACAGAATTAATAGTTAAACAATAGAGCACGAAAACCACATGAATCATTTAGTTAATAAGTGCTTGTGCTAATACAATTGGCCCGAGGGCGTCAATGCCGCATTTAGCTGTTGTTACAATTTCGAAAGCCTTTGCAACGTCAACAGGCGAATTCATAACACGTGCTGCCGATTTATAATAATATCCAACCTAAGAATTTGGTCTAATTACTCAATATCAGTCTAACGTTTAATACAATTCGTTCCACAGATTACGATGGTATGGTAGGTAGCCCGAAGGAGTGGCTAAACTGGATAAATCTAAGCGCTAGTATTAAATAAATAATGTTTGCATTTAAGTTGCAATAAATATAATCACACAGACGTCAGTGCGCGCCTGTCTTTCCGCAAACTCAAGGAGATCGATACCCGCAATTACGTACTGACTATCGTTGCTTGTGCACAAACAATTATTTACTACCAATGCATTTCTACTATTGCCGCAAATTCAACAGAAAATTGTGATAAAAAATTCAACACGCCAATCGAATAAGAATTTGCTTCCTGCTTGTAAGGATAATTATTTGTTTTATATGTGTAGGAGCATGAGAAAGTTGGCGACGAAACATGGGACGACATTGCAGTCTGAATATAAATTGTCGGCGTATGACTAAGGGTTTCACATTTCTATCATTAAACGTAACTTAATTTATCTCGGTTTGAAACCAGTTTAAATAGCTTAAACAATTCTCTAAGAGTTCAGAATGTGTCGGGCTAGGTGCGGCGCTCGTGACAGGCAAGGCTGCCCTGCATTGTTTCACCGAAAGCTGCGGCTGCGGCTCCGGCGGGCGACACTCGAAATAAACCCACAGTTGGTCAATTTCACATCAGTACTAACCGCAAAAAATGCGAGCACCTTGCGGTCGCAAGGTCGAACGGCTTGCCTTAGTTTTTCTCTACTCATACCAAATAAATACTTACGCAATTATCACAGCATTTTTTTCAAAAACTCATAAATTTAAAATGTATTCTTCGGGCGTATTACTAATATAAATTCAATAAATAGGTGGATGTAAGCAAAATGTCAACAATATTATTAATTATAGGGAATATAATGAACTTTGTAGCGCACCTGCCCACGATGTCGATATTGCAACATTATCGAAGAAATACAGCGCATTGCCTAGCCAACTATAATATACCGTTGTTTGGAATATTATCGGATTCGGAAAGCTAACTGCCGGTACGAATTACGCAAATGTTGGTCAACGCGTGCCGCGCTGCCTGCGCCCGCGACCATAACATGTATCAAACACTTATAAACTATATCAAGGTTTTTTACATCAAGTCGGATTTGGTCAATTATAAAATATACCCGAATTAATTGAATATGTAGCCTTTGATATAGCAGCCTACTCAACTTGGTAGGTCCATAGTCAATCCAATTTAAGTAAAACAATTTCAAAGCTTTCGTGTCTCAGTTTTATCGAAGGCAAGATCTAGTTAGTTAGGTGACCGTGCCTTTCACGGAGCCCTGGTTTGCGAACACGCCCACCGGACCCCAGCTGGGCTTCGTCACATTCACTGTTCTAACGACTACTGATAATCGAACTACTTATCTGTTATGACCACTATAACATTTACATACGAAAACCAAATATCATTTATTAAGTCATCACATTACAACATTACCGTTATTCGAGACTAATTCTTATGATTACATTTGACTCGTGCTAAGCGAAATTGAAAAACTATCGTATGGTTTCAAAATCCCGAGCGATTTCAGTACTATTAGCGGTCGCTAGATCGAATCATTTCACCAGAAGTTTATAAACTTGCTCGTTGCAAACGCAATGAACTAAGACAAAGGGCGCGGCTATTTAATTTGATTCGAGCTATTGTTATTTTTACTCTATAGTATTGTTGAGTGCAGTTGTTTGTTTTCAAATAACAACCATAATTATCTTCGAATCTAGGTTTTTCGGCCATGCGACAATACAATGACTTTAAACGTATAATTTTACAATTAACGCTCAAGACTCAATGTCAACGTAGAAAAAAGTGGTGGTTGTTCAACAGACGTAATAAAAGGCGATCAGTGGTAAGCGACCAGTCAGTAGTGCAAGAAATTTTGACACTTGTCTCTGTTTATGTAACCTCTCTCTAAATTTAATGAGTTGCGTAGATGACATACTTTCGTTTAACAACACCTGAATTATTTAGATGAGTAGTGACTTTAGTTTATAATGCCAGTTGCAAATTGTAAACCTTTTCGCACAAGTTATACATGAGATGCATATCCGCCTGTATTGATACGATGTTTTTTGTATATGTAAGAGTTTTAACTAACAATTGCTTTTAAATTTTCAGATGGTGAGAGGGGCGGCGTTGGCGCTGCTAACTGCGCTGACATGTACATGCTGTTCACATGCGAGTGTACTCGTGCCCACCTATGTGTTGCCGCCTGACTCCTTCGCGCGCGACCAGCGCAGCCTTGGCAACACACCGGATTCGGTCACGGCCGATTCACAACGAACTGTGCGTCGTCTCATAGGAGGACACATGAAAATTAAATCTGAAAAGGAATTCGGTGATCCTGCTAAAAACTCGTTCGCATACGATGAGAAAAGTAAAAGTGGCAAATTTGCAGGCGTTATAGTGCCGGATCAGTCAGGCGGTAATGTTGGGTGGAATCAAGGAATATGGGATGACGGCATGCTCATGTCAAGCGCCGGCGAAGGCAAAGATGCAAAGGGAGTTAAAAATAACGATGACGAGGACAAAAAAACATTGTCTGATCAAGTGGCGGAAGGAAAATATGGTCTGATTCAGAATGAAATATTTGCGAAAACACCTAAACGGCCTGGTATAGTCAGTTACGAAGCAAATTCAGAAACTAGATCTAAAGATAACTTACAAAGTCTTGGTGGACTTAAGAAGGATGAAATCTGGCTCGCAGAAGATCATTTACTTGTTTTGAAAGGTGGTTCATTCCCAGAGAGGACCAAAGAGTCTGATAACAGACCTTGGCCACCAATCGACGCTTATGAAGCTCCTCGAAGGCAAGTAAAATTACCGCAGAAACCTAAAATACCCCCGCCCTTTCCCGTTCAATTATCCGACAACGGACCGCTCATCTTCCTCACACCAAACGGTAGTGTCCCTGCGCCCTATTTCCCTCCATACTTTGAAGGACCGGGCGAAGGCTCTTTACCGCCTGCGCCATTCCCCTTCCCGCCGGGACCGCCCCACTCCGCGGGTGATTATCCGAGAAACTCTACTTCCGGGCGACCGCCGTTCTCAATTTCTCAATTCCCTTTCCTTCAAGGGAATACGAGCGAAGGATCGCCATTCCCCTATCCCATATCCATGAATGCGTCTTTTCCAGAAGGGTTCCCTCCGGGCGCAGCATTTCTACCACCACCGAGCAATCAATCAGACTTGTACGACGAAGACGACCCCTCGATATATTATCCGCCGCCTTACAATTTTTCTTTCCACGCTGATTACCACAACAAAGTACCCGCTGGGCCACTTGTACCTGGAATAGTACTTCCACCACCGCCAGATTTCTTTGCTCCATTGGATGAAGAAAAGATTACAACAGAACGACAATCAACAACGCAAGAACCCACCACTCCAGTTAGAGTCAAATCGACTACAAAACGGCCTATTCAAACAGTATCAGTTAGCAGAAAACCATATAAAACGAGAGTGACTACTACAACCACTTCTACTGAACCGACCCGTGTTACTGAGAATCCTACTACAATAACTACTCCTGTTGTTAACGTCGTTACTTCGCCAAAGACCAGACCACCACAACGAGTTGTACACATACCACCAAGACAGCCCGTTCGCATTCAAAATCTCCCTGAATCATTCGAAACCAGCCCGAAGACTGATAAACCATTGCACAAGACAAGAACAAAATTGACATCCAAGCCTATATCCGTTTCAGTTATTTACGAAAATGAAGCACCCACTAAAGTGCCAAAAGCAGAAAAACCCATCTACATATATAGTCTGCCAGAGAAAACCAGTGAAGTGAATCAATACATTGATAATTTAGTAACATCTACCCCAGTGCCTTTGAGAGCATACTACTCAGAGGCTCAAAATTATGAAATACCTACGACGAAACTTCAACCTGTGTACAATAAGAAGCCAAAAGACAACGGAGTCGCTTCATTTTACTTCTATGATGAACAACCTGAATCATCACCAACTCCGTCAACATTCTTTGATGGAAGAAACTATTATAAGACGGTAGCTGTCAGTCAGGCACCTGTTCAAAAACCAAAAGTAAACGCTCAATCATTTTATGGACCAACTGTAGATGTTTCATATGGTTCATTCGATCAAGCAGATGCGCTCTTTTTGTGGCCGCAGAATAATGGACCAAGGACTTTGACGCAGGAATATTTTAGCATTCAGAAACCCAGAACGCAGCAGGGATATATTCAACAATCTAAGAGACCAGATTTCTATCAACAAGTGTCTGACATACAACAAACGATAGACTTATACACTACATCGAAACCTAAGTCACATCGTCCATTTGTACAAAATGTTCATAGACCAAAAGCGATAACAGCAAGACCCGTTTACCAATTTAGCTACCAAGCAAAGCCGAGACCTGATCAATACTCTTTCCGTGCACCTAAACTCGATCCCGAGCCTTTTAGACCAATGGTTAGCTACAGCAAACCGTACAATTTAGAAAGTGATTTCAATGCTATAACACCTTCCGTGGCACCAGCATATCATCAACAATATTTGGTCGAAAGTGTAAAAGTGACTACTGAAAATCCAGTTTCTAGTAGATATTATCCCAAGAACAAACTCAAGGAAGATGATTATGACGATACGCCACCTAAAGAGATTAGACACGGACAAAAAAAGAATAGGAATCATATTTCCGTGCACGATAATAAACCGACGCCCATCGTTCACATAAACAATCAAAACCAGCCGACCGCAACGCCGGGCCCAATCAGTCACGGTTATTATACCAAACAAGACGAGAGATACATCGATGACATTACGAAAAACTCCTTCGACGTTTTCGGCAAGAAAATTGAAGAGAGCAATAATAGAGATATAAATGGCTTAGCAGTGACACCGTCTCTCGGCACGGTACGTACTCCGATCGACAACGGTATCAATCTACAATACGCCTACGAGATAGTGGAGAATCCGACGAATCCGCCTAATTTAGACAGAGACACAGTGGTCAACGACCGCTATCCGAGACCGCCTATCAACCAGGAAAGCGAATCGATCGCGCCACAGACGCATAGTCAATTGGTGCAACAACAAAAACCGCCATCACTGCTGGAGGATACGTTAGTAAACGAGAGGTTGCCCCGGCCGGCGATTAATCCTGAGAGCGAGTTCATACCGATAGCGAATCCGAGGTATAGGAACGAGCAGTATAATGCGCAGCCACAAGTGGGTAAGCCGCAGTACGCCGGGGAGCAATACGATTTGAATAGGCCTTCGCTATCTGGTGATACTTTGGTGAATTATCGGCGTCCGCTGCCGGCTGTGAATCCTGATGCGGAATGGATAGGTCCGGGCAATGCGGCAGGCGAGGGCCAGCCCGGATCATTCGTGTCGTACCGGCTGCCGGGCGAGGGCGCGCACGTGTACTTCCTGACGCCGCAGGCCGCGCAGCCCGCCAGGGACCGCTACCGCCCGCCCGGCTACGGCCGATGAAACCAAAGTCTAGTCTGACGCGCCGCAAAACGCGACGACGATGTATAATAAAGCGCAAATGTGATGTTAAAAGTGTCCTAAGTAGTGTAATGTACAAAGACTAGCGGTAGCCGATACTGCTTTGCCATAATTTATATCGATAAGTCTTGACGGTGCTCGAGTGTAGTGAAGATCGATGAACTTCTCGGAACGTAAACGCGTTTATTTATTAAATTATTTCGTAAGAGACAAACGGTGCATATGTAATATATGTAGTGCTAGTTAATTTATTTATGTCAGTATTGTGAGTTCGTACGTGGTGTGACAAAATGAGAGGACTGCGATTGTTATAACCATTGTTATTTATAGAAATGAAGAGATTGTGATTTTTATTGTAAATACTATTCATACGAAAATGTAAACTAAAAGAGATTAAATCAACTTTTATATTCCTTTGTTTCATTATATGGCTACTTAGGTAATACTCTGGAAAATAAAACAACATTATAACAGCATCACACCATATATTCACGATAGGGTGGTAAGCAATTTTTTTAAATATGTGACTTTTTATACCCACTTTTTGCCTAGACTTATCAGGACAGCATAAATATTAAATGAATAATTAATATTTTATCACAATCATCGCCATCAAAGATAACATTGCACTTATTTAACGACAAAGGGAGTAAGCATTTCATATTAAATATTATAAAACATACATTCTTACATATGGGCTATTCTTAATTAAGGCGTTTTGAGATGGTAAGACCATGATCTTGAGAATAATTGTTTTATTTGATAGATACTTACGGTTATAAATACCAAAAAGTAGCAGGGTAGTCAGAACCTTAAAATTAACAATTCCTCAGCCACTTTTGGAATAGTATAAATAATGTTCATCCCAAAAAAGGGGTAGACTAAGCCTTAGCATTAACAATTTCTCAGGCACTTTTGAAATATTATAAAATAAGTAAAGTTGGTTATGTGTTCGCCAGCAACAACGCAAAACAATCACTTAAAAGACTCCTTCCCTTAGTAGACTCTCATGCCACCCGACACTATTCGGCATAAAACCGATTTTAATTATGAAAAAGTATTTTCTAATCAGTATTTTTACTAAATCAATTTGTAGATAAAACATATTATAACTGCAGATAGTTCAACAGTTCTTGTAAAAAGGAAGTAAGTATTTATTAATGTTATATTGTTTATTACTTCTACCTAACTAGGCGCAATATAAAGCAGATAAATAAATAGCGGAACCTTTTACTAACTAATCAGCCTTGAAAAATGCCTATTCACTTAAACATAATATTACAGAATATTATCTTATGAGTCTTTTGTAATAAAGGAGTTTTGCTTATTGAGTTGATTTCCAATTATATCATTCTTTGCCGAAGTTGCCTAATCTCAAGCACTGAATAAATCTTTTTAGTATTTTATCTACTATTTTACTATAATACCAATCTTTACTAATATAAAAACTGAACCGATCATGAAAATTCTTTCACAATCATAAAGTTAATTATTCAGAAGTGCTATAGGCTGGATATCATTACGCTGGATTTGAAAAGGGGTGAGCAGTGATTGAAGATATTTAGAACTTCGAAAATTCGCTTGCCTTGCAAAACTGGGGCGATCCACTAGTATTAATATATTTCATAAATAAACGGCGTTATCTAATCGTGCTGTCATTCGGTTTTTGTAGGGGTTGCAAATTATAATTTATCGTCCTTCTAAATAGATGTTTGTGTTTGACATTGTGAAAACTTACTGTTTACTACCAATATAAGCGTAGGTAATGAAACTTCAGGATTCAATAATTAATCCGGTCAATTTATACATTCAAGGTTACATAAATTCATAAGAAGCTGAAAATTGGCACAATTGTTCAAAACATGATTATAAATGAAACCTCAAAAGTCCCCATCGTTCCTAGGTGTGCTAAAAATTTTACACGAGGTCAAAGGTCAAAAAATGAGTTTTTTGCGATTTTAAGCGAAACGGTGAGTTTTTTGCAAAATCACCCCAGAACAAAATTGTAGATCAGAAAATTCTCTACAAAAAAGATATCAATATTTTTTTTCCTAAAAGCCACCATTTTGAAGATATAACGCGTTGAAAAGTTCGATCATTGGTAATCTTCATACTTTGCACACGTTTCCACGCCACCTATGAGGTAGTGTACTTAGCGCGTTTTATTTTAAAGTGGGATCCCCTGTAGGCCTATTCCAAGGGTCTGCAGTGATTTTATTTGTTTTAAAACTTTTGTAGAATATTATTGTACATATCGGTTGGTTAAAATAATGGCGGTGTAATTGAAAATGAAATGATTAATATTCCTCGTCTGATTCGTAATATTTCCAGGATTACTGTTTCTTGTTCTTCGTCTTCTTGTTCTTCTTCCTGTTCTCCTACTTCTTCTTTTTCTTCTATTTCACCGATCAACTGTCCTACTAGCGATTCCTCATTGGTATCATATGAGTCTTCTAGATTAGCTGACTCAACATTAGAGCACGATCGGCCTTGGCAGTTTGTGCATGCCAGGGAAAAAAACAGTCCAACTTTTCTGCATCCACATTTAGCATTACAACCTTTTTTACAGTTGCAAAATATTGAGTTGAGAAGTTTCTCAGGTGCTGGTGGAATTAAAGTTAGAACTGGCTCTAATGTATTGTCGACCAACTTCCAACGCCAGTCTTTAGGGTCCAGCTGATTACCAAGCCACACTTGAACTTGATAATATACCCGAAATAAATGTTGGTGAGCAGCTACTGAGGTTGGAGGTAAAGAAGCTAGTTGTACTTGCTTTTTATTACGCGTATTTTTAACAAAAGTTGCGTATCGCAACTTATCTGAGCAAGTGGTTTTTTAGGAGCTCCGTGCATAGCGAGAAGAAATTGAATACCGCTGTTGATAACGTCTGGTTGAGTTGAGTCACTATTTGGGGCGTACATGTGCAAAGTATGAAGATTACCAATGATCGAACTTTTCAACGCGTTATATCTTCAAAATGGTGGCTTTTAGGAAAAAAAATATTAATATCTTTTTTGTAGAAAATTTTCTGATCTACAATTTTGTACAGGGGTGATTTTGCGAAAAAACTCACCGTTTCGCTTAAAATCGCAAAAAACTCATTTTTTTTACCTTTGACCTCGTGTAAAATTTTTAGCACACCTCGGAACGATGGGGACTTTTGAGGTTTCATTTATAATCATGTTTTGAACAATTGTGCCAATTTTCAGCTTCTTATGAATTTATGTAACCTTCCTCCTTATTTTAGGCCTAAATTGACCGGACTAAATATATATATAAGAATACGTCAATTCAACTACGACATGATAGTGCAGTGGTTAGAACACCCGCCCGAAAACAGAAGGGCGTGAGTTCCAATCCTGGGTCGGGCCTACACCAATTTGTCTTTTCTAAAGTCATATGTGTGGTTAATTTATTATGGTTGTTAACGGTGAGGGAAAACATCGTGAGGAAACCCACATGGCTGAGTTGTACTTAGTCATGTGACAGTGTATTCGTACAAAACGGCGATAGGCCTGCCCCCTATCACGTGAGTACACTGTCCAAGCAAAACGTGGGTACCTTCTCTGGAAACTAGATGGCGCTGCCACGTGAGTTCAGAAGTATTGGTACCTCTGCCAACCCCTTCGGGGATAAACGGCGTTAACGTTCATGTTATGTTATGTTACGTTTATGTCAATTCAACCTACTCTAAATTGTACACGTTTACTGATTGGTTGTTTTCAAATTCATTAAATATCGGACAGATTAGTCGTTTAAAAAACAACGGACGGATTTTTTAAATACTACGATAGTCTCTACCTTCCCCAATTGGTTCTAATGGCGTGAGTATAAATATATGTATGTATGTAAATACTACGTGGATGACCCTATCGATCATCGAATTTTGTATGAAAAATTAGGTTTCCCTCAAATGTATTATTGTATAGTATTTGTGTGAAATAAAACGTTATGATTGTAGTTATGAGTATAACATTTTCTATATCTCAAAAACGGCTGACTATCTTATTCAAACTATTTATCATTGAAAGTTTGTTTTCAATCTAAGTCTAAAAGTAAGAGGGGGAGGAAACACATCTGAACATTAAGGGAGTCTATATTTTTTATGAGAGTCTATAACTTTGACAAAATATGGTTCTTTTTTAAAGACCAGTCTATAAACAAGTATGTGTTAAAAGAAAATCTTAAGCTGTTTACAGTTGACATATACCCAACCTACCTATTGACTTTCTACAACGTAATGTAAATAGTTTCAGATTTAATTTCTGTCACACACGGACAGACAAACAGACAGACATGACGCAACTATATGAGTTTTGTTCATGCCATTCTGCTATACAACATACAGTATAACACAAAAAAAAAAGTTCGCGGTGTAGCAGTGCACTTAAGCACGTAAAAATATGTAGGATACAAATAAATATTAATTAAAACGGACCTAGGGCGCAAATGCGCACATCCCGCACGAACAGTTCCTTGCCATATTTAATAAAAATGGAGAAACAACTATTCTTACAAGCCTTCTAAAATCTTTATGCTGAACCAGAAAGCTAGATAATGAATCCCTGGAACGCCTACCGAGTGATTTTGTCTTTTAATATTTTTTTAAACCTTCTATCATATCTTATAATTTTCATAAATATCAACCCATCACATAACACGTGAAATTGACAGCTGTCCCAGGACGCATTTTATGATGCAAAAACTATTTAAATAAAATTCTATTCTACGTCTACCTAATTTAGGGCGACTAAGTATATTTCTTACTTTAATAGCCCCAAATACCTTAAAATGACTAAAACACGGAATATATGAAAACAATATAGAACTTTAAACACAGCACACGACTTCTTGTTTCCGCAAAATATAAAAGTTACATAAATACCTGTATCGGGTTCTCCTTCGGCAGGAACATCTTCCAAAGGCTTATCGTAAAGCCTTAAATACACCTGTATAGCCACCTTGGCTGCCCGGAAGTAGAACGGATGAGACCGAAGAACATCTTCTAATCTCAGAAGACCAACGTAAGACCGGAGAGTCATTTTTCTCATGCAGTACGAGTGGAAGTCAAATTGGTCTTCCATTATTTCGGAAAAGTGCTGTAAAAAATATGGATAGTTAGTTACGTTTTTTTTTTGTCTTTTTTATAAAATGGCGGAATTCTCTTTGTCGCTTATGACATAGTTTACATGCATGAATATAGTTTACAATCTCAGATTTTCTCAGCCCTATTGAATCTACAAACAAAATTTCATAAGAATCGGTTATATCTTTCTGAAAGAGTTGATCACTCAAGTAATTTATAAATTAGATGATTGTTACATTATTTTTGTATGCGACCATAGAGAATCACTTACATCAAATAGAGAATTGTTGAAAAAAGAAAGCCACAAGAGGGCATGTATGAAAAGATAGATTAAATGGGTGTTTGCAGAATCGTATAAAGTGGTAAATGGGAACTAATGGCATAAGTACATGTTCGTTTATTGTGAAATTAGTTTTAAGAAAACTAATTTCTACGGAATGAGCAATGGTTTGCAATGGGTCTCATGACTTTTCTGTGATTTTATCTACTATATATATTTTATCACAACAAAAAGGTTCGGAATCAAATCTTGTGATGTTCAGAAGTATTAAAACCTCCACCACGTCTTTGATGTTAACTAAGTGAATGTTGATGGTTTGAGAGTTTTATAAAGGACCCGAGTCCGATTTTTGCACTTATTTCGATGTGGTTTGCAGAATATCAATCACCACTTTTTAAGCTCATGGGAAAACCCAGTAGCCCTTATAATGTTTGTTCAATTTAAAATAAGTAAAGTTTGATGAAAACGGCGACAGGCCTGCCCCATATCACGTGAGTAGACTATCCAAGCAAAATGTGGGTAGTCTGAACACCAGGTAACAATGTCACCAGATGTTCAGAAGTATAAATACCTCTGCAAACCCCTTCGGGGATATTGGGCGTGAACGTTTGAGTTTAGTAAAGTTTGATATAATACTGACCCTATCAACTTCATGAGCCTTCTTTAAAGCCTCTCCCCACTGCCCTAACCGCTGGTAAGCCGCCGCAGCCTCCGTTTGGAACCACATGCATTGCATTTCATTGAGATTCTCTGTCGCGGGGACACCTGATAAACAAAAAATGATTATTAATTTTATAAAATTAGATCATAAGATAGCTAATATATCTATGTTATTCGGCGACTCACATGTATTGTTACTATTATCTTATCATAGAAAACTGTGCTTAAAGTTGATGACTTTTGAGTTGTCTGCAAATTCGTTTTGCTGATGATAATTTTACGTTACAATCTTGCACACTCAGCTTTGGCACTTTTTGGAATATGCACCCAACGATGATTATATTTCCTCAGCAAACTGAACGCGGTTCGCTAGTAGAAGATATCTATTGTAACACCTATGGTTTATAGGGGTGTCCCATAGAACTAACCCTCTCGAGTAAGCCCTGGCAAACATTTCTGAGCAGCCTGGACCCAGTTAGTTTGTAGAAGATATCTCACACACTAGCTATTTACATAACGATCCTGTATTGATGGTTGCCGTTTCTTCTGAAGTCTAATAACATAGAATTCACCCTCTCGTGTAAATTTAGCACACATCTCCTCGGCAGCCTGCACCCGGTTAGCTCATAGAAGATATCTCATACACTTGCTATTTACATAATGATCTGCGGTATTGACTGTCTGATTCTTCTGAAGTCTAATAATAAAACAGAACAACATAGAACTTGTTCTTCGTAGAAGATATCTCGCACATTTGCTGTTAACTTATCGGTCGGCTATACCCAGATTTGCTGTTTCTTCTGAAGTCTAATAATAAAATAGAACCTACCCTCCCGTGTAAATTGAGCACACATTTCCTCAGCAGCCTGTACCCGTTAGCTCGTAGAAAGTATCTTGCACACTTACTATTTGCACAACGATCCTGTATTGAATGTTGGTGTTTTCTTCTGAAGTCTAATAATAACATAGAACTCACCCTCCCGTGTAAATTTAGCACACATCTCCTCAGCAGCCTGCACCCGGTTAGCTCGTAGAAGATATCTCGCACATTTGCTGTTAACGTATCGGTCTGCTGTGTCCAGGGTTGCTGCTTCTTCAGCCCAGCGCCAGGCTGCGCCAGCGTCACCGCAATGCTGGAAGAAGAAATAAAATTGGATCTAATGCTCATTACAATAACCAGTAGCGCCCAGGATCTTTAGGGCTAAAACTATGGGGTATACCACTTCAGGATCATTCCACAATAACGCCAAAAAGAACCATATGGTGTTTCTTTGGAGTTATAAGATTGACTGAATTATCGTTTGATCAGAGGCTTAGCGATATCAGCTCTCTGAATACGTATCTTTTGCGACTGACGATTGTGTCGCAAGTTGCACGATTGTCGCTGTCAATGTCATAAATCTGGATGCGATTTGACACTTTTGACAGTCATAATATGGCAACTTGCGACACAATCGCGGTCACTAAAGATACATTAGCAGCCCCCGGGAATGTAATTAAGACCTCTTACCGCAAGTCTGAATGGAAAGAAAAATATTTTCATGGGAGTTTTTATAAGTTGTTTCTTAGGCTTTTTGTGGAATGTAAAGCATTGGAGTGGCTCCGTTGTTTGGAACTTATAAGGAGAAAACGAAAGATTTGTCTACGCAATAAATAGACAAAATATATTGATCAATTTCTTACAGATTCTTCTCACAACAAAACACTTTTCAAACCCGAAGTAAAATTACATTTAAACACCTACGTTAATTCTGACATTCAAAAACAAAGAATATATATATTCTTTTTTTTCTGGCATATTTTATCAAATTATGACATGTGACTATTTCTACTATTCTATTCTCAATTCAGCACAGCATTCTAAGTTCAGTCAATATTTATTTAGAAAAATGGACAGGAATAAGTTTAAACTTATGTGTTATAAAGTAATGGTTTTCATTTTTTTTATCGTTATTTTGAATTTCACCCATCAGTAAAATTTCTCACGCAAACCCATGGCCAGGTTTAGTCAAAAACAATAATTAATAAACAGATTTACATTAACTTACCTTGTATATCCGTCCTTTCGTTATAAATAATTCAATTAACGTAGGTGTATGATCAATAGCCAAGTCTATATATTTCAGTGCTTTCTCTGTATCCCTCTTATAGTCGTAATGTTGAGCAGCAAAGTAGTAAGTCCATAATAACGCACTGGCCGGTTGTTTTACTTCATCAGGACCTTCGTTATACTTTCCTGAGCTCGATAAATGTTCTAAATATTGTAATATAAGTTTCTCTATCGTTTCCGCTTTGCTTTTGTCTTCGTATAGGGTTCTGGAATCATGAATTGTGGTGATTAAAATAAAATGAAAATGTAATGGCATTAAGCATAACATATACAATCGGTTTCTGGTAGATTTCCTGTAAGTTTCTATCTATTCATAATGGAAAAAGCCATGCTACTTGACCAACTTTGATAGGGGTGAAGGTTACTATAATACTACAATTAAACACAGGGGCGGGGGGTGGCTAAGGTTTTTGTCACATAGTCAATGCATAATGTTCAGAAAAATCTAAATATTATTGGGGCAAGCTAATTTAGCGCTTTTTAACAATGATCATTTACATTTTCACTTTCCTAAAAAGTTTTTAAATTATGTTACTGTATTACTAGGAAAATCAACGGGGGGATAGCATATACTAGTGATAGGGGTGGGCTGTAACGGTATAATCATGTACAAATAACTAAATTAATCATTATATCCAAAGTGGTTTCAAGCTGTCTGTGAATGGCCAGCTTATAATAAGCAGTGGCCTTTTTTACTACAAATTTCTTGGTTAAAAACAGCTACGCCTTTCGCACTTCCAAAGTATTGCATATCTTTATATCACTCTAACCTACAAGTTCATGATATTATAACAAGCATGCTTTAGCCCGAAAAACAAATACATTGTTTTTTTTAACCATACATACCTGAGATCAACAAATAGTGGAGGAATTCCTTTATGCAGTCCATGTCTAAGGTATGCATCAGCCACCTTCTCAAAAACGGGGCCAGCTGGAGCGGCCGTCAATTGCAATCGTCGTGGGGCTATCGCTTTTGGATACATTTTTCTAAAAAACGTAAAATATTTACATTAATATCATTCACATATAGTGAATTTTGCCGTGTAGTGCCCGCTTAGAATGTCGCTACCCCTTTCTACCTACGGGTGTCGTAAGAGGCGACTAAGGGTATTGGGGCTTTTTATTGGATTTTTGGGCGATGTGGTTGGAGATCCATCACCAAAAACCTTTATTTTTACCATCTTTTCCCCACTCAACTTCCAAAAGTGGCTGAGGAATTTACAATTCCTTAGCTCTGGCTACCCTTTCAAGGGAAATATAGCCGTGAGTATATGTATGTATGTACATATAGTGACAGCATTCAATAGCATACTTCGGCTTGTTAAGTTGTTGTTGGGTGATGTGGTTGAAAAAAACCATCTCATCACTACTGATATATTTCCTTAATAAATGGCTCAAGTCTGCTCCAAATAGTACGATTTGTCCAAAGACAATCAAACTGGCCTAGTGCAGGTTGAATTGGAAGCTCCGTGGAAAGATCTGCGCTTCTATCACAGAATATGGGAGTTCAAATCCTGTGTGTCTACACAAGTTTCACAAGTCATATTATGTTGTTAATTGAGAATAGCTATAAACATGACTAACCAAGAGAAAGTTTATCTAACGACGATAGGCCTGACCCTTATTGAGTTAATACACTTTTCAGGTAAAAATAAACACCTCCTCAGGCTGCGGAGGTGTAAAAACACCAGGTGACAAAAATCACACATTACATTTAGAGCTTTTTTCGTTTTGAAACCTCTTTTGAGGTTTTTACAGGTATATGTTATTAAAAACAACTTACATTGCAGAAACAAATTACTTAATCACGCACACAAATAAAATGTAAGCAGAGTTAAACTTTTTCTGTTAACCCTTTTACCTTTTTTGATCATTAACTGTTACTGAACACCACTAACTATTAAAAAGTCAAGTCGTTTGATATCATAATTAATTATGTTGCCGTGAAGTGCCGGCTTAGAATGTCGCTACCCCTTTTTACCCACGGGTGTCGTAAGAAGCGACTAAGGGTATTGGGGCTTTTTATTGGATTTTTGGGCGATGCAGTTGGAGACCCATCACCAAAAACCTTTATTTTACTATCTTTTCCCCACTCAACTTCCAAAAGTGAAGCAGAGGAATTTATAATTCCTTGGCTCTGGCTACCCCTTCTAGGGAATTAAAGCCGTGAGTATATGTATGTATGTATATTTAATTAAACGTAAGACTTACTTGTATGTGTCATAAAAGGCAACAATTTCATCAGGATCCGTAAGTTGTTTCGCTTCAATTAACTTATTATAATACATCACATTTTCTGGGTTTCGCTTGAGAAGTTCATCATACAGGGTATCAGCTTCTTTAAATCTGAAAAATTAGATGGCACAATTGATTTATTTTTATTCATACAGAAAGCTACAGGAAACTGTACTTTTTATTATTGGATTACTAAAGGATTTATATTATATTATACTAGCTGACCCGACAGACTTTGTACTGTAAATTTGCTTATGATAAACTTTAGGCGTTTTTCCGGTACACTGAGTTGAATCAGGCGTGAATATTTTATTGGTCAATTTTTTCTGGGATAAAAAGTTTCCTATGTTATAATTTGGGTCATTATCTTAATTTCATTCATATACATTTATTTATTTATTAGTTCGGAATACTTACAGCTAAATAATACAACAAGTGTTTACAAATTCAGTTATCGACTAAGCCAATAACAAGTATTCGCAAATAAAGTATTCGCAAATATTCGCAAATAAACATTCTGTAATTGAAAAGCCTTTTTACCTCCAACACACAAACATCTAAACTTTCACATTTATAATATTAGTAGGATTCATGAAAGCTTAAATTACAACTCTCTTCTTATTCACCACTTGAGATTGGATGTTATTACGTTAAAAGTTTCAGTATAGTCAGCTCAAAACTAAAAATGGAGATGCTGTAACATTGAGTATTGCAATAGGAGAATATTAGTGTTTAAATCATGCTGTGTCATTATCGTTCTTCATCTGGCACACAAGCATTGTGATACACATATTGTTGCAATGAACCAATAATGTAACACAAAAGGAAAATATTTGAGCAATCAATGGAAGGATATAAATATTATTACCACTTTTAAGTTGACTCTAGTCTAGTTATAACAGTGCCTTATTCCTTAGCTCTGACTACCCCTTCTAGGAATTTATAGCCATGTGTTAACACTGCTGGGCACAAGAAGTATGTTTAATAAATACATATTTACTAACCTTTTCAATTTTAGTAGATATTCGCCAGTAGTCTCTTTGATAGATAATTTGTCAAGGATTTGATTTTGGAACTTATGTAAATGTTGCAGTGCCCTTTCGTACTGGCCAGATTCCGCTAAAACCATGTTTTGATATAACAGCAGTTCAGAGTGTTCGTAATCAAATTCCTTCATTTGATTTGTACGGAACGCATCTAAAATACTATTTGCCATTTCATAGTCTTCTAATAGATGGTAACTCATGGCGAAACCAATCCATGATGCTCTTTGAGTGGGTCTCAACATGAACAGTTGGTAACGGGTGTCCTGGAATGAGAAAACAAGAAATATAATATATTTTTTAATACTGTCCCTGCAAAACGTGGGTACACTCTGAACACCAGGTGACAAAGTCACGTGATGTTCAGAAGAATTAGTACCTCTGCCAACCCCTTCGGGGATATTCGGCGTGAACGTTTATGTTATGTTATGTTATGTTTTTAATAAATAGTAAATCCACATTTTTAGAAACCAATGGTAGTGTTGGCAGGAAAAGCAATTAAGTCAGTTTCTTATACTTTTACAACCCAAACGTTAAACCCTATTTCCATGACTATAAAGAAGTATTCATGAAAGCATTGCTATATCTACATCAATACTCCAAGATTTATAATATTTGGTACATCACTGTTACTTAATGCTAGATCACAAACTTTACTCAAAAATAGTGCCAGTGCAGGCAGCAACGACTCTTTTGTGATGACACCTAGCTCATTGTATACTAACAAACAAATTTTTAATTTCGTGACAGTAGCCAAACTACTTTGCAGAATTTAACTTAAGGAATATCTCCAAGACCCCAACGTCTATTCAGGAAAAGATTAGTAAAAAGGTTAAAAGGGACAATGTATAATCCTATTAATATTATAAATGTGAAAGTTTAGATGCTAGGATGTTTGTGTGTTCTCAATTACAGAATGTATATGAATGAAATTTTGCAGAAGCCTGATTGAACTCAGAGTACCAGAAAATCGCCTAAAAATTAGCATAAGCAAATTTACAGAACAAAGTCGGATGGGTCAGCTAGTAAGTTTATATGTCAATAATGTAGTGGCTTAGAATATTTCCCATTTCTTTCAGAGCATTTTGTAATAGATTGCTGAGTGATTTAACTCAAGATTCATTACCAACCATTTATTAATTTTTACCAATATTTCCCCACTTAGCTTCCAGAAGTGACTTAGAAATTTTTGTCTTGCCGTGCCATAAATATATGTATGTACCTTATATCCTTCCAGATCCCTCATCTGTATCTGAAGCAGGGACAAATCCCGCAATATTTGGATATTCTCCTTCTCCCACTTGAGAGCATTGCGGTAACATTTGATGGCCTCATCATACTTCTTGTCAGATCTCTGCAGCAGACCATAGACGTGCCAGCACACGGGGGATTTGAGGTCGTTCCTAAGTCCACGGCGTACATGCTCGTACGCCTCGTCTTTTCTGCCCAGGCAGTTTAATGTCAATCCTTTCATTGCCAGTGTTTCTGGAAGAATGGGTTAAATTGATCATTATATCGTCTGCTTACTGGTAAAATGTAGTAAATACATATTTTGTTAAACAGAGATATAGGGTTTTCAAAGTTTAAGTTTTTTTTTTTACTAACATCTAAATAAGATTTTGCAGAAATTTATTTAATAAATTATTGGAAATTTAACGTTCTTATTTGCGGTAGCATATTAGAGGCCATTTTCTTATAAATATTGTGGAAAAAAAATATTATTTTTAGCATGGGTGTGCACTTATCATATTTGACCTGTAATTGAGAAATGACCTGTAATCAACAGTCCTATCATTTATTGCGTTTTTCCAGTAGAAAGAGCGTCAAAAATTACATATAAATGCATTATTAACTATTTTTTTGTAAAAAACGCATTTACTACATTTATAATAGATTACCTAAATATTTATAATAAAGTAAGAATTAGATTACTGAAGTATTTAAAATAAAATAAAAGTTCCGCTTTTGCGTCAGAATTTGCTGCAAACTATTAACCTTTATTGTTACGGGCGGGGTCTAGGCAGACCCTACAGGCGGTATTTTAACGGTCTGTTTTTATTTAGAAGTTAGGATCGCGTTTTCTCGGCTAATCTCAATGCGACACGACGCCTTTCGGCGACTGGAAGTTCATCGCTCTTCTGCTAAGGTAAGTTATTTTTTTCCTTTCATGGGGATACCTGCAGACCTCACCCGTAATTTAACGTGAAAAAAATGAGTCGCCACTAACCGATGCTCAACTTATACAAGATTTAAGTGAGTTTACCGACAAAGAGCAGCTTTTGCCCAGTACAGATGTTGGTTCTAGTGCTCCAAAAATAAAGTGAAGATGCTATTATTATCCTGAAGTTGCTATTATTATCCTGAAGATGCTATTATTATCCTAGATCAAAAGATAAAATGGCACTATTGTCTTGCAAGAAAACTACTTGTAAGCCTCATTCGGCAGCAGTTATTTCTCAACATAAGTTTAGGATAGCATGTTTCAAGACCTTTCATACTTTTATTCTTTAATATTTTTTGTAATTTTTCTTCAAATTACTTGGTTTTTATTCTCATATTTTATATAGCATATCTCATATAGCCATGTAAGTGATTAAGTTTTGATAAAAAATGAAATGCATGTATTACATTTTTAAACATTAATATTTTTGACTTCATATGTTTACCCTCCTTTATTTAACACAAGGGTGATTCAGGCTTTGGATTGGCAATGTGCATGGATTGATTTGATGTTGACAAAGGCTTGAAAAATATTCCAAGATGAAGACGATTTCAAAATCAACCCAAATTATTGGTTTTAGATTTTAACTTGGTTTTAGTAATAAATTGAATGTCTATAAAAGCCCAGCGCTAACTCAAAATTATCAAAACTTGATGCATTAGTTGTAAACATAGAAAACTAGACATTAGATTTTAATGCAGTAGGGGTTAATATTCATTGAATTGCTTGCTCATCAATGTTAACCAAACTTTTACCAGTATAACAAGAATGCAAATAAATAATTTGAATTGAACACATATGTTATGTTGCTTACAATTTTAATGTTTATTGTTATTGCATTAAGTATCACTTTCAATGACTTGGTTACGCATACATTCGTTACCGACCAATCATGCAGCATCGCACTACTCTACTTACTAACACAGTGCTCTATGATAGTCTAATGTAATAAATGTAATGCCTGATGAATGTTCGTGTAATATATCAGTAAGCGCTCGAGTGATATTACTTATGACGCATTACTTGCATTACTTACACATGCCTGGTATATACTAGGCAAATTAAATTTGGCTAATATTAAATGTATAGATCTGGCAATAACATATGAATTATATTCCCAGAATTTACCAAACCATCATATTATACCCTAATGTATCTTTTTTATTAGGGTTCCGTAGCCAAATGGCAAAAACGGGACCCTTATAGATTCGTCATGTCTGTCTGTCTGTCCGTCCGTCCGTCCGTCCCTCCGTATGTCACAGCCAGTTTATTCCGAAACTATATGAACTACATTATTGGAAATTGGTAGGTAGATGTATTCTGTAAATCGCATTAAGATTTTAAAATAAAATCAGAAAAAAAAACCAAAATTTTTAGGGTTCCCCATACATAGAACTGAAACTCAAATTTTTTTTTTTCATTAAACCTATACGTGTGGGGTATCTATCAAAAGGTATTTGAAAATGATGTTGAGGTTTCTTATATCATTTTTTTCAAAACTGAATAGTTTGCGCGAGAGACTTTTTCAAAGTGCTAAAATGTGTCCCCCCCCCCGTAACTTCTAAAATATGGGCATGATAATACTGAAAAAAATATATGATGTGTATTACTATACAAACTACTAACGAAAATTGGTTTGAATGAGATCTAGCCCGTAGTTCTATTTTTAAACGTCATAAATCAAATTACTTACCTAATTTGGCTCCTATGATTTTCACACAAACGGGATTTTCTATATATATGATAGTACGGAACCCTTAGTGCGCGATCCGACTCGCACTTGGCCGGTTTTTTACAAACATACATCACCCATCACACCATTCATTCATTGCCTTGAAAAAGCTACATAAGCAAGGTTTAGACCAAAGTTAGGATAAGTTGGCTCAGTTCATAATGATTTTGATGACCATTGATTTTGGAGGTAAGTTGATCAAACCAAATTATATAAATTTTCAATTGAAAGTATTATCTTATTAATAAAAACCCAACTGAGTCAAGTATTATTAGCTCATTAAAATTAAGGATAGACATGTTGCCTATGATATTAAAAGCACTAACTCTTTCTTCTCAAGAATTTTATATGGGGTTATTATTGTGGCTTTAAGACATTGTTAGGCAATGTGGCTAGAGCTAGACATCCAGCAACACCTACCTTTATTTAACAAATATATCCCCTACCAACTTCCTTAAGTAACTGAGAAGAACTACTAAAAGAATTTATTGAAATATGTGTATATTGTAGTGTACTTTTTATTTTTGGAACACTGAAAGCAACACAAAATAAAAATAATATTGTACCTCCATGTTCCGAGAACTTTGGATTTGACAGGATTTGTTTGGCGAATTTCAAACCATTCTTGTACAGTTTATGTTCGTAGCAACGCTGAAAATATAAAACGAACGATGAGAAAATTGTTCAACAAATGATCAATACTTCAGAGTAATTCTTGATAGAGAAATATGGAGTGAATTATAGCTTAAGAAGTTCGTGCATACTTTAGAAAACTTGCCTAATGTGTTACTACGAGTTACAGACACATATTTCTACACATAAAAACGTAAATACAGCAAAAATGTATCTTTGCATTTGACACAAACGAATTTGAAAAGGGACTTTGAATGTTTACTGACAAACTTACCAAAATTCTTTTGAAAAGTGCATTTTCTTTCGGTGGCAAAGGATTGCTGGTCGGCATTTTTATCAATAATTACCGAAACCTGTATGATTACTTCAGTAATAAATTGAAAATATTCTAAAAACCTCGTGGCTGCAAGTCGAAAGAAGTCGAGGAGATTTAATTCTCTATGATTTTTATTATCAACGTAGTCACGTGACCAACATAGTTTATCTTGGCTATTCTATCCTTTTTGCTGGTCTGTATTTTTTGATATTCCAATGGATGCATAGAATAGGCAGAACGATCAAGCTGTACATAGGTACTGAAAGCGGATTGCGAGTATATCGAATAGTTAACGCTGTAGAAAATTCTCAGCCACTTTTGGAAGTAGAATAAACATAAACATAAACGTTCACGCTGAATATCCCCGAAGGGGTTGGCAGAGGTACCAATACTTCTGAACATCACGTGATTTTGTCACCTGGTGTTCAATGTACCCGCGTTTGTACGAATACACTGTCACATGACTAAGTACTACTCAGCCATGTGGGTTTCCTCACGATGTTTTCCCTCACCGTTAACAACCGTGATAAATTAACCACACATATGTCTTTAGAAAAGACAAATTGGTGTAGGCCCGACCCGGGATTTGAATACTAATCGTTTGCACGATAACCGGTGTTCTACCCATTGAGCTATCACGTCGTCGTTGGAAGTTGTGTGTAGAGTGTAAGTTATAAGAATATATATATATATATATTCACACATTACATTAAACATACACATTTACACTAGTGGTCGGCGAAAGCTCAAAATTTTACTAATATCGATTTGGTACGTCAATTTCTTAACATTTAGTAAACTCCTTCTAACATAAACAATTCTAAATAGCTAGTCGGCGTCTTTGAATTGTTTGACAGTACAACATTACATTTTTTAGCTTTTATGGAATATTTTGCCTATAATTCCTGTTAAGATGTAATAAACTAAAATTTATGAAGGAGAACTCATCGTTGGTATCAACTGAAAACACAAAAATATGTCTAGAAACACAATGGTAACTTACGGAGTCACTGAAGGTATTTGCCACAGATATCTAATAAAAAACCTTAGATAAGTCACGCGCGCTCAAAAGTGGCAAATATAAAGGGGGCTAAATGGCTCATTTGACTTTAGTCATTAACATTTACTCCAATTAATCATGTTAATGCAATCCGAGGTACAAAGTCTAATACATCTATGGACTGTGATATACCAGCACTGGCACATTTATCTACAGCCGTTGAAAATTTGAGATTAGATCTATCGGATATCAAAGCGTAACTTACCTCCTTCGGAGTTATAATCAAACGTTATGAACAACTGGAGCAAGAAATCAATTTAAAGAACAATGAAATAAAAAGTCTTAAATCTACTGTACAGAATTTATCTAACTTAATAGAAGTACAAGCTCAAAATGCACACCGAAATGAAATTGAGATTATCGGTATACCTGAAGATAAAAACGAAAATTTGCCCCAAATTACTTCTCTCGTCTTACAAAAAATTGGAGTTAATTTTAGTGAGGAATATCTAGATGGAGTTATGCGTATGGGACCAAAGAAAATAATTGAAAAGGTTAACGATCAACATCGACCTATTGTTGTAAAATTCGTTCGAAATTCGAAGCGCGAAGAAACTTAAAAAGCCGCAAAAATGCGCAAGAACTTGACTACTGAAAACATTACTCCAGGGCCTGTTAAAAGATTTTACGTGAACGAAAGATTAACTCAAGCAAGAAGATATTTATTTCGTGAAGCTCGAAAACATGCTTCAGAGAATGGGTTTCGTTATTGTTGGGTGCGAGGAGGTACAGTATATATCAGGAAAGCTGAAGGTAAACCTGCTGTCTCTATCAAAACAATTGATGACCTCCATGATCACACAAGGCCCATGCAGTCTACATCTCAGGAGAAGACTTCATGATTTTATTATTTTAATTTTACATACAAGTTATTATGATTTTACAATAATGATGGAGTTTTTAAAATATGCATGTTATATATCCTTAATAATTATTCACTCATACACTTTTACAAAATACACACAAAACTTTTACTTAAATTACACTATATCAAAGTAATATCACTATATAATACAAAGAAACTTATCGTACCTTACTAAAAACAAAATGCTTCTAAAATATGAATTGTACATTTTGGTATATACTGGCGCTCAACAACTAACTGTTGATTTCGAATTGAGAATGGTGTTAATGAATATTGTTTGTTACTCTAAAAAATATAATAATCATGTCTCTAGTTGAAATTTCTGATGATATAGATCAAACGTATAAAGTAAATTGCCATTCTCTTGAAAAAGCTGAAGATTGTAAACTTCTGATATCTCAATGTAACAATTTAAAAGTTCTTACATATAATATAAGAAGCATAGAACACAATTTCGATCAGTTTCTTGTTATATTGAAACGTTTTGATTTTGACTTTGATGTCATTTTACTGACTGAGTGTTGGCTGAGTGTTCATACATGTATTGGTTTAATGGAGGGATATATTATGTATCATACCAATAAACACATAAACAAAGCAGGAGGAATTGTGATGTACATAAAAGATAACTTTATTTCATCCTGTGTGGAACCTGTTTTTTCTGAAGCTAACTGTTTGATTTGCGAAATTCCCGATAAATTTACCATAGTTGGTTTTTACAGATCACCATCATTCAAGAACGTAGACAATTTTCTTAATAACCTTGATGACACATTGCATTCTCTAAGGGGTAGGAAACTGGTACTGGCGGGTGATTTTAACATTAATATTATTGCTGACACTGACTCAGAGTCAAAGTCCAAGTATCTGTGCCTACTTTCTGAGCACGATCTTACACCAACTATCGATAAGCCTACTAGAAAAGAAAATTGTTTGGATCATATAATTGTTAATTCTCATACCAGGGTAGTCTCCGCTGTTTGTAAAAACTCTCTCACAGATCATGAATTGGTTATGGCTTCTATAGCCCTCAATAATAGATGTCCTAAAAAACGTTCTAGGATAATAAGTAAAATTGATCATAAATAAAAGATGTTATTAAAGGAAAGAAAAATTTCGACACTGGCGGGGTTCGAACCCCGCCAGTGTCGAAATTTTTCTTTCCTTTAATAACATCTTTTATTTATGAGTAATAATCCCCACATGAGGAATTCATGTCAAAAACATTAAATTAAGTAAAATTGATGTTAATGCAATAATTGATGCTGTAGAATCTCGTGATTGGTCTGATGTAAAATCTTCAAAAATTGTGAATGAAGCCTCAAAAATATTTACTGACGAAATAACCAAAATTGTCAATGCTCATAAATTAACAAAACGAGTGAGCCGTTCTAAATATAATTTAAAACCTTGGATTACTCCTGGTTTGATGAAATGTATGCGTCACCGTGATCAGCTCCACGCTCGAGTGAATAAAAGACCAAACGACCTGATACTATTAACAACATATCAACGCTATCGCAACTTTTTTACTGATTTATTACATAAATTAAAAAGACAGTATGAAAGAGATGAAATAGAGGAGAACAAGAAGTGTCCTAAAAGGTTGTGGAAAACTATAAAAAAGATATCACATAATCACTTGAACCCCTCTCCTGCCAATGAGCTTCTGACTGCTTATGCCAACCCTCAGACTGCTGTTAACGAAGCTAATAATTATTTTTCTACCATCGGCAATAAATTGTCTAATGACATACTTACCGCAATAGACGAAACAGAGGATTCTTTAGCCTCCTCAATAATGACGACAAACGGTCCACAAGAGTCAATCTATCTTCAACCTACTGATGAAACTGAAATTAAAAATATCATTGAAGGGCTAAAATCGCAAAATTCTACTGGAAGTGACCAAATATCTAACAATTTACTAAAAAAGCTAAAAGAATTTATATCAGAACCATTGGCTCACATATGCAACCTCTCTTTATCAAACGGTATATTTCCTGATGAATGGAAGACTGCTACAGTGAGTCCCATTTTTAAGGGAGGAGATAAAAAGTCCCCGACTTGCTACAGACCAATTTCTCTGTTATCATCGTTTTCCAAAGTTTTAGAAAAAATTATGTGCGCTCGCCTTAATAATTTTCTTGACAAAAATAATATCTTACATAACCAACAATACGGTTTTAGGAGCGGTAGATCGACAGAAGATGCAGTTAGTAGTTTGACTAACACAGTGTCGGGCCTTTTAGACAATGGAAAGAAATGTATTGGCGTTTTCTTAGACCTGGCAAAAGCGTTTGATACTGTGTCGGTAAAAATACTTTTAAGGAAATTGGAAAGGATCGGTGTTAGAGGAATTGCGTTGGATTGGCTAAAATCATATCTTTCTTTTAGAAAACAAAAAATTGTGATTGAAGACGTCGTGAGTGAAGAGAGAAATATTAATTTTGGCGTACCCCAAGGAAGCGTACTGGGTCCTTTGTTGTTTTTGGTATACTTGAACGATATATTTGGTTTGACTATCCCTGCTTGTGAACTTTTTTGCTACGCTGATGACACTGCTGCTATATTTTCTGGAGGCAACTGGAAGGAAACGTTTGAGGCAACTGAAAGAGGTATTTCCATTTTGGGAAAATGGTTTAGTCAAAACTTACTTACTCTGAATACTCAAAAAACAAACTACATCACCTTCTTTAAAACGAAAGCTAGCGCGCCAAAGATTGATTTTGGAATTAAAGTACACACTTGCAAATGGCTCACAGTTTCCAATACTTCCTGCTCCTGCACATTTATCAATAGCACTAAATCTACTAAGTATCTTGGAGTAATTTTGGACCAGAACTTATCATTTAGGCAGCATATAATAGGTTTATCTAACAAAATACGGAAATTAACGCATATCATGAAAGTTCTGAGATACAGCTTAGATAAATGTTTGCTTATTCAGGTGTACCTCTCTCTTGTTCAGTCTGTCGTGAGATACTGTATTACGATTTTGGGAGGTGCAGCCAAGACCATCATGATAGAAGCTGAGAGAGTACAACGTTCTATTATTAAAATGATGTTGGGTAAGAAGTATCGCCATCCTACTGCCGCACTATATGAGGAAAGCAAGTTACTATCCATAAGAAAACTTTATATCTACTGCTCTATTCTTAAATACCACAATACCTTTATGAAAATATATAATGATAAAAATCTTAAAAATAAGAGAGTCGCAAGAGCACTCATACCGAGAGTTAAAACCACCTTTGCTCAAAGACAGTGTCTCTTCCTTCACCCGTTTATATATAACAAATCCTTATCACAAGTAAATATTATTGACGATACTAAACGTGAACTGATTTGTAAGGTTACCGATTGGCTAAGTAAACTGTCGTATGATGAGGCTGAATCCGTGTTGGTACCAATAACGTGATATGACACTCTTTATCAAAGCCACCTCCCACGTTTCATTCACTTGTACCCACATTTCTCTTCAACATCTTTCTTTCTTTCTCACATTAACACTTACACACACACATACACACAAAGATTCGCGCGCAATCGCTCACACGTACTTACCCACATATATAATTTGATGTTCGGATAAAAATACTGCATGATGTTAAGTTATTCAAAATATTATTTGTTATTATGTACCTTTATCTTATCCTTTTTTTTTTCGTTTATATTGTTTTTTAAAATTTAAATACACTATCTAATTAATTTGAAATACTAAATATTAATGTAAATGTATAAAATTTCACTATCAATATATTTGTAATAAGTTTAAGAATCAACATAAAATTGGAAAGAATATATTCATTAATTGTAAATATAATTCATCTCTATAAATAAATCGTTGTAAGCCCCCTAGACGTAGTAAAAATTCCGGCCTCCGCGATACAGGTTCGCCTAGTGCGGAGACCAATGGTAATGTTTTTTTGCAGCAACATAACGAATATTATATTAAAAGATTTGTAATTTGTATTGTGCACTTTTATGGTAAATAAATGAATTTTAATTTTTTAATTTTTAATTTTTTTTAATTTAATTTAGTCGCACACTAGGCTGCCGTCGCGATCATTCACTTATTTTGGCGTGTTTGTTTCCAAAATAATCGAGAATGCCGTCGTGTGTGATGAGATTTTGCACAAACTATAGTCGAAAAACTACTAAAAGTGACGGGATTACTTATCATAAGTAAGTATTATACATTTTCAACGTTTTAATTATAATTTATAATAAATTAGGTGTAAGGTGTCATAAGATAGAAGAAGTATTGTGCGTGTTCAAAGACTAAAGTAAACAGAGTGTCCAGATGGGACATTCGTAATAAAGAGGTTACGTGTATACTCCTTTATAGTACTTTTTATCTGTTTTTGTGACTAATATGTTTTTTGTATGTCACGAATAAAAAAATTCTGTCTTTATTATTTTTATAAGTGTACTCTCCTATAGTAAAGGCCGGTAGGAAATGTTAAAGTTATTATTATTTTGGGTGTGAAGTTTCTAAATATACTTTATTAGAAAATACTATTTAAGGTTCCCATCAAATAAAATACGAAGAATTAAAAGATTGGAAATTGTTCGCAAACAAAGAAAGGAAGATGATTGGCTCTGCCAACTGAGCGACGGGGGCGTATACCCGAAGGTCGCGGGCTCGAACCCCGCCAGTGTCGAAATTTTTCTTTCCTTTAATAACATCTTTTATTTATGAGTAATAATCCCCACATGAGGAATTCATGTCAAAAAACATTAAATTAAGATGATTGGCAATCAAATAATTCAAGTAGAATTTGTTCTTTGCATTTTAAGGATGACGATAAATATAGTTCACGGAAAGGAAGAATCTTTTTAAAAAAACTGCACTGCCTTTTTTCGAGGTTATTTTATCTTTACATATGGGATGTAGTGTCATGCTGTGTAGTGTCGGCTTAGAATAGCACTACCCCGTTTCTTCCGGTGGGTGTACGTAAGAGGCAACTAACAGAATTGGGGCACTAACAGAAATGGACATATGAACTTATGCTACAGACCAAGTTAGCCACATATCAAGTACAGATCAAGTTATATAATTATATATATTTACATAAATACACTTTATCGTATGCAAATCTCATGCAGCTATATTTATCAGCAATCTAACTTCAGCACAAGTTCACCATTCGCTATCACATACATACCTACATATATATACTCACGGCTATAATTCCCTTGAAGGGGTAACCAGAGCTAGGTAATAATTGATAAAATTGGTAATAATTGAATATGATTCTTTGCTCTGGATTCTTTGCATACTGCTTTAGTCTGCTAAAACAGTTTTACTGATGTTGAACATTTTTTTTCAAAGTCTTAAAATCCTACTCCAGAAGTAAAGTATTCTATTAATTTTAAAATTGAATATATTTTAATATAAGTCTGTTGTTAAATGAAATATTTCTTTTTAGGGGTCTCATTCTTAAAATCAACTTTTGGGAAGTCCCAGCAGCTTCGCCAAAGAAAATGTATCGGAAATTGATTCGATATTAGGAACTCCACGAAAAGCTGCTCTTAAAACATGTATTAGAAGAGTTTTAATTCAAAAACAAACACTAGTAAATCGAAACAGAAATATAAATAAAAGTAACAGAAGGCTAACAAAAAAAGTGGCAAGCATGAGTGCCATAATAAAACATTTAAATAGAAAAGCATACATCTCTCATGAACAATTTTCAGAATTAAATATGAATGCAGAAACATTACATATTTTTAACAGAATTATTGCCAAAAAGCAAAGTAAGACATCATATAAAGAAATTTGCACTGACTCTAAATTTTTATTCACCCACTGCGTATAAGTACCTACGTTAGACGTATCTTTCATACAGCCCTTCCTCACCCCAGCCAGAGTTTTGGGAAAATGGTATGAAAATACTACTGTTTCTCCTGGATTTACTACTCAAGCCTTTGATATGCTTGAAAAAATACGTTTTATCAGGTAAACGAATGATTTGCGTTCTAGTAGCAGATGAGATGGCTTTGAGAAATCAATCGAAGTGGACGGGGCGTAAAACTGAGGGCGTAGTTGATTTTGGCGGTACGCGTGATAGTAAAGTGATAGCTACAGAATAATCAAATCAAATCAAAAAAATAATGTTTATGTTTTTTTTTGTTGTTAAAAGTTCAAAAAAAAATTTGAATGTTTTATAATGCAGTTTACTAACTATTCTTTTTTAATTAATTTTTTAATTATTATCATCTTCTATCAACTTAGATAAATAATTTATTAACTTTGTTAATCGGTAAAATTATATTTACGAACAGAAGCTCACCCTTCTTAAAACGAGACACAGTTAACTAATTAGTCATCTTTGTTCAGGGCACTTTAAGACGCCAGTGCGCATTCCTGTTTAAATAGTAATTTGATGCATCTGATCTTAAATTGTTCTTTGTCAAGCGGTCGTCTTAAGGTCACATTTCACGTCGGTGCAGAGAAAATATGTTTATCTCTTTTTAGCGCTTGCTATGAAATGTGCTATCACGCTGCTATCTCGCTTACATTTCAAATATAGTTCTTGGTGTGTTGTTTGGATATATTTCTAGTGGTGTGCGTGCGTACAACTGCCGCAATCAGTGCCACTCGTAAGCGCGGGTTCCCTTGTATAAAACATATCTAGGTATTTAGTACATCTATGGTATTTGCTATGAAAAGTACATACATACATACATATACTCACGGCTATATCTCCCTAGAAGGGGTAACCAGAGCTACGGAATTATAAATTCCTCAGCCACTTTTGGAAGTTAAGTGGGGAAAAGATGGTAAAAATAAAGGTTTTTGGTGATGGGTCTCCAACAGCATCGCCCAAAAATCCAATAAAAAGCCCCAATACCCTTAGTCGCCTCTTACGACACCCGTGGGTAGAAAGGGGTAGTGACATTCTAAGCCGGCACTACACGGCATGAAAAGTAATAGAACATAAAAGACTTGGCTGCATCGTATATACCTTTGCCTGTTTGGCAATAAAAAAAAAACAAGCGGCGGGAATTTCTAAAAACAATAATGTGAAAAAAGCGCCAAGTATAAAAATATCAGCAATAAATTATTATTGCGTTACCATTAAGCAAAAATTTAATTGAATTATTATTGCGTTGTCATTAAGAAAACATTGAATTAAATTATTATTGCGTTGAATTTTCTTTGCGGGATTATTGTTGTTGACATAATATCCAAAGTTATTCCAAATTCTTAGGTAAGTACATAATATATTTGCAGTGCATTTTGTATAGCAGGAGTAAAATATTAATTCACTTATTTGCCGAGCATTTATTGGTCTGTTGTTAAATAGTCAGCTACAAATAATAATTATTTGCCAAGCCAATCGTTAATAATAGTTTACTATGCATATATATTTTTGTTCCTTGTGAATTTATTATTCAACAAATGAAGCGCGAGAGCGTTTTGCCAGAATCGTACAAATCGTCCATACAAAAGATATTATCATTAATAAAAGATGGGACAACAAGCTATTTCGACTTATTTAGCCAGGGCTGTTTAATTGGTAGTGAAAGTATATATTCAGTTTAATAGTACTTTAAAGGCCTAAGCTAAAATTCCTCACATACGCGTTACTGTGCTACACATAGCGTTTACTGTGCATATTATATATCTCAATCTTGTCATATCTTCCCACATCCCACGGGTGTTCGTAACAGGTAACTTAGGGTACTGGGTCATTATTTATGGGCGATGCGTTTAGAGACCCTTTACCTATAACATTTATGTTAGAATCTTTTTCCCGCGCTTCTTCCAAAAGTGACAAAAAAATCAGATTTTGAAGATCTGGCTACCCCATTTAGGAATTTGTAGACGTGAGTAGATGTATGTAAATAAGTATTTATAATTTAAAGACACGCCTTTTAGTCTAGTTTTGACCGCCTAAGAATTACAAGATAAAACACTAACCCCTTTGAAAATGTCAGGTCAGCCATCAAGTTCTAATGAACTAATGGCTACTATCGATTTCCGAAATACCAGAAGAGGGAACCGAATGCTTTGTAGGGCCGGTTACGAATATGCTTTAAAAAGGTCTAACAAAGATGGATCAGATTTATGGAGATGTACTAGGAGGGACTCCAGTAAATGTTATGCAACTCTTAAAATCAAACAAAATCCATTGATAATACTTCACGAAACTGCTCATAACCATGCACCTTTAGAAGCCGCTGCGATGGAAATAGAAAACCAGATGCAACTTTGTACTGCATCACTAAAACACAATATAAATAAGCCGGTTACACAAATTTTTGGGGCGCTGTTGAACAACTAGTTAATAAAGGAATTAATTTGTTAACTCCACTACCTAAATTTGATAATGTAAAAAAAAAACTTTATAAAATAAGAAACCAGTCACAAGGTTCTACACAGCCCCGGATCTAGGGGGGGGGGGCAAACCGGGGCACCTGCCCCGGGCGGCAGTTTTAGAGGGCGCCAAATCGATTTAGTACATTCTGTAAAGTTGTAGCCTAATTGGCAATACTGATAACGTACGTATCACTGCCGGGGATTCCCCCGTATGTCACTTGTAGCACTAGAGGCTACACGAACCGAGCCGAATAACCCTTTACGCCAAGGGAGGACCGTTGTTTAGTTTATTTTAGATTGCGTGTCCGAGTAATTAGTAAAATGAAACAACCAAGAGCCTACATGAAAACATCGCCTTCCTCAGTGGTCACGCATTTTTAAATATGTCGACTGGTGATCTGCAGAAACATGGAGCCGAACTAGCACGAAAATATTCAAAAGACTTGAATGCAGTTGAATTTTGACAGGAACTTTCTGTATTCAAAGACCTAGTATCGGAAATTGATGAAAAATCAAGTGCATTCGACCTGTTACAACATCTGTGTAAGAATGACTTGCAAGAAGCGTTTCCTAAAGTTAGTATAGCTTTGAGGATATACTGCACATTACCGACGACATCTGCCAGCTGTGAGCGAAGTTTCAGCAAACTGAAAATAATTAAAAACTATCTGCATTCAACAATGAGCCAAGAACGTTTATCTCACGATTCTAGCTATTGAAAATAAAACTGCCTTTGAGACGGACTTTGATGAGCTAATAGATTCTTTCGCGGAAAAGAAAGCACGCCGTGTAAAGCTGTAGTAAGATAAAAGAGAAAAAAAAAACGATGAGGAAAATTTAAAAAAATGTCTTGAATATCGGGAGCGTTGTTAATTGTTGTTGTTATATTTAATTTGATGTCACACTAAAGAAAAAGTTATCAGCAATAAATAATAAAGAGTACAATTTTATTAAATAGTATTCTTTCGACCACCAAAAATGCCACTTAGTGTTAATCAAACGCTCACGAGAGGGAGCGCTATATCAAGTTTTTGCCCCGGTTCGAAAAAATAGTAGATTCGGGGCTGGGGTAGACATACCAGACAAGGGCAAAAATAAATAAATATAATTAGCTTACATTAAAACGAACTTGTTTACTTACAATAATAGTTATTAGATAGAACGATATATAGAATTATAGAACGATATATAAACGATAGAACGATATATAAACCATAGAACGATATAAAGAACGATAGAACGATATATAAACGATAGAACGATATATAAACCATAGAACGATATGAAGAACGATAGAACGATATATAAACGATATATAGAACTATAGAATGATATATAAACGATAGAACGATATATAAACCATAGAACGATATATAAACGACAGAACGATATATAAACGATAGATAGAACGATAGAACAATATATAAACGATAGAACGATATATAAACGATAGAACGATATATAAACGATAGAAAGATATATAAACGATAGAACGATATATAAACCATAGAACGATATATAAACGATAGAACGATATATAAACGATAGATAGAACGATAGAACAATATATATACGATAGAACGATATATAAACTATAGAACGATATATAAACGATAGTACGATGTTAAGAACGACAGATAGAACGATATAACGATATATAAACGATAGAACGATGTATAAACGATAGAACGATATATAAACAATAGAACGATATATAAACGATAGAACGATGTATAAACGATAGAACGATATATAAACGATAGAACGAGATAAAGAACGATAGATAGAACGATAGAACAATATATAAACGATAGAACGATATATAAACGATAGAACGATATATAAACGATAGAACGAGATAAAGAACGGTAGATAGAACGATATAACAATACATAAACGATAGAACGATAAATTAATATAGGACAATATATAGAACGATAGAACGATATATAAACGATAGAACGATATATAAACAATAGAACGATATATAGAACTATAGAACGATATATAAACGATAAAACGATATATAGAACTATAGAATGATATATAAACGATAGAACGATATATAAACGATAGAACGATATATAAACGATAGAACGATATATAAACGATAGAACGATATATAAACGATAGAACGATATAAAGAACGATAGTACGATATATAAACGATAGAAAGATATATAAACGATAGATAGAACGATAGAACGATATATAAACGATAGAACAATATATAAACGATAGAACGAGATAAAGAACGATAGATAGAACGATAGAACAATATATAAACGATATAACGATATATAAACGATAGAACGATATATAAACGATAGAACTATATAAAGAACGATAGAACAATATATAAACGATAGAACGATATACAAACGATTTATAAACGATAGAACGATATAAAGAACGATAGTACGATATATAAACGATAGAACGATATATAAACGATAGAACGATATATAAACGATAGAACGATATATAAACGATAGATAGAACGATATAACGATATAAAGAACGATATAACGATATAAAGAACGATAGTACGATATATAAACGATAGAAAGATATATAAACGATAGATAGAACGATATATAGAACGATAGAACGATATATTAACGATAGAACGATATATAAACGATAGAACGATAAATAAACGATAGAACGATATATAAACGATAGAACGATATAAAGAACGATAGAACAATATATAAACGATAGAACGATATATAAACGATAGAACGAGATAAAGAACGGTAGATAGAACGATATAACAATACATAAACGATAGAACGATAAATAAATATAGGACAATATATAGAACGATATATAAACGATAGAACGATATATAGAACTATAGAACGATATATAAACGATAAAACGATATATAGAACTATAGAATGATATATAAACGATAGAACGATATATAAACGATAGAACGATATATAAACGATAGAACGATATATAAACGATAGAACGATATATAAACGATAGAACGATATAAAGAACGATAGTACGATATATAAACGATAGAAAGATATATAAACGATAGATAGAACGATAGAACGATATATAAACGATAGAACAATATATAAACGATAGAACGAGATAAAGAACGATAGATAGAACGATAGAACAATATATAAACGATATAACGATATATAAACGATAGAACGATATATAAACGATAGAACGATATATAAACGATAGAACGATATATAAACGATAGAACGATGTATAAACGATAGAACAATATATAAACGATAGAACGATATATAAACGATTTATAAACGATAGAACGATATAAAGAACGATAGTACGATATATAAACGATAGAACGATATATAAACGATAGAACGATATATAAACGATAGAAAGATATATAAACGATAGATAGAACGATATAACGATATATTATTATTATTATTATTAGACGGGCGGTAAACGCCACGGGTTTCCGCACTGAGCCCGGCATGGCGGACCATTGTACGTGGACCAAGTGGTCAATTAGCTCTCCCAGCCTAATTCCGTCCAGAAGGCAAGTAGCTTATCCAGGTCAGCTACCGCCCCTGGGAGCGACTTTATTGTTCCTATAGTGTTTTTTCGGATATCGGCCACTCCAGTGCATTCCTGGAGCACGTGGGCGACCGTCTCATCAGCCTTCATGCACGCACGGCATAGAGGGCTGTCGGTGATGCCTATGGTGTGTAAGTGTTTGTTTAATGTGGTATGTCCTGTAAGTATTCCAGCCACTGTCCGCAGGTCCTTCCTACTAAGTCGTAGTGCGCGCCCGGTCAGCTTTATGTCAAGGGTTGGCATAGTTTCCTTTGACTGTCTGCAGCCAGGCTCTTCCTGCCAGTGTGACTTGGAGAGAGAGTGTGTGCGTTCTCTTAGCCACGCACGCAGCTGACCAAAAGGCAGGGGGATAATCGGTTCAGGACCCTGCAGGTTCCTGGCCGACCCCGCCCTAGCCAGTTCGTCAGCCGCGTCGTTTCCCAATGAGCCGCTATGACCTTTAATCCATTGAAGGGTTATAATGTTTTTCCGGGCTACCTCCTCCAGAGCACTGTGGCACTCCAGGACTAGTCCTGAAGTGAACACACAACGATCCAGAGCCTGCAGCACAGATGCACTGTCCGAGATGATTTTGACATGCATATCGGACAGCGCACGGGCTTTGATTGCCATTGCCGCCTCAGTTATTCCAAGACACTCCGCTTGGAATACCGTATTGTGGTGGCCTAGGCTTTTGGAGATTTTGATATTGAGGTCTTGTGAGTATACGCCCGCTCCAGTCCCTTGGTTGGTCTTGGAGCCATCCGTATACACACGCACCTCTTTAATATCGGAGTAGTCATGTTGTTCCTCTTCGAGTACAACAGTGTAGTTGTGTTTGGTTATAATGGTTTTTGTTATCCTATCACATGGTGCAGCAAGTAAGGGCTGATATTGGATGGCCGCTGTGTAAATATTAGTGTGTAGGATTCTGGAGTCATTTTTGAGGTGTCCTGCCTTTTTCAGCCTAAGTGAGGACATCGCTGCCTCTTGCTGTATGTGTAAGTGTAAGGGCGGCAGATTCAGTAGCACCTGAAGAGCTGCCGTGGGTGCGGTTCTCATACAGCCCGTGATGGCCATGCAGGCAAGCCGTTGCATTTTTTCTAGGTCGTTTTGGGCTGTTGTTAATCTAGTTCTCGACCACCAGACCAGTGAGCCGTAGGTTATCACAGGTCTAATAATGGTGGTATAAAGCCAGTGTACGATCTTAGGTTTTAATCCCCAGTTTTTACCTAGTATCCGCTTGCACTGCCATAACATAGCGCTGGCTTTTTTTATTGTGTTATCTAAATGTGGTTTCCAGCTCAGTTTGTCATCTAGGGTAATTCCTAGATATTTAACAGTCTTGGAAAGAGTGAGTTGGGTTCCAAAGAGTTTTGGAAGTTCAAAAGGGGGGAGTTTCCTTTTGTGAGTGAAAAGAGTTAGTTCAGTCTTTCTAGGGTTTACTTTCAGGTCGTATTCGTTACACCATGTCTCCACTACTCTTAATGCTTGACCCATTTGATTGCAGAGCGTGTTTACATGATTTCCATTTAGTAGGATAGTGAGATCATCCGCGTAGCCTACAGTAAAGTAGCCTCGGGCATTGAGCCTCCTAAGTAGAGAGTCGACCACCATGTTCCATAGGAGTGGGGAGAGGACCCCCCCTTGGGGGCATCCTCTTGTCACAATGGCTCTGGTGGTGTCTTTTAAGGTTACTTGGACCGCTCTGAGTCTCAACATGTTAACAACCCAACCCCTGAGTGTGGAGTTAACACGGAAGTCTTTCAGAGTTTTCTCGATACAAGGTATGTTAGTTTTATCGAAAGCACCTTCAATATCTATGAAGGTGCCTAGTGTAGATAGCTTAGTGCTGAGTGCACATTCAATTTTAGATATTACGTTGTGTAGTGCAGTCTCAGTTGATTTATCTTTAGTGAAAGCATGTTGGTTTATATGGAGGGGTTTTTTCGCAAGTGATTTTTCTCTTATATGTCTGTCACAGAGTCTTTCCAGAGTTTTTAAGAGAAAGGATGTAAGGCTGATGGGTCTGAAGGACTTCGGGTCGGTATAGTCCGACTTACCGGGTTTGGGTATGAAAGTTACTTTGACTTCGCGCCATGGTATCGGTACATATCTGTAAGCGATGCATGATTGATATATTTTGACCAACCAGGGGGATAGGATGTCTCTTGCCCACTGGAGCAAAGCAGGGAAGATTCCATCTAGGCCTGGTGATTTGAAGGGGTTGAAAGACTTAACCGCCCATTCAATTTGGTCGTTAGTGACAAGGTCTCGTGAGAAGAGCCTGTCAGCTTCGGTAGGTGGCGTAATATGCTCCTCATTCCAGTCAGTGTCATCAGTATGATGACAGTCTGGGAAATGGCAGTCGAGGAGCAATTTATGTGTTTCTGTATCTGTCGTGGTGTATGTATTATCAGGTGTTTTGAGCGGCCCTACGGTGAGGTTGTTATCGGTAGACAGAATTTTTCGAACCCTAGCCGCTTTATTGTTCGATTCTATTGATCCGCAAAACTTTCGCCAAGCTTGCCTTTTGCTAGATCGGATTCGTTTTTTGTAGGTGGCTAACATGTTTTTATAGTTTTCCCAGTCTGTAGGTAGCCTGGAGTTTTTTGCTTTATTGAAGAGTTTGCGTAGTTCACCGCGCATTTTTTCCAACTCCGGGGTCCACCACCTACTGGTTTCTTTCCCTGGGATTGTTGGTTGTTTAAGTGGGCAGGAGGCTTCATAAGAATCGATTATAGCTGCGGTTACTACTTTAAGGTCATTTTCAATTTGTGTAGGGCCATCTATATTCTCGTTGGTGAGTGTATTTAGCTTACTTTTAAGAGAAGATCTATATGAGAGTACATTCGTAACTCGAGGGTTACGTTTAGGAGGGGGAAGTGTGTAGTCACTGGTAATGTTAAAACAGATCCGCCGATGATCAGCGCAGCTTAGTTCTTTTGACACGTGCCAATTTGAGACTAAGTGGGACGCCCCGGTGCTAACTAGTGTAATGTCAATGATAGTTTGGCCCCTGGATGTAACCCATGTGGGCTCCGATCCTATATTTGCTATGCTAAGGTTAGTAGAGAATAAATAGGTTGATAATACCTGTCCTCTTTGGTTGGCCGCGTGGCAGCCCCACAGCGGATGATGCGCATTTGCATCGGCTCCGATGATGAGCTCGGTACCGGACTGCTCACAGTACTGCACCAGGTCGACCATTTCTTTAGGTGGGCAGTCGGCGTCACCGGGCATATAACGATATATTTATTTTATTTATTTATTTATTAAGGAGAAAAAACAGAAATAGCAAAAAGAATATAGAATAACAACATATAGAACATAAGTAAATAAATTTTGGTATCTCCTCAACTTTTCTCACAGATAGATAACAAAAACAATCAATACAAAAAATTTATCAATACAGAAAAACAGAAATAAAATATGAAAAAGGATAACAACCACAACGAACATAAATAGACAGAAGTAAATACACAACATTCTTAAGATAAATTTAAATAATAATTGTAATAATTAATAACATACACACACATTCAAGACTTTTTAAAATAAGTAAGAACATTTTCTTGCAGCGCTGCTTCGAAAAGCAGAATAAGTCTACATCCGTGAAATAAATATTATATGTATCGCACATCCTGCACAAAGGAGCCCTCTTACCTACATTGGTCCTGCTGACCCCTAGGGCGAATACATGTTTATTCCTTGTAGCGTGACTCGGAACACGTAAACTAAGTTTTGCCAGTAAGTCGGGGCAGTTGAATTGGGAAGAACATATACCCTGTAGAACTATTAAGTCAGCCAGGATACGACGGTCGTGCAAAGATATCATTTTGTATTCAATTAAGAGATCTCTATAAGACAGCCTAGGACACCGCATACGGAAGTTTAGGGTGCGAAGGAACTTTTTCTGTATAAGCTCTAACCGTTTTTTGTAAATTTCATATAGAGGATTCCAAACGACCGACGCATACTCTAAGTTTGAACGTACCAAAGATTGAAAAAGAGTTATGTATGTTTCAGCTTTCCTAAATTGCTTTGAGACTCAGTACAAATCCAAGCATACGGTAGGCTTTGTTGATAATATACTCTACATGTTCATTGAACAACAGCTTCGAGTCAAATATTACGCCCAGATCGCGAATAGTAGTTACTCTATCTAGGTTACAGACACCAATTGTGTAAGTATTGTGAATGTTTTGAGATCTCCGTGAAAATGTGATGACTTTGCATTTGTCAATTGCTAGAAATATTTTATTATTTAAGCAATAATTATAAAATCTATCTATATATATAAAGAACGATAGTACGATATATAAACGATAGAACGATATATAAACGATAGAAAGATATATAAACGATAGATAGAACGATATAACGATATATAGAACGATATATAAACGATAGAACGATATATAAACGATAGAACGATATATAAACGATAGAACGATAGATAGAACGATAGAACGATATATAAACGATAGAACGATAAATATATTTAGGACCATATATAGAACGATAGAACGATATATTAACGATAGAACGATATAAAGAACGATAGAATGATATATAAACGATAGAACGATATATAAACGATAGAACGATATATAAACGATAGAACGATATAAAGAACGATAGTACAATATATAAACGATAGAACGATATATAAACGATAGAACGATATATAAAATATAGAACGATATATAAACGATAGAACGATATAAAGAACGATAGAACGATATTTAAACGATAGAACGATATATAAACGATAGAACGATATATAAACGATAGAAAGATATATAAACGAAAGAAAGATATATAAACGATTGATAGAACGATATAACGACATATAGAACGATAGAACGATATATTAACGATAGAACGATATATAAACGATAGAACGATGTTAAGAACGACAGATAGAACGATATATAAACGATAGAACGATGTATAAACGATAGAACAATATATAAACGATAGAACGATATATAAACGATTTATAAACGATAGAACGATATAAAGAACGATAGTACGATATATAAACGATAGAACGATATATAAACGATAGAACGATATATAAACGATAGAACGATATATAAACGATAGAAAGATATATAAACGATAGATAGAACGATATAACGATATATTTATTTTATTTATTTATTTATTAAGGAGAAAAAACAGAAATAGCAAAAAGAATATAGAATAACAACATATAGAACATAAGTAAATAAATTTTGGTATCTCCTCAACTTTTCTCACAGATAGATAACAATAACAATCAATACAAAAAAGTTATCAATACAGAAAAACAGAAATAAAATATGAAAAAGGATAACAACCACAACGAACATAAATAGACAGAAGTAAATACACAACATTCTTAAGATAAATTTAAATAATAATTGTAATAATTAATAACATACACACACATTAAAGACTTTTTAAAATAAGTAAGAACATTTTCTTGCAGCGCTGCTTCGAAAAGCAGAATAAGTCTACATCCGTGAAATAAATATTATATGTATCGCACATCCTGCACAAAGGAGCCCTCTTACCTACATTGGTCCTGCTGACCCCTAGGGCGAATACATGTTTATTCCTTGTAGCGTGACTCGGAACACGTAAACTAAGTTTTGCCAGTAAGTCGGGGCAGTTGAATTGGGAAGAACATATACCCTGTAGAACTATTAAGTCAGCCAGGATACGACGGTCGTGCAAAGATATCATTTTGTATTCAATTAAGAGATCTCTATAAGACAGCCTAGGACACCGCATACGGAAGTTTAGGGTGCGAAGGAACTTTTTCTGTATAAGCTCTAACCGTTTTTTGTAAATTTCATATAGAGGATTCCAAACGACCGACGCATACTCTAAGTTTGAACGTACCAAAGATTGAAAAAGAGTTATGTATGTTTCAGCTTTCCTAAATTGCTTTGAGACTCAGTACAAATCCAAGCATACGGTAGGCTTTGTTGATAATATACTCTACATGTTCATTGAACAACAGCTTCGAGTCAAATATTACGCCCAGATCGCGAATAGTAGTTACTCTATCTAGGTTACAGACACCAATTGTGTAAGTATTGTGAATGTTTTGAGATCTCCGTGAAAATGTGATGACTTTGCATTTGTCAGTTGCTAGAAATATTTTATTATTTAAGCAATAATTATAAAATCTATCTATATATATAAAGAACGATAGTACGATATATAAACGATAGAACGATATATAAACGATAGAAAGATATATAAACGATAGATAGAACGATATAACGATATATAGAACGATATATAAACGATAGAACGATATATAAACGATAGAACGATATATAAACGATAGAACGATAGATAGAACGATAGAACGATATATAAACGATAGAACGATAAATATATTTAGGACCATATATAGAACGATAGAACGATATATTAACGATAGAACGATATAAAGAACGATAGAATGATATATAAACGATAGAACGATATATAAACGATAGAACGATATATAAACGATAGAACGATATAAAGAACGATAGTACAATATATAAACGATAGAACGATATATAAACGATAGAACGATATATAAAATATAGAACGATATATAAACGATAGAACGATATAAAGAACGATAGAACGATATTTAAACGATAGAACGATATATAAACGATAGAACGATATATAAACGATAGAAAGATATATAAACGAAAGAAAGATATATAAACGATTGATAGAACGATATAACGACATATAGAACGATAGAACGATATATTAACGATAGAACGATATATAAACGATAGAACGATGTTAAGAACGACAGATAGAACGATATATAAACGATAGAACGATGTATAAACGATAGAACAATATATAAACGATAGAACGATATATAAACGATTTATAAACGATAGAACGATATAAAGAACGATAGTACGATATATAAACGATAGAACGATATATAAACGATAGAACGATATATAAACGATAGAACGATATATAAACGATAGAAAGATATATAAACGATAGATAGAACGATATAACGATATATTTATTTTATTTATTTATTTATTAAGGAGAAAAAACAGAAATAGCAAAAAGAATATAGAATAACAACATATAGAACATAAGTAAATAAATTTTGGTATCTCCTCAACTTTTCTCACAGATAGATAACAATAACAATCAATACAAAAAAGTTATCAATACAGAAAAACAGAAATAAAATATGAAAAAGGATAACAACCACAACGAACATAAATAGACAGAAGTAAATACACAACATTCTTAAGATAAATTTAAATAATAATTGTAATAATTAATAACATACACACACATTAAAGACTTTTTAAAATAAGTAAGAACATTTTCTTGCAGCGCTGCTTCGAAAAGCAGAATAAGTCTACATCCGTGAAATAAATATTATATGTATCGCACATCCTGCACAAAGGAGCCCTCTTACCTACATTGGTCCTGCTGACCCCTAGGGCGAATACATGTTTATTCCTTGTAGCGTGACTCGGAACACGTAAACTAAGTTTTGCCAGTAAGTCGGGGCAGTTGAATTGGGAAGAACATATACCCTGTAGAACTATTAAGTCAGCCAGGATACGACGGTCGTGCAAAGATATCATTTTGTATTCAATTAAGAGATCTCTATAAGACAGCCTAGGACACCGCATACGGAAGTTTAGGGTGCGAAGGAACTTTTTCTGTATAAGCTCTAACCGTTTTTTGTAAATTTCATATAGAGGATTCCAAACGACCGACGCATACTCTAAGTTTGAACGTACCAAAGATTGAAAAAGAGTTATGTATGTTTCAGCTTTCCTAAATTGCTTTGAGACTCAGTACAAATCCAAGCATACGGTAGGCTTTGTTGATAATATACTCTACATGTTCATTGAACAACAGCTTCGAGTCAAATATTACGCCCAGATCGCGAATAGTAGTTACTCTATCTAGGTTACAGACACCAATTGTGTAAGTATTGTGAATGTTTTGAGATCTCCGTGAAAATGTGATGACTTTGCATTTGTCAGTTGCTAGAAATATTTTATTATTTAAGCAATAATTATAAAATCTATCTATATATATAAAGAACGATAGTACGATATATAAACGATAGAACGATATATAAACGATAGAAAGATATATAAACGATAGATAGAACGATATAACGATATATAGAACGATATATAAACGATAGAACGATATATAAACGATAGAACGATATATAAACGATAGAACGATAGATAGAACGATAGAACGATATATAAACGATAGAACGATAAATATATTTAGGACCATATATAGAACGATAGAACGATATATTAACGATAGAACGATATAAAGAACGATAGAATGATATATAAACGATAGAACGATATATAAACGATAGAACGATATATAAACGATAGAACGATATAAAGAACGATAGTACAATATATAAACGATAGAACGATATATAAACGATAGAACGATATATAAAATATAGAACGATATATAAACGATAGAACGATATAAAGAACGATAGAACGATATTTAAACGATAGAACGATATATAAACGATAGAACGATATATAAACGATAGAAAGATATATAAACGAAAGAAAGATATATAAACGATTGATAGAACGATATAACGACATATAGAACGATAGAACGATATATTAACGATAGAACGATATATAAACGATAGAACGATGTTAAGAACGACAGATAGAACGATATATAAACGATTGAACGATGTATAAACGATAGAACGATATATAAACTATAGAACGATATATAAACGATAGAACGATGTATAAACGATAGAACGATATATAAACGATAGAACGAGATAAAGAACGATAGATAGAACGATAGAACAATATATAAACGATAGAACGATTAATAAATAAAGGACGATATATAGAACGATAGAACGATATATAAACAACCGTGATAGAGTGGGTAGAACACTCGGTTGTCGTGCAAACGACTAGTGTTCAAATCCTGGGTCGGGCCTACTGTCTTTTCTAAAGACATATGTGTGGTTAATTTATCATGGTTGTTAAGGGTGAGGGAAAACATCGTGAGGAAACCCACATGGCTGAGTTGTACTTAGTCATGTGACAGTGTATTCGTACAAAACGGCGATAGGCCTGCCCCCTATCACGTGAGTACACTGTCCATGCAAAACGTGGGTACTCTGAACACCAGGTGACAAAGTCACGTGATGTTCAGAAGTATTAGTACCTCTGCCAACCCCTTCGGGGATATTCGGCGTGAACGTTTATGTTTATGTTATGTTATAGAACGATAGAATGATATATAAACGATAGAAATATATATAAACGATAGATAGAACGATATAACGATATATAGAACGATAGAACGATATATAAACGATAGAACGATGTATAAACGATAGAACGATGTATAAACGATAGAACGATATATAAACGATAGAACGAGATAAAGAACGATAGATAGAACGATAGAACAATATATAAACGATAGAACGATAAATAAATATAGGACGATATATAGAACGATAGAACGATATATAAACAACCGTGATAGCCCAGTGGGTAGAACACTCGGTTGTCGTGCAAACGACTAGTGTTCAAATCCTGGGTCGGGCCTACTGTCTTTTCTAAAGACATATGTGTGGTTAATTTATCATGGTTGTTAACGGTGAGGGAAAACATCGTGAGGAAACCCACATGGCTGAGTTGTACTTAGTCATGTGACAGTGTATTCGTACAAAACGGCGATAGGCCTGCCCCCTATCACGTGAGTACACTGTCCATGCAAAACGTGGGTACTCTGAACACCAGGTGACAAAGTCACGTGATGTTCAGAAGTATTAGTACCTCTGCCAACCCCTTCGGGGATATTCGGCGTGAACGTTTATGTTTATGTTATGTTATAGAACGATAGAATGATATATAAACGATAGAAATATATATAAACGATAGATAGAACGATATAACGATATTTTTTTTTTTTTTTTTTTTTTTTTTTATTGATCTACAAAACCAAGTACAAAATTAGGAAAGTAACAATACAACAATATTGACGACATGTTTTTCTTTTGCACTCTACTTCATGTAGATACTGCATGCTCGTTAATACATAAATAAATATTTTATCTTAGACCTATGATTGTAAACACAAGAATAAAAAAAATACATTAAAAATTAAACACTAAAAACACTAAAAAATTTAAATAATTTAAATAAAAAAATCTGACAACAATGACAATGATTGTAAACACAAGAATAAAAAAAAATACATTAAAAATTAAACACTAAAAACACTAAAAAATTTAAATAATTTAAATAAAAAAATCTGACACCAACAGACAAAGGCATAAAAAAGAAGATAAAAAAGATAAAAAACTCAAAAAAGTTGCTCAAAAAATAATAATAATTATGGAGCACTATAATAAATTGATAATGAGTGTTTCACGGCTGCCAAGCTATCATTAAATATATCTAAAAGAGATCGAACTGAGTTAGTTGACGAACACATGCGATAAATAGGGGAGTGAGTTCCTAGATTGGTTCTTACTGACGGGAGACGAAAGGTTTTATTATTTTGAAGCCTACTGCAGGATCGTGGAATTGAAAAATTTAATGATTCTAATAGTTCAGGAGAATCTATTTGGCCGTTTATTGTTTTGTAGATAAAAAGAATATCTGATATGGTCCTACGACTTTTAAGTGTTTGTAATTTATAATGACATAGTCTTTTATCATAAGAAGTTAGGGTATGACACAGGCGATCATTGAAGCTTAACATGTAGAGAAACCTCTTTTGCACTATTTCTAACCGATTCGAGTGAACTGAGTACCCTGGGTTCCATACCACACTGTTAAACTCCAAGATACTCCGAACCAAGGCCTTATAAATTAATATGGTGACTTGAGAATTTTGCAGTACCTTAGTTTGCCTATTTATGAAGCCAGCCAAACGCGAAGTCTTCTGGATAATATAATTAAGATGCTCCCGGAAGTTTAGCTTATTATCGACCATTACGCCCAAATCCCTTACACATTCTTTTGAAGGTAAAACCTGTTCGCCTATTGTGTAAGTGGCATTTTGGCAATGTTTTTTCCGAGAAAAATTTATAAAGAAACATTTTTCGGGGTTCAACTGTAAGTTATTTTCATTGCACCACCACTCCAATGTTTTAAGGTCAGCCTGAAGTAGTTGGATGTCGGTTTCTTCCTTAATTACCCGATATATTTTTAAATCATCTGCGTATATTTTGCACTCTGACTTAATTAAATCAGGAAGATCATTTATAAATACCAGAAAGAATAGTGGTCCGAGATGAGATCCTTGTGGTACGCCTAAAGGTACTTGACACTCCTTAGACTTAAACCCATGGGTACAAACTAACTGTGAGCGTTTAGAAAGGTAAGACTTACACCATCGCAATAGTGAACCGTGAACACCCATCGATTCAAGACGCATCAGAATTATATCTTGATCCGCAAGATCGAAGGCCTTCCTAAAATCAGTGTAAATAGCATGCACTTCGTTACCTTTGTCTAACTCAGTAGCTATATAAGAAATGTAGGAGACCAGATTTGTAGTCGTAGACTTCAACGGTAGAAAACCATGTTGATTTTTATTAATAGCTGTTCTTAGATGTGTCAACAGATGTTTTTGAACGATTGCTTCTAGTATTTTACCGATTATGCACAACATGGATATTGGTCTATACAGAGCAATATTATTTGGATCCCCACCTTTTGGAATAGGAGTTAAGTGGGCTAATTTCCACTTTTGGGGAAAGACTCCTGCTTTCAATGATACATTAAAAATATATGTAAGAGGTAGAGATATATTTTTAGCGCAGTTTCTAATAACAAGTGGTGGAATAGTATCTGGACCCGGTCCCTTGTTACAATCCAGTGATTGAAGTTGTTTCAGTACTTCCTCTTCTGTAATAGTTAAGCAACCTATATTTGAGCAACACTCCTTGTACAGGACATTAAAATTAGAAGGACAATCTGTTTTAGCAGAATGTTTAACGCTTAAGTAAACCTGTTGGAAATAAGAGGAGAACAGATCACAAATTTGTTGACCACCTTTAGCTGTTTCTGAGTTGTGGTACATTTCGTTTGGTAAACTAGACTTAGACGATTTTTGATCATTAAAATATTTCCAGAAAAATTTAGGCTGCTTTCGCATATGATCAATGGCGTGTGCTTTAAACATAGAAAAACATTCTTTGATCATAGAGTCACAGCGAGTGCGAATTAGATCAAAAGTAAGTTTGTCAAGCGGATTCCCATATTTTTTGTAGCGTCTGTGATACTTTGCCTTTTCCTTCAAGGATTTTATTAAGGAACGAGAAAACCAGATTGGATAGTGTGAATCCTTAGGCTTTCTGACCGGCGTGTGTTCCATTATAATATCCAAGAATCTGTCATAAAACAATGCAACTATAGTGTCAACATCTTCTATATCCTTAAATAACTCCAACCACCTAATGTTTAAGAGTGCATCATTTATTGCTTCATAGTTACTAAGAAAAAAATTTGGAGATTCGGTTTTACGATACTTTACGAAGGTGTTGTGCGGTTTCGAGAAATTTATGTCTAAAGCTGGATGGTGATTTTCTAGTGATAGTAAAGGCCTAGAAGCTTCTTCAACGGTAAAACACGAGGGTTGGTTACTAAATACTAAGTCTAGTGTGCGGTTATTGTGGTTAGTTACACCATTTAATTGTGACAGATTATTATAATTTATGTTGTCAACGAAAAACGTATCAATATCTGAATCATTTGGCGATCCTGAGTACGAAGATGATTCATCACTAGCCTGCCAAACAATATCTCCCAAATTAAAATCCCCAATTATGAGGTTTATACTATTTTTTGAGGAACTACATAGGTTTTTTGACAATTTATTTAAGAATGTATTTAAATAAGCTTTTTTGACTGGTGGTGGGACATATACTGCACAAATATTTAATGTCAGATTATTACTTAACTTAATAATAACCCACAAGTCCTCACATTGCGACTGCCAGTTAATTTTAAGAAGGCTGTCATACTTTTTAAGTACGGCTATAAGAACTCCTCCACCATCTTTTTTATCTTTGTGCGAAGAGGTCGTAAATCTGTCGCGTCGATAAACATTGTAGTTCTGGTCAAGAAACTCATGATCAAAAACTGTACTGTTCAGCCACGTTTCAGTGAAAATAATGATGTCAAAAGATCTACTTAGTGCAGCCATGTAACACTCATTTGTCTTGGTTCGCAAACCTCTAACATTCTGATAGTATATATGCATATTAACTTATAAAATAAAAAATGATACAGTTTCATGCGAAAAAATTAATAATAAAAGGAAGTAATACATATCAAACAGAGTTAAATCTTTCTTAAACTATTAACGTCCTTCACTAAGACAGCATTGGATTGATCGTCTTTACGAACAAAGATATGGCCTTTTCGTACCCAGACGTATTTGCACCCTTTTTCTTTGGCGGCTGCCCGAGCGGCAGCATGAAGATGTTTGTTTGCCGGTGACAGTTGTTCAACGACAAAAATGGGTTGTTTGTTACCTCCGAAGCCAACATGAGCAGTATTCAATTTCGCTTCTGAATTTTTCATATTGAAAGTTTTGACCGCTGCAAGAAACCCGTCCCGTATGATACCACTAGAGCATTTCACTACTATATTTCGCGGTCTTTTGGAGTCACTATTCTGTTTTGCAGTTCGATGATAGTTGAGGAGGTTCCCATCAGCAATTTCATACGAAACCGTTCTAGCGATCTGCTTAATTATAGTAAGCAGATTCTCGGACTTATTTTCTGGGACGCATTGTATTTCTAAGTTCGAGTCTCTAGTTTGTTGTTCCAAATCGTTGAACTTCGTTGTCAAAACATTCAGCTGTGAGCGCAATTGTTCATTCTCATTTGACAGTGTAGCAATTGATTTATTGTGGTCAGTATTCAATTTAGTTTGATCGTCCTGGCAATCCGATAAAAATTTCACTGTTTGTGTTATTTCGTCCAGCTCTGTTCGCATCTGCGAACTTTGGGTACTGAGTATTCTCACTTCCTTTCGCATTTCATTAACGGATTGAGTAAGTTTGTTGAAATCGGCTTGGTGATTGTTTAATTGCTTGGTAATATCGGCTCTGAGCTCTTTCAGTTCATTTAGAATCATCATTTGGAATGTTTCACTCGACGAAGTAGCACTAGTACTAATTGTAGCTGGTTTTACAGGTGTATTTGTGTTATCTCCCTTTTTTTTATTCATCGAGCAAACGGGGCATGTCCATTTCGGTCGAGGAGTTGAAGATTCGTCGTAATTTACGCAGTCTTGGTGGAAATGATGCCCACACTCACTCGCTGAGCATTTAATCCTTTTCTGCGTCACAAGCACATTTCCGTTACAGCTTGAACATACAATCATTATTATACTCCAGCAACGTTCCAAGTTCTATTTATATTTGATTTGCCTGATTTAGGATATTTATTTATTTATCGCAACAGGTAACACTATGGGTCGTCAAGGATTGGCTAAGCAACTGTCGTTAAAGTGACGCGCGTGTTGTCATTGACAGATTGACAATGATTGACAGATGATTAACAGTTTGTCTGTTGACATTGACACTCGTATGACATTCACACTGACAGTGAAAGTAAATTGTAAACAGCTCCGATTCTTTTCTATTTACCTTGCTTTTTATTGTGAAAGTTGTGAATTCAAATATTTCTATATATTTATATGATATTTAACGATATTTTCAAAATGAAAAAGTGTGATTTCGTGGTAAAGTGATGCGGAAAAATTGATTCACCTTGTGCACAGGATGCCGGAGAGGTTAGTCTTCCATCTGGTCACTATTCTTATTTTCTTGTTAGACTTTTCACACTCAAAATAATAAAAATACTCGGACGCTTTTCTAGTACGTGTTGACAATTCAAAGGTAGAAGATAAAAAAAAAGATATATATATATAGAACGATAGAACGATATATAAACGATAGAACGATGTATAAACGATAGAACGATGTATAAACGATAGAACGATATATAAACGATAGAACGAGATAAAGAACGATAGATAGAACGATAGAACAATATATAAACGATAGAACGATAAATAAATATAGGACGATATATAGAACGATAGAACGATATATAAACAACCGTGATAGCCCAGTGGGTAGAACACTCGGTTGTCGTGCAAACGACTAGTGTTCAAATCCTGGGTCGGGCCTACTGTCTTTTCTAAAGACATATGTGTGGTTAATTTATCATGGTTGTTAACGGTGAGGGAAAACATCGTGAGGAAACCCACATGGCTGAGTTGTACTTAGTCATGTGACAGTGTATTCGTACAAAACGGCGATAGGCCTGCCCCCTATCACGTGAGTACACTGTCCATGCAAAACGTGGGTACTCTGAACACCAGGTGACAAAGTCACGTGATGTTCAGAAGTATTAGTACCTCTGCCAACCCCTTCGGGGATATTCGGCGTGAACGTTTATGTTTATGTTATGTTATAGAACGATAGAATGATATATAAACGATAGAAATATATATAAACGATAGATAGAACGATATAACGATATATAGAACGATAGAACGATATATAAACGATAGAACGATGTATAAACGATAGAACAATATATAAACGATAGAACGATATATAAACGATTTATAAACGATAGAACGATATAAAGAACGATAGTACGATATATAAACGATAGAACGATATATAAACGATAGAACGATATATAAACGATAGAACGATATATAAACGATAGAAAGATATATAAACGATAGATAGAACGATATAACGATATATTTATTTTATTTATTTATTTATTAAGGAGAAAAAACAGAAATAGCAAAAAGAATATAGAATAACAACATATAGAATATAAGTAAATAAATTTTGGTATCTCCTCAACTTTTCTCACAGATAGATAACAATAACAATCAATACAAAAAAGTTATCAATACAGAAAAACAGAAATAAAATATGAAAAAGGATAACAACCACAACGAACATAAATAGACAGAAGTAAATACACAACATTATTAAGATAAATTTAAATAATAATTGTAATAATTAATAACATACACACACATTAAAGACTTTTTAAAATAAGTAAGAACATTTTCTTGCAGCGCTGCTTCGAAAAGCAGAATAAGTCTACATCCGTGAAATAAATATTATATGTATCGCACATCCTGCACAAAGGAGCCCTCTTACCTACATTGGTCCTGCTGACCCCTAGGGCGAATACATGTTTATTCCTTGTAGCGTGACTCGGAACACGTAAACTAAGTTTTGCCAGTAAGTCGGGGCAGTTGAATTGGGAAGAACATATACCCTGTAGAACTATTAAGTCAGCCAGGATACGACGGTCGTGCAAAGATATCATTTTGTATTCAATTAAGAGATCTCTATAAGACAGCCTAGGACACCGCATACGGAAGTTTAGGGTGCGAAGGAACTTTTTCTGTATAAGCTCTAACCGTTTTTTGTAAATTTCATATAGAGGATTCCAAACGACCGACGCATACTCTAAGTTTGAACGTACCAAAGATTGAAAAAGAGTTATGTATGTTTCAGCTTTCCTAAATTGCTTTGAGACTCTCAGTACAAATCCAAGCATACGGTAGGCTTTGTTGATAATATACTCTTAACGGCGATAGGCCTGCCCCCTATCACGTGAGTACACTGTCCATGCAAAACGTGGGTACTCTGAACACCAGGTGACAAAGTCACGTGATGTTCAGAAGTATTAGTACCTCTGCCAACCCCTTCGGGGATATTCGGCGTGAACGTTTATGTTTATGTTATGTTATAGAACGATAGAATGATATATAAACGATAGAAATATATATAAACGATAGATAGAACGATATAACGATATATAGAACGATAGAACGATATATTAACGATAGAACGATATATAAACGATAGAACGATGTATAAACGATAGAACGATATATAAACGATAGAACGAGATAAAGAACGATAGATAGAACGATAGAACAATATATAAACGATAGAACGATAAATAAATATAGGACGATATATAGAACGATAGAACGATATATAAACAACCGTGATAGCCCAGTGGGTAGAACACTCGGTTGTCGTGCAAACGACTAGTGTTCAAATCCTGGGTCGGGCCTACTGTCTTTTCTAAAGACATATGTGTGGTTAATTTATCATGGTAGTTAACGGTGAGGGAAAACATCGTGAGGAAACCCACATGGCTGAGTTGTACTTAGTCATGTGACAGTGTATTCGTACAAAACGGCGATAGGCCTGCCCCCTATCACGTGAGTACACTGTCCATGCAAAACGTGGGTACTCTGAACACCAGGTGACAAAGTCACGTGATGTTAAAGTCAGGGAATGATATATGATTAAGAACGACAGATAGAATGATATAACGATATATAAACGATAGAATGATATATAAACGATAGAACGAAATATAAACCATAGCACGATATAAAGAAAGATAGAACGATAAATAAATATAGGACGATATATAGAACGATAGAACGATATATAAACGATAGAACGATGTATAAACGATAGAACGATATATAAAATATAGAACGATATATAGAATGATAGACCGATATTTAAACGATAGAACGATATAAAGAACGATAGATAGAACGATAGAACGATGTATAAACGATAGAACGATATATAAACGATAGAACGAGATAAAGAACGATAGATAGAACGATAGAACAATATTTAAACGATAGAACGATATATAAACTATAGAACGATGTATAAACGATAGAAAGATGTATAAACGATAGATAGAACGATACAACGATATATAGAACGATAGAACGATATATTAACGATAGAACGATATATATACGATAGAACGATATATAAACTATAGAACGATATATAAACGATAGAACGATGTTAAGAACGACAGATAGAACGATAGAACGATATATAAACGATAGAAAGATATATAAACGATAGATAGAACGATATAACGATATATAGAACGATAGAACGATATATTAACGATAGAACGATATATAAACGATAGAACGATGTATAAACGATAGAACGATATATAAAATATAGAACGATATATAAAATATAGAACGATATATAGAATGATAGACCGATATTTAAACGATAGAACGATATAAAGAACGATAGATAGAACGATAGAACGATGTATAAACGATAGAACGATATATATAAACGATAGAACGAGATAAAGAACGATAGATAGAACGATAGAACAATATATAAACGATAGAACAATATATAAACGATAGAACGATGTATAAACGATAGAAAGATATATAAACGATAGATAGAACGATATAACGATATATAGAACGATAGAACGATATATTAACGATAGAACGATATATATACGATAGAACGATATATAAACTATAGAACGATATATAAACGATAGAACGATGTAAAGAACGACAGATAGAACGATATAACGATATATAAACGATAGAACGATATATAAACGATAGAACGATATATAAACGATAGAACGACGTATAAACGATAGAACGATATATAAACGATAGAACGATATATAAACGATAGAACGATATATATTCGATTATATAAAGTCCATTCCTTCAAACGCCATAGGATATGATGGTATTAGCCGAGAAATGATCCTACTAACAATACCCTACTCACTTTCGGCAATTACCTCTATCATTAATATTTCTATAGCTACGTCGACTGTACCCACTCTTTTCAAAACTGCTTTGGTTAATCCCCTACCTAAAAATAGTGATCCTAAGGAATATAAAGATCTCAGGCTTATAAGTATATTGCCGTATCTATCAAAAGTTTTAGAGAAAGCCATATACATACAGTTGGTAAAATATATAGAGAGTAGTAATATTCTACCGCTGGTACAGTCAGGGTTCCGCCGGGGTCGAGGAACAGTTACAGCACTACTGGATGTCACTGACAATATATTGGTTGACCAAGATCATGATTTTGGAACACTGTTGACTCTTCTTGACTGCTCAAGAGCATTCGATTGTATCTGTCGACCATTACTTCTATCTAAACTTGCTTACTATGGAGCTGACTCTAAGGCAATAACATGGTTTGATAGTTACCTTTCTAACCGGATTCAATCCGTTAAGTTGCAGTTAAGTAATGGTAAGCAAGTGGTATCAGAACCAAAAAATGTCTCGCACGGTGTTCCACAAGGATCAATATTGGGCCCTTTACTATTTATTATATTTACTGCGGACTTGGCGAATTCTATCAGAAAAAGCCAATATCATTTTTATGCTGATGATGTACAGCTGTATATTTCTGTGACCCCTGACAGAATAGAACAAGCAGTTCAAGCTTTAAATGATGATTTAAATAGTGTGTCTCAGTGGTGTGATAAGAATGCGTTGCTGATCAACCCGCTGAAATCTAAATTTATGATTATGGGAAGCAAATCACATATCACTAAAATTTCAGCGCAAAATCCTATTATAAATATTTTAGATCAAAATATAGAGCGTGTTGACGTCACTCGCAATCTAGGGCTTGAGTTTGACAGTGAACTTCGCTTCGTGAAACATGTGGATAATTTGATTAGGAACTGTTTTTATAGGCTAAAAATTCTGTATAAGGTTCGTAGTTACATTTCTGAAAGAGCCCGCATAACTCTTTGTGAATCAGTTATTCTTTCAAAACTGAACTATGCGGATATCGTTTATGGACCTAGGCTGTTATCATCGTCTGAGAAGCAGATACAACGTGTTCAAAATGCCTGCTACAGGTTCTGTTTCAATGTACCTCCACGAAGCCGTATGTCCCCGTTGCTCAATAATTCATCGTTACTGAACATGGGCTCCCGCAGGCGTTTTCACACAGCCTCATTAATGTACGATGTTATTAAATTTAAAACCCCTGAGTACTTGTTTGAGAAATTGAGATTTTCTAATTTTCATGACTTCTATCCCTCTCGTACTAGACATGAACCTTTAGCTATACACCCTCATCGCACCGTAGCTTTCACTGGAAGTTTTCGATATCACGCTACAAAGTGTTGGAATAATATCCCCCCACCTATCAGAGATTCTACTAGTAAATTTAAATTCAAAACGTTGCTGAAGACTCATTTACTTGAAATTCAAAGATTAAACATACCGAAATGCTTTGCACAATCTGTTGTCAACTTTCAGTGAAATAGGGTTATTTAAGTAGTGCTAAACTTATCAATTTTAAACATAATGTATGTCTTATATATTTATTATTTTTTATTTTGTAATTCTAGTCTGATTGTAACATTTATTTATTGACTCTTTTTATTATTAGTCATTTGCGTTGGAATATGTTAACCGTATTTAATGTTTTATTTGTAGGTATTTTTATGTTCTTTTTATGTTTGTGGCAGATGCTCAATTGATTTTTGTTTACCATAAAATGCTCTTAGGCTATACCTGAAAATCAGTGTTTTTGCTTTATAGCATTTATAAACGCTGAGTTATGGCCTAGTTTGTGTTACCATAGCGCACATTCCTTGCACATTTGTAATTTGTTTTTTTTTCTTTTATTATCACACATTTTTACTTTTTACTTTTATTTTTGTATGTGTTTATGTGTTTTAATGTGTTTAATGTGTTGTATGTGATTGTTATGATAACATAAATAAAGTTTTTATCTATCTATCTATCTATCTATATATAAACGATAGAAAGATATATAAACGATAGATAGAACGATATAACGATATATAGAACGATAGAACGATATGACGATATATATACGATAGAACGATATGTAAACTATAGAACGATATATAAACGATAGAACGATGTTAAGAACGACAGATAGAACGATATAATGATATATAAACGATAGAACGATATATAACTATAGAACGAGATAAAGAACGATAGATAGAACGATGTATAAACGATAGAACGATAGAATGATAGACCGATATATAGAATGATAGAACGATATATAAACGATAGAACGATATATAAACGATAGATAGAACGATATAACGATATATAAACGATAGAACGATATATAAACGATAGAACGATATATAAACGATAGAACGATATATAAACGATAGAAATATATATTAACGATAGATAGAACGATAAAACAATATATAGAACGATAGAACGATATATTAACGATAGAACGATATATAAACGATAGAACGATGTATAAACGATAGAACGATATATAAACGATAGAACGAGATAAAGAACTATAGATAGAACGATAGAACAATATATAAACGATAGAACGATAAATAAATATAGGACGATAAATAGAACGATAGAACGATATATAAACAACCGTGATAGCCCAGTGGGTAGAACACTCGGTTGTCGTGCAAACGACTAGTGTTCAAATCCTGGGTCGGGCCTACTGTCTTTTCTAAAGACATATGTGTGGTTAATTTATCATGGTTGTTAACGGTGAGGGAAAACATCGTGAGGAAACCCACATGGCTGAGTTGTACTTAGTCATGTGACAGTGTATTCGTACAAAACGGCGATAGGCCTGCCCCCTATCACGTGAGTACACTGTCCATGCAAAACGTGGGTACTCTGAACACCAGGTGACAAAGTCACGTGATGTTCAGAAGTATTAGTACCTCTGCCAACCCCTTCGGGGATATTCGGCGTGAACGTTTATGTTTATGTTATGTTATAGAACGATAGAACGATATATAAACGATAGAACGATATATAAACCATAGCACGATATAAAGAACTATAGAACGATATATAAACGATAGAACGATAAATAAACGATAGAACGATATATAAACGATAGAACGATATATAAACGACAGAACGATATATAGAACTATAGAACGATATATAAACGATAGAACGATATATAAACGATAGAACGATATATAGAACGATCGATATTAACGATAGAACGATATATATACGATAGAACGATATATAAACTATAGAACGATATATAAACGATAGAACTATGTTAAGAACGACAGATAGAACGACATAACGATGTATAAACGATAGAACGATGTATAAACGATAGAACGATATATAAACAATAGAACGATATATAAACGATAGAACGATGTATAAACGATAGAACGATATATTAACGATAGAACGAGATAAAGTACGATAGATAGAACGATAGAACAATATATAAACGATAGAACTATATATAAACGATAGAACGATGTATAAACGATAGAAAGATATATAAACGATAGATAGAACGATATAACGATATATAGAACGATAGAACGATATATTAACGATAGAACGATATATATACGATAGAACGATATATAAACTATAGAACGATATATAAACGATATAACGATGTTAAGAACGACAGATAGAACGATATAACGATATATAAACGATAGAACGATATATAAACGATAGAACGATATATAAACGATAGAACGATATATAAACGATAGAACGACGTATAAACGATAGAACGATATATAAACGATAGAACGAGATAAAGAACGATAGATAGAACGATAGAACAATATATTAACGATAAATAAATATAGGACGATATATAGAACGATAGAACGATATATAAACGATAGAACGATGTATAAACGATAGAACGATATATAAAATATAGAACGATATATAGAATGATAGACCGATATTTAAACGATAGAACGATATAAAGAACGATAGATAGAACGATAGAACGATGTATAAACGATAGAACGATATATAAACGATAGAACGAGATAAAGAACGATAGAACAATATATAAACGATAGAACGATATATAAACGATAGAACGATGTATAAACGATAGAAAGATATATAAACGATAGAAAGATATATAAACGATAGATAGAACGATAGAACGATATATTAACGATAGAACGATATATAAACTATAGAACGATATATAAACTATAGAACGATATATAAACTATAGAACGATATATAAACGATAGAACGATGTTAAGAACGACAGATAGAACGATATATAAACGATAGAAAGATATATAAACGATAGATAGAACGATAGAACGATATATAAACGATAGAACGAGATAAAGAACGATAGATAGAACGATAGAACAATATATAAACGATAGAACGATAAATAAATATAGGACGATATATAGAACGATAGAACGATATATAAACGATAGAACGATGTATAAACGATAGAACGATATATAAAATATAGAACGATATATAGAATGATAGACCGATATTTAAACGATAGAACGATATAAAGAACGATAGATAGAACGATAGAACGATGTATAAACGATAGAACGATATATAAACGATAGAACGAGATAAAGAACGATAGAACAATATATAAACGATAGAACGATATATAAACGATAGAACGATGTATAAACGATAGAAAGATATATAAACGATAGAAAGATATATAAACGATAGATAGAACGATAGAACGATATATTAACGATAGAACGATATATAAACTATAGAACGATATATAAACTATAGAACGATATATAAACGATAGAACGATGTTAAGAACGACAGATAGAACGATATATAAACGATAGAAAGATATATAAACGATAGATAGAACGATAGAACGATATATAAACGATAGAACGAGATAAAGAACGATAGATAGAACGATAGAACAATATATAAACGATAGAACGATAAATAAATATAGGACGATATATAGAACGATAGAACGATATATAAACGATAGAACGATGTATAAACGATAGAACGATATATAAAATATAGAACGATATATAGAATGATAGACCGATATTTAAACGATAGAACGATATAAAGAACGATAGATAGAACGATAGAACGATGTATAAACGATAGAACGATATATAAACGATAGAACGAGATAAAGAACGATAGATAGAACGATAGAACAATATATAAACGATAGAACGATATATAAACGATAGAACGATGTATAAACGATAGAAAGATATATAAACGATAGATAGAACGATATAACGATATATAGAACGATAGAACGATATATAAACGATAGAACGATATATAAACGATAGAACGATGTATAAACGATAGAAAGATATATAAACGATAGATAGAACGATATAACGATATATAGAACGATAGAACGATATATAAACGATAGAACGATATATAAACGATAGATAGAACGATATAACGATATATAAACGATAGAACGATGTATAAACGATAGAACGATATATAAACGATAGAACGATATTTAAACGATAGAACGATAGATAGAACGATAGAACGATATATAGAAAGATATTCTGTAAAGTTGTAGCCTAATTGGCAATACTGATAACGTACGTATCACTGCCGGGGATTCCCCCGTATGTCACTTGTAGCACTAGAGGCTACACGAACCGAGCCGAATAACCCTTTACGCCAAGGGACGACCGTTGTTTAGTTTATTTTAGATTGCGTGTCCGAGTAATTAGTAAAATGAAACAACCAAGAGCCTACATGAAAACATCGCCTTCCTCAGTGGTCACGCATTTTTAAATATGTCGACTGGTGATCTGCAGAAACATGGAGCCGAACTAGCTCGAAAATATTCAAGACTTGAATGCAGTTGAATTTTGACAGGATCTTTCTGTATTCAAAGACCTAGTAACGGAAATTGATGAAAAATCAAGTGCATTCGACCTGTTACAACATCTGTGTAAGAATGACTTGCAAGAAGCGTTTCCTAAAGTTAGTAAAGCTTTGAGGATATACTGCACATTACCGACGACATCTGCCAGCTGTGAGCGAAGTTTCAGCAAACTGAAAATAATTAAAAACTATCTGCATTCAACAATGAGCCAAGAACGTTTATCTGGCCTCACGATTCTAGCTATTGAAAATAAAACTGCCTTTGAGACGGACTTTGATGAGCTAATAGATTCTTTCGCGGAAAAGAAAGCACGCCGTGTAAAGCTGTAGTAAGATAAAAGAGAAAAAAAAAACGATGAGGAAAATTAAAAAAATGTCTTGAATATCGGGAGCGTTGTTAATTGTTGTTATTATATTTAATTTGATGTCACACTAAAGAAAAAGTTATCAGCAATAAATAATAAAGAGTACAATTTTATTAAATAGTATTCTTTCGACCACCAAAAATGCCACTTAGTGTTAATCAAACGCTCACGAGAGGGAGCGCTATATCAATATATATATAATAACGCTGCCTTTACATCCATTTGATGAACCTGATAATCTTTGCAGATTGCGACTGATAACATAATTCTTAATGTTTGCAACTTTAAAACTGGTGAATAGATATCATCTAATTTATCCCTTTGCTGATAACCCTTGACTACTAATCTAGCTTTTTATATATTATTATTTCTAACACTTTTCCTTGTAAATACCCATTTTGTATCTAATAGTTGATTTTTTTCTGGTTTTGGTACTATTTTCCATGTTCTATTTTCTTCTATAACCTTTAACTCTTGTTCTATAGTCTTTTTCAAATCTTTTTCATCATCTCGTCCTTCTATATCTTCATATCTACTTGGAGCATCTTCACTCGCTAAAAGAGCAAATAATGCTTCATCATTATTTTCATCGAAACCTAATACATAATCATCATGCCATTTTGGTTGTCATATTGCTCGTTTTTCTTTTGTCTCTATTTGTCTTACCCACTGACCTCCATTATACTATATAAGTACGCTGGACTAATTATAGGCCGGGTGACAGTGAGGCGATTTGATTTTCGCCATTTTGGCGCTTACGGCAGCAGTGAGAGGGAAAGGAACTAATAAAAGAGATGGGACAGTAAGATAAAACACATCGATAAAATGTTTCTGCTTAAAGGAAAGGCTAATGTCCAAACAAATTGAATGCTATAATTAAGCAATGATTGAGTTATCGTAGGATAAGCCGAAGCCGGAGAAAGTGCGTGTGTTGGGATAACTAGCTAGATCCAACAATAAGGGAAGGGAGGGAACGTTTTTTTTAATGAAAATGTGGTTTTGTTTTGGAAATAATAGAGTAGGTGAGGTATTTACAGAAAATAAACATAATCACATTATTTGTATATTATATTATGTACAAACAAAAAAAAGGTTATTTTTCTGCCATCAATTAATCATTGGCGAGCCCAAATAATTTGTCGCGACAAAAAATTACGTAAACTTACTCCTGTTATATATTGAGAATAGTTTTTCAAAGCTGCATACATGCGGATGTCTATATATTTGGTAATGATTTGTTTTAATAAAATATGAAAATGGCTGTTAAAATCATCCGACACAAAAGTATCTTTGAAGTGATTCTGTAGATCAGGAAACAATGTTTCTGTTTGATCAATCAGATCTTTTAGAACCTTTGTAGTTAATATTAAAGTGAAATTCGGTTCTATAGGAGGTTTACCATTATTATTTTTGCAAGCCTTGCGGAATAATGACTCCACCAACAAACAAACAGTCACGACACTTGTAGAAGGAATCGTCAAACCACTTCTCATTTTTTGTACAACGAGTGCTATACCATTTCTGCAATTAAATACGGGATCGTGTGGTAAAGATTCGCAAGCGACCAAGCAATCATCACACTTTATTTTTTTTCGAGTCGCACGTATCACAAATCCTGCGATGTATCCGACACATTGCTGAGACGTTTCGCTTACGTTTGAGTCCGGTACCGCCCAAAATAAGTGTGGTAATCCACTTATTTCATCTTGCAGGATTGACGATTCAGTTTCATCTAAACGATATTATTTTATAGTGCGTATATTTTCAACATTGATATAAGCATCTACGTCAAATTTGTCGATTTTAGCCCCTTTCAACGACCCAGAAGAAACAGATAATATTGTCTCCAACCGCATCGTCCAAAAACCAATTAATAAAGCTAAATACCTTAGTCGCTTGTTAGTTTGCTGTATAGTATCGGCTTAGAATAGCACTACCCCATTTCTTCCGGTGGGTGTACGTAAGAGGCGACTAACGGTGTTGGATCTTTTAAGGGATTTTTGGGTGATGTGGTTGGAGACCCTTCACCAAAAACCTTTATATTTCCTTCTTTTCCCACACAACTTTCCAAAAGTGGCTGAGGAATTTCTAACTCTTTAGCTCTGGCTACCCCTTCTAGGGATTTATATGTATGTACCTTAGTCGCCTCTTATGACACCCGTGGGTATAAAGGGTTAGTGACATTCCAAGCCGACACAAGACAGCCTATATCGATAAGTTTTATCGAAACGAAACTTTACAGCACTATTGATTTATATTTTTTTCTTAAGGTGCCGTTAGTCCAGCGAACAGGGTTTTTGAAACTTTATTATGCGTATGTTTATAATAATATGGTTTTGAAAAAAAATACATCGAAATCTTGAGGCTTTTCTGCAGTGAAATTGGCGATTCGAAACATGATTAATAAATTTTCGCTCGATAGAAAAAAATCGCCAACATACCTCTAATTACACTCTTTAAAATGGTTTTACATTTTATTTATTTTACCTACTTTCATATAACTTACATCATTATTTGAACATTTGTATTTCTAATAATAATTGGCGATTATTTTTATTTTTTAATTGATTCAATAAAACAAATATTTTAAAAACATCGATAATCACGGTCCTACTCGTGCCCGAGCGCCGCCCGCCGCTCGATCAGAGCTCGGCGAGCTGCCTTAGGGGTTGGACCTGTGTCGCGCGCGCCTTTAGTTACAGGTCTAAAAATTTACGCGCGTGCGGCGCCATTAGTGTGCGAGTGACCTATCTGTATATGATGCTCGTCAATGTAGGCGTGACAGTGACTGTGCGTACGGTTAGCATTAGCAAATATAAAAGAATTCATTCAATTTATAGATTTCACTCATGTTTATATTTTATGTTATTATTATTATTTAATTTATTAGGAGTGGGAAAAAGAATAAAATCGTTAAAGTAACTTCTAATTTCAATGAATAATATTAAATACCTAGTTACAGGTGTAAACTGACAATTACATACATATACTCACGGCTATAAATCCCTTAACGGGATAGCCAGAGCTTTGGAATGAGAAATTCCTCAGCCACTTTTGGAAGTTGATTTGGGAAAAGATTGTAATAACAAATGATTTCGTTGACGGTTCTGCAACCACATCGCCCAAAAATCACTTAAAAATCCCCTAAATCCTAAGTCGCCTTTTACGATCACGGGTAGAAATGGGGTAGTGTTATTCTAAGCCGACACGGCAAAAATTATGAAATTAACACTGTAATAATTTTGTATAAACTGACAGGGGTAGACAAATCCATCCTATCATTACATTTTATATTGTAAACGGCTATGGTAGAAAAAAAATTTGAATTTGATAACCTTGGGTAAGCGATGCTGTTTTCGTCACCCTGACTGTTATAGCCACTCGCAAATATTTTAGAAAAAAAATGTAAATAGTCATAAACAAATGTCCGAACCCATACCATAGAAAATATTTGTGAATGGCTAAAACTGTCGAGTTGACAAAAACTGTATTGCTTACCCTACTGTATGTTGTTAAAACGCGCGCACTGCGTCGCGTCGGGGAGACGGCCGCCCGATCGGCGCGCAAGCGCTTCCCCGCGCCCGCGGGGGCAGCACCCCTGAAATGATATTTTTCGCTGAACCAACGGCGCCTTAAAACCATAGATATATTATGATTTATGGTATAAAAAACACTGGCCATTTTGCAGTTTACGTCGGATTTAGTTCCTTTCCCCCTCATTGGGGGCGCTTCAAATTGGCACAATAAATAACTGTCATTTTAATACGTATCATTAGTCCAGCGTACTTATATAGTATAATGGAGGTCAGTGGTCTTACCTGTGCTTCTCCTGTTTATTTAACTGGGTTTACATTATCTATTAAATCATTCTGTTCTTTTAGTTTTTGTCCACCCATCTGGTAGTTACTTCTTCCACATAATGTTTCATTATCTTCCTTGTTTACGCTTTCTTTTTTATCCTTATCATCTTTCTTTTTATTTTTATCTTCTTCAGTTAGCTCATTATCATTTTCTTTAAGATCTAAAAATATAGTTTCCATATGGTAAATATGATCTTTCAAAGATTCATTCTCTTTAAAATTTAATTCATTTAGTTGCCTTCTTAGGTAAATTTTGAATCGGACCCCTTTTATCTTAAATGAATTCTCTAGACTCGCATACATGTCCAAGGCTGAATCTTTTCTAACATATTCGAGGTGACTGTCAGCGATTGCTGAAATTATAATAGCCTGAGCCTTTGCCTCCTTCTATTTTTCAGTTACGGCAAATTTTGGGTCTGATATGGCCTCAAGTACATCCGCGGCTCTTAAGATGCTTTTAAGTCAAAAAGACCAAGAAATAAAATCACGACCTACAAATTGACAAATGTTTTGCCTGTCACGCTCCTGCATTTTTTCCAGAATTATTTTTATAGCAACCACACGATAGAACCACGCTCTGCTACCATTTGTTGGATAAATAGTACAAATCCTCTTTAAATAATACCGTAATTATAACTTTATCTTCTTTAGTACATTACTTCCATTTTGACATAAAATTTTACATCATTGCTGTGTAGTGTCGGCATAGAATAGCACTACCCCATTTCTTCCGGTGGGTGTACGTAAGAGGCGACTAACGGTATTGGGGCTTTTAAGGGATTTTTGAGCGATGCGGTTGGAGACTCATCACCAACAACCTTTATTCGACTATCTTTTCCCCACTCAACTTCGAAAAATGGCCGAGGAATTTGTAATTCCTTAGCTCTGGCTACCCCTTCTAGGGATTTATAGCCGTGAGTATATGTATGTATGTATGTTTACATCTTCATAATACAAAGGAAAAACTCTCTCTTTTGTCAAATTAACCTACCATCAGCAGCTCGAACATTGACTGTCTGTCCATCGACAAGATCCCTACTAAAAATTGGTCTTATAACTTATAAGAACTTATGCATTGTTCTCAACATTAAAGAGAAGAAGCAACAATGAAACTCTTTAAATTCTCATTTTTTCAAAATATAGTTTGTACAATTTCAGTTTATTGTCATATTTTTCCTTTATATAAAAGATTTTCTATGCGACCAAACCAAACGCTAGTCGCTTCCAATTTACGTTTCCAGCATTCTTTCAGTAAACGCTCCAACAACGCACTGTCGATGAACCTACCAATATGTGCTTCTACTCTAAACAATATTGAAAACAAAAACAACCCAGGCTGAATGGTTTTAGTGCTGTTGCCTGCCTTTCGTATTTAAGAGTCATTAAATTAAAATATAACAAACAAAGTTTTTTAATTTTTTATTTACACAATCTGTTTGTTGTTATTTGCTTAATAAGTGTATTATTCCGATTTGATAAATGTTACGTATATTATAATACAATAGAACTTTGTTGGGATCAGGGTATTTCAGTTTGAATCATGGCAAGCATGAACCGCATACCTGTTTTTATAGTATTTGCTGCGACGATACTGTTAATGATGTCTCTTTTACATAGTTGGAGTGTTGAAACTGAACTGAGAAATAAGTTAATAGAGCTAAGTTCCCAATTGAAGGAATGTTCTAAGAGACAAGCATCATGCTTAGAGGAATCATTATCGATAGGAGAGCAAAGAGATAACTATGCTGATAAAGTAAATGATCTAGATAAACAAAAGTTGAATCTCAATGAAGAAATCGCCGGGTATAAAATAAAAATATCGGAAGCTAAGTCTCAGATCAATCAGACATCGTTTGAACTTCAACTGTGTAAAACTGAATTGGGCTCAGTTTCGAGTCTTGGGTTGACTCAAAAAGGTATGTTGGAAACCTTGAGACTTGAAAAAAGTACACTTACAGCCCAACTTAATGAAAGTAAAAAAGAGAAATTAGGGTTAAGCAAACAGATAGAACAATTAAAATTAGCCATTTCAAAGCTTAGTGCAGCCAGTCCAATGGCCAAGATAACTCCTGCTGGTGCACCACCTAAGCTAAGCCCAGTTATGAATGCCCCAGCTATAGAAAATGTAGCTAAAGAAGATGTCGAGGAGAGTAATGGTATTAATGATATTGACAATGGTTTTGATCCAAATCTTCCCAAATTAAATGATTAGATAACTTTATCATTAGGTGTTAAGTAACTACTGCTATTTTGCAGATTGGTGGGATGTAATTCTGTAAATGGAGTTTAATTATATGATTCCAATTTTATGGGTCTATTTTACCACAATAAAAGAATGTATCCTTTGACCTATATAAATTAAAATAGACTGCAATAATTGATAAGAATGGGTACTTATGCATAGTAAGACAACTCTGTGTACTGCTCAACCATGAGATAATAGTTAGATGATTGTAATTATTTAATATATAGACTTATTTTTTTGACTTCCACCAATTGCTTTTTTACAATATCAGGCAAATGTAAGTCTTGTAAAAATTGTATTACAGCTCTGTGCTGTGAAACTGTAACCAGTTTTTTTTACTGTACAAATTTTGTGTAAAAAAATGTAGCATTTGTATTATTTATAAACATTGAAATGAACTTTTATTAAGTGGCTTAAACGCAGATAATATTCTGTATTCAAACGTCTAAATAATTATATTGACAAATGATCGTTGTTTCACCTTTTGCTGGATTACCTATTGCTTGCAATTTTAAATGTTATAAGAAACATCTTACCATTCATTCTTTATTTTACCACTTAAATTCCAAAAGTGGCTAATAAAATCCTGACTCAAAGCTCAGTCTCTCTCTCTCAGTATTTTTAGCTGTATATGGCAATTATTGTTTTAATCAAAAATTGGAAACTATTTTCTGTTCAAGGTTTAGTCTTAGTAAGAACTAGTGAATATATTAAGAGTGTGTTATAATAAGAATTCTCCAAGATATGAATGACTTCTCTTTTACCATGGAAATTGGCTATTTTCAAGCCATACTAGAGAGATGAAAAATTAAACTGTAAAAGAAAGATTTACATTATTTCGATAGTGTTGTTTTTGTTTTATTACATGAATTGAAATAGTAAAGTTTGTAATTATGATTAATGTTTTGCCATATTTTTAGTTATTATATTTAGTATTCCTATTTTGATAATATAAATTTAATGTGATAATGTTTAGGTCTGCTTATGCAGATGATGATTTCAGTTTTTTTGTTAAATATTAACTAAAAATCAAATTTTTTATTGTATGTGAGGTTACAGATTGTTGATTAAAGTAATAACTTTTCTGTGGATACTGTTTCTAATTTTTATCACATTGCATTACCTAAAAGATCTGATTGTTACAACTTGTGTTAAATATTACAAATTGGCCATCCTTAAATCTTAGGTACCTTTTGATTCAGAGAGGAATAGTTTCAGTTTTGACCAATGGTTTTTTTATCACAGCTGTTCTGTGTCTGAACAGTCAGGGAAAACAAGGCAAGAATTCCACTTGTTGTTTCAAAATTCCATGTATAATATTTAATGAAAAAATCTCTTACGGATTATGACAGTTTTTCAATAATTTCTACATAGATATATGTAACTAACTGTGAACTTTACATACATACATACATATACTCACGCCGTTAATTCCCATTGGGGTAGGCAGAGACTATCGATCGCCACTTCGTACGATCCTGGCAAACCTCTCTTGCTTCGTTTACATCCATCAATCTTTTCATACATGCTCTTTTATTCTTCATACTTCGGACGCCTGCCTTTTTGAGCACACTTTCAATTTGGTTCAAGTGTGTCTTTCGTGGCCGTCCTCTACTAACATTACCTTCATTACCTCTATAGATACCTTTTACCAATTTCCTATCATCCATCCTCTCGATGTGCCCAAACCATCTCAACATTCCTTTTTCTATCTTACTTACAATATCATCTTTTACACCACACCTTTCACGAATCACATCGTTCCTCACATGATCACATAACCTTACATTACAAACTTTTCTGAGGGACCTCATTTCTACTGCATTCACTCTGCTTTCATGCTTCTTCTGCCACACCCAACATTCACTGCCATACATAAGCGTAGGAACAAGAACGGCATCATGCACAGCCATTCGGGCCCTTTCGGACACCGATTGACTAGACATTAGACTATCCAATGCTCCATTAATCGCATTACCCTTTTTCTACTGTGAACTGTGAACTTTCTTTACACCAATTTATATTTATATGCTTTAGCGATTCAAAATTATTATTGACTCTTATAAATAAACTTGAGATGGTGATTAAACCCCCTTACTTCAGAACTTTGTTGATGTTATATAACAGCCATGAACTAAGACTACTCTATGTTCGATAGATGTTCATCTAGTATCGTGGCACTGGTGCACTAAAATAGAAGATAAAAATATTCGATTAGCTCTAGTAGTAAAAAAATTTTGAGTTGGTGCACAATTAAGTTAGGGATTAGTAGTAGATGTGGTACTTAATAACAAAGGGTATGGGGCTTTTTAAGTTGTTTTTGAGTGATGCGGTTGGAGACCCATCACTCACAATACTTTATTTCAACCATCTTGTCCCCTATCAACTTCCAAATGTGGCTGAGGAGATTCCAGCTTCAAAGCTCTGGCTTCCCCTTTTAGGTATTTATGGCCGTGAATATATGTATATTTGTTACCTAATAGAGCAGTGCTCCTCCCAACCATTAGATTTCTAACAACATCTGATTTGTGCTGCCCTAATCCATCTTGTTCATGGTCGCTCGCACCTCTAGAACCTTCAAGCACCAAGGGCCGTCGGCACTACGTGAAATGTCCTGTCCATTGCCACTTCAGTTTTTGCAATTCTTTGAGTCAGAAAATCACTTTTTGCTACAAATCTTCTCATTGCAGATTTGATCCCATCATGAGACTCCAATGAAATAGCCTACCCATTAACAACCATGTGCAAAATATAGTATGCTTTTGTATAGGATTGCCTAGATGAAATAAAATAACTGGTATAAGCTAAACAAATTTTATTCTAACATAATTAAATCAAAACAAAGTCAACTATATTAAAGTAAATACTAGTTTAAATTGCTACTTTTACATTATCTTAACCCAATCTCAATTGTAGAAAAATATATTTAATGACACAATGTCAACATAAAGGATAAAAATCATATCCTAAAGATACATCATTCACCTTCACACATACCAAATTTATAGTAAAATGGCACAGCTTTTTACTTACGACAAAACTTAACATAAAAGTAAAATACATTTGTGCGACTTGTTTTTCAAACATTGCACAAGAAAAAGATTAACAAGATGAGCTTCCATCGGTGGGGTTTAAAATAAAGGTACCATTTAGTTGAGATCTAGTTTGATAGATATTTGAATCATTAACAATTAAACTAGTTCCACAAACAGTATATCAAAGAAATATCCTTGGGACATTACTGATTTAACCATTGAAATTATTCCAAATGACCCCCATTAAACTGCTCGGAATTGGTAATAAATTATATCCCATCTTTTTACATGCAATTAGAACAATGTTTAAAATAAATCTGATCACCAATATTTGTTTATAATGTAACTGAGGAAACTTTCTTCCAACTTGTTAAATGACAACACATACTACTTATTATAAGAGAAACAAAGTTTGATGAAATTTTATTGTATAATGTCTGAATAAACTGTGGACACATGAGATAGAAAATATTACCAATACCCAACAGCCTCCACATGAGGTTGATATGAAAAGATTCATTGGGAATAATTCCATCATTGCAAATTTTAGAGCATAACAAAAATGAAAGCATTTCTAACATATAATGTGTTACAATCTTTCATGTAACAATATGTCACAATATTGGCCTCATAATTAATTTATTAAGTAGTCTAGTGGTCCCTTTAAGTAAAATATACTGCACTAAAAATGGAAGACTACAATGATCAACATTTTGTAAACATTTTACAATTCATAATTTAAGGCAACAGTTTCCTTTTATGTCAATAGTAACATGCATACTTTATCACAAATTATATAGAAATATAAATCTATAATACACAATAATAGAAAATTAAGATTTCCATTCTTCTTGTGCTACTTCCTCAAAAGCTGGCAGCAAGTTCCTTCTGCATTTGCTCTCATCACTATAATGTATTGCTGAAATAATGAACTCACCAAAATTAACAGGGTCTTCGCTGTAACTTATTTGAACTTTGCATTTACGTTCCCATTTCATGCTATCAGTGCTGCGACTATTTCTGGTTCTCATAAACTCTATGAATCCATTACATTCAACCACTTTCCTGGGAGTAGGAGCTGGTAAAGTGGCGTGACACACATCAACGCCGGATCCACCACTTGTAGATGGCATGCAATCTCCTTGGCCTACTTCACAGTTAGGTGGTGTCACTTGAACACATTTTCGTTTCGCTTTCCGACCTAATAGGCTATCACCTTGATTGTTCAAATCTAGATCCTCATCATCACTGATTCCATGTTTCCTTCTTTTTTTATCATTACCATGTCTAACTTGTGTAAAAGACACCTCATCTTTGTCAATATTGGAATTTGGCAAATTATGCGGCACCTCATTTTCCCACCTGGGACTACCAAATAAATTTCGCACTGGCTTCTTTAGAACATTACTAGTTGGTTTGGATTTAGTAATATCAGGTGAGTGTAAGGGGCTGGCTAAATTGTCATCTTGACTTGATACTGACAGCCTGAAAGTAAACCAAATAAGTGAGGACTAAGGTTAAGTAAAAATAATAAAACTAGTATCTTTAATCTACAAGTTTATTTAAACCATGTTTTTTATACAACTACCAACCTGTCAAGTCTGTTCTGCCTTGTTTCAATTCTATCTCTGCTTTCAATGGTTGTGAATTCATGTCGGGAACACTGCATATCATATTTTAGAAATGCTGCTACTTTTTTGCGACTTTTAATAGTTCTACCAAACCATTCTAGAACCACATCTTCAGTGAAATATAATCCAATATTCTGTCGGGAGTGGTCAACCATATGTTTGTACCAGGATGCAAAGTTCAATGACTGCTGTCTTGCACTAGCTTTTTCTACATTATTATTATCTTCTTGAGTTTTCAACTCTTCTAAGGTTGGGTAATTTCTTTTTTTGGCAGATCTTTTGAGTGATGAGACTGGTGATGACATGGTGATGAGTTCTACAATAAACAAATAAAATTATTATAAAACAAAACATATGTATATCATTGATTGTATTGAAATTTGATCACTTACAGTTTTTTGAAAATATTTCAACCACTTCCCTGGCAGATTTTGCGTTCTGAGCAAGATTTCCTTTAAGCTCTGAAATATGATTCTTGGTTGCTTCAATGTAAGTTGTAAGAGAGAGGTTAATTTCAAGGAGTTCTTTATGTAAATCCGTAACGTGGGATATATTGGTGAATAACTTCTCTGAAAGAAACACAATATATGTAAGCAAAATAGGAAAAAAACAGTTGAAATATGTTTTCCATTTTTGAAACATAATCATAACCTACTTAGGTTTACCCCAGTCTCCTGTGCCAATTGTTCTCTGGATAAGTCATCAAATATTGTTGAATTCATCTTACATAAGCGGCAGAACAAGTTTAAATTTACGTTTTATCATAGGAATTTACAACTGAACTTGAAACACACTTTATAAATTTGTATTGGAACCTTGTTTTGCTTGATTTGATGGATGGCGTCGCTTGGCATAGAGCAGATAGAATCATATCACTTAATTCTATGACAATACGCGTCTTTGGTTTGTTTGTTTTGTAACACTATAGCTTATTGTCGAGTTTCACGTGGTCTTTTAGCAATAGTAAAGAGTTTTTCTTTCCAAAGTCGTATTTACAAAATTTCAAATCCAAGCATATCTCAAGATAAAAAAAATATAAATTTCACTGAATTTAGTTTTTGAATCCTCTCTCAGAATAGTCTATGGTGCAATAATACCAGCTTTATCAACTCTACCAAAAGATGGTTAAATTTAGTATCGTTACGCTACATTTTGACACACTGTCACACATTTTACTTTTAGTTGTTTCTCATAATTATAATGAATATATTTTACTGCATATTATAAAAAACAAGATTTTTTCTGTGATTCCATTTTCGAATAGCCCTTTATGTCCGTTCATTGATCGTAGAGAGCGACACCACGCATAGAACTCTATTAAGACGCTTTGCGAACCCAGGACTAGATTTGCTTATTTTTACATACCTAGAACATTTGACAACGAAACCATTCCAAACCTCTCGTAGTTAGGAGGTAAAAAACGCGATAGAAACGTGCATTTCATTTGCGATGTAATGTACAAACGCTCGTTACAACTCTGCTAAAAATTGCTCAAAAGTAATGGTGACGCGCAAAGACAGCGCTTATCAGAAGAGCCCTTACCTTCTCGGAAACCTTCATTTTATCACAATAAAAATTAAAGCTAAAACTTCTGTATTTTTTATTTGTCAAGGTAACGATAATGGACTTCGAAAAGTTTAGTAACTATTACTTTGAAATTGGAATTGAGGAATTACTATTGAAATTGAGAAATTGCTATTGAAATAAAAGGTAAACCTCAGTCTTCTTACTATCTGTGCAGTCGGTCTTTGAACGGAACTTTTCACTAACATTTCACTGGATGTTAATAATAACCCACACATATATCCCATACTTATTAAATTTCGATATGAAAGTAGTGTAATACACCAAATTTATTATAAAATCGATATATTATAGGTATGCTTTCTGTTTTGGAAGGATAATAGTAAATTAGATATGGCAACACATCGGACCATAGACAAGTTTTAATTACGCACAAGCATTGGACATCGCGTGGCGCGCGCTTCCTCGGGAGTGGTAACACGTCGAACCAATCTACTGCGTTCTTGAGCTCATTGACTTCGGCCATTGGTTATCCTTTGTCAACCAATCATTGAAATACCAGTGAGAACATCCAATGTAAGTTTGCAATATTCATTTAGAAATCATCCCGGGTTGGTCGGCTTTTTAGAATAGCTTATCATAGCGCTCTGATTTCTCCTTATTATGGCAGAAATCATGGTAATTTACAGAAAAAATCAGCCATTTTGTGTGCGCTTTGCAATGACCTCGTAATATCTGCGTTTGAAATGACGCAAACCATTTTAATTGAGGAATTTGCTAATTATTTCTAAAAGCTTACGCAGTTAATTAACTCACTGCGAATGTTAACTGCTTTTTTGGTTATATTTCTTATTTCAATCGATCATTTCACCACAAATGGTATGCATAAGTACTTGTTACTCTTTACTTCAGTAACACCATCGTAATCTCATAGTACTTTTACGCTGTTAATTGAATACTGATAATGATAACAGATAACGAAACATTTTTATTTATACATAAGTATAGCCCTTTTTTTGCTAATAATATCAACAATGTACTTGTTATTACTTTTATAGACTTAGTCTGATTCCACTTGATCCTTTTGGTCTTCTAGTAAAAAACCCATTGGAAACAATATAGATGGGATAGGCAAGTAGTTCTTTCCCATGAACGGCTATTAACGATTTATCAGATAGTTAAAACATTTAACTTAAAATGATTTGAATTTAAACATCAAAAACATAAAAGTTCGAGATAATTAACGGGTCTAATTTAGTTGCCATTCAATATTTCATTTATTTACAGCCGTGAGTATATGTATGTATGTTAACCATTAAACCATTAAAACCATTTATTTAGTCGTAAATGTGGGTAGTTTACATATATCTTCTATTTTACAATTCGGTATGCAAAGTTTTTTTTTGGTATTTATTAAATATTTTTATTCGATAGCAAACACGAAAATAAAAAACTAATTTGAATATTTTTCATTTAAAATGAGCAATTGCAAAGTTATGATTTTTTAAAGATTGTTCAACTTTTGTACTTAATGACGTCATCGATTGAAAATATCACGTAGCTACATGCAAATAAAGCGAAATGTTTAGTAAAAATGTTGCTAATTGCAAAATATTTCACGAATTTGTGATCCCAAATGAAATTATTACGATATTATACTAAACAAACCTATGATTTTCGATGTTTTATTAATAAACTGCAAGAACGAATGTCTTTGACATAACGCTGAAGGACAAATACTGTTACAGTTTTTTGCTAAAATAACGGTCATCTTAGCTATGTTTGATTTAATTTCAAGAAAATATGTTTTAAAAACTTAATATCTCCAAATGGTTTCGTAATCAGCACCTCTTTTGTGAAACTTTGCATACCGAATTGTATCCATACACATTTGACCCTTGCGGGTATACAACTTTAAATATTGAAATTGTGACTATATTTATTAACATTTTTGACAATTATATGATATTTACAGAAAAGCATTATTTAAAAAAATATTTTATCCAAATTAATTAAAATGTATTATAAAAAAGAAACTGTGATAAGATACTCTTAAAAAAAAAACTAATATCAATAAAAAAATAATTATAAATTGAAACAATTTTAAAATACTATGTCATGCATATCAACAAACACATAATAACAGCACAATAGAAAAAAATATGAAATACATGTCAAATATCATTAATTACATTATATTAATATTCTTATTCCTATCAAAAAATTCATTCATGGAGTAAAAACAATTTTCCAGCAACCAATTAAATAAATGTCTTTTTAATTTATTTATGGGTAAAAGCTTTATTTCATCAGGTACAGAATTATATACCCTAACAGAGACTACACAAAATGATTTTCTGCTTGATGATAGTTTAAAATTAGGTACTGTAAGTTTATTTTGGTTTTTCATCTGTAACCGTTGCGAATGATAACCCAAATGAGCTGGTTCGAAAGTCTGAAAATTCTTTATAACGTATAATGTTGCTTCGTAAATGTAAATACAGGCCAAAGGGAGAATTTTTATTTTTTTAAAAAGTGGTCGGCACGATACTGTCTGGTCGCTGATAGAACAGAGTGACCTTATACATTTTTTCTGAGATATGAAAACTGAAAGCACATCAGTGGAGTTTCCCCACAGTATTACTCCATAACGTAATAAGGAACCTACGTAGCCATGGTATGCCAATTTGCCAGCTTGTTCTGAGGATAATCTTACAATGCGACCTAGTGCATACACATACTTGTTTATTTTTTTGCAGAGAATATCACAATGTGATTTCCAGTTGAGGTGCTGATCAATTGATATACCCAAAAACAGAAATGAATTAACTTTTTGTATTGTTTGTTCTTTGTATACTATATTCAAATTGGGAACTATTTTATTCGGGTGGGAAAATTGCATATGCTTAGTTTTATCACTATTTAGTCGTAAATTATTTACTTCCATCCAGTTACCTATTTTACAAATAGTAAATAAATATTAAACCCCTAGTATCAACCCTCTGTTTGCGCGACATTGGCATGCGAAAGCTTAATCTAAGTTTGAAAAACCTTTCATTTAATGTAGATGGGCCAAAAATATTTACATAAATACATACATATACTCACGGCTATAAATCCCTAGGTAGCCAGATTTAAGGAATTAGAAATTCCTCAGCCACTTTCGGAAAAGTTAGTGGGGAAAAGATGGTAATATAAAGGTTGTTGGTGATGGGTCTTCAACCGCATCGCCCAAAAACCCCTTAAAAGCCCCAATACCGTTAGTCGCCTCTTACATATACCCATCGGTAGAAACGGGGTAGTGCTATTCTAAGCCGACACTACACGGTCTATTTATTTTATATATATATTTACAATCGCATATGCTTTATTTGTTATCTTCATAGCTGCGTAAAAATGTTTATTTAATAACCAATGGTCTACTTATCCTTTCTGTAAGACCCAACCCCTCGTTTTCTTGTTTACTATTTAGGTAACCGCAACGGGACGATTTAAGGCTTAAATACAATCGTTATATATGAAACTAAGTACCATAGTACTTATTCATTTCATAAAATGAACTATCCTGATATCTAAATGGATGGGGAAATCAGAATATTTATCAAAAACCAAATCTGAAGTGATAAGCCCAAGTAGAAACGATTTAGCCTACCCCATTGGGTCCCAGATGAGGTAACTAAGATAAGCGTTATCGCAAACGATGCTACATGACTTAAATTACCATAAATTGGTGATATAAATTTTAAAACCATCGTATATAATAAATAAGTATGTAGTTATGTATGTATGTGTGTTCATATGTGTGTAATATGTATATTATTTTGTGTAGTTAATATTTATGTTATTATTTCAATTAAATAAGTTAGTTTTAAAGTAAGCTTGTTTTGTGCATCTACCCAGATAACTAGTTTACCGATCTCACCTTCCAAGGGTTGTCTGGAAGAGATCGCTTTTAGCGATAAGACCGCCGATTGTACATCACTGTAAACTGTATGATAATTTCTTTTGTAAATTTGTGTTTGATGCACAATAAAGAGTTATTCTATTCTATATTTTGTTTTAAGTCAAGTATACAATGAACTTTTGTGGCCGGTGAGGGGTGACTATCAATGTACGCTACATATAGTATAGAGCCCCTTACTGATAAGTTATAATATACGCTTATTTACGTAGCAGGGTAGTTCGGAATAGCACTACTCCATATCTTTCCGTAGGTATCGTACAGGAAGACTTATTTTACTGGGATATATTGGCGTAAAAAAGGGCTACTAGGCCATTGTCCACCACGCTGGCATTACTATAGGAGCCAGTGGCATTTCTATCGTTATAGGAATAGGAGCCAGTCCTGCCTATTCGAAGTGATTGCTACATGACATGGTGTAGGAGTAAGCTGGCAAGAGAACTAAGTGATAGTGTGATAAGCTAACTAAGACTTACTTATGACACTTCCCTTTTACTTGCTTTCGTTCTCTTTGGACCATGTCGTATAAATACGTATACTCACGCCATTAGTCCCTGTTGGGGTATGCAGAGATTATCGATCGCCAAATTCGCCAACCTGCATGATCCTGGCTAATGTCTCGAGCTTTATTTTCATACATACTCCTTTCATACATGCCGGTTTATTTTTAATATTTCGTACGTCTGCCTTTTTAAGCACATATTTGATCCAAATGTGTCGTTCGTGGTCGTCCTCTACTGACATTACTATCCACATTATGTGCATTTCGTCTAATATCCACTTTAGCGTGCCCTCATATTAAATAAACAAGAAAATCATATTAAACATAAAATAACGTTATGTATTTATTACTGCACCTGTGTTAACAAGGCGTTGTGAAGTTATAAGTGTTTAATTATTTGACGTATCAGTATGTGCTGAATTAATATATATACTCACGCTATTATTTTTGCCGTGTAGTGCCGGCTTAGAATGTCGCTACCCCTTCCTACCCACGGGTGTCGTAAGAAGCGACTAAGGGTATTGGGGCTTTTTATTGGATTTTTGGGCGATGCGGTTGGAGACCCATCACCAAAAACCTTTATTTTACTATCTTTTCCCCACACAACTTCCAAAAGTGGCTGAGGAATTTATAATTCCTTGGCTCTGGCTAACCCTTCTAGGGAATTATAGCCGTGAGTATATGTATGTATGCTATTATTTTCCATTGGGGTAGGCAGAGACTATTGATCGCCACTTTGTACGATCCTGGCAAAACTTTCTAGCTTCGTTTACATCCATCCATCTTTTCATACATTCTCTTTTATTGTTCATACTTCAGACGCCTGCCTTTTTGAGCACACTCCCCATTTATTTGGTCCAGGTGTGTCCTCCGTGCTCGTCCTCTACTCACATTACCTTCCACGTTGGCTACAGTCATTTGTTACAGTTCAAACATTGGTTAGAGTCCTAACAATAGTGGTAATTTTTTATACTTTCAATACCAGTGGCTTGTCTGTTCCGTCATCATACAAGACATCGAGGATTACGACACGTTTTAAATGATTCTTAGCATAGAACGTGCATTCCGTCGCTCCCGTGCATTCCGTGGACTAAGGCCAAATCACCCTAAATTATAAAGGGTCGGCTCGAGGCCCTTGGTGGGGATGGGGACGTATATGGGTTGTAAGGAATAGCTTCGCAACTCACGGACTTCTAACCTAATGAGTTTGAATGAGCAAGTAGACGATGCACACATGGTACATAATTAACCTTTTCTATTTTATCTTCTGTAAATTTCGGCATTGTTATAAAACATCTGGACTAATATTCATGGAATTTTACTGGCACATGGCTGATGTAATAAGGAGTAACTATGGCTGCTTTATTTTAAAATGTTTATTCATATATATTTGCCGTGTAGTGCCGGCTTACGAGGCGACTAACGGTATGGGGTTTTTTAGGTTATTTTTGGGCGATGCGGTTGGAGGCCCATCAGCAACGATACTTTATTTCTACCATCTTGTGCTATCAAATAATTTGAATGTGAATGTCGGGGGCGCATACCCGGAGGTCGCGGGTTCGATCCCCGGCGGTCTCGAAGTTTTTCTTTCCTTTATTTATTGTCCTATCAACTTACAAATGTGGCTGAAGAGTTTCTAGCCCTAAAGCTCTGGCTATCCCTTTTTGGGATTTATGGCCGTGAGTACGTATGTATCTTTAGATGTATTGTGAATTTTATTCTTGATATATTGTATAATAACAGGTAATAACCGACTAAATTGTATACTTTTGAAGTACTAACCAATAACCAAACCACTTCTTCCAGCGCCAAGATGGATCACAGCCAGCTGGGCGGTTCCGATGGCAGCGCAGTGCTGACCATCAATGGACAACAGTTGCAAGTCTTACAGATGAATGGAGGAGCTCACGTTCTACAGACTGCTAACGGCCAACATGTTTTAGTGCCGTCTCTGTCTGCCGGCACGCAGATACAGGTAACGCTATATCTTTCATGTATGCAGGATGTATGCGTGAAAATCTGTCACGTTGAAAGATGAACAATAGTTTTAAGTAAAGTAGAATCCCTTTTAAATTTCTGATGGATTGCTGACTGCCCATGGGCAACATGTTTTGGTACCCTCTCTGTCGGCTGGCACGCAGATACAGGTAACGTTATAACTTTCATGTATGCAGGATGTATGCGTGAAAATCTGTCACGTTGAAAGATGAACAATCAATAGCTTTAAGTAATGTACAATAGGCTATTTGACTAAGTTTTGAAAACTATCTTACGGTGTTAATTTGTTTATTAGGAGCCCTAAAAAAATATTTTTCTGTCTTCATTATAGCTATTTTATTAAAAAATCGAAAAAGAAAATGCAATATTCAAATGTGCCGCGAAAACGCGACTTTAAGTTATATGGCGGCTGTAGCACAAATGACGTCAATTCCGCATTAAACACCAATGAGCGAAGCGATACACAGTCAGTTTATGCACGATCTACGTCATTATAGAAATAGCCAATCACGGTCGTTTTTAGTCACGTGACAGTTGCATCAAAGATACTTATTTTAGAAGACAGATTTTAGTGAAATAATGCAATATTTTTATCTTGCATTATTACATATTGCTCCAAGAAAGAAATATTAAGACTAATTGAATAAAAGAAATGTATATTTTTATTACAGTCAAATAGCCTATTCTTGTTAAATTTTTAATTGGTACGGAGTTTTTGGTTATCTGATTCTATTACAACTTTTTTTTATTATATATTAATGGTTATTACGCCGTGTATCTAAGGTGTGGAAAAGGCTGTATTTGTTTTTTAAATAAAATGATTTCATTGTCTTCTGATGATCAAGTTTTTTTCGGACAGTCACATGATAGTCATGGAAAATATGCTCAAAAAGAGATGTGTCTGAAGTATGAAGAATAAAAAAGCATGTACGAAAAGATTGATAGATGTAAATGAAGCTAGAGTAGAGAGTTTTGCCAGGATCATACAAAGTGGCGATTGATAGTCTCTGCCTACCCCAATGGGAACTAACGGCGTGAGTATACGTATTTACGTATTGTCTACAAACGCAAATACGTATACTCACGCTGTTAGTTCCCATTGGGTTAGGCAGGGCTAAGTATAAGTCAGCTATGTGCCAAATTATTATTTTTTGCAATTAGAGATTATTTGATAATAATTACCAATTCGATCATTTTATATATAGTACATATGTCTTTGAGGTGGCAAAGAAAAAAAATAATTCATGTTAATTCAGAGTGTCTGTAGGATTGAATATTGTATTGATAAGATATTAATAGTGAAGATATAAAATAAGGACAAGAAAATATCAATGCTTATTAAATTTAAAAAGTAATAATTTAAAGTTATCCTCGCTTTAAAATTGATATTTTTCGAATGTTTTGTATTATGTTATAATTAAATAAGTAATCATTTTTTCACGCTATCAGCTGGGATCACCACAAATCCAGGTAGCAGTACAATTACAACATATTATTTAAAGATTATGAACCTATTAAAAAATAAATATATTTTTTGGATTATCTATTGGATTGAATCAGGCGTTACTCGCAGAAATCCATAGCAATACAAATATTAATAAGTCACTTCGCTTAATTATAACGCACAAATAAATTTTTGGTTGCTTGTGGCTTTCGCTTGCGGGTGTGTGTGGTGTATTGTCTGTTTTTCGATTTCTCGAGAGTGAGAAATCGGGCGGTGCACAATGCATGCCGCATGATTACGGCAGGTACTTAGCGGATTTAAGCGAAGTAATTTATTAATATTTGTATTAAATAATTATCTGCCTACTAACACTCACAGCTACTATAAATCAGGGGGACAGCCAGAGCTTAGGTATTATCAACTCCTCAGCCAATTCTGGAAGTAGTTTTTGAACAGAATGCTTAAACAAGTAATTGTTATGGGTTTCCAGCCACAACGCCATATATAATGAAAAATATCCATTGTCAAAGAAAGAAAGGGGTAGGGGGTAGTACTGTTCTAATATGAAACTTCACAGCACTCATATTTAAGATGCAATGCAATCACATTTATTGGAAGTTTGTGAGTCACAGTAAAGTAAAGAAATTGATAGTTTTGATAGAAAACTTTGCATTTTTTATCTGTTTACGAAATTAGTTTGTAGGAATTGATACATACATCTCCCGCTAACAAAGACAGTTCATATTTATTTTACTTTTTTAATTTGTAGGTGGCTGCTCCCGGCGGACAACAACAGTTGCAACAAGTGCAAGTTTTACCTATATCGGGAATGCAAGGTATGAAATGAAGCTAATTACACAAATTCATTGTATTTTTTTTAATCGATAGGTGAAGATTTGTAAATTGCATTGTGTATTCTGAATTATTAGTATATAATTATTATTTTTTTTAATAAGGACAAACAATGGTAACAAATTTTATACATACATTGGTGATAAAAGACATTAAATGTTATTGTCAATTCGTTACTTTGACGTTTATCACGAGGACATAAAGTGGTATTATTATGAAAAAAAACGTAAATAAGAGAAAAGTATCTAAAGCTAACATTCAAATATATATACAAAAAAAAACCTAGATAAAAACTAAACCAAATAACATCATATCACTGTCGAATCAGGGTCTCCGCTGCCCGGAGCTTAAACTGTCTTAAGGTGCAATTAAAAATATCAATATCACTGAAGTATTCGTTGTAAGTGTGACATATTCTGTTTAGGGGAGCTCGGTTGCCTGCTATAGTTTTGCTTGGCTGCTCATGAAATAAATTAGTATGCGGACGTCTACCGTTTATGGAGCGCGGAACTTGGTATTTTATTTCTTCAACTGCTAATCGACATTTAAAATTATTATTACATATATTATATAAAACTGCTACGTCAGTCACTGTACGCCTTTGACTAAGAGGTGCTAATTTATATAGAGTTAAAAGGTTATGATAGGACATTCTTGATCGAGTTAGTTTGTAATGTATAGCTTTGAGGGCTTTTTTTGTATAGACTCCAATTTGTTAATGTACAACTGAAAATAGGGATTCCAAATTACTGAAGCATATTCCAGCTGTGATCTGACAAGAGTTTTGTAAAGATATATTAAAGTAGATGCATTTCTAAATGATTTGCTTGTGCTATTGTTTTTATTAATCTGTTAATCTTCAAAAGAAAATAAAATAATATAAAAATAATTAATGTAGAATTTATTAACTTAGACCACATTTTTTATTATTGTAATAGTTTTAAACTGACTGGTATCGTTATTTCAGCATCATATACTTGGGTTTTTGTTTGTACTTAAGTTCATAAATGCTAAGAAAATAAAGCCTAGGAAAATCTATTCAATCATACATTTAAATCACTCTGCCAATTAAGTATTCGGTTTTATAAGCACTCGTTGATTAATTTATTTTTATTTTTAATGAACTGAACAAAGTCCCCACATGATTATAATAAAATATAATGTAATTTCCAGGCGGTAACAATTCCGTCCAACCCATGCAGCTGGTGCAGACGGCTGACGGCCAAACGTTCCTGTACCAGCCGTCAGCTCCAGCTATAGATCAGCACCAGATTATTAACCAACCTACAGGTATTGTTTTGTTGTTACTTTTCATTTTCCTCATGAGCACTTCACTTTGATGAAAGCATCCTAATCGGACATTATAAGATCTATACTAATTGTTATGAGGAGAGACTTGTTTGTCTGTAATGTCCAAACCGATTTGAAAAATCATTAAATCAATGGAAACCTACAATTTTGCGAAAATTGTACGCTTTTCTTTATTGCGCTAAATATCATAAAAAGTAAGAAATGGTTGAACAAAGTTGGTTCCAAGTTCCAGGTTCAAAGATTGGGAGATACAAGCACAAATCACTCTTTGTCACTATTCAAGAGTGATTAGAAATAGTTCATTATAAGTTTTGACTATAATTTTCACCCTGAACTTCCAGCAGTCTCTGGCTACCCCACTAGATTCTATAGCCGTGATTATAGAGTTGTTATCTAGTTCTAAATCTATCTACTTTGTAACCATATTCCTGACTATTGAATAAACAGTTCTATTTTATATTAAATTATATTTTGTAATAACAAAACCATACAATTAATGTATAATATATTTTTTCCAGTGATAAATCTGAATGGGAACCTAGTACAAGTGGGCGGAGTGGCCAACTCGGTACCGCAACAGTTGGTGGGACAACATAATATTGTCATGGTAAGTTTACTTTACTTCTCCTTCCTACTTTATATGTTTTAATTTGTATGTTTTCTAAGCCTATACTTTATTTTTACTGCCACTGTTTTCATGTCATATTTCTCTTAAAAACTTTATAACAATCTCTTTTCTTGCCAAGCAATATTCCATCCATCTTTTTCTGTCTCGCTTTCGATCCTTGTACTTTTTTAGTCGTTGTTTTTACACATTTATACAACGAGGCCCGAGATTAAATGTTAAGTCGTAGGTAGGTGATAGGCTGTGTAGTGTCAGCTAAAGAATAGCACTGATCCATCTATATATACCATCTTCTTGTCGTTGACGTAAGAGGCAACTTAGGGTTTTGGGTGTCAACCCATAATCATTCATACCTTTTCCTTTCTTAACTCCCAAAATTCTGAAGCTTTAGCTACCCATTTTTTGAGGTTTATAGCCGTGAATATATGCATGGATGCAGGTGATAAATCAAATTATTGAGATTCTTTTAAATTTTAGACATCACAAGAATTCGACAGAAAACCGCTAAAAAATATCATCATGTCATGAATCCTAATTCTTTGCTACACTTATATTGCAAGAGTAGTATTTTCAATTATGTACATACATATACTTAGCGTTATATCCCAAAACGTGGTAGGCAGACCTATTATTTGAAGTTCGGTGGAGAAAAGTTTGCTAAATATTGGCGACCACGTTTCCAACCGTATCCGCCTTTCGGTAAAAAAATAATACTTTTTTAAATTAATTTAAAAATAAACTACATTTCCCCAGATGGTAAACAACAACAGCAACACCTCCACGAACACAAACACAAGTTGCGAGGCGAATTCCGACGAAGAACCTCTATTGTATGTGAACGCGAGACAATACAAGAGGATTCTCAAGAGACGAGCCGCGAGGGCCCGCCTTCACGACCTGGGGAAGATACCTAAGGAGAGACCGGTAAATATTACTAATCAATAAAGGAAATAAAAATTGCTGAAAAAAATTAGCTGTGTAGTGTCGGCTTAGAATATCACTTCCCCATTTCTTCCGGTGGGTGTATGTAAGAGGCGAATAACGGAATTGGGATTTTTGGGCAATGCGGTTGGAGACCCATCACCAACAACCTTTATTTCATCATCTTTTCCCCACGCATCTTCCAAAAGTGGCTGAGGAATTTCTAATTCCCTAGTTCTGGCTACCCCTTTAAGGGATTTATAGCCGTGAGTATATGTATGAAATAAAAATTTCGACACCAGTGGGACTCGAACTTACGAAATCCGGGTATATGCCCCCGTCACTCTGTTAACTGAGCTATGGTATCAAGTGACTCGCACGAAAATTTGTATTTGCTTGTTTCATTACACATTTACTGGTGTTAGCGCCATCTACCGCCGAATTATTCCAACTTTGAATCAAAGCCTTATTATTCGGTCAATATTTTTGAATTTGTACATCAAAAATGTTTGGGTGTATATAAACATGTAAAAAAGTTATTTAGATTTAATTTAGCATGCCCCTACTAGGCAGAATGTGAATTATCAAAATAAAGGAACAATAATATCTGTCACTTAAATGCCTTTTGAACTGGGTAACGATTTAGTAATATACCAAACAAAAACTTAATATTTTTTTAATGATAACAAAAGCCTTCCGTCTTATTAAAAATTTAGACATATAGTTGTCTAAATTTTTAACAAACAAACAAGTAAACAAACAAATAAACAAGTTTTTTTATAATAATTATTTAAAAAAAATGCAAGTGTGTATGTAGCATGACTCGTTTCGACGATTGGTTCGTTAAAGCTCCACTTAAACTTTACATACAGCTTAGAATCCCCTAGGCATGACTAACTTGCCAGACTCAAGACCAAACGTCCACCCCAAATATCCCCGAAGGGGTTGGCAGAGGTACTAATACTTCTGAACATCACGTGACTTTGTCACCTGGTGTTCAGAGTACCCACGTTTTGCATGGACAGTGTACTCACGTGATAGGGGGCAGGCCTATCGCCGTTTTGTACGAATACACTGTCACATGACTAAGTACAACTCAGCCATGTGGGTTTCCTCACGATGTTTTCCCTCACCGTTAACAACCATGATAAATTAACCAGACATATGTATTTAGAAAAGATGAATTAGTGTATGCCCGACCCGGGATTAGAATACTAGTCGTCCGCACTATAAGCGGCGTTCTACCCACTGAGCATCATGTCGTTTATATATTTACTTTACAGACTCAATCCATAATGCCGTGTAGTGCCGGCTTAGAATTTCGCTACCCCTTTCTACCCACGGGTGTCGTAAGAGGCGACTAAGGGTATTGGGGCTTTTAAGAGATTTTTGGGCGATGCGGCTGGAGACCCATCACCAACAACCTTTATTTCTACCATCTTTTCCCCACTCATATTTCCAAAAGTGGCTGAGGAATTTCTAATTCCTTAGCTCTGGCTACCTCTTCTAGGGATTTACAGCCGTGAGTATATATGTATGTATTGATTTGTTTGTTTGTTGTATTACAGAAATATCTGCACGAGTCACGACATAGGCACGCTATGAACAGAATTCGAGGAGAAGGCGGCCGATTCCATTCGGGAAGCAGGAAGTAAGTATATATTCAACGGATATTATCACCACAGAAACTATATTATCACATAATTTTCTGAAATGAGACGTATCTTACGACACCTCATTCTTTTAAGTGTCGAATGTAGAGCCAAATTTCGTATATTTTAGTTATTTTTTAGTCTAGAATACCCGGAATCTTAAGAAACATTTTATAGAAAATTATGCATCCGATGAAGTTTATTATTTTGTAATCTTATGAATTTTATAAAGAAATGTGCGTGAAGCAGTTTTAAAAGTTTAGTATTCTATATTTCTATTCATTTAACGAAAAATACAATAATTTTAGTAATAGATTGCTGTGACTATTAAATAAATTATGTTAAAAACTACTGGACGCCCTCTAGTATACATAAATACAACAAAAACACACATGTCAATAGACTTTTCTCGGTTTAAGGCAGCGAACAAACAAAGCGACAAACCCAAAACGTTTAACACTTAGCTTTGCTAATTAAAACTCCGACATATACTCACAGCTATATGTCCCAAAATAAGGGGTAGCCAGAGCTTTAGAATTGAATATTTCTTAGCCAATTTTGAAAGTTAGTGAAGGAAAAGAATTAAAATTAAGAATAGTATTTTCTATGATTTTTACGATTGCACATTAGAATTAAAACAAGTATTGATTTTCGGATATTTTAATCTCTTGTTATTGCATTGTTTTTAAAGTCCGAAGTTTTGAAAACTTTTCAGTTATCATGGTCACGGGAAGACTAATGTTTAAATACTAATGTGTTAGCATCCTAGCACAGGCCGCTGGCTTAGTAGGATGCTATTGAACTCTCAATTGTGCAACTACAAAGATATAGTATATAACTATGGTTATAATTGTCAAGTAATTTTTAATTTGTAATATGTCATCTGGTCTTATTTTTGGAAATAAACTATTATTTATTTATTACTAGCTTTTTGCCCGCGACTACGTCCGCGTCGACTACATTTTTTGCATCCAGTTTATATAAAAAAAAAGTGGTATAAAAGATATAAAGGACATTGAGGCTTTTTAAGTGATTGTTCAGCGATGCAGTTGGAGACCCGTCACTAAAATCCTTTATTTGACTACCTTTTCCCCATTCAACTTCCAAAAGTGGATGGAGAATTACTATCTCCAAAGCTATGGCTACTCTTTTTGGAACTTATGGCCGTTAGTGTATATATACTCATAAAAGATTGATGGATGAATTTCATAAATTCCTTTTTGTAGTGGTTATATCAGTCAATCGCACCAAGTTTCAAGTTTCTAAATGCAGAAATGTCAAATATCTCTATACTAACTTTTATTTGCTATTTCAACCCCATAGTGCCATAAAATATATGATAACAATCATGAAACAAACCATTTTGTACCAAGTTTCTATGTTCGAGTTATAATGGTCGTATTAGTACGGATAGTAACTATTGATTTTCGGGTCTTTAATCGCGTGTTATAACATGGGTTTAGTTTTATAATAGTTGTTTTAATTGTAATGTTCAATCGCGAAAGTCTTAGAAAATACTAATTACGGATAGTAGTTTGGTGCTCCGGAGCGGAGGCCCTGCCCCCTACACTATCCGTTGGTGATGGTGGGTGAGTTGCCAGCAGAGATTGATCGGGAATATAGGGATTGTCCGAGATGAATGATATCCTATTTCATGATGCAATAGTTCTAGCTATTATTCTAAGCTAACACAATCTGGGGGCACGGTAGTGCCCCCGCCAAGACGAGCCAAGCGAAGCGCACGGGCACTACCTAAATTTTCTCGAGGCGCTTCGTCGTTTTTTTGAACCCTCATAACTTGGGTTTTGATTATGCTAGATCAACAAAATTTTCGGGATATATTGTCAATAGCGGACTTATTGAACATATTAAGTTTTAATTACATTAGCTTTTATACTTCAGATTTTATTTATATCTAAAAAACGCTGATTTCGTCACTGACTCACTGATGATCATCAAAATTATTAAGGTATTTCCTAATGTCCTAGAAAGCTGAAATTTTGTATGTGAGCTAGTATTAGCACACACACAACAAAAAAATTATAAAACTTGTAACTTTCATCCTCCAACCCCTTAAACTAGGGGATGGGAGTTTGTATGAGACCTGTAATTTTAAAAGATAAAATTTTGATGACGCTAGAGGTCTAATCTAATAATAATACTTATAATGTAAAAAAACAGTTTAGACGATAAAACAAATTTTACGTCATCCCTCGGGAATTCCTCATTCTCAAGGATACATTATCGTATCATTTAGCTTCTAAATTTACATGTTTATATTGGTTTGCAATATATCACCTTGTTTTAAATCTTACACAGCGCCATATACAATCCATCCAGCAAGCAAACAATATTTTAGTTTTCCCTCGGGAATATCATTTTCCCGAGATTTAAAGTACCCTATTATTTAATCTGGACTTCTAACTATACGTCTGCAAAATTTCAAAGCAATCGGTTTAGTAGTTACGGCGTGAAAGCGGCACAAATAAACAAACAAACTCACTTTCCAATTTATAATATTAGTATGGATTCATTTAACGAAAGAAACATTAAATTTAGTAATAGATTACGTGACTATTAAATAAATTATGTTAAAAACTACTGGACGCCCTCTAGTATACATAAAAACAACAAAAACGCACATCTTAATAGACTTTTCTCGGTTTAAGGCGGCCACAAAGCGACAAACTCAAAACGTTTTACACTTAGCTTTACTAATTAAAATAAGGGGTAGCCAGAGCTTTAGAATTGAATATTCCTCAGCCAACTTTGAAAGTTAGTAAAGAAACGTACAGTAAAATAAAGAATGTTTAGTGATAGGTCTCCAGCTGAATCGCCTAAAAATCACATAACCTCTAAAACTCGAAGTGTATTCTAAGCCTAGACGACACAGCCACTAAAACTGATAATAATAAATTTAAATTTATTTCCAGAAACATGGACGCTCACGAGCAGATGATGAATATGGCGGATATCAAGCCGGGGATTGATGATATGACCATCACCATCATAGAGGTGAGCATTTAATTCAGAATAGAATATAAGTAAAGAAAAGGAAAGAAAGAAAAGACTTTATCTTCCTCTTGAGGACACAACCAATACATAAAAAACATTTTAAAAAGACTTAAACAACTAACATGCATACATATACTCACGGCTATAAATCCTTAGAAAGGGGTAGCCAGAGCTAAGGAATTAAAAATTCCTCAGCCACTTTTGGAAGGTGCGTGGGGAATAGATGGTGAAATAAAGGTTGTTGATGATGGGTCTCCAACCGCATCGCCCAAAAATCCCTTAAAAGCCCCAATACAATACTTAAACAACTTACTTATACAACGAAATTAATAAAGCGCAGAACCTAAATCTTACAATTAACACAACATTGCGGAATTAAATTAAATAAACCCTTCTCTGTAACATCATGTACCCTCATTTGGCGAAAAGATACCTGGCTTGGTATTTCGCTTTATTGTATATGAAACACAAATTAATTGTAATTTACTTGCTTAGTACACTTTGATTCGATTCTCCTATTAAATATTACTTACTATACACAAATCACCCGTAATATGTTGAATTTGTAATATTCCTACCCAATTCAACATAAACCTACTCATAAAATCGCTTTTGTATAACAATACGTGTGTATAACAGTCATGAAATTACTCCAATATTGTACTTAATCATAAGCATAGTAAAATTTTTAAGTGGAGTGAAACCATTATGAGGGAACATACATACATACATATACTCACGGCTATAAATCCCAAGAAAGGGGTAGCCAGAGCTAAGGAATTAGAAATTCCTCAGCTACTTTTGGAAGGTGCATGGGGAATAGATGGTGAAATAAAGGTTCTTGGTGATGGGTCTTCAACCGCATCGCCCAAAAATCCCTTAATAGCCCCAATACCGTTAGTCGACTTTTACGTACACCCACCGGAAGAAATGGGGTAGTGCTATTCTAAGCCAACACTACACAGCAACATACATGGATAAGTTGTAATTAGCTATCTTTAGCAACTGCGATTGTGTCGCAAATTGCAGTATTGTCGCTGTCAAAAGTGTCAAATCACATACAAATTTATGACATTGGCAGCGACAATCGTGCAACTGGCGACCCAATCGTCAGTCGCAAAAGATACCTAATCAGGGGGCCGGATATGCAGCGTGACTGTTGATTTGTACAACCCAATCAAGTAACATTTCCTATCAGCCTTTATTTAAGCTACTGTTTCCACCAATTCGATATTTTATGGTACATACATATATACATATACTTAAGGCCATAATTCCCAAAAAGGAGTAGCCAGAGCTTTAGAGCTAGAAACACTTCACCTATATTTGGAAGTTGATAGGGGACAAGATAGTAGAAATAAAGTATCGTTAATGATGGGTCTCTAACTGCATCTCGCAAAAACCACTTAAAAATGCCCTATACCCTTAGTCACCCTTAGTACGACACGCGTGGGTAGAAAGGGGTAGTGACATTCTAAGACGGCACTAATTAAATTCTTAATATAATTTTCAGGACGAAGAAACCAAACACAACCCCAACCAATGGAGAAGACTCGCTCCCGTTCCTTCTTCAACGTAGCGACAAACTCAACCTACCTTAGTGTAAATATATTCACGACCGTACCGGGTAGACAGCCAAATATACCCCAAAAACTTGATGTTTTAAGGTGAATAATACCAAGATAACTTTAAGGGGTAATATCTTGATAATAATCATGTCTGGATGTGATGTATTATAATCATTGTAAATATTTGTGTAAAACTGGCTTTGTTGATAAAGTCCCATGGTATCTGAATTTTAGTATCGTTTTAATGAAGAAGAATCATTAATGGTTTATGACTCTTTTTCTTAACAAACATTGGTGAAATAATGTGATGAATATTTTCATAGTTTCATTTTATTTCATCATACGTATTATTAGACTTATGTTTAAGATCTGCAACATAGTTTTTAAATATTTGGGACTTTTTAAATAGCACCATACCACTTACAAATGTGCTAAGTATGTCATTTCATTATTTACAGATTTTATTTTAAAAAAATACACACACACACACACACACATACTCACGGCTATAAATCCCAAGAAAGGGGTAGCCAGAGCTAAGGAATTAGAAATTCCTCAGCTACTTGTGGAAGGTGCATGGGGAATAGATGGTAAAATAAAGGTTGTTGGTGATGGGTCTCCAACCGCATCGCCCAAAAATCCCTTAAAAAGCCCCAATACCGTTAGTCGCCTCTTACGTACACGCACCGGAAGAAAAGGGGTAGTGCTATTCTAAGCCGACACGACACAGCAAATAAATATTGTGTTAAATAAATATGATACCTTATAAATGTTTTTTCCAATTTAAATCGCCTTTACTAATTTAACAATATTTTTTCAAAGCTTTTTTTGAATGATACCAGAAATGTATCTGTTAGAATAAATGATTCTTCTTAACGAAAATGTAAGTAAATCTAATCATCATATCATGTTTGATGGTTGAGAACCATTATTTTATATCATCACAAATAACCGTTAGTTTAAAAAGCAATATTCTTTGTGTTAATAGTTTTGTAAATAATTTCACCTGAGTTTTAAAATTTTAATTATTGATTTAAAATTTATTTTGTGTTATAATGTTCTTTCACTTTGTATATATTTTGTCTGATTTCAATTGGTGAATCTTAATTTAATTTATGCTTATTTGGAAGTTTTGTATATAATATCAAATTGTTATAATCTGATGTGTGTTTGTATGTATGTCTGTTAAGTGATTGTGGATGTTGTATGTGAGTTGTGATATTGTCATACCATGTTTTTTATTGAAACGACTGACTAGTTTTAAAATGGAGAAATAAACATTTTAACAATGTATCAGTGTTTTATTATTTATTTCAGTGAAACGTATGAATTCAATGGGAGGTTGTCCTTTTTTTCTTTTTTTCTTCTTCCCTGTTCTCAGGATAGATGGCGCCAGACTTGCTATGTTACTGGCAGGAACGGAACGTAACACCGTTTTTCACACTTGGATGTAATGATATCGTAAAACGGAACGTACATAAAAAAGTTCTGATTTGAAAGTCTAAATTAACATCAGTTTAAGCCAAGATAGCTCAAAAGTAAATAAACAAAGACGGTACTTATATTTAACATTATTTTTGTTGTTTTTACTCGCCAAAAAGTTACTCTATGGTGCTGCGACACATGTTTTTAACGTTGACATTGGCGAAATTATTGTGTGGTAAGTAACGTTGTTACATCAACGCCATCTACAGAGCTCTAGGAAACTATGTTGTTTTTTTATTTCTCAAAAAGAAAACCTCTCATTATCCTAACCTATTGGAAAGAGATTTATACCAGTAAATGGCGGTTGGTACTTGAATAATAGTAATACTACCAACCTACTCTAAATTTAAAAATTGGTATATGTTTGGGCTAGGGTGTCTGATAGGACACTCGTTTCTACGTAGACACCCTAGGGGGCAACAGTAGGTTGGTATACAAGTTACTGAAAAAATGGTAGCCAAAGTTTTATAATAAGCGATTTTCAGCCAATTGGGCCAAAATTGTGAGTCAATTGGCGATTGGTTTTCTGCATTCACCTAAAAAGGACGCGTACCGTTTGCGATAACTATTAAAAGTATATGAGAATGGTGCTTGAAAGCTCCACTACTCAAGAAAAATATAGTATACAAAACATGCTTTTGAATTGAAGCACTTCCAATTTAAATGAAAAGTAATTCCTAATATAAGATAAAAATGGGAATGAATAAAAATAGTAGTCTAATTGTGAATCAGCGTGGGTTGGTCGATAGTTCACTTTTAAGTTAGAAAGAACCTTATTTTTTGTTTTGTCTTGAACCAACTGAAACTAGGTGGGCATGAATGCTTCGCATGCCGAAATTTGGAGCAAAGCCGGACAAAATCTTGCAAGTAAAAATATTGCAATACCAAATTGAAGTTCAGAAATTCGTGTATATTCTTCAATATGAAAAATTTAAAACAGAGCTCTGGACACGGAGGATTAGCGATAAAAAAATGATTATGTGAAAGAATAATTGAGCGTAGCTACGCTGCATTGGAACAATGAAAGATTCTTTAGGCGCGTGCGAGTTGTGTTTACATTCGTGTCCCATAGACTAACATGGGAAACTTCAAGGGTGATTAAATCCTCAATGGTAACATCTATTTAAATTTTCTCTTCGTTATATCCTTGTCCTTGATGTCTTGAACCATCGTGCAAAATTTGTGATCGGATCAACCGTTTAGGAGGAGTTCTGTGACAAGTCTAATACAAAAGTGGGGTGTAAATAGAGCTTCGCTCTAATAATTTTAATTGTTTCATGAAATATTAATGATGACATCCCCGCCCAATTTATTCATTATAATTGCCGGTTAAAAGGATGTTAATGAGTATAAAAAAATGTTCCATTGGTGTTCGTAAAAGGTCACTTAGGGTATGGTCCTTTTTAAAAGATTGTTACGCGATGCGGTTGGAGCCCATCGCCAACGTATATACAAAATGTCCCAAAAAGGGTATTGTTCCCAAGTTAGTAAGTTTTGTATGTATTTAAAATAAGTTTTTATTTTTATTATTGACTAAAATATGCCCAATGTGTAATTTGTATGACAAGAACTTTGACGAAACATGTGGTTCCCTACAATATTGTAACATCTTTCATGTTCCATCTTTCACGCAAATAAACGATTTCATTCATTTAAACCGCGAGGGTTTAAAAAGTGTATAAGGTAAATTAAAAGACCATATCGTTTAATTGTTTTTATTAGTGAAAAATTAACAAAAAAATATTCCAAAACAATCTTAATTGTAAAACACTTAGTACTCAACTATTGCACATTAACTATATATTTATACAATACCACAATATTTATAAAAAGTCATTCTATGTACAACAAATTATATTATGTATTAGTAACAAAAAATATTACTTAAACTAATACAAATGTATATAAAAAACAAACGCTCAAATAATTCCGACAGTAACGAGGCATATGAAAATCACTCGGACCTCTGAAGTAAACAGGGTGATTATTAAATTTTATTTAATTTAGCCGTGTAGTGCCGGCTTAGAATGCCAATACCCCTTTCTACCCACAGGTGTCGTAAGACGACTAAGAGTTTGGGGCTTTTTTAGTTGTGTTTGGGTGATGCGGTTTGAGACCCATCACCAATGATACTTTATTTCTACCATCTTGTCCCCTATCAACTTCCAAATGTGGTTGAGCTTTGAAGCTCTGGCTACCGCTGTTTCGGATTTATGGCCTTGAGTTTATGTATGTATGATCGTTTAATTCTTAAATTATTGATTACTAGATCTCAAAAGCGGACGGAACCCTAAGGAAATAAAACTATCTTATCATCCAAATAGAACAAAAAAACACAAATGAATCTTAATAAGACATAGAAAACTTAACTAAATAGAGAAGAAACAAAGAATGTAATTATCCGTAAGGGGTTCAGTGCATTTCCACTGACTTCAGTGAAGCAAATATTCATACATTTACATACAACAAAAGTCAGAATATTGAGTCATCCAATCAGCCCGGCTAGTAAGAGCGCTATTATATCGACACGATAACGGTTAGAATGAGATGGCAGTATACCATAATAGTAAGTGCGTAAGAGATGGCTGCTTTATCCCACGCGATAACTAGTTTAAACACCGCTCGTACTAGCCGGGCAGGTGTTGGAACAACTTATTTTGACAATAAGTTTTTATCGTTTTTTTAGCAGTTATCCGCTCCATTTAGTTAATTTCTCTATGCAATAAGGGGCGATCCATTAATTAAGTCACACCAATTTCATGATTTTTTGACCCTCCCTCCCCCCTTGTCACACTTCGTCACAATTAACTACACCCTCCCCCCTTAGTGTGACGTCACATTTAGGTTTTTAGTTCAGGAGAAACTGAAATTACAACATCACTCTGAAACTAACTTTTAATGCTTAAACGCTTACGGCGTTGTAAATTGAGACTTATTGCCTTTGAAATACATTCGCTATTTCGAAAACAATTATTCATAAAACTCTGCCAGAAAAATAGTATCAAATTTATAGGCAACGAATACATCCAAACAAATCCGAGTATGTTGAAGATTAGTTTAGTATAACAATATAATAATTATACAAAGTTAGTTAACAAATGAAATATTTTTTTTAAACTTAAGTAGATTGAAACATTGTAGTGGGGTTGTGAGGTCACAAACATGGAACTCCTCCCTCCCCCCTGTCACGATATGTCACATTTTGTGGACCCCCTACCCCCCCTTGAGGTGTGATGTAATTAATGGATCGTCCCGTATTGTTGGTGTACTCGTACTTGCTCTGATTTATAAATTATGTTAAGATTTATTAAAACCTAGAAATACAAGTCACAAAACCGTATTAATAACTAGGCAATTAATAATTTACTAACTATGTATTTTTGTCATATTGTCCTGGTTGAAAGAAATGGTGTAATTGCGGCTGAGAGATTTATGAGACTAATATAAATGACTTGGTGACCCGACAGACTTCATACTGTCAAATTAGCTTGTCACAAAACTTTAGGAGTTTTTTCCGGTACTCTTAGTTCAATCAGGCGTGAATATTTTATTGGTCAAATTTTTATGCGATGAAAAATATCCTATTTGATAAATTGGGTCATTATCTAGTATTCTGCCAAAATTTAATTCATATACATTATGTGCTTGATTAGCCTTTTCGCCTCAAACACACAAACATCCAAACACCCAAACTTTCACATTTATAATATTAATAGGATAATAAGATTAGTCCTTAGATCTTATTGTATGGATTTGTAAGTAAATACAATGTATACGACAATCCTCTATTGTCTTACTTGGGCTGGGGTCTAATAAAATCTGTGAGGTATGGCTTTATATTTTACACATATATTTATCAGATTATCATGTTCAACAAGGTTATAACAGGTTACCACAAACAGAACCATCATCGTTAAAAACATATATAGATTACAACCATTTTGTTCAATTAGCCACATGCTAGAAAATCAACTTAGTTTATTGATCTATCTATCGAGAGAGATCTATTTATTATTGCTAAAGTAAGTTATTTTCTATCCTTAAAATAAATTATAGAAAGTCCTATGTCTTATAAATTTATGCATACATTCGTCAAAAGTAATTTAGCCTTTAATTACAATAATAATTAAAAATAATACTGTATTGGACTACAAAAAATATCCTAATTCACTTAACATTACTCCTTCATGTAAAAACAATATAACATGTACAAAATAATGATATAAATAAATTCATACAAAAGTCCCATAACATAATAAAAATACTTATATAGGTTTATGTAATTGTGCATTTTCTCTCACTTTCTCTATCTCACTCTTGATAGCCGATATGAGAGGGAGAGCGGGGTCTGTCGGAGGTAGATTTCCCTCTGAGAGGATGTAGGAGGGATTCACTGTGGGTACTTGTAACCTGGATGATGATGTCAGCGACTGAAAAATAAAGAAATTAAAGTTTGCTGTAAGAGGCGACTTAGGTTACAGGGTTTAAATTATTGTTGCAAACGCACGTAATGGCATCTAGTAATATAATACAAACGAAAATAAATTCAAAAACAAAATATTTCGCAACATCTAGTGAAATAATTCAAAATCAAAGCTGTGTAAGTTCGGCTTTGAATAGTTATAAACTATTTTTGTCCTTGTGGCGGTTCTGAGGGGCGATTTAGTTATTTTTGAAGAATGTGGCAGGGACCCAGTATCGACCACAATACACCACATCAACATACATACATACATATACTCACGTCTATAAAATTACTAGAAAGGGTAGCCAGAGCTTTGGAATAAGAAATTCCTAAGCCACTTTTGGAAGTTGAGTAAGGAAAATATTGTACAGTAAATGTTTTTGGTGATGGGTCTGGATCAACCGCATCGCCCAAAAGTAGCTTAAAAAGCCGCAATACCCTTACGATCACCCAGGGAAAGAAATAGAGTAGTGCTATTCTAAGCCGACATTACATACCATATCCGGTTATAAGACATTGTCACTTAATAAAATATATTCTTACATGTGGCGGTGTATCCCAAGCCCTAGTGGGGGGTCTGTCCGTTTGTCTGTTGAAACTGGTGCGAGGTCTCATGTCTGATGGGGGCAGCTTCTTTTTACCGGCTACTATCCTAGAAATAGAATTATCATAGTTGAAAAAAGTAAATTCTGTAAAAAAAAGTAAAAAGATGTGTTTTGTCCATCCAATCAAAGTCTACACTGCTGGACAGATTTTAGAGAAAGAAAGAAAGAAAAGCTTTATTCAGTGCACAGAGATATACACAGCAAATAAAAATAAAACATAGTGATAAACAATGACAACAACGAAAAAATAAGTAAAAACATTTAGATAAAGAATAAATAAAGGAAAGAAAAATTAGTAAAAATTCGGAGGTAGGAAACGTAAACACTACTTAAAAATGTTAAAGAAACAAAGGATAGAAGAATTTTGCGCTGGCAGCCACTGACACGGTGGTGGCTCAATTGGCAGAGCGACGGGGCGTATACCCGAGGTCGCGGGTTCGATTCCCGCCTGTGTCGAAATTTTTCTTTCCTTTATTTATTCTTTATCTATTAGTAATAATCCCCACATGAGGTTTCCATGAACAAAAAGATTTAAATTAAAAAAAAATAACATAAAAAAGAAGCCCTATGCAGTGAATTGGTCACTGGCTCAGCATGTTGCCACAGATGATGATGTCACCAACCGTGGCGCTGATTTTCAGCCAGTGCCATACAATTTAATTCGGCCGGCGAAAGTACAACATTATATAATACTTATATATCTATCTATACTTATAATAAATCTGTAGAGAGGTCAATTCTGTACATTTAATAAAATTTCAAAACAACAATCAGGGGGTGATTAGTGATCGATACTGATGCCAAACTGTCTGTCGGTTTGTATGTTCCTTATGGAAATAAAAACTACTCGACGGATTTTAACGAAACTTGACACAATTACTCTTCATACTCCTGGGCAGGTTATAGTATACTTTTCAGCAGAATAGTGAAGGGGAATTTTGGGAAATTTTGGGAAAACGGGAAAAGTTACTCCATTTTTTAAGCTTCCGTCGCGTGTGCAGCCTTAATGGATAAAGCTACATAGAAATCATGCATGATCGAAATATTCCACATTAAATTGTCATTAAAATATCGCTGAACAGCATAAGTCTATCTTTTATGGTTGACTCACAATAACACGCGTAACTGCTAATAGCTTAGCAGTTCGGAGCATTCTCACTATATTTGTTTACTGTTATGTTTATAATACTCTCCTTTATCTCTAATTTCAAATAGTTTATATTATTACCTATTAAATAAAAAAAGAATCATAGAAATCGGTATGGAAACACCAAACTTATACATGAAATAAGCCAGCGCGCCGTCGTCGCACGTGAATACTAAATCAGTCTATATGGATTATTTTGTGTAGCAGTTGCGCGGACAAAAGATAGCCGGGAGTATGTGTGTGTATATGTGATGTATGCAAAGTTTGTAACTCTGGCTTATTTTCGGAGATACTGAACCCTTCCTAAAAGCGCTTTCACAATCTCAAAGCTACACTATTCAGGAGTCCTTTAAGTTGTAATCATTGCGCTAAATTTCACAAAGGGCGAGCAGTGATTGAAAATACCTCGGATATTTTTTAAAACTCCGCTACCCGTGCGTAGCTGGGCCGATCCACTAGTTTTTAATAAATCTGATACACAGGGTGACAATTACATGGATCTGGACCAATGCCCCACCGTTCCACCGCGGTTCACCCAGTGTAACAACGGAGCATTTTTTTTTCCTAACCCACCAACGTCTTTTTGACATGAATTTAATAGATCTGCAAAACCTAATGGGGTTTTTATGAACCGTATTTGGACTTACGAAATTTTCGCGTGTTTAAAATTATCAAGAGGAAAAAAACACATAGATTTTTTTTTGCGATATGCCGCTAATATTGAAGGAAAGTATTATAACTAGGTAAGTACTAGAAGTTCATAGATTCATAAATTTAGGCGATGCGGTGGGCAACCCATCATCAACGATACTTTATTTTTATCGTCATCTCCCAAATTAATTTACAAAAGTGGCTGTGAAATGTCTTATTCTGAAGCTCCGGCTTGGCCGATCCTAAAAATCCTGTCCAGCTGCCTTTAAAACTATTTCTAACAACATAACATAACATTAACCTTCACGCCGAATATCTCCGAAGGGGTTGGCAGAGGTACTAATACTTCTGAACATCACGTGACTTGGTCACCTGGTGTTCAGAGTACCAACGTTTTGCATGGACAGTGTACTCACGTGATAGGGGGCAGGCCTATCGCCGTTTTGTACGAATATACTGTCACATACCTAAGTATAACTCAGCCATGTTGGTTTCCTCAAGATGTTTTCCCTCACCGTTAACAACCAGGATAAATTAACCACACATACGTCTTTAGAAAAGACAAATTGGTGTAGGCCCGACCCGAGATTTGAACACTAGTCGTTTGCACCATAACCGGTGTTCTACCTATTGAGCTATCACGGTTACCATATATATACGGTTATTTCTAACAACAGATAATATAATACTCTTACCTAACCCCAGCTGATTGCCCTCTAGAGTCAGAGGGTTGTGAGCTTGGTAGTTTGACATTGTCATTGCGGGCTTGGATCACGGGATCGGTACCTGGATAATACAATTATGAAGTAAGCGAATGAGTATACTATACATGATCCCTTCCATGTGATATTGGTAGCTTCGTAGGGTCTACTTAGGGTTTCGTAAAGGCGACTTAGGGTATTGAAAGTTTTTGAATTTTCTGATTCTAAAGCTCTGGCTACCCCTAGGGATTGTATGTATGTATGAAATTCTTACCAATATTCCTTTCCCTCCCAATATTAAAAGTAGCAGCGGACTTAGGACTCGAGTTAGGGCTGCCAAACAAGCTGAACGCGTCGTCCACCAACTCGTTGAAACGCTGCCTCATGCGTGACAACCCTGGGTCCTTGTCACGTGGTACCGAGGATACCGATAGGGCTGGGCTGTGTTTTGGGGCTGGAGATAAAGAGGTTATGGTATTACATACTTTATTGATTTCGAATGTATATATAGGTTGCTTCATAGTGCCGGCTTAGAATAGCACTTCCCATTTCATCCGGTGGGTGTACGTAAATGGCGACTAACGGAATTGGGGCTTTTAAGGGATTTTTGGACGATGCGGTTGGAGACCCATCACCAACAACCTTTATTTCACCATCTTTTCCCCACACAACTTCCAAAAGTGGCTGAAGAATATCTAATGTATTGAGTTATGGCGCTAACTGAAAACCAGCGTATGGGAAATTCATCAACCAAGTTGTTTGACTTTCTCATACACATGCTGAGTTGGTGCCTTTTTGGTGCATTTTTTTTTATTGTTGTAAATTTACTCTGTATTTTATTATTGTGTGCCAAATAAACAATTTTTCTTCTTCTTCTTCTTCTTCTTCTTCTAATTCCCTAGCTCGGGCGACCCCTTCAGGGGATTTATAGCCGTGAGTATATGTATGTATGTATGTATATAGGTTAAAAAATATAGTTAGAAATCGCGTATTATTTAATGTTTAGTTTGGTAACGTATGATTAGGGAGGCCTATGCCAAATTATGGATTGCTATTGGCTACAATGATAAGAATAATGGATATTAAGTATATTTTAGACAAAATTGTAGTTTGTAATATGCATGTATTACACTTTATACAAAAATGGATGTATACACGGTATGTCAACTAATGTAACTAGTTTTAACGGTTTTTAGCTGTTTAGTGCCGGCATAGAATAGCACTACGCCATTTCTTCTTACGGGTGGCGGAGTTTCTCTAATGAGACTAAGGTTATGAGGCTTTTCATCCAATCCAATCAAGTTACATTAGCCGAGGAATAGTATATTCCAAGGTTTTCCTATTTTTACTTAATATTTTTATTTTTAATCCTTTTACACTAGCTGTGTAGTGTCGGCTTAGAATAGCACTATCCCATTTCTTCCGGTGGGTGTACGTAAGAGGCGACTAACGGACTTGGGGCTTTTTAATGGATTTTTGGGCGATACGGTTGGAGACCCATCGCCAACAACCTTTATTCTTCAAATCTTTTTGTTCATGAAAACCTCATGTGGGGATTATTACTAATAAATAAAGAATAAATAAAGGAAAGGAAAATTTCGACACAGGCGGGGATCGAACCCGCGACCTCGGGTAAACGCCCCGGACGCTCTGCCAACTGAGCTACCGTGTCAGTTGGCTGCCAGTGCGAAATTCCTCTATCCTTTATTTCGTTTTACACGTTTAAGTAGTGTTTGCGTTTCCTACCTCCGAATTTTTTACTAATTCGGAAGGCCACTTGTCTACCTTTTCAGATAGAATGCAAATGTTGAAAACGCCTAACTATCACATAATTCAAATCTTTTTGTTTACCCGAGGTCGCGGGTTCGATCCCCGCCTGTGTCGAAATTTTTCTTTCCTTTATTTAACCTTTATTCTACCGTTTTTTCCCCACTCAACTTCCAAATGTGGCTGAGGAATTTCTAATTTCTCAGCTCTGGCTACCCCTTTTAGGGATTTATAGCCGTGAGTATATGTATGTATGTATGTATGTTCCTATTTTTAATTTTTACTTCAATGAGAATAATGGGCGTGAGTATAAGTAAGTAAGTTTCCAATTCTGGAAGTTATATTTGTGAGTATAGTTTGGTTAGTAGGTTTTAATAGGAGTTTCACAGGCATTTAGATGATTTAGTAAGAAGTAACTTAACTACGTAACACTTTCTATATTGTGTTGTGAAGACCTATTGCTAGTTGTAATAAATCCGTGAAACTTACAATCCTTCATCATCTGCCGATGCAAATCCCATACGAGAGGTCCAATGACCCCTGGATCCTTATCAATGCTGCCCAACCTCACTAGTTGAGAGGACATCTGTCTCCTTTGCTCTTGCCCCTGATCTGGCCTCTGGTTCAGCCTCTTAGGAGAGGCTATAGGAGAGTCTATGTCTAGATGTCGTACTGATATTGGTTCTAGTACTCTTGATAATGGTTCAACTAGGTTGCCTCTGAAATGATAAATTTGGTGAGGTACTTTATAATTGCTGTGTAGTGTCGGCTTTGCTCTGTAGTGTCGGCTTAGAATAGCCCTACCCCCTTTCCTTCGGGTGGGTGTACGTAAGAGGCGACTAACGGTATTGGGGCTATAAGGGATTTTTGGGCGATGCGGTTGTAGACCCATCACCAACCACTTTTATTTTACTATCTTTTCCTTTCTCAACTTTCCAAAAGTGGTTGAGGAATTTTTAATTCGTTAGCTCTGGCTACCCCTTCTAGGGCTTTATAGCCGTGATTATATGTATGAATGTACTTTATAATTAGTTTGCCCAAATTGTTACCAAAATATCGATGTAATCGTTTGAAATTTAACTTAACAAATATTCAAATTCCTTTTAAAAAAAAAACGATTGTATAACTCTTGATGTTTTTCAACATCTTGTCAAAGCTAAGTACTAATAATTCTCTAAAATGTATACTTAACTACAAGTAATTCTGACTTCCTACTAAACTAATATATCCATTATTTAAACAAAAACTTAAGGCGTTTTATCAACTTATAGCAAAACTAGGTCTAACTTTTTACACAATAAGTATGATAACAAATCTAAAACAAAACTCAGAAAATATTTAATCGAAGACATAGAAAGATAGAAAGATGAGTATTAGGAACTGAAGGGTCCTCCCCACTATCAGATTTATCACAACATATGTTCTTACTACCTAGGTATTGTTTCTATTTAGCTTATAACTTTACAATAAATATCATCTAAAATCTATAAAATTACCACTTCGCAATAAATATAATAAAAAGTCCATAACAAACCTCGGAAAAGATTTAATCGAAGGCATAGAAAGATACCAAAGTGCGTGTATTTGGCGTCGAAGGGTAGTTCCCGCTATCAGATGTATCACAACACATATCCTCATTATTTAAACAAAATGTGAGGAAACTGATCACAAATTAACAAATCTAGATCTATGTTTGGGCATAAGGTATAAGTAACATCTAAATTCAATAACAAACCTCGGAAACGACTTAATCGAAGGCATAGAAAGGTAGGAAGTAGGAGTGTTTGGTACTGAAGGGTCCTTCCCGCTATCTGAGCTTTCCACTCCTGCCGCCTCCAGCAGACTATCCGTGGTGCCTACTGGGAAAGAAAATTAATTACATACATACATATATACATACGTCTGCTTACTGGTAAAATGTAGTAAATACATATTTTAATAAAGGGAGATATAGGGTTTTCAAAGTTTAAGTATTTTTTTTACTAACATCTAAATAAGATTTTGCAGAAATTTATTTAATAAATTATTGGAAATTTAAAGTTCTTAATTGCGGTAGCATATTAAAGGCCATTTTCTTATAAATATTGTGGAATAAAATATTATATTTAGCATGGGTGTGCACTTATCATATTTGACCTGTAATTGAGAAATGACCTGTAATTAACAGTCCTATCATTTATTGCGTTTTTCCAGTAGAAAGAGCGTCAAAAATTACATATAAATGCATTATTAACTATTTTTTTGTAAAAATCGCATTTACTACATTTTACCAGTAAGCAGACGAATATACTGATGGCTATAAATCCCTGAAAGGGGTAGCTAGAGCTAAGGAATTTAAATTTCCTCAGCCACTTTTGGAAAGTTGAGTGGGGAAAAGATGGTAAAATAAAGATTTTTGATGATGGGTCTCCAACCGCATCGCCCAAGAATCAATTAAAAAGCCCCAATACCGTTAGTCGCCTCTTACGTACACCCACCGGAAGAAATGGGGTAGTGCTATACTAAGCCGGCACACAGCGAAATTAAAAATTAATTTTACAAACACCATTACAGACAATAGCCTAATGCCATAGATGTACTAAAAACGTTTCGGTTTTTTAGTACATCTTTGCCTAATGCGGTGTTTACTTACAAAATAAGAAAAAAAAATGTATCTTTATTGGTTTAAAAGTATTATATACATAGTTAGTGTCAGACTGGATTGCATTTGGTACTATAATTTCACCTCAAGTAGTAGATAGAGTTGTATGCATTTTTGTACGTATCCATCCGTAACTTCTAATATTGTTATATCTATAATTGTGGATTGAAACCGTGATAGCCCAGTGGGTAGAACACTCGGTTATCGTGCAAACGACTAGTGTTCAAATCCTGGGTCGGGCCTACACCAATTTGTCTTTTCTAAACACATATGTGTGGTTAATTTATCATGGTTGTTAACGGTGAGGGAAAACATCGTGAGGAAACCCACATGGCTGAGTTGTACTTAGTCATGTGACAGTGTATTCGTACAAAACGGCGATAGGCCTGCCCCCTATCACGTGAGTACACTTTCCATGCAAAACGTGGGTACTCTGAACACCAGGTGACAAAGTCACGTGATGTTCAGAAGTATTAGTACCGCTGGGGATATTCGGCGTGAACGTTTATGTTATGTTATGTTATGTGGATTGAACGTGGAACGATTTTATTTCATTGCGCGCAAGCTTTTTTTTGAGGTCAGAATCTTCAATTTTATCGCATTTTCGTGAAGTCTACTAGTGACCTAAGGCTTAGGCCTGTTCTAAGAAATTACTCAGACCCTTGAGTTTTTAAGCGATATGGTTTGAGAAACATTACAAACTATGTCTTATGATACAATCCTTTCCCCACTAAACTTCTAAAAGTGGTTAACGAAGACCCGATTCTGAAGCTACGAATCTTTTTTTTAATTTATGTCTTTGAAAATAATTATGTATGCATGTCATCACCACCTAACGTATATTTGCCCATCGCGGGACTCCAGCCCATGAATATGGTGATTTGCCTATTGTCCCAAATTTGTTGTTTAAAGTTACGGAAGCAACATTTTCATGACGGAGGCATTTGTCACCCACAAGAAGGGAACATAGTCTTATAATTTAAATCTTTTTGTTCATGAAACCCTCATGTGGGGATTATCTTCTATCTATCCTATAATAAGACTGTAACGAGGTCAAAACTGTACATTAAAGAAAAAAAAATAAAAACCGGTGGAATATGTTTTATTTTCGATACTGAAGCCAAATATGCTATTTTTGAAAAAAATGTCTGTCTGTATGTCTATCTGTATGTCCGTTCATCACGTTAATTCTACCGGACCGATCTTGATCAAATTTGGCATGAATGTAGGTTATACACCTGGCCAACATATAGGATATAATTTATCCTGGATTTCGCAAGGGTTCCCACAGGAACATACAAAAACATAACTTTTATATGGTTCCTCATATTTACACGATTAATTTTTTCATCGACCGACTTTATCGGACTCTTCATTAATAGTCTTTTTGGAAAAAATAAGGGTTTCATCCATTTTCATCAAAATAATTGTCCATTTAATTGTTTGTCAATAGTATGACTACTAGATATATAGGATATCACAAATTTGAGACTTACACAAATGTCTGCGTGGCGTAGCGGTATACCGTTTTGTAAACACTAAGTACGAAAGACCTAGGTTCGAATCCCGGGTGGTCAAAGTCTTTTTGCGTATTTTTTTTTTGCTTTTGTGTTAGGTTAGAATAATAGGATGCACTAATCCTTCTTTTTCACATTCAACTATGCGAATATGTATGAATAAAGATAATTGAAAGCATATTGTATGAATATTGCGTTGCTTTCTGCATCGCGGTACGATTTCTTATTTTCTTTGTTATAGTACTTCAGTTCATACTAAACTTTTATGACAGTTCGAAGACTGTCGGGTCAGCTAGTTACTAATAAATAAAGAATAAATAAAGGAAAGAATAATTTCAACACAGGCGGGAATCGAACCCGCGACCTCGGGTACACATGGTAGCTCAATTGGCAGAGCGACGGGGGCGTATACCCGAGGTCGCGGGTTCGATACCCGCCTGTGTCGAAATTTTTCTTTCCTTTATTTATGAACATAGTCTTATGTAGAACATAGCAATGAAATCTTAGCAAGTGAAGTAATGATAAGAGTTATATACATAGAATTATATAGATACGAACCTCGTTTCTTATGTGAAATTTTTAAAGCGTGTGGTTTCTTCTGTCGTCTGCGGAGAGCAGCGGCCATTTCTGATACTCCTGAAGACGTTGTGGAAGAACTGGAAATATAGTTTAACATTACTTGTTTGCAAACGTTTTACGGAATATATTTATAAGTGTTTTAATATTTTCGTAAGACAGCAAGTAGAAAACATTACATACTTTATAATTATTATCATTTAAAAAAATCATTTCATCAATCAATCATTCTATAAAAGCTACGAATGTTTTAAATACCTATCACTAATATCGCCATCTAGTAAATTAATACAAATATATAAGAAGTTTTGCTATCGCAGCACCGACCTGACTTAAACGCATCAATTTAAGTATCGTGCCTTCTCAGACAAAGATCGTGCAACTTTTTCGTGCATGCAGCAGTCATCTTACATTGATTGAACATAGCTCGTAATTTATCCTATGTTATGCAGGAAGAATTAAACTTGCATACATACATACATACATATACTCACGGCCATAAATCCCAAAAAGGGTAGCCAGAGCTACAAGGCAATTGAAAATAAATTGAACTTACCATTGGTATAATAATTTTAACCTATTTTCAATAGTTTGAGAGCCTATTCAATAAAATGGAAAATTTTTCCTTTCCTAAATTAGCATAGATATAATAAATTAATCATTCTCACCTAGTCGCACTGCCAGCTCTGTAAACCGGTAACAAACTGCTACTCGGTCTAGTACGGCTTGGAGACACCACGCTTATCAACTGAAATAAATTATTACGATTGTAAGCCTTCATTTATAGTGTATCTCTAATATATTAATAGGGGTACATATTTGGGAAATGTAGCCGTTAGTATATGAATGTATGTATGGAGAGTGGTGACAAAAAATATGCTTTTAATAGAATGAAAAAGAGAAATCTAACATAGTTTAGGCAGCCTTAAGGGCCAGTTTTTTGATCCGTGGTTAACTCAACAATTTGTTAAATATCGTAACTATTAGTTAGATATCAGCAAAATGCATTTTTTAACCCGTGGTTAGAGTAACTAATGGTCAAATATCGAACCAAAACGGATTTACGATTTGACTACTGGTTAGTCATTTAACTATAGTCAATGTAACAAATGGTTATATTTTTAACTCCGGATCAAAAAACTGGCCCTTAGACGGCAGACTCACTCGTACACTAGCAGCGTCTCATAATCCTACACATCGCAGTATCTAAATGTTTCTCTAAATAAGTATAAATACAAAATATAAGTTGGTACACAGAAGAGTGTATTGACCAGTATAACTTTGCTGTTTCCACAGGCACATAGAGAGGATTGACGAGAATAAATTTGTGAAAGATGTATATAAAGTCAATGTAGGTAAATGATGACGACAGAGCACATATTTAGATGAAATAAAATAGAAATTATGTTCATAAAAAGAAGAGTACGAAGTGAGAGAAGTGAAAGAGTTCGTATTAAAAAAATAGATAAATGTAAATAAAGCTCGAGAGAATTGCCAGGAACACACATTTTGGCAATCGTAAAGAGATTCATTGTCTCAATGGGAAGTAGGCGTAAATATATACATGTAATTAACTGTAGATATTGGATTGAATCAGGCGTTACTTTGCGGAATACTAATATTAATAAATTTCTTCGCTTAATTCCGCTAAATACCTGCAGTCTTCATGCAACATGCACTGTGCACCGCCCGCCCTCCCACTTACAAGAAATCGAAAAGCAGACAATGCACCACACACACACCCGCAAGCGAAAACCACAGGCAACCACAAACATGCATGTATACATGCATGCACAAATATGCGTAGATAGGTAAGAATAATGTAAGGTCAACTCACCCTTCCATCCTTCACCTCGTGAACTTGCTTCATTTGGTTTCTCTCCATTTCTCGTATCATCTCGTTTCTATATGCTGACAGAGATGCGGCCGATAGTTTCTTTTTCCTATTAAATTGAACATAAAGTGTTGTATAAAAATACAAGAGTATGATACACAGATTCGATCACACCCTAAGAAAAATATGGTATCATATCGGATACAATCTCGAGAATAGCCTCTTCTATCTTAATTACATCGTATATTATTGGTATAAGGTCCAAAAAAGGGCTGCAGAATTTAAAAGTTCTCAGACATTCTTGGAAGTCAAAAGGGAAATATATCGAAAATAAAGGATGGTTGTTCCATCCAACAATTCCTCTAAAAGCCACAAAGATGAGAAAAAAGTTTGGCACAAAACAGCTTCTTCTATCTTGTATAATATTAAATTTACTAGAGGATCGCCCCAGCTTCTCACGTTTAAGGATTTTTTTTCAAATACCATAGGAATATTCAACCATCGCTCACCCCTTATAAATTGTATTAAGGTGCACCCCCACCGTGTAATGTAATGTAACAGATTTGAGCATTACATCAGTGAAAGAGGAGAACCGAGCATTACAATGCGCACCTTGTAATGATTATATGAATTACACGCGAATGCTCGTCAGTCAGGGAGGTATTACTGCAATGTAATGCTCAAAAACGAATCTATAATGTTTATTCGTGATGATATAATAACCTATAAGTAGTGTAATAAATAATTAAATAATTTTCATCAATATTTCAGCATATCTATAAATTAGCCCTTACAAACTAACAAAAAAATAAAGTTACGAACTTTTTCCTTTATAATATTAGTATAGATAAAGTTAGGCAGTAATCTCTTTTAACTGACTGAACCGATTTCAAAAATCTATTCTCCTCTCAACATCAAATTTTGGCACTTGGTCTTAACATAGTTAAGTAAGTATACAGGTAAAAAATTGGCTGAAACAATGACTTAATTATTAAATCATCATATCATATTTAAAAATCCTACCTTCTAGCAAGTCTGCAGAACAAAGCCAGCAGTACTACAACGAGTAACAAAGCCACGGTGGCTCCGACCACCAAAGCCCACAGCTCTGCGCCGTGTATGCCCGCGATCTCAGTCTCGCCTGCCAACCCTTCCAACGCTTTGAGGTATGCTGCTGACGGTGAGAAAGGTTTGTTATTTTTAAGTTTTTTTTTAAGTAATATTAGTTTTCTACGTCAATGGGAAGTAATAGCATGAGTCTATGTATGTATTTTTAAGTCTAAACTATCTTAGTAGGAAGTGAGAAAGAGCACTTAAGTAGAAAGGCGTGTTCCAGTTATTTGGGAACACACTAATACCTTTGTGTTTTCTAAAGTCATATCTGTGGTTTATATTTATCAACGTTAGCGGTGAGTGGAAACATGATTAGAATTGTACTCTCATTTGACTCATTTGAGAGTGTATTCAGAAGAAAAGATAAGTAAAATAATAAAAATTATCAAATTCAGCTTTTTATGTATTTGTCCTATAAACATTTACATATAGCATATGTAAATGACAATAAAATTTTACTCACGCTCAGCCTTAGTAGTGACAACGGCGCCCAGCTCGGTAGCCACCTCCGCGTCTCTGACCAGCCGCATGTCGCGCGCCGCCACCGCCGCCGGCACCGCGCGGCCGCCCACTAGCACTACGTACACTATTTCCACGGAACCGGTGGTGGATGACTGGTGATGGAAATAAATGTGAATATGTTAGTGTTAAGGCTATTGTGTTGGTGAATCCTAAGATATACCAACAAGCGTATAAATTTAGTATAAATGGCAATTCGGTATGGAAAGTTTTTTTTTGGTATTTATTAAATATTTTTATTGAATAGCAAACACGAAAATAAAAGACCAATTTGAATATTTTTCATTTAAAATGAGTTATTGCAAAGTTATGATTTTTTAAAGATTGTTCAACTTTTGTACTTAATGACGTCATCGATCGAAAATATCACGTAGCGACATGCAAATAAAGCGAAATGTTTAAAAAATATTTGCTGATTGCAAAATATTTCACGAATTTGTGATCTCAAATGAAATTATTACAATATTATACTAAAGAAACCTATGATTTTCGATATTTTATTAACAAACTGCAAAAGCGATTGTCTTTGAAAAGTCGTTGAAGGTCAAATACTCTTACAGTATTTTGTTAAAATAACGGATTTAATTTCAAAAAAATATGTTTTAGAAACATAATATCTCGAAATGGTTTCCTATTCAGCACCACTTTTGTAAAACTTTGCATACCGCATTGGAGACTAGCCGTAAATTAGATTGGAATAAGACGATGTTATGTATTCCTGAAGTGTAAAGCAAACTATGTTTTTAATAGAACCTGTGGTTGCTGACTTGTGTTAGAATAGATACAAATAGGAAAATACGATAATGTGAAATCTTGAAGTATCAATAAGCAAAACCATATTTCTATAGAACCTGAGTTGCTGATGCTGCCCTGAGTGATGAAGACGGTAGGATTGAGAAACTTTCCACCAAAGAAATTATAATTAAATCACGTTTAATAAAATTATAATAATAATTTTACACTAACAATAAATAAAAGGATGTCTTCTCCATACAAATCAGCTGATTTCTCGTCACAAAATAAACCAAGATCAGAAAAATAATGTTGCTCTAATCATGTTTGCCCCGTGGAAAAAGTTGATGTACCCAACAGCCCCCTTTTGGTTACAGTCTGTATCGATGTCCAATGTTCATAACTATTAAATAAATAGACTTACTAGCCTTGTTAAGTTTATATTAAAATCTTTAATATTCGTCATTGGAAATAATACAATAAAGATAATGAAGCTTATTAAAAATAGAAATGTAAAAACTTATATATATTTGCTTACTTCTGTTATATTTTGTATGTGGACATACACCGGGGGTTGTTGATCAGGTTTGATGATTTCTCTTTTGAAAACCGATGTACCGTTCGTTTCACTTTCTATGGTATCATCTAACAACGTTTTTTCTTCCCCCAAAAGTTCTTCATTATCAGTTGTTGCTTCTCTCTTCCTTATCATAGGAGTAACCAGTACCCATTGTAAATCATTGAAATTTGTACTTTCAGCATTATTCATATCTGGAAACATTTCTATATTGGCTGGATATAATGTGACTTCCATCTCTTTTTCAGCTTCTTCTTTATGAGAAACTTGTAGCACATTTTCCTCATCTTTTGAAGATATTTCAAGATCAGTTGGAGATATTCCTGAATCTCTATTAACTTTGAAAGATTGGACTTCGTGTTTTCTTCTAGCTGTTGGCGCGTCTAAAGATTTTATTATACCTAAATGTTTTTCTTGCTGTCTGGAATAGAAAGAGAAAAGCAATGTATTAATCTCTTTGAATTATTTTTCTTATGGTAATCAAACTAAACTCAACTCTAATGTTCACGCCGTATATCTCCGTTAAGGGTTGGCAGAGGTACTAATTCTTCTGAACATCACGTAACATTGTCACCTGGTGTTTAGAGTACCGTCGTGTTGCTAGAATAGTGTATGATAATCCATAATATTATTTATTGATGAAAAGTGTGGTGTGAAAGATGATATTGTAAGAAAGATAGAAAAAGGAATGTTGATAGATTTTTTTAAAAAATGATCTGCAGAGCTAGTGTGGATGGTAATGTTAGTAGGGGACGACCATGACCAGAACACACTTGGACCAAACTGAGAGTGTGCTCATAAAGGCAGGCGTCCGTAGTATGAAGAATAAAAGAGCATGTATGAAAAGATTGACGGATCTAACCGAAGCTACAGAGGTTTGTCAGGATCGTACGAAGTGGCGATCGATAGTCTCTGCCTACCCCAATGGGAACTAATGGCGTGAGTATATGTATGTATGTATGTATGATTTTCTGACTAATCTAGGATAAGTCTAGACAGAGCTTGTCGTCTCTGTCAGTCACAACATTAACAGGGTAAATTTTATAAATTAGATACATAACATCACTAAAATTCATATTTTTTAATATATGAGCTTTTATTATTGCCATTTTTGTTTATATACACATTTCACTCACGACTTAAGTTCTCAATGGGTAGATCAAGTCGGTCGATCGCCAATTTTGACCCCGGCAAACTTCATTTACATTTCAAACATGCTTATTTATATTTCACGATTCAGAATATACTAAATATAGTCTATTTAGCACATACTGCTTTTACGCTCTGCTCGGTAGACAAAGTTCTACGGACATTTTATTACAAATCGGCTTTCTCATAAAATTAGAGTCATGTATGTCTCTAGATACCCAACCCATCTTTCACTCCTTATTTCCACTGCATTCACTATTCCCTCCTGCCTCTTCCGCTACACCTACACCCTGAGTTCAGCCTTGTATAGCTTAGGAACTAAAACAGCATCCTGGACTACCATTTCCGCCTTTTAGAAACCGCCTGTATCACATAATAAGACTAATATAAAACCTTACCTAAGAAACGCTTTCTGATAAAGCCGAGCAAGTCTCAGCTGTAAACTGTCAGGTGTAGACCCTTGTATGACGGTGAGCAGCCAGTACCTTCTGTCGTCAGGTATCTCAGGCTCCAAGCTGCTTGGTATGACGGGTTCACCGCAGTTGGATATGCACTCGCCAGTCTTGTCTGTTACTGCCTGTATTTTTATAAGGGATGGTGTGTAACAATTGTTGATTAGTTTAACATCTTCAAGACTTTTTGATTTGTCGGTTAGTACAGGTGTAGAATAGTACATTATAACTTGTTCTGTGGGTGTAATATAAGGCGATTTGAAATATTTTGATGATGCTGTTGGAAATACATTACCAACGATTATTAAACACTCTTAAGCCAACCAGCAGAGCAAGCACGAGCCGTGTTTAAACTAGTTGTCGCGTGGGATAAAGCAGCCATCTCTTACGCACTTACTTAGTACCGTATACTGCCATCTCATTCCAACCGTTATCGTGTCGATAAAATAGCGCTCGTGCTTGCCCTTCTGAAGTAGTTGAGAAAAAGTTAATTTCGAAGGCTGGCCAACCCTTCTTGAGCTTAGAACTACATGTACTCACAGCTATAAATCCCGAAAAGAGATATGCAGAACTTTTGGAGTTTGAGTGGGGAGAGATTGTAGAATAAAGTTTGTTGGAGATGGGTCTCCGCATCGCCCAACAATCACTTTAAAGAACAGAAATGCTATTATATATTATTACGGGTTAATGCTTTTCTATAGCGATACATCACAGCTATATTTGTGTATATTGCCTTATAACTAAGTTTATGAAATTAATTTTCATTTTAACTTCTAACGAACATTATTCCGTATACACGAAAATTTCAAGGCAGTTACAATTTTCAACGCACAATATTTTGAATATAAGCTAATCACAGCAGTACAATACAACACACGCAAAAGTAATAACAGTATTACGACCGATTTCTGAATTGAGTATTCCAGCTGAGAACAACTTAAGTATCGTTCTGTCGCATTGAAATCTTCACAACAGAATGAGACGAAACGATACTTAAGTCGTTCTCAGCTTGAATACTCAATTCAGAAATCGGGCGTTAGTGAAATATATTTTTATTGCTGAATCCATATTAGGACATTCTTATCCTAAAATATCATACTGATGACTAAAAACGATATATCTAACAAGTTTTTGAATGAACTACAATAGTAAAACGTTTTTGTGCATGAAATTTTATGTGGGGATTATTTACTTATCAATAAAGGAAAGAAAAAAATTGACACCAGCGGTACTCGAACCCGCGACATACGGGTATACGCCCTAGCCGCGCTGCCAACTGAGCTATATGTTTGTGAACTACAATAGTGTTAAACTACCTGAGGCGGATAAGAGTCCAAGTAAACCGTCGCCAGCACAGTGGTGGTGAGCACCACGGGGGTGGGTTGTACCGGGGTGGGGTCCAGGTGTTCCAATGGGGGTGGCGGCCCGTCTCCAGAACCGGTCCAGAAGAAATCTTCCAGGCGGGGCGTGAGCTCGGGTTGCGAAATCGGAGCGTATACTGGGGAATGAAGGAATTTGTAGAACGATATATACAAACATACAAATACTTACGGCCATAAATCCCAAAAAGGGGTAGCCAGAGCTAGAAAGTCCTCAGCCATATTTGAAAGTTGATAGGGGGCAAGATGGTAGAAATTAAGTATCGTTGGTGATAGTAGGTCTCCATTCGCATCGCCCAAAAACCACTTCAAATGAAGCCCCCCATACCCTTAGTCGCCTGTAACGACACCCGTTTGTAGAAAGGGGTAGTGACATTCTAAGCCGGCACTACAAGGCAAAGGTGTAGAATGATCTTGCATAGAACAGCTGTAAGTTGGAGTAGCACTTTGCCTGCTTAAATTCCTCAAAGGCGTTGCCAGAGTTAACTGAACTTTACAATTTTAGAAAATAGCCGAGGCATTAATAATATCGTAGCTCTGTCTATCCCATAAAGTTTTGGTATATACATACGTGAGAGTATAGAACCCAGATAAATATGAAAAAGAATTGTATTATTATATTATTATTATTTTCCTCTTCATCATTACTACGATACAAACTATATTATTACAACTCCTTTTCTAATTCAAATAGAATAAAAAAAATACATAAAATTAATAAAACTGGAAAACACGCTTTTGAAGCACATTTAACTAAAAAGTCTTCATCTTGGAAATTATTATTTTCTTTTTAATTCAATGTGCCTCAAAAACGTGTTTTTCAGTGTTTTTAAACTATATTTATTTTTAACTTTTGAATACTGAAACGTTTGAAATTATTTAATCCTGGCGACCCTAATCAGGATAATGGGATGAACCTATGAAATTATTATATCGTCCCTGACTCTCGATAAGTGTACAAGTTTTAAATTAAATCGGTAAGTATGTATGATACTTACATACGTATTACAGGTGAAGATAATACAAGCGTGTTAAAAAAGATTCAAATATATTAAGCGTTACCAAAAATGTTGCGTCAATTTCCAATACGCCTCCGTCCTGATTTAGGAAATATATCGATCTGATTTCCCACCGTTACAACATCGCGTGTATTCCTGAATCGAGGATGTTTCATCACCCGGTCGCAGGATAATAAAGTGGTATCGTACAAGAATCTGCGCCAGGCAGTGCCAAGTACAGCCTTTGTATGCGATGAAATGCGGAAATGCCTCGTAAGCGGGGACTGCGGTGAAATTCGTGTCATAATTTTTCGATTCTTTTTGCTGAAAGACTTAAGCTGTCGGATGGATTCGTGGCGATGGGTTTCCTATAATTGTTTTACAGGAACTTCTTCCAAAAGTAGCTAAGGATATTCTAATTCCTTAGCTCTGGCTATCTCTTCTAGGGATTTATAGCCTAGATATACATATACATACATACATACATATACTCACGGCTATAAATCCCTAGAAGGGGTAGCCAGAGCTAAGGAATTAGAAATTCCTCAGCCACTTTTGGAAGATGCGTGGGGAAAAGATGGTAAAATAAAGGCTGTTGGTGATGGGTCTCCAACCGCATCGCCCAAAAATCCCTTAAAAAGCCCCAATACCGTTAGTCCCCTCTTACGTACACCCACCGGAAGAAATGGGGTAGTGCTATTCTAAGCCGACACTACATAGCAAGATATATAGGAATATATGTATGTATGTAGGAAGTTTCCTCAGAATACAGCCTATACAACAAAGCATATAGTGGAAACGGTAGCACAGGTGACAAACTAATAACACGTGATATTTTTACCTAGTGTTCAGATACTTTTAGGCTGGACTGTATATAATGAAACCATTTGTACAAGCTAATTGACACTTGACTAAGAATAATGTTGTCGGTTTCCTAATATTTCTGTCTCTCTCCGGCTGAAAATACATACATACATACATACATATACTCACGGCTATAAATCCCTAGAAGGGGTAGCCAGAGCTAAGGAACTAGAAGTTCCTCAGCCACTTTTGGAAAGTTGAGTGGGGAAAAGATGGTAAAAATAAAGGTAAAGGCAAAATAAAGGATGTTGGTGATGGGTCTCCAACCGCATCGCCCATAAATCCCTTAAAAGCCCCAATACCGTTAGTCGCCTCTTACACCTTTACTTTCACCCACCGGCAGAAATGGGGTAGTGTTATTTTAAGCCGACACTACACAGCAATCTAAGCCGACACTACACAGCAAAATACATTAATGAACAAATCATAAAATACCAGAAAATATAAAGAAGAGCAGTCCAGTACTTGCACGAGCGCTAGTTAATCGTTACTATGTTGGTTAGAATGAGATAACAATATACGATACCATATAAGTGCGAAAGAGATGGCTGTTTTATACCACGTGATATCTAATTAAAAGGTCGCTCGTGCTAGCTATGCTGTTTGATTCAGGACTTTTATCGAACCCAATGTCTTTTACCATTCAGCAGGGCAAGCACGAGCCGTGTTTAAACTAGTTATCGCGTGGGATAAAGCAGCCATCTCTTACGCACTTACTTAGTATCGTATACTGCCATCTCATTCTAACCGTTATCGTGTCGATAAAATAGCGCTCGTGCTTGCTATACAGGACTTTTATCGAACCCAATGTCTTTTACCATTCAGATAATGAGTTTTCAAATAAAAGTTTTACTTTACTATATTACCTATTTATGAGTATGACAAAGGATAATATTGATTTACATCCTATAGACCTTTGTAAATGTAAAGGAACTTTGATTTGTGTTCGGCAACAGAAAGTACCGTATAACATTAATTTGTGAGTTTTTGAATTTAATGAATGCTGTGTAATGTCATTATAGAGTGGCACTACCCCATATCTTCCCGTGGGCCTTCGTAAGAGGCGATTGAGGGGATTTTAAAGCGATTTAAGTGACACAGAACTTTGCACTCTCATAAATTCGACTGTACTTGAAATAAAGTTTTTAGCTGATCAGCATTAATATTGTAATTGAAAAGACCTGACATTCAATTCCTTGTACGCATATTACTGGAGGCACTAATAGAAATGGTGCTAATTGTCTCTTATGACCTCAAATCAGACTAGCTTGAAAAATGGTGCCGAAATCAATAACCTGAGAATTGAAGTTTTGTTAATAATGAGACAGTTTATATGGGTCCATTGATATCGTGTGGTTTCATTTTGTTGTGTATTTAATATAACAGAATTATATTATCGATTGTAGTCGATGGACAGACTCCTAGCTTTTTTCAGGTTTATATTTTATGCCAGCTCTCACCACAACTTTCTATCCCCCATCATACGTTCATCCGCACCACGCTCCTTCACATATTTTTTAACACATTTCATCCCGACTTTTCTGGATCCACCCCTTGTACTTTTTCATTTTGGATAAAATTTCATCCTCTTCTGTACCACGCGCTTCCTTGATCTTATCAGTTATAAGCGATACATATTTGTAGTGTATAGTTGTGTTGTGTATAGCTAACTCGGCCCCCTGATTACGTATCTTTTGCGACTGAAAATTGTATCGCAAGTTGCAAGATTATCGCTGTCAATGTCATAAATATGTATGCGATTTGACACTTTTGACAGTAACATTACTCGTATTGCATCTTGCGACACAATCGCGGTCGCTAAAAATACACAATCAGCCCCCCGAGATGGGGAGGGAGAGATATTTAAGGAGGTAATCTCGTAGGTAATTCGAACCACATTACCCAATAATCACTCACGTGATCCCGACTCCCGACTCCCACGAGTATATGTATAGTGTAGTACTATTCAGTCCCGACGCTAGATGAAAAAACCATTACTTTGTTACTGTACTTGCACGTATTTTTTTGCTTTCACTGTCTATAACCATAAAAAGATGAAAGAAAAACTCAACTGAAACCTTTTTACTCGAAGCAATATTTTGTACAGGTTATTTTTTTCATACTTAAGGAAAGGTTTCCCGGTACAAGCAGTAAATCATGACAAAATGTAACGATGACAGAGTTCGACATGCGACGGAAAACATCGAGACAGTACGCACGCTATGCTTTACAACCTAATTCATATTTCATCAGCTATTCAAAGGCAGAAGGGGGTGAAGCATTTTGCATAACTTTTGGTTATTGCTGGAAAAGCGTGGAAATGGAAAACTATTTATGTCGCTGTTGAATCTTTTAGTGATTAATATGACTTTAATTAGATACGTACAATACTAGAAACTCATTCACATTCCACACACCATCTCTTAGGACTAATTATGCCACCAACACATTTATTTCCCGTGCTATTATTTCTTACAATACAAAATTTTTCGAAGCTGACATTTTCAATTTATCATTAACTCAATTTAAGAACTTTTGTAAACAGTTGGAGTTTGTTGAATCAGCCGATCGACACTAAATGTTTTCAGTCATACAATTTTCTCTTAATATAACTATCTGAATTTACATTTATTTATTATATTTTATTTATATATTTACTTATTATGTTATATTTATTATTAAAGTATGTATTTTAAGTACTTTCATTCATAATTATCTTATATATTATTCATCATCATCATCACAGCCCATAAATGTCCCCACCAAGGGGCTCGAGCCTACCCTATATAGGGCGATTTGGCCATAGTCCACCACGCTGGCCAATTGCGGGTTGGCAGACTAACGACTACTACCGTGATAGTAGCCGGGACCGACGGCTTAACGTGCCCTCCGAAACACGGAGGACTTATATATTATTAATTTATGCATTTTGCAACCTTGAAAAGTAAGTATCTTATTTAGGTATATTTTATTATCATAAAATATTGTTAACATTATTTCCTAAAATCTCTATGCATATTTTGAACCTTATAGTGTTTGCTTGGTCTGGTGGGAATGACAATATAATTCATTTAACTTACTTTATTTCATCTGTATAAGCTATCCATATTACAACTAATGTATAATTGTTTTGTTTTCAATAGTTATTTTAATCTGCTGTTTCTGTATCGTCTGTAAAACAATTGGTAGAAACTTTATACGCCAAGAACTTCTCTGTATTTTTCTCTTATTTGAAATATTGTGTACCGTTTGTTTCTCAAATAAATAAATAAAAATAAATAAATTAATACATATGCTCACGGCCATAAATACCAAAAAGGAGTAGCCAGAGCTTCAGAGCTGGAAACTCCAACGCCACATTTGGAAGTTAATAGGGGACAAGATGGTAGAGATAAAGTATCGTTGGTGATGGATGATAAGACACGACACCCGTGGGTAGAGCCACTACTCTCTCTCTCTAGCTCTCTACCGACGACTTTAATTAGGGTTAATTAACGTGGTATGTTAATATAAAAGACATATCTTCCAATGAATTTAGATCCTATGGTAAAATAAACTATGATAATGTTATGGCTGCCCTCGTCACCCGTTGAAATGAAGTATTAACAAGAAGAACTGATCACCACAAGTAAGGGTTGCATAATATTTTATAAACGCTATTATTCACAGTAGCGGACATTTTGTGTCGCAAAAAATGAAGCGCCAGGCTGCCTCCATTACCAACATGTATGAAATAAAATGTAATAATAAAATATGTGAATATAATGTTATAAAATGTCTCGTGAAGTGCCGGCTTAGAATGTCACTACCCCTTTCTACCCACGGGTGTCGTAAGACGCGACTAAGGGTATGGGGTTTTTAAAGTGGTTTTTTGGGATGCGGTTGGAGTCCCTTCGCCAACGATATTTGATTTCTGCCATCTTGTCCCGTATCAACTTCCAAATGTAGCTGAGGAGTTTCTAGCTCTGACACTCTAGCAACCCCTTTTTGGGATTTATGGCCGTGAGTATAAGAAATAAATTAACTGACGCATCAGCATACAAACTTTTCCGCATTTAAAAACTAACAGTCGACCTAATTGATGGGAAATCATGTGATAGGATAAAAGCGATAAGCTGCGCGCACGCATCCTTTTGTGTGACCACCGGAAGTGGTGTGCTGGCCGACGGAGCGTGGTCAGGTGACCCCAAACTACGTTTATGTGAATGAACTTGGTATCCAATATTCGGATGATGCTGGTTTTTGTCGTCTCATCGATTTCTTTTATCATGTCATAGAAAATCTTTATAATATTTGAGAGATCACGTGTACTCCGTGCCCATAACAGTAGTACTATTTGAATATATGAAAAGATTTATGGATGTGAACGAAGCTAGAGAGGTTTGCCAGGATCGTACAAAGTGGCGATCGATAGTCTCTGCCTACCCTAATGGGAACTAACAGCGTGAGAATATTGCAGTAGGTATATATTTTATAGAAATTCTTTATAAAATTGGAGACGTAACGGTTACGCCGCGCCCAATCCCGAAGGCGTAACAGTGGTACTATTTTATCTAAACATCATTCATAAATGTTATGTTGAAAATAATTCTCAGCCATTCTTCTGCCACATTGAAAGTTGAAAGGGTAGAAGATAAAGAAATAAGGGGTGGTTGTTGACAGTTTCGCACGTTCATGTCGAAGAAGTAAATATATAATTAAAAATCCTCCAATGCCTTCAATAGACTCGACCTTATCATGAGCAAGAACTGGAGTCGTGCTATTCTAAACCGACACTTAATATTTAACGTAGTTGGTGGGCACGTTGTGGCGGAAGAATCTTTTGATATACGAAATGATGTCCATTACACTCAAGAATAATAACTTTCTGTTGATGAAAGAATTTTCAGAATGAATTGAGTAGATTCAGAGACTAAATCAACAAATTTCACTTCATTATAAAATAGGAACGATGGTAATACCAAAATAGAAAGGACCCAAAAGAATAAGAACTAATTAATTTAGAGGAAACACAAGAGGTCTGTAAATCGTAGAAGCTTGAAGAAGAAGATTTTTGTGGGGCATGGGATAAGGAATAATATTCTTGTCGGACTTAATAAGCAACATATGACACTATGAAGAATTCTGAGAATACCTAAACTCAATAAACACTTGGACCAAATTGAGAGTGTGCTCAAAAAGGCTGGCGTCCGAAGTATGAAGAATAAAAGAGCATGTATGAAAAGATTGATGGATGTAAACGAAGCCAGAGAGGTTTGTCAGAATCGTACGAAGTGGCGATCAATAGTCTCTGCCTACCCCAATGGGAACTAATGGCGTGAGTATATATATGTATGTATGGATGTACCTAAACTCACGGCTTTAAAAACCCAAAAAGGCGTAGCTAGGGTTTTAGAATAAGAAATTTATTAGCAATTATGGAAGTGGAGTGAGGAATTTATTGTAAATTAAAGGATGCTTAGTGATAAGTCTCCAGTCCAGCTAAATCGCGCTACCAACTCCAAACCCCTATAGCCGTAAGTCCTCTACGTCGGGGGAAGACATGAGTTAGTGTTATTCATTAAACACATACAATTAAAAATTCTCACTAAACCCTTTCACAATATTATTTTCTCTGTTTCCAAAATAATGATTGATTGGACAACAGCAAAGCCAAAAATATATAGCCAGAATATATGTAAATGGTTAATAGTTAAGTAAATTGAAGATTGTTAACAGATAAAATGCTCTGAAAGATATTAATTAAAGTAAATGGAGGTGTTGTAAAACTTTAGTATCGCAGCTATATTTAGAAAAAAAGAAGTATTAAAAGTGATACTCACGTGGTCTATCGTTTTCAGTTGCCAATGCACCCGCGAAGCACATAAAAATCGCATAACATACCGTAAAAATATATTTTGTTAGATACATTATCTACGAAACGGAAAAAGAATCATTCAGATAACGAATACATTGAAATGTTTTGATTCAAAAATTTCAACATTATTATTTTGAATAATTATTCTCTGTCTAAATAAATAATATGGTTACAACGTAAATTCATAATCCGCTAACTAAAATCGTTCAAAATGCACTGTGCTGCTGTGGCACACGGTACTAACAATATCATTAGTTGTTCATTTTGTCCCGTAACTTTTGTTAGGCGTTGCTAGGCAACCAATAAAAATACCCGCGCATTGCTGTGCTGCGCACTAACCCGAATGTTGTTCAACAATAATACTACTGTGAGAAGCTACACTACTAATACTTTATTATAATAGAGTAAAAAATACATCATAAAAATGCATGATTTCTTTATACGAAATGTGTGTGAGCACAAGGCAATCGATGGTCGTTTTTGGGTTAACTGTACTTGAACGTTATGGTAAGGAAAAGGTTAATCTTAAATAGTTGCATATATCCATTTTGTTTGTCTACATATGAAAGTACACCATACAAAGTATTTCTATAGGGTTCTTGGATTGAATTGGAGAGATCCTCATCTTAACTGACTAGTTGAGTACATTCATAGAAAGATAAGTAAGATACTTTTGGAAACACAGAAACAAGAAAGAACTAACATGAACTTTTTTTCTTGTTCTTTCAAACACCTTTTCTTGTTTATGGTTTGCCAAGGGTTGTAAGGAATTATAAATCTACTGTATTTGGTAGAAAAAAGACGCTAGACGGTAGATAATAATGACATACATTTTAATCAAATTTTGAGCAATAATATTTATGCTTTTAGGTGATTAAATTTAATGATAGTAGATAGAGGTCATACTAGAGAAAAAAATATGTAATAGAAGAATAAAATAACGTATGAATATAACTTGTATGATATGACCACTTTATATATATACAGATTTAGTAGGAAATTGAAAACAACACAGCCACAGGACATTACTCGTGCATGTCTTGATCTTAATTTGAAGGCTTCTAGATTCATACATACATATTGTCACGCAATTAGTTTTCACTAGGGTAGGCAGAGTCTATCGAGCACCACTTTATACGATCCTGGCAAACGTCTCAACTTTTATTTATATTTTGCAATAAATACTCTTTTATTCTTCAGATTGCTTAATGGCAGAACAGTAAACGGTCTTATCCTTATTCCATGCATGTTTATTCACACACTTTATTGATTGAACGCCTGATCATAGATATCATAGATCAAAAAATACCTAAATCTAGACAGGCATGTAGCTGAACGCAACGTTTAACCATTTAACTAACGGTTTATTAGGCACTCGTAAGTCTGTAGTATGGTGACTATGAGTTTATTCCACTTTCAATATTATTTTATTTTGGAAAATTGTGACCTCCTGTCTTGATTATATTTCCTTTTAAGTGTTAATATACGTTATTTACAGATGCATTGGGAAAAAAGGTTAGGTTAGGGTTGGAGATATCTATTCATACCCTGAGCTGAGTGAAGCGGACAGTGTTGCCAACAAGTCAAGACCGTATGTCGCCCAATTTTCAATGCTTGAGTAGCCTAAAGTAGCCCAAACCCGAAACTAAAATAAAAACCACCTTTTTAACTATTTACTTATGTATTTATATTATAACTTCCTGTACATACAATAAAATCAGTACTTAAAACTTAAACAACAAGTCTTTTAAACTAGAGTTTGAAGTTATTTAAAGAAAATAAAAGTATCAGTGTTTTAAAGTTAAAGAAAGAAAAGATTTTAAATTGGCGTGTCCAAAGACTCATTGCTCTGCTGTGAGCAATTTCTGTTCTTGCCCTGTTTTGTTATTACTCCTAAAGGTTAAGCGGATAAAAATTCCTGATTCGAATAGTTCTAATAAACATACTGATTCGAATATTCGGTTGGTTCGAATTTAAATTTTTGCAACTCCACCTGTGATATTTTCACATTATTGCCAACATGATCTCAGAGGTATTTAGAGATGAAACGTTCAATATGGGTGAAGGGTTTTGCCATCTTTTTATCTTGATTGTCATATATCTTCTTATGTAGATTATTTTTTTGTGCTTATTTGTGTCGTAATTCGATTATAAATAAAAGTAAATTTAATCTTTTTCGAGTAGCCTAAACGGCGACCAGTCGCCTTTACGATTTTTTGGTCGCCGTTTTCCAATCTGAGTAGCCTAAATGGCGAAAAATCGCCTACGTTGGCAACACTGGAAGCGGAGTGGAGCGAGTAAATTATGACTGACGTAGGCAGTTGATTCACTCATATTGATCGGGCTGACCAATCAAAGTACAATGGTTGGACGTTTGGTCATGGTAATCACTTAAAACACGACTAGCGATGTGATTGAATGTTGGTGTTCCATGAACTAACTAGGCAAACAAATATTTGCTTCATTTTACGACTCGTCTGCGAGTACTGTGATACACTGTTTCGCATAGTTGATAAAAAGGCATAAAGTTAATTTAGAAACTTACTACTAGGTCAAACGAGCTACATTTTCATAAAATAAGGCCATTTGTTCCTGTATTTCAAACTGCTGCATCTATAGATAGTTTGAGGTTCGTGATATCATAGTGCTGCGATAGAAGAGAAGATTATTGCAGGTTAATTTATTGGAAAGATCCAAGACACTTATTTAAGAGTAATTTATTCAAATTGTAAAAGAGTATTTCGGTAAGGTAAGCAATTTTAATATCTAGGCGTATCTATAAGTTGTATATAACGAATAATGTATTTGGTATGTTGTTTTGAGAGAAGTTTTGTGTTGTTTTCTTGGTTAAAGACTCATCATTTTATTGTTTTATTTGTGCATCATTATAATTTACTTTGTTGATAATTATATGTTTTAGTGCCGACATGTCTCATATCATATTCCACTAATTCTCCATAACTTAACACATGTATTCACACGCCTATGAACCTCAAAAAAGGGTAGCCTGAGCTTCAAACTTAACATGAGCTTCATCTGGTGGTCGTCATAGTTGGCGGTTATTATAATAATAATAATAAATAATAAAAACTCTTTATTGCACATCACAAAAAAAACAACAATTACAAAAAAAAAGATCGGTACAAAAGCCAAAGTACAACTGGCGGCAAATTATCAATTTTACTATTACTTATTTGTCTATAAATGATATCTTCTATATAATAAAAATGGATCGCTAACTTAGTTGCTAAGCACAGAACTCGAAAACGGCTAAACCGATTCGACTGATTCTTTTTGTAATGTATTGCTGTAAGGGAAGGGTTATATAGAAAAAGAGAAAAGGTTGTGAGTATAATATTAAAAACATCGCTTTTATCATAGCATTTCAGATAAACTCAGCGGGGTGGGCTTAATATGAAAATTTTGTGATGTACTTCAAGTGAATGTCAATAAATTTTTGACAGTGCGAAGCCAGTCGGTCGGGTCAGCTTGTTATGAATAAAGTAAAACAAATGGTAATAATTTATTTATTCACCATGGTCACACTGCAAACGTCAGTGCTCAGCTCGTGGTCTCTCTTTCCTTTTCAACAACAACGCAAATTCTGTGTGTGTTCGTCGTTTCCGTTCGACGGACCTTGTGGGTTTGTGCGGGTGTGCACGAAAGAATGAAGTGAAATCAGGACTTGGAAGTGTGTGAAATGTTTAGTGTTAGTTTTTATAGTGTTAAGATTTCAAAATGAGTGCTGTCAGTTAGCGTATAACCCTATTATTGGTACCCCAAAACGTTTTGCGATAGTGGTACACGTAACATTTCGTAGGAACTGTTTCAAAATGGCTGTATTTTGATGGACCCTTTGTCCATGTTTATTTGCTATATCCAGTATGTTCATAGAATCTGACGATCAGAAGTTTTACTTAAAAAGGTAAGGAAGATTTTAAACTACATTTATATATACTTAGTTCTCCCTTTTCCTCAATGTGAGTGGAAAAAAACTAGTTGTCGTCGATGCGGATCGTTTTATAGCTCCGCCGCGAACTATTCAACTCGGTTGTCTACGTGTAAGTTTCTAATGGTATTGCAATTCACATCTATATAATTTAGTGTAAATCTTAGCATGCCATAGTAAGAGTTTCATATCAGGTAGATCTATTTTTAGTGGAAGTTCTTACGATTTGTAGAGTGTACCGAGTGAACGTTGATCTCTGGTAAACATATGACACGGGTTGGCTTATTTTTAGTAAACTTCACGTTGTTTTCTTATTAGAATCCAATTTCGTCTCCGTCCTCATACGAATTGAGTTGTAAAACTGTTACACAATGTGCTTGCTGAATTAATACATATTTTGTAATGACTACCAAATTAGGTTGGTTGATTTACTTTGAAATACTGCTTGCATCAGAGGTCTTTGCACTTGATAAAGCTGTGGTCAGGAAATAATTTAATGCTTCACTTAGTAGTAAGCTAAAACAGCATTAAACATATTTTCAAACTTAAAGACTTTATTATTAGTAACATTGATTACTATTAGTGTAAAAGATGATATGGAAAGTTGTAAAACAGTATGATGAAAAAATAATATAACCCTTATTCTGTAGTATTTGAAGGTTCATATGGAATAAAGAATTAGTAAACCAAGAATTAAATAAATTATGAATGTATTGTAGCTAATGCATGATTTGATGATGAAAATATTAAAACATAATAAAGAAGAGAAAGTTAGATATACAAATTAATTGGTTAGCTCAGAAAACATTGAAGTATGCAAAGGGAGTGTATGAATTCTCTTTGCTGTGGAAACTCTGCCTTTTGAAATGCTGTGTTTATTGATTCACATAGATAAAGAATGAGATAGGTTGAACAGCATCTGTAGGTCTACTCTTTATTATGTAAACAATAATAGCTTCTGTACCTTTTCTGAGTGAATCTAAAATATATTTCCCTTCGCTACTTTGAAGGTCATATAAACTTTATTAATGGTAGTGTGGGAAGAGCAAAGATATACTGGCCAGTACACCCTGCTGTGTACCAACTTAGAATTTGTATTTATGTTTAGCTAGAGAAACATTTCGATACCGCGATGTATGATTTTTTATGACGCTGCTAGTATGCAAGTGAGCTCGCCGTCTAGCGGTCGCCACAGTACTCCCCTCCTAGTCGATAGACAATATCGAAGAGCTAGGAGGTACCTGTTACCAATAGTAGAGAGGGACTAGTGTGCGAGCGAGTTCGCCGTCTAGTAGTAGAGTGCAGTGTGAGCAGTGAGGCAGAGTAGCGTGTCAGTAGATGCTCGGTAGGATGAGTCGAGTAGTTTGGCAAGGTAAGCGAGGAGTATAAGATGTGGGTAGATTGAGAAATGTGGTAGAAAGATTCGTCATGTTGTTGTCGGGGGTCACCACTGTGGGAAGAGCAAAGATATACTGGCCAGTACACCCTGCTGTGTACCAACTTAGAATTTGTATTTATGTTTAGCTAGAGAAACATTTCGATACCGCGATGTACGATTTTTTATGACGCTGCTAGTATGCGAGTGAGTTCGCCGTCTAGCGGTCGCCACAGTAGTTTAGAACAATATTAATTTTGGCACTTTAGTAAGTTTGACTAGTGTCAGTGAAATCTACTATGGTTACAAGAGTAATGATGGAATCATCAATTATCATCATGTATACTCATGAAGTTACAATATCAGAATATTTGCTTCATTTGAGTGAGACAGAAGTAATTGTTAATTGGTGTTAGAAGAGATAGGTATGCTATTATTGTTTTCACAGCTAAAAGAAGACTTCCTGGCCTTAGGCATATGCTACCCTGGTAGAAGTACCGGATTTTCAGAAGCGTAGTTCTGTTACTGTTATCTTTTGCTGTATCAATATAAACTTTTATGAGGCACATTTACTTTATGTTAAGATAACCTGTAAAGTCATTGGCTGTGTAATGCTTACATACATATACTCGCAGCCATGAATCCCAAAAAGAGGTAGCCAGAGCTTTAGACCTAAAAATTCCTCAGCCACATTTGGGTTTATTCCACTTTTCCCCGTTGACAATCCCCGTCAACGGGGATTAGTGAACTTGTGAACTGAAGTGGAATAAGCCCACATTTGGAAGTTGGTGGGGAGAAGATTGTAGAAAAGTATTGTTGGTGATGGGTCTCTAACCGCATCGCCCAAAAACCACCTAAAAAAGCTCCGTACTTAGTTGTCTCTTACAACCTCATGGGTAGAAAGGGGTAGTGACATCCCAAGCTGTCACTATACAGAGTTTTAATAAACATGGTATTTCATAACACAGGCAGATTTTTGTCTGTATGGACATGAAATTTCAGTATAAAATTGAATATAAACACATTTTCTGAATCAGACTTATGCGTTAGGCCATTTTAATGATGTTGTGTACTGAGCCAGAAAAAAATTAAACTATTGGCTGGTCCTTAACTCCTTATTCACCTGTGGATTATGAACTTAATATAATAACAATAGATTGCCTTTAGCAGACATGTAATGTATCACATGGTGTAACCATTGCATCCAGTATTTTCTTAGCAGACAGTTAAAATTCGGAGGTAGGAAACGCAAACACTACTTAAACGTGTAAAAGAAATAAAGGATAGAAGAATTTCGCACTGGCAGCCAATTGACACGGTGGCTCAGTTGGCAGAGTGTCGGGGCGTATACCCGAGGTCGCGGGTTCGATTCCCGCCTGTGTCGAAATTTTTCTTTCCTTTATTTATTCTTTATTTATTAGTAATAATCCCCACATGAGGTTTTCATGAACAAAAAGATTTAAATTATGTGAAGCTAGAGAGGTTTGCCAGGATCGTACAAAGTGGCGATCAATAGTTCTTGCCTACCCCAAAGGGAAATAATGGCGTGAGTATATGTATGTATTATTTAAGTATAAAAATTGAAGAAAAACTTACCGAACTTTTAATGTTTTTTATATTAAAAATACAAAGATATTCTATGATGGCTGGTTCTTTTACTGTTTTTACAACACCAAGCATTTTTCTCATTGCGTTTCTCTAAATTCATTTTTGGTCTTTTTAGCCCGTAGTTTTAAGGCTGTATCGAATCTCGGCCATGTTCATTGAGTCGTGAAATGTCACGGTGTCCGTTAACTCGCACCTAGCAACACCATAACGGCTCTGGTAGCCGATACTTGTTTTGTTGCCTGGCACCATTGTCTAACTGCAGAACTGGTACAGTCGACGACAGGTCAAGTTGTACTTATAGATAGATATCTCGTCTTTATGTGGAAGCGGTAAGAACTATTTTCGCAGTGAACTGTTATGTGTTGCCGACTGTACGAGGTTTAAATAAGATGCTTCAGAGTATGAGACGGAGGTTTTTATTGAGTTTAGTGATAACGCAAAAGAGCATGATTTTTATCAATCTGCCTCTGATAAAACTGCGCCAAAACTTATCCGGCTTTTGTTGTAGTTTATCGTTCTGTTTATCGCCTAGTTCTGGTAGCCTAGCAAGAGGGCTATTTTATCGTCACGATATCGGTTAGAATGAGATGACAGTATACGATACCAAGTGCGAAAGATATGGCTGTTTTATACCACGCGATATCTAGTTAAAATGTCGCTCGTACTAGCTATAGCTATGTTGTAGTTGTTTTGTTTGGGATAGTGATGCGGGCGGATAGAAACAATCAAGTTTTAATTATGTGACAAGTTTAAGTTGAGACAAAGCTTAAGTCCATTTCTCTGAGGGACTTTCCTTTAATACTCATAAATAAAAGATGTTATTAAAGGAAAGAAAAATTTTCGACACTGGCGGGGTTCGAACCCGCGACCTTCGGGTATACGCCCCCGTCGCTCTGCCAACTCTCTTTTCTTTCCTTTAATAACATCTTTTATTTATGAGTAATAATCCCCACATGAGGAATTCATGTCAAAAAAACATTAAATTATGTGATAGTTAGGCGTTTCCAACATTTGCATTCTATCTGAAAAGGTAGACAAGTGGCCGTCCGAATTAGTTAAAATTCGGAGGTAGGAAACGCAAACACTACTTGAACGTGTAAAAAAGAAACAAAGGAGAGAGAAATTTCGCGCTGGATGCCAACTGACACTGCGTATACCCGAAGGTCGCGGGTTCGAACCCCGCCAGTGTCGAAAATTTTTCTTTCCTTTAATAACATCTTTTATTTATGAGTAATAATCCCCACATGAGGAATTCATGTCAAAAAAACATTAGACTTTCCTTTAAGTTTTGTAGCGACTAGTTAATCTAATCTAAGCGTAAACAGTATAAATATCTTCTTTTGAGCTAACTAGTATGTTTTATAGTATAAATATTTTATTAATATGTACAAAAAACATTTCTTATCGTATTGTTTTAATGTTTAGTAATACATAAACACACAACAAAATCCTAACATAAATTTATATGAACTGAAAACAATTAACAAACTCGCACTATTCACCGTATTATAATGTAATATTTTATTCTGTTCGTTTTCGTATACTTTGTAGGGTAGTCTTTGTTATTCATACATACGAACTATACTCACGGCTATAAATCCCTAGAAGGGGTTGCCAGAGCCAAGGAATTGGAAACTCCTCAGACACTTTTGAAAGTTGCATGGGGAAAAGATGGTGAAATAAAGGTTTTTGGTGATGGGTCTCCGACCGCATCGCCCAAAAATCCCTTAAAAGCCCCAATACCGTTAGTCGTCTCGTACGTACACCCACCGGAAGAAATGGGGTAGTTCTATTCTAAGCGGACACTACACAGCAAATTCTTTTTTATTCGTCGTATACAAAACCTTGGATTTACCAATCATTGCGTCATTTCCCTCCCGCACCCCAATATATTCAAGCCGCTACTTATAAATGTTGATAAAATTTTCTAGGTCTTTCCTTTTACTTGTGCCTCTATAAAGTTTATAATACAAGAAGCTAGGTCGCTCCACCCGTGGAGGTTACAGATAACTTGTCACGTTTTGGCGTGTCTTGCCAATTGAGGATAATAATTAAATATACGCGGTCGATCATGTACTCAATTGCATCTGTTATACAAAGTATGCCTAATTACACGTAATTATACCTATAAATGTATTTGTTCTATTCTGTATTTAAACGTCTTATGATATGGATGACATATAACAGGTTTTAGCTTGGTTGTATCTCGTAATCCTTACTAATTTTCTTATACATACATTTACTCACGGCTATAAATCCCTAGAAGGGGTAGCCAGAGCTAAGAAGTAAAAAAATCCTCAGCCACATTTGGAAAAGTTGAGTGGGGAAAAGATGGAAAATAAAGGTTGTTGGTGATGGGTCTCCAACCGCATCGCCCAATGTTCCCATAAAGGCCCCAATACCGTTAGAACCCACGTTACGTACACCCAGCGGAAGAAATGGGGTAGCACTATTCTATGCCGGCACTACACGGCATTAATTTTCTCCTGTCATATTAATAGTGATGTGGGGGCGGTCTTTAGTCGCCAATTTATATCTTCTATAAATTGTAGACCTGTAAATGGCACTATTAAATGTTCGTAATATAGATGGCGGTGTAGCTAAAGCGGCTTAACTATAGCTGTCGATGCAAAAGGAGAAACTAGCTTAGGCGTGAACTAAATTCCCAATATTCTTTAATCGTTGGCCGGAGCTATTAATCCAATTTGCATGTTATATCTGATGTTAAAGTTGCTGTGTAAGTACGGGATATATTAGTTTTAATGGTTTTATGAAAGTACTGTATTTTATTTATGTTTTGTTCAATAGCAAGTTGGTGTGTCAAAAGAAAAAATACTTTTTATCGCAGCAGCATGCTATTGCTTAAGGTGTTTTATGGATTTACATAAAACATATATTTTTGACAAATTGTTAAGAGAAATATCGTCAACGGTAACATCAGTACCCGGTTTTTTGTCGTGGAAATGGTATGGGTATCTTGACTTATAGTGAAATAAAAATTATGTAGTTAAAAATTTATTGACATCTTTAATCTAAACCGCATCGGGTTATGTTTCCTATAAATGTAGCCTTAATTTTATATGATGATACACATATTATTATAAATTCAAATCGAAATTAAGTAGACAGTAAAAAAACAATAATTATAGTTTTAAATTTTCTGCCCGTCACGCCGTTCAGTACCCTACTATAGTCGGTGTAGTCTGTGGTGAATTTATTCTAATGTAATTAATAAATTAATGTTCTAGTAGGAAGTACAACATACCACATGCGTGCCTTGTGCCTTGTTTACATTTGTGCAAGTAGCCATCTAAATTGGCCCATTTGAAAAATAGCTTACAAGTAAAACTTCAAACGCACTTAGATTTCATTGACTTGGATTTTATAAACCCTACAGTATACCTAAATTGCCGTATAGTGCCGGCTTAAAATGTCACTACTCTTTTCTACCTACAAGTGTCTTAAGGGGTACAGGTATTGGGATTTTCAAGCGGTTTTTATGCGATGCGTTTGAAGACTCACCAACGATAATTTATTTCTACCATCTTATCCCCTATCAACGTCCAAATGTGGCTGAGGAGTCTCTAGCTATGATGCTCTGGCTACCCCTTTTCGGGATTTATGGCCGTGAGTATATGTATGTATGTATACCTAGCCTGTTAACCATTCTAGTATTATTGCAAATGTTATCTCAGTTCATTGATCGCACTACTCTTAAAATGGTGTTTCTGTACTCTCAAATTTCATTACAATGGCCACATGACGTAGATAGATGTGACAGATAGCTCACAACACAAGCCCGTTGATGTTTTGAAGTCACGTTATAAGATCTCTGCGCGCGATTATAAAACATATTGTGGTAATAACATAGCGAGAGATGTGGCTTGATGCAGGCTGTTAATTTGGTAAACTGTACGCTGGTTTAAGTCGTGGATTAGTGACTCCTACGCGAAGCAGGCTCAGTGGGATGTTTATGGGATGGTGACTAAGACGCCAGATTTGAGAGTTGGCAGCCATGTTTAGTTTATGGTTGTATTTACCTCGTTGTGTTTTGTGTTCACTTTGTGTTACATCCGGATTGACTAAAGTTATTAAGGCAGCTATGCGATGAGAGTAAAAATTAAGTTTAATGGGGAAGTAGGAGAGATTTGTCAGGATCGTACCAACATACATACTCACGTTTATAAATCCCAAAAAGGAGTAGCCACAGCTTCAGAGATAGAAACTCCTCAGCCACATTTGGAAGTTGATAGGGTACAAGATGTTAAAAATAAATTATCGTTAGTGATGCGTCTTCAACCACATCGCCCAAAAACCACTTAAAAAGCCCTATACCCTTAGTCGCCTCTTACGACACCCGCAGTTTGAAAGGGTTACTAACATTCTAAGCCGGCTAAGTAGCGATTAATAGTTGTGTCTACTGGCGTACTGTAACTAGTGGCGTACTATTATTTTAATATCTTCTATAGTATGAATTATGAATATACATAGTATAGGAATGACGTACAAGGTGACTGCTTACACAATAATATCTCTCCTTTGGTTGTAAGTAGGTATTAAGTGTATTAACGTATCGTATTTCTGTGACTTCTAAACCGATAACAAATTTTATTGCGTCTCACAATTTCTAGCTCAGCGTTTGTCGAACATATGTTGCAATGTAACTGGCAATGCACCTAGTTTTATTGCATTTGTTTTATTTTATTTAATTGCTTGCTTATTAAATATTATTTACTTGCTTATGCTCACGCCCTTTTTTTCGCATTTCAGTAGGTTGCCACTTAGCACGAAGCTGAAAAATCTTTCACACTCATCGTTTACTCATACTTTAATTATTATTATTTATAGTATACTCACGGCTATAAATCCCAAAAACGGATAGCCAGAATTTAAGACTAAGAAATTCATCAGCCACTTTTGGAAGTAGAGTGTGGAAAGAATTGTAAAATAAAGTATGGTACGCTTAATTCGCCCAAAAACCATTTAAAAAGCCCCTATACCCTTAGTCGCCTCTTACGATCACCCACGGGTAGAAAGGGGTAGTGTTATTCTAAGCCGACACTACACGGCAATGCGGTTGGAGACCCGTCACCAAAAACATTTATTATTACCATCTTTTCCCCAATCAACTTCCAAAAGTGGCTAAGGTATTCCTCATTCCAAAGCTCTGGCTACCCCGTTAAGGGATTTATAGCCGTGAGTATATGTTTGTATGTATGTATGTACGCTTAATTCTCCCAATACTCTTGGTCGTGCTATTTTAAACCACGCAGAATAATCTTTATAGCGAATGTTATAGCACAATCGTCTCTTAACATGCAAATTTTAGCGTGCCAGGATCGCATGCTGGTTTTAGCTTAGCGTCATGAAAAGTGTTTTACGATGACTGCTCGCAAAATTAGAACTTGATTGTTGATTACGTGCAAATCGCTCGGATTCCGCCATTCGTGACGTTATTTCTTGGTATTTTATGTTCTATCCCCAAAATGTAAGACGTGACCGTATGACTAAGACTCTCAGTACGTCTGCCACTGAGAGAGTAAAGTTGAAATTAATACAGCGAAAAAAAAAGGCAGGCGTTCGAAGTGTAAAGAGTAAAAAAGGCATGTATGAGAAGATTCATGAATTCCAAATTCATTTAAATTCGAATAAATCTCACTTTTCAAACGGACTTTTAAAAACATGTAACACTTAAGGAAATTAAACTTTACGCTGCTAATTTTGCTATATTCCTAAATGTGTGTTACTGAAAAGGTTAGGAGTAATATTAGTTTGAACATAGGTCTATTAAAATCTAACTTTGGCAATTTGAACAAAAGCGCTTTGGTCCAACAAAACCCTAAACTTTTTGGACTTAATTGAAACCGTCCCGAAAAACTTTCATTTTAATTTAGTTCATTATTATTCACCTTTGAAATACATTTACTTAAAGCTCAAAAAGATCTTTGTTTAAATCCGTTGACACTGTCTCTGACGGGCCGAATTTTATCCGACTGAAAAGAAATTGTCCCAAACAACTGAACCGTCCATGATTAAATAAATTAATAAGCATAAGCATAAACGTTCACGCCGAATATCCCCGAAGGGGTTGGCAGAGGTACTAATACTTCTGAACATCACGTGACTTTGTCACCTGGTGTTCAGAGTACCCACGTTTTGCATGGACAGTGTACTCACGTGATAGGGGGCAAGCCTATCGCCGTTTTGTACGAATACACTGTCACATGACTAAGTACAACTCAGCCATGTGGGTTTCCTCACGATGTTTTTCCTCACCGTTAACAACCATGATAAATTAACCACACATATGTCTTTAGAAAAGACAAATTGGTGTAGGCCCGACCCAGGATTTGAACACTAGTCGTTTGCACGTCAACCGAGTGTTCTACTCACTAGGCTATCACGGTTGTCACGGTATGTAAATAAATTAAGTGAGATTAAATATGTTAACATCGTTTGATATATTTATGCTACTGGCCTATTGACTGCCACATTATACGATCCTGATGAGCTCATATTGAAGGATTGAAGATGAGGACATCTTTATACTTCGGACGACACATTTTCAAACGTTTTCTATCTGGTATTTAAACGTCCTACATCATCTTTCCTGATATAGTACTTTTAAAATCAAATCAGTATATTGTCATATTGTGTATTGTTATCGTGAAATATGAGGGTTTCGAGACATCGATAGTTGCCCTTATTAAAGTGATTTATAACGACAACGATACCATCCGTCTTTGATAAGCTATTAATCTGTATCCTGACAAGTTTTCAAGTACTCATACTAACAAAGTATGAAGTCTCATACATGAGTAATTTTGGTCTGTGATGTTGGTGAAGAAAAGCGTTGAGCTCTCTAATTCTGTGTGTGTGTCGTTATGGAATAAAATATTAAAACGACCATTTTTTTGAAGAAGAGAGAGAAGATGGTTGAAAAATATATAAAATTTAAGGCATGTCCTTTTCTTGCTCGCTAATAAGAAGGCATATAAAATGCTAGCTTTAATTTATTTTTTAAAAAAAGTATGAAAATACTTATACAATTAGTTTCCCACTGGATAAGGCAGAATCTATCAATCGCCACTAAGTACGATCCTGGCTAACTTGCGTTCACAATCATCAATCGTTTCATACATGTCCTTTTATTTTTCACACTATTACTTACCCCTTTTTGAGTAAATTCTCTTTCTCTCATCTATTTGCATTTAGTTTAAAGCTGACATTTAATGTTACATACAGACTTAATTGTATTTATCTGATATGATACTTTGTACCAACTACAATGACTGTTTCCCTTTGTTCTAGGGAATGCATGTCATGTTCCCGGAGCAGCAGTCGCTATACAGTGAGCCCCCCAGCGCACACGAGTGCCAGTCGCCATCTCCCCGCTACCCGGCCAAGAAGCGCCGATTGCTGAGCCCCTCAGCGCACAACAAGCAGCGAATTGCTACTGATAATAAGGTATGGGCGGAATTTCATATGTATATAAGGACATTTAGGATGGAATATTCTTGATTTCTTGTGATTTGAGAGCTTGAAGTAAGCCCCTCAGCGCACACTTTAGCAACGAATTACTGCTGATAATAAAGTTAGGGGGATATTTTTTCACATTTAAGGTCTTTAGGATAGAATATCCCTGCTACCCGACCAAGAAGCATCGCTTGCTGAGCCCCTCAGTGCATTAATTTGGGAAGGAACTTTCTTGTGATTACAGATTGTGAGTCTGAGTACAGTGAATTGTCGTTGTGGAGATTTGTTGCCTATTTGCTGAATGATGATGATTCATGATTTTCCTAATGGAAAGGATGTTGCACAAGGAATTAATTCAATTGTTGGGAAAATAAAAAGGATGCTTTGGAGAGTTCTAGTTCCAGTTACTACGGAGGAAAGAATAGGTTGATTTGGTCATAGTTTCCATGCTGGCCTAGTGTGGGTTGGCAGACTAAAGATAATTAACATGATACTTGCGGTAGCCACGATATGACCAACCGACGCGCCACGGCTTAAGTTGTCATTTAGCGCACGAGATGATGACATTGTCAACCTTTAGATATCTGGGTAATATAAACTGGGTTAAAACCTCACAAATTGAATTTGTAAGTTCGCTCACCGAGATTTTACCCAGTTACAAAGGCAGTTATCATATACTAAATTCGGTAAAATTTAAATGTTACACTAGCATCGTACTTTCAACCCATTTTACCTAGCATTCCAAAAAAATACTTTTCATAAATATAACTAGTTTTTCTATTGACCTTCAACTACACCAGCGATATCGACTTAGCATTAGCCACGGTCGCAGCGCGCCTAATACGCGATAACAGTGTTTTGTTAAACCGATACTGTACTAGGACCGATAGCGGAACTCCGCAGTCATCGTTTTGTGTAGAAATATTCTTGCAGAGGTTTTTAAGTCAGTACATAACTATTTAGAAAGTATTATCGTCTCTTGTAACAATTTAATGTAGTTCCTGAACTGTCACGGAACTGAATACCAAAGTTATTAGAAGAATATTCACGGAAAGTTGTATTTCGAATTAATTAAAGCATCACTAAAACGCCACCCCATTGGCTACCGTAACGTCATTTTCTTGCCCCTATCAGCCAATCAGAGGGCTCCGTTTTGTTTTTCACAGCGTTCCATAGTCAGTCAGTAAATCAGTGAGTTGAGTTCCCATTGTTATTGGATACGTTTTCTATTGTTCCATTTTTAAACAAACGATGCGGCGATCAGATTAAACGTATTTTCAGACTAACAATGGCTGAGAATGTTTCAATTTGAAAGATGCTCAATCCTCAGATTCGATTCTGATAATGACTGTTTCCTAAAGACGTTAAAATATGATTATCATTCCAAAACATTTTCACCTTTAACCACAACTAAAATAAAAAATGTTATTAACAGCGCATTAGTCTATTTTGCCTTGATACAAAATGGCGAAACAATTTAGATAGCTTATATTCAATACGTACTTTATTTATTTGTATAATTACTGAAATATCACCGCCTTACTCCTCTTCACTTACAATAGATACCTAGCCATTATTCGTATTTAAGTTTGAGAACAATGTGTATTATTAAGTTTCAGTACTAAATATTTCAGCTGGCGTTTATCTATTATAACTATATATCGATGCTATCTGGATGTTGCGAGTGTAGGCAACAACATGTGACTAGAAACCTGCCTCGAATGACTTATTTTGTTATACTTATATTACATACACACACTTGAGTGTTATAATCATTCGAAGAGAGTGTAGAAACAATGATACCTTAGTCAGTTTTGGCGCAATAGAAGGGAAAAGATAGTTTTTATTAGAAGTTTGGTCTCTTCACAGTGCTCTGGAAGTCTTTTTTAATTTAATTTATTTGTTCATTCTTGAAAGTAGATTTTCAGCAAGTTCGATTATACTCCAAAATAGCTTTTAAAATAAAAGTTAGAATATAATTTTTGCACATGCGAAGCAATAAACGTGTTATGATATGCCATGATGATGATGATATTTATTATAGTTTTCGCCTTTATCTCAGATATACTGAAGTTTAACACACAATTTTGTAGACGTTTTTCAGGATCGTTCAAATTTGCGATCGATAGTCTCTGCCAACCACAATGGGAACTAATGGCGTGATTATATATATGTATGTTATTTTGTAAGAGACCACCGTGTCGTTCATATAACATAAACGAACATACAACACAATCGGGGTACCCAGGTAGAAAAACACTCTTATTAAAATATTCATAAAATCGGCAGATATAAATTCATATGAATATGACATGAGTGGCAACGCGTCAGGGTAAGCGTCGCATAATAATACATACTCTAGTGTTAGGCCAGCTTACATACATACATGTGCTCACGTCGTTAGTTCCTATTAGGGTTGGCAGAGACTATCGATCGCCACTTTGTTCCTGGCAAACCTCTTTAGTTCACATCCATCAATATTTTCATACAAGCTCTTTTATTCTTCATACTCCGGGCACCTGCCAGGTTGTATAAGGAATGTGTGTTGTATGAACATGCTAAAAACTTATAAATTAAACTGATCTGCTGCATATGCTAATTTGGACATAGCATAGTCCACCACGCGGGTCTAGTGCGAGATGGTAGACTAACAAATACTACCGTGATAGTAGCCGGAAGAATTAGTATAACGACATATTCGGTTCATCAGATTCTAATAAAAACACATCTAAAATGTGAATAAATTTCCCACATTGTCTTTTGATTTAATACAATATGTGGCAAAATCATTAAGTCATTAGTACAGTAGCGCTGCTACTTCTCTTCGTTGAGGCTTGCTATGAAAGTATCCTGAATTTTGTATGTGTTAGTGGTTTGTGCTATACCACACAGTACAACTATTAAAAAAGAAGTATCCTAGTACCATATTTTTATATTTCATATTTAATAAAATAACATTGCGTCCTATGACAAAGTGTTAATTAATATTGCCAGCAAGTTTCATTACGCAATTTAACGTGTTATTGGCAATGGTGTGTTGCTGTTTTATAGATATGAGGTTATGGGGAAATGTTGCGTGGGCGTAATTGATCGATACACACCTGGCAACTGCATGGCCTTTTCTATAAGCTTCTCTATGTACCTGGCAAGGTTATTCTTATATACGCAGAGTTCATTTATTACATACATATACTCACGGCTATGAATCCTTAAAAGGAGTTGCCAGATCCAAGGAATTAAAAATTCCTCAGCCACTTTTGGAAGTTAAGTGGGGAAAAGATGGTGAAATAAGGGTTTTAGGTGATGGGTCTCCATCTCCGCATCGTCCAAAAATCCATTGAAATGCCTACATATCCTAAATCGCCTCTTACGTCCACCCACGGGAAAAAACGGGGTAGTGCTATTGTAAGCGGACTCTACGCAACTATATTTATTAGGTTACATTTATATACGTTAAAGTCCTTGCCTGCCTCTGCTATGCAATAAATTGCCTTCGTGGCCCAATGTTAGAGCTCAACTCATGATCCGGAGGTCTCGGATTCGATTCCCTGTATGGTATAATATTGCTTACTGAATCAGCTGATTATGAAAATTATAACACGATGGCGAAATCCAGTAGGAGTCTAGAAATTAAGCTCATAAGGTAGTAAAATGGAATTATGTCATACCATTAATTTGAGTTATACCAGAGCCTAAAAAACATAGTTTAAATAATAAGTAATATTTGTACTGACCGTCACTCATATAACTTTTGCATACATGTTATTCTCATACTCCGTTTGCTCTATAGAGAGAGATACACGATAGACTAATCTACACACGTTGTATAAATGTTTTATCGAAAGGACACTTCTGAATATTAAAACTCAATGAGACGTTAAGTCATTTTATGTGTAGTGTATTTAAACACGGGAGGGGTATGTTGTCTGTCTGTATTATTTGTGCATGTACTCGTTCTTGTATTATAGTAATATAGTGTAGTTATAGTGCTACAAGCGCCGCCTCTCTGCCGCGCAACTTTCTTGAAAACTCTAGATGTCATTTAATGAGGGAAACGCTGCGAAACAATGAACAAAGGTCGACTTTCTTCTCTCAATAGTCGTTACTCTCTATCAACTCTTATGTTGAATATATGTTATCTGATGTAATACTAGGGTAATTATACAACTATATCCATAAGACATTAAGTTCAGTTTATCTCCGCTCAAATGAGAGTTCAGTTGATGCGAAAATGCAACTTTTGATTACGAATTGTTTGTGAGAAAAAGTCGAGGAATATTTATTTACATACATATATACATATTACATACATATATAATATATATTCGGGGAAGTGCTATTCTAAGCCGACAATACACAGCTTGGTACTACTACAGTGTTTTTTTATTCTTCTGAACGGATGTTCTTATTGTTACCTACCTGGTCTTTAGAATACTCAGTATTTCTAGGGTAGTGTGTGTGTGTTGTGTGTAGACACATGATGAAATAGTATACTTTAGTCATGTGTGTTAGTTAGAGATATCTACGTAACCGTTTAAAACCTGGATGAGCTAATTTCTTAGGTCTTAAGTAAAGCCTTTCAGCATCTTAATCTTTGCTGCGCTGTTCCCACTAAACTACCAGGGTTCCATAAACATAACAGAAATAATTTAAATCTTTTTATTCATGAAAACCTCATGTGGGGATTATTACTAATAAATAAAGGAAAGCGTTTTCAACATTTGCATTCTATCTGAAAAGGTAGACAAGTGGCCTTCCGAATTAGTTAAAATTCGGAGGTAGGAAACGCAAAAGACTACTTAAACGTGTAAAAGAAATAAAGGATAGAAGAATTTCGCACTGGCAGCCAATTGACACGGTGGCTCAGTTGGCTGAGCGTCGGGGCGTATACCCGAGGTCGCGGGTTCGATTCCCACCTGTGTCGAAATTTTTCTTTCCTTTATTTATTAATAACAGAAATAATTTCGGGTAATCATGATAATAGGTATTGTGTCGAATTGACAACTGAATCGTTGTTGCTATCATCTTAAGTAACCAGTCCCAGAGAAAACATTGAATTAACTTGTTTGGTATACATTCCACTTGTTTGTAGTCTATTCTTCGAATTAATGCGACTTTAAACAAGATCATTCTGGTAATTAAAACCATGTTTTGAATACAGTTGTGTTTCTAAATCTGACCATAGATTTTTATTACTTCAATATTATCTTTATAGTCAGTCTATCTTACTAGGTTAAATTTACATACATACATACATACATATACTCGCGGCTATAAATCCCTTAACGGGGTAGCCAGAGCTTTGGAATGATAAATTCCTCAGCCACTTTTGGAAGTTGATTGGGGAAAAGATGGTAATAATAAATAAATGTTTTTGGTGACGGGTCTCCAATCACATCGCCCAAAAATCACTTAAGAAGCCCCTATACCCTTAGTCGCCTCTTACGATCACCCTCGGGTAGAAATGGGGTAGTGTTATTCTAAGCCGACACTACACGGCACGGCGGATAGGTTAAATTTCTAAACATAAATACAGAGCCTATTGATTATAACGAACAGTAATATACTTTGGTAATTTTATAAATTAAAAGCTGTACCATATGATGACTCCAAGTGTCCTTAACGGACTCTGGTTGACATCTACGTTGGTTAATCAAACTAAGTTTAAGTCCCTTCGATCCACAGCTATACATAATTAAAGGAGAAACGAAGCTGCCTCTTTAGCCAACACAACACAATAAATCGGCTTGGCAACATGGATTCATGGATAGCGTTTCTGATCGTGCACTTTATCACATGGCATCATCTGTGCACGCCGCGCAATTCGGATCGTGATTCTGCCAATGTCGCGTGAAAGATGCTCTCGGGCCCGTTCCGTTACACGAGATCTGGGCCACTTTTGAAAGTACCTCGGTGATCTGTTTGGCTGCAAAGACTTATAGTGACACCCCTATTGTAGTGGTTTTCGGTGTCACGAACCAAAAAGCGATATGTATTGTCGTGTCGGCTTATTCTCGGTTTGAAGGTTGAATGAATGGTTTTGTGTAAGGATTTCAAATTTTTCTTATTGGTTCTACATTGTTGTGTTCACTAAACGTTTTCGAGGGTATATGGAGAAGAAAAGAAAATTGTTGCACATTATAGTCAAATCATTTTTCAGAGATTATGTTCTTGAATAGAAGTTAAGTGGGCGGTCTCGAACTTAAAATTATCTTTACTATAAAAAAATAAGCGTTATGTACTTAATACTGTATGAATACACAAGTCACATGAAAAATAATTAAATTACTACCTGTCAATTAAGATAAGTAAATCTTTATTTTTTTTGCTGTTTTAACTCTTTTTTTAACAATGTTTGATGTGCAATAGAAAGCTCTATAATACCCCTTTACTTTTTACATTACCTTTACTCATAAGTTGTCGTAATTGCCTTAGTTACGTATATACGCGTAACTAAACCATCTTGCAATTGACAAGCATTAACGGTAACTCCCCTGTCTTAGTCACATCGGTCACGTGGCCGATGATTACAGCAAATCTGCGTCAGAAACAGGAGAGCCTCTACTCAATCAGTTTATCGTAATGGTAATTGTGTGTATTGGGGAATAATGGCATACATGTTTACGCAATGGTTGGTGTGGCCACGTGATTGTTGCCAACGTGGCTTATAGTACTCCGTCTAGAAGGTCGCAATCTATGGGCGATGTTCTATCGATCGTTGCGTGACGTTATTTGGATGTTATGTAATGCGTTTGATATTTGGGTGATCGAGTTTTAAAGAGGAATATTGTGGACTATTTTGTGGTCACATGAATTATCTCAATATTGATACGTATACCTAAGTTTTAGGTGTCTTATGAAGGCTTTATTGGCACTGTCATGTTTATGTTATCTTATAAATTTTACAAGCAACCGTGATAGCCCAGTGGGTAGAACACTCTGTTATCGTGCAAACGACTAGTGTTCAAATCCTGGGTCGGGCCTACACCAATTTGTCTTTTCTAAAGACATATGTGTGGTTAATTTATCAAGGTTGTTAACGGTAAGGGAAAACATCGTGAGGAAACCCACATGGCTGAGTTGTACTTAGTCATGTGACAGTGTATTCGTACAAAACGGCGTTAGGCCTGCCCCCTATCACGTGAGTACACTGTCCATGCAAAACGTGGGTACTCTGAACACCAGGTGTCAAAGTCACGTGATGTTCAGAAGTATTAGTACCTCTGCCAACCCCTTCGGGGATATTCGGCGTGAACGGTTATGTTATGTAAATTTTACAGACCCATTAATTTTATGGTTATTATTAAACATCCCATTACAAAAGTTCTAGGATTATATTTTAGTATTATAATTACCATAATCACTGCGAAATATTTTGTTCCTAGTTCATTATGGAGGCTTATACTATTGGAAGTATGGAATAAGCTTTGTTTTCCATTTGTCAATGAGTTGTCAGTAGATTGTAATTATAATTTTGTTAAATTATCTGAAATACATATAAATTATTTTATTGTTCATATCTATAAGATCTAGCTATCTAACACATTCAGATTGCGATTGATAATGTAGATGCGTTGTAAATAATGGTGGTTTAATACAAGATAGGAAAGGGTTAGTTCAGAAATTTATATTGGGCAGATTGGGCACGGATAAGATTCAATTAGTAAGAGTTATATTGAGCCAATGAATGTGGATGTCAGTGGAGGGCACTGGATATCTCGATGAATATTACGAAGCTCGGAAGGTTTGATATGTCTCACAAAGTGGCCATAGATAGTCTTAACCTACCCCAATGGTAACTAATGGCAGAATTATATGTTTATATAAACTTTCAATTAAAATCTTTCTTTATGTTTCCTTTTACAAAACAACAGCGCCATACAACAAGCTACTTTCTGTTCGAATCATGTAGATCAAAATCCCTTGATAGTGCAATATGATTCGTTTTTAATTGCTTTATGCTGTCGCCATTTAATCCGCGTATCTTACGACTCTGACGCAATTGGTTTGTTAAAGTTTGTTTACAACAGTGCGGTTGGAATCGGGTGTGCATTTCGCGAGTTGCGCGACGTTGCCAAATTTGGTACGCCGATTTGCTTTCGCGATGGCGGACGCGCGGCAACATTTCGTGACCAGTCTTTTTTTGGCGCCCCCACTTTTTAAATACTCGTTTTGGTTACAATTGCGAATGTATTGGATTGCAATGGTTTTCGAGGGATCGTTCGTTTATGCCGCGTTCAAGCGCGGATCCAGCCATATGAGCATGGACCTAGGACTTCATACTTTTATGGTCTGCTGATAGCATGATGCAACTAATACTATGGCCAAGCGATTTTTAATGCCATATATTTGCAAACAACCTTTTTTGAGGGCTGGATACGCCCCTGACCGCGTTTACATTAATCTGAGAAGACAACCAAAATACTGGATCATAGTTGGCCCATTGGGACGTGATATATACCAATTCATGGCCATACACAATAGTTGTATTGTGTAAGGTCAGAATAATCTGCAGAGATAACATAAAGAAAGGTGACATTCGAAGTTTAATTTTTTAATTAATGTGTCCGGCAGTTTTTTATAAATTATACGTTTATCAATTCATAAGTTAGTAAATAAATACTTCAAAATCCAAACGCCAATTAAAACTTTCAGCTTTTATAAATAATTCTTCCTTAGTCTGTCGAAACACGAAAGAAAAGCTCGGAATTTAATCGCATAAAATCTTCAAATCATAAACACTTTTTATCAAAAGTTTTTGGCTGGCGCTGTTGCAGTATTGGCCAAGTTTGTTGAAACCATGAAAGCTATTGAAATTCTAACGTTGCAATAAAATTTTGGTCTATTTGTGATTCAGTAGAGTGGAGCAGCGATCGTTGTCTAGATTTTTTTTATTGTGTTGGATTGGATAATCGGCATTTTCTACCGTGTCCGCGCAATAGTTTTTTTTTAATTGTGATAGTTAGTACGACCGACTTTTTAACTAGATATCGCGTGGTATACAACAGTCATCTTTTACGCACTTACTTAGTATCTAATATTCTAATGTCATCTCATTGTAACCAATATCGTTTCGATAAAATAGCGCTCGTGCTAGACCTCCAGTTGTTTTTATAATCGAAGCACGTTTAATACTTTTTACTGAAAACACCTCGAAAAAAAGTACCTAATATCGGTTTCTTTGCGAAAAACGATTATTCAAGTCGTGCTAGGGATTTACGTCTTAGTAAGCCATTATATACATTTGTATTCATATCAAGAGTCAAATGTACGAAAGTAATAAGCTTAGCTTTGGAATTCTTTTGCAAAAGACAACAATTTACCATATTGTTTAGATAATAAAAAAAATCTTTTTTTTTTACTTTTTATTAAATTTATTGTATAAAGTATAAAAATATATTTGTATTGTAGAATTGGTAGGGGTAGCACATACCACGAGTCATTTTTGATGTTACTTTGAGCCTAATATGATGTTAAACTTTTATTCTTACTGTATTTATAAATTTCATTATTAATATTTACTAGCCGGATATGATTAATGTCAAGGGAGTTTCCTGCTTTGTTCAATTAAATCAAGAATTAATTGTCTTCGAGTCGGCCATGTGACATATTTCATTGTGCTGTTTGTCATATTTGTCTCCTTCTTTTCCTTGAAAAGAAATCACTTTGTAATCTCTATACCCTTACTCGCCTCACACGTCTTTTTAAAAGATAAAAGTAAGGGTGGGTAAAGTGTTATTCTCTGCCGATACGGCATGGTCATTCTGATTTACATGTTCATAATACAATTGGTTGACTTCTATTTATCGTAAATTCGTGTCGCCAATTTATTGTGTATTTAAAATAATAATAAATAAATTATAATCGTTAATGTCGCAAATATAATTATAGCTCGCGCAAACCTTAATACTTTAATGAACAATTAATAAAACACATACCTCACTCTCAGAACGAAAGAGGCTCAACTCAAAAATAGTGATATTGCGTTACAATCCTAGAGAGACATAAAAAGGTATGCTCAATCCGATGAATAGTAAAACAAAGGCACTAATTGTTAAATAAACAGGATAGCAAATTTTCCGACCCTATAACAATAAGTGCCGTTGTTTTAGAACATATCTTTAATGCCTCTTTATGTATGTAACTCAATATCACTATTTTTGAGTTGAGCCTCTTTCGTTCTGAGAGTGCGATACATGCCAGTACAGAGATAGGGACCGACTTATTCTTATCATGTCATCAAGTACTTGCCTTAAATGCCGATACTTTGTCAGTGTTTGCGGAAAACCAACCAGTGTGAGTGTATGTGTGTATGTGTGTGAGTGGAATTGGAATGGAAACATGTTTGTGGTGCCAGTTTATATGGTAATGTGAGGGAAAACATCGCAAGGAATCGTGCTTGGTTCAATGTTGGTAGCCGTGTTACAAGGAAATTGTATGTTTGTAATGCTAGCGAATGATAAAATGATTATCTTGTGGTGGACTTTGGTTTGTGCCCCTTTTCAGGGTAGCCTGGATTCCTGCCTACATACTCATATATATATTCTTAAATACATCCGTGATACATCAGTGGGAAGGAGACCCACCGATCGTGCAGTGAGACGTGGGAAGCCATGAGTCTTTTAATTAGGGAAAATGTCTTTAGGAAACCCGTATGTATAAATTGAACTTAGCCATGTGACAGTTTATTCGTAAAGTCTAAATGGTAACAGGACTTCCCCCTATCACGTGAGTACACGGTCCAAGCAAAACGTGGGTACTCTGAACACCAGGTGACAATAATATCACATGTTTTTCAAAAGTATTAGTACCTCTGCTAACTCTTCAGGGCTATGCGTAGTGATCATTTGAGTCTTTAAGTCCTTAATACATTATCGAGGTTCCTTTCAAACATACCTGAGAGACAACTTCGTGGTTTGTGAAAATATTTTCGTGATGGACGAATTGGCACCGACCACACTGGCAGGTCAGCGACCCCGGCCCCCCGCGCCGCGCCGGTTACGTAACACCCCCGCGACATTGCCAAAGTCATCTTGTGATTCGTGCGCTCCTGGTACCTGAGGTGTGATTGTTATCTGGTTTATTTTGTAACTACGGCTTATTATCTTGCTTTGTGATTGAACTGATTGATCAAGAATAGTCATAAATTGATGTATATGCCTATATAACGATATATAAACCGAGATGGAACGGGTTCTTGACGGTGAGGCAAAACATAGTGAGACAACCCACATGGATAAGTTTTACTTAGTCATGGACAGAACTTCATTCAAAAAACAAAACAACACTCTCCAAGCAAAACGTGGGTCCACTGATAACCATATGAAAATAACGACACATAATGTTCAAAAGTTTAGTACCTCTGCCACTTCTTCAGAGATGCACAGCTTGAACGTGCTTTTAGTTTCGAGTCTTAAAACCGAAATGCGACTAATTCACATGATTCTTCTAAAAAGTAACCGATTGGAGTATTGAGGCAAATAACAAAAAAAATGATAGCTCTCTATTGAATTTTCCAGTGTATAATGATTGTAGAAGTTCTGCTTAGACTAAGTAACCAAGGCTATTCTTTAAAAAATTGATATTACGTTGTATAGTTACATTAGGATGTGAGGAAAATCCACAAGAGCAACTTTTGCTGATTCATGTCACAGTCATGTGGACATAAGTTTGTCTTATCACGTACATTGTTCAGGCAAAAAATAGGCACTTCGAATACCAGGGCCCTGTTCAATAAAACTGACAATCCGACATATATGTCAAAAACTGACAAATTTGTCGGTTTGTCAGGCAAAGCTTGTTCAATAAAGACGACAAATATGTCCGACATTGACAGGTAAAATCGTGACAAATTGTCACTACACTAAACGCGTTCAATAAAACTTAGGAATTGTCGAAAACCATTGTCGAGTTCCATGATAATGGTCCTTGACAAATTTGTCGCATTGTCACGACATATATGTCAATTCCTGACATATTTGTTTATTTTATGAAGTAGAATAGGAAAATGTGGAAGGTAAAGAACAAATATATTTAATATTCAAATGTTTCTTTGCTATCGATTTATTTCCTTTGTCGCAAAATGGAAATGAACAACCAACTGACCACTTTGGGCCAAATATATGAAAATTGCAATATTCATACAAAGTTTTCATTATCTCTACTTTCCCTGCTCGACGTAAGCACCATCTCTTTGAACAAACGTTTAAATTCCTCCGAATAAGTGTGTGACACACAGTACTGCACCTGTCGGGATTGTCCGACAATTTTACAAATATGTCGATATGTCGCGACAATTTATTGACAGCAGAATTGACAAGTTTTTCACGACAAATTGTCACCTATCATCTGTAGCGCTAAAAGTTTTATTGAACAGAAAAATGTCGAATTGTCGTGACAATCCGACATATTTGTAAATTTTCCACATTGACAAATTTGTCACCTGTAATGTTTATTGAACAGAACCTTGTCGAATTGTAGAATTGTCACACTTGACATATATGTCGGATTGTCAGTTTTATTTAACAGGGCCTAGGTCACACTAAATGCTATGTCAGAGTATCAAATAGTTCGTAAATAACAATATAATTTCAGACATTAAAGGTTTCGTTTGTAGTTAATCACAAACTATATAATTAACTTATTCTACAATTAAATGTGCTCAAAAAGAAAAGCAAGCTAACGTTGAACATTTAATTAATTATAACTCTTTGCAATTTTTATAACATATGAGTTTATAAATAAAAATATTTTAATAGAACTTGGAAGTTTTGCGTCACAGCGCTCTTAGGCGAGCTGTTTTTATGTCAACTTTAGTTTCTATATAAACCACTAGGAATAGTTTATTGAGTCGGGGCACGGAATTGCTAAGTTGGTGTACATATTTGAATTTGGTGGAAAACGTTATAGCACTTAAGATTAGTTCATAAAAATATCTTACTTATCTGAAGTATCCAATTGAAGTACTGAAGAATAAAAGGGGTGGTATTGAAAGATGATAAATTGTAAACGAAGCGTTAATAAATTATACATTGCCAGGTTCCTACGAAGTGGCAAACTGCTGTCTTTGCTTACCCTTGTAGGATTCAATGGATTTTGGTAAAAACCCACTTTTTATTTGAATTTAATAAACTGATATAATATAATTTAAATCTTTTTGTTCATGAAAACCTCATGTGGGGTTTATTACTACACTACACTACTAAAACGTGTAAAAGAAATAAAGGATAGAAGAATTTCGCGCTGGCAGCCATTGACACGGTAGCTCAATTGGCAAGAGCGACGGGGGCGTATACCCGAGGTCGCGGGTTCGAATCCCGCCTGTGTCGAAATTTTTCTTTCCTTTATTTATTAGTGATATAATATAATGAGTATTATACCTAACACCATATCTACATTCCTATGTAAAAATAAAGTTTATTAATTCGTCATTTTAACCTCTGTAAAAGAAAATGAGATTGTAAAAAGTTTAAATAGAACATTACCAATTCTAAGTATTACATTACTTCTTCCATTGTTATGGCCACCATTCCCGTGCAATTGTATATTTTTTCTCTATAATCAAAGAAGCTGTAATATAGCAATTCTAGACATTGAAATCCATCATTATGCCAGCACAAAGTAGATCTATTGCTATTGAACACTATAAAAGGAGAGACCACTAATTCCGTATCTCTGTTACCTATCACGTATTGGAAATGTACCGTTCAGTTCGTTATTTATGTTCCAGCCACACCTTTTACAAACAAGAGTCGTGAATTACTATATACTCACGGCTATAGATACCTAAAAAGAGTAGCCAAAGCTTCTGAATCAGAAATTCCTCAGCCACTTTTGCGAGTAAAGTGAGGTAGTAAAGATTGTAAAATAATTGTTGTTAATAATAGGACTGCGACCGTATCGCCCAAAAACTCTTACAAAGTCCAACACGCCAAGTCGTCTTTTAAGAACATCCACGGAAAGAAATGGGGTAGTGCTATTCTAAGCCGACACTACGCAGCACACATGTAATTACTGTAACGTGAAATGAACCCTCATTATAAAGTCATCACCCGATGTAACGCGGTAATATTCGTGCTATCTGAAATCACGATTGCGTAAAGTTGTTCAAAGAAATTATTTGAAAATTAATCCTAGATTTCTTGTGATGTTGAATTTCATCACGGTATATTACCTCGTGCGGTTAATGATGTTGTTTACTGGGTTCCGTACTTAGAGAAAATATATTTTATGACAATCTGTTGGTAGTAGTTTAGACCAGTATTAAGAAATTTCTTTAAAAGGCTTGACTTGAAATTTGGGTTAACATCCCCAGTATTCCCGAGTGACATAATAAAATGTGTGCAAAATCAGCAATTTCTCAGATAATTTGTTTATTGGAAGACAGAAGTGATAATTATAACAGAGCATTAGGTATTATACGAGATAATTAATGTCAATCTAGTTAGTACTAGTAATGTCAATGGCAGACGCCTATCCCAATGACAGATAACATTTACTCACAAACTTGCATAAGGCAGTTTAAGAAAATAATTTAGAGTAGGAAAGTAATTCTTATATAATTGATGCTTACCACAATAATTCCCGTCCAAAGAACAGATTGATTCTAACAAGTAAAAATCATTGACGTACTCTTATAGAATTAGAATTTGTATGCTATATTGTTTAGTCAGCATTTACAATAATTGATTAATCATAATTCAACTCTGTCGAGAATCCGGGATTCAGAAACACTTTGCATCTGACATCCGAGCCGAGCACTGTGAAGACTAGACCATTTTCCATTTCACTGATTCAGTTTTACTATTTCAGTTGTTATTTACTAGTTCTTTCAATTTCATTAATTAAAAAAGAACCAACCAAAGCTTATAACTAACTTTATACAGATATCCGACCGAACCTACGAATTTATCCACCATTACATCTAACCTTTCACAACAAGTGACTGGCCAATCCGCCCCTTTATTAATTAAAGATGGCCACCAGCAAATCGAAGGCCAAAATCGTTTCGGCGTGACGAGGCGCAATGAGTGTGACTAGATAGCGAAATGGCGATCAATTGTTATCTACCAACCAATCTTAAATGCTATCAATACAAAAAGGGGTAGGCAGGGAAATTCGTCAGCCCTTTATTGGTAGATAAAATAAATACATACATTCACTCACGAGTATAGGTCCCTAAAAGGGGTAGACAGAGCGTCAGTCAGGAGTTAGAGCCACATTTAAGTAGGGAAAATATTGTAAAAATAAAGGTCACTTCAGGTCTAAAAATCAGATCAAAATCACCTAATACCCTTATGCCCGATTTCTGAATTGAGTATTCAAGCTGAGAACAACTTAAGTATCGTTATCTCATTCATTTGTTAAGATTTCAATGCGACAGAATGATACTTAAGTTGTTCTCAGCTGGAATACTCAATTCAGAAATTGGGCGTTAGTCACCCATTACGAACTCCATCGGAAATTGGGTAGTGCTGTTAAGCAGACACATGTAGTGTACATTGTTCTCTTTTTGTCGTTAATTGGGTACGAAGTGTGAATGAGTGAGTCTCTAGACCGCTAAGAAAAAACCCCATACCCTTAAACCTCACACAACACCCTTGTAAAGAAGCGGGGCTAGTGCTATCCAAATCCGATACAAGACAACGTACAATTGTAATCTTAGACTTGTCAGCTCTGCAATGAGCAAACTGCACTGGCTTGCAGAGACCATTGCACTTTGCTTCACTCGCCGGTCGCCTTGGCCTCGCTCTCACTGGCCACGTCACACGCACACACAAACACTTTTCTAGCGACTTTGTATTGTTGTAATTGTATGTATGTATATAGAGAAGGCTTAGACATGTTATATGGGTGAAAGAACCGTGTTTTCTGTAAGTTGGGGGCCGGAATTTTGTTATTACATAAGCTTATTGGAGCATAGACAAATCATGGAATTTTGGTATCCCAATATAAAATGAACCTACAGCCTATATTCAAGGCTGTATTGTATATCCCAAAAGGCGTTAGATAGAGCTTAAGAATTATAAATTCCTCAGACATTTCTTTAATTCTAAGCCAAAACCTTAGAAAATAATGAACTGAATAGTAACTTATATTATTACTTTCAAACACCCAGCTGAACTAACAAGGTTTCAAACCTGATAATAAATCCATTCCTCACTCCATTATGAAAAATACTTCAAGAGCAAAAGAAAAATAAAATGGCTGACGATGTGTCTCCTCAGCTCATTGATATGCATTGGTCGCGATGACCAGCTTTACTCGGGGCTGGCTCCAAGGTCATCAACCGGATTCTGCCCAACTTGATAGTGAAGGATGGTTCAATAATACCTAAGAATTCTCAGTAAACTTAGTGGGCTCGTAAGACATTCACTGAAAGGAGGTTTAGTGTTAATCTGAGCCGACACATTATAATCATAATATAAAATTCATAAAAATTACTCCCATTCCCCACATCCTCCAAAAATTACTCACATCCGACACATTATGATATGAAATTTATAGATTTACGAGTTTTAATCTATTAAGCAAAATGCTCTAATTATAATACAAAGCTACTCCAACGAGGGACTTCAAACCCGAGAAAAAATCCATTCGACATTCTCATATGAAAGAATCTTCAACATGAAGATAGCATATGAAATACAATGTGTATCCGAAGCTCATTGATATGCATTGGTCGCTATGACCAGCTCCACTTGGTGCTGGCTCCAAGGTCATCAACCGGACTGTCCAGCCGAATTGAATATATCCTATGGAAATGGTACATTTGGATGCGCGGATTTTATTCATGAGTTACCAACGTTTCGGGTTGCGTTGTGAATATATGGATATGTGAATGATTAGTGGGTTGTTTCGTCTTTATGACCTGTTAGTATGTTGGCAATTTGTCGGACCCTGTTTTCATCATATCTGAAATTTTCCACAAGCTTAGCTTTCTAGTTGTTCTAACCATATCCTAAAATGACACGTTCACTGAATACCCACTCTTAAAATTCACACACGTGGCAGAAACTATTGGCTTCGAAGTATTAACCTTTTACATTATACAAATAAATATCAATAATGTTGTCTTGTGGAGTCATATATCTCTCACACGGCTGAAGTCGAAAATATTATGAAATATCAAAGCCGTTCAAGCGTTGCCAAAGGAAATAAATTAAATGTGAACGAAGAAAATAGCAACAGAGTATCACTCAAAGTATATTTGTTTTGCTTTCACAGAATAGATATAAATGGTTGATGTGAAAATGACACCGTCGTATATTTTATCAAATGACTATTTCACTTGCCATGTTTGCAATTTATAACATACATAAACATAAACGTTCACGCCGAATATCCCCGAAGGGGTTGGCAGAGGTACTAATACTTCTGAACATCACGTGACTTTGTCACCTGGTGTTCAGAGTACCCACGTTTTGCATGGACAGTGTACTCACGTGATAGGGGGCAGGCCTATCGCCGTTTTGTACGAATACACTGTCACATGACTAAGTACAACTCAGCCATGTTGGTTTCCTCACGATGTTTTCCCTCACCGTTAACAACCAAGATAAATTAACCACACATATGTCTTTAGAAAAGACAAATTGGTGTAGGCCCGACTCAGGATTTGAACACTAGTCGTTTGCACGATAACCGAGTGTTCTACCCACTGGGCTATCACGGTTTGCAATTTATGTTGTTTATAATTATGTTATAATTTAAAGATATCAATTGTGTCGTTTTTTTTTAACTCATATTTTGATGTGTGTGTGTGACATTCAATCAAATATAGTTTATTCAAGAAACAATAAATAAGACTCATACTAACATACAAAAAAAAACGTATAAGATAACTTGTACATTATTGGAATATGCTGAGACTGTACTGTACTTTATGAGGTTTCATGCACAAAAAAAACTGATAAGTATGAAAAGTATTTGATAACACGAATAAAAAGCTTCTCTTTCTCTATGTGAATTGATGGCTGAATAAATTCAGGAGCTCCTACTAATCATTCCATCCAATAATGGAACTATAGTATAGTTATAGCAACCAATACCTATTAAATTCCAAGACGCCACACCCATTCTCATTAATATAAGCGGTCGCTCTAATAAATTATAATGATGTTTACTTATTTGTTTGTTATTGGTTTCAGGTAAACGACGCTCGTACCTTCTGTACTTCGGAATCGAGGTCAGTCCAAGTTTGAAGGAATTTTCCTCAGCTCGGTTGAATAATACTGGTAGCTTTCCTTTGCTCGATATTGACTTTTGATGTTTAGGATGGGTCGTAACTAAACTTGGCTAATGGTTTGAAAATTTATTGAGTAGTACCTTATTTAGTGATGTTAATCGCGCTTTGAATGTACATATATATATATATATATATATAATCACGGCTATCAATCCCTATAACGGGAAGCCAGATTTTCGGAATTAGTAAATCCTCAAAAATTCTGGAAGTTGAGTGGCGGAATGATTGTAAAAAAAGGTTGTTCGTGGTGAATACTCACTTTAAGAAAGCCTCAATACCCTGCCTCTTACAAACACCCTTGGGGTTTTCGTAAGAGGCAGGGTCATACCACGCATGGGTCGCCCATACCCCCAAAAATGGGGTATGGGTGCTATTCTAAACCGACACTACCCAGCTCATTTGAACGACACCATCATCTGATACAAGAAGTACAAGTCAATAAATTATATGATTTTATATATAAATACAAATACCTTTATACCAAAATTATGCTAATGCGTGGCGTCTGGCGCCTGCGCGCTGGTTTCTCAACGCGAGACCAATTTAATGAACATGTCTGTTTCTATTAATGTTGTTATTATCCTCAACTGCTTGCCAAATTAACTTGCCCAACTCGATTCTGACCGAAACATCCAATCTATAGAGGTTTGGTTGTGGGCGGCGGCGGTGGCGGCTTTATAGCTCCTTATTTGGAGGCTGTTCAATACAAGAGATTTCTATCCGGAAATCTCGGCTTTGATGGTAGGATTATCTATTTAACATACGGATTGGATATAATAGGTAGGCAGAGCTAATTGGTATATTGAAAATGATTTATCTATTATACTTAATTTACATAACATACGAAGGGGTTGGCAGAGGTACTAATACTTCTGAACATCACGTGACTTTGTCACCTGGTGTTCAGAGTACCCACGTTTTGCATGGACAGTGTACTCACGTGATAGGGGGCAGGCCTATCGCCGTTTTGTACGAATACACTGTCACTTGACTAAGTACAACTCAGTCATGTGGGTTTCCTCACGATGTTTTCCGTCACCGTTAACAACCATGATAAATTAACCACACATATGTCTTTAGAAAAGACAAATTGGTGTAGGCCCGACCCGGAATTTGAACACTAGTCGCTTGCACGTTAACCGGTGTTCTACCCATTGAGCTATCACGTCACTTAATTTACTATCTCCAGTTTTACTATTATTTGCAGTTAGGATTTATTGTCTAATCAAAGTAGTCTCAAATAAAAAATAATAATGTGTTAACCAGAATATAAAACTTCTTGTGCTATTCAAAAGTGTTAGCACTTCTGCCATCCCATACGTGGAGGAACAGCGTAATCGATTAGTATGTGTTTCGAGTAAGAAGGCGTTCAGAATTCACTATAATCTGAAAATCTTCAACAAATCAAAATCAATAAGCGTAAACGTATCTCCGGATTGATCACAAAATGAACGCAAATTGAGAATCACATCTGTTTTTCCTAACTGTTACAAATGCAATCTTCTCCGTTTCAATCTCGTTTCTATCTGAATTGAATGGTAACGCGGCTTCGTGATCGACGCTTTATTGCCTTTTCAATTTACTCATTTTGAATATATTTACAAATACAACCCACCGAAAAAATGAAAATATTTCTCTCAAATGAAATCGAATTCAATCTAATTTGTCTGCAAACTCTCTCTGATATTATCTCAAGTTACATCAGATTTTGAAGATTAATATCGTTTCAGTAAGAACACAATACGTTTTATCTCAAACAGTTTTTGCTAAGTCTTTAGTGCTGTTATCCAAATTAATCTCATCGAAAATTTAATATACCAAGCCGGAGTACTTTCTGCGAAAATCTGCTACAAGATCACAATTTGTGTCACGAAATACCTTAAAAGCCTTACTAGTGTGCGTATTTCGGTAGATTCCCTTTCAGTGTGTTGTAGGGAGTCGAGGGCGTGACGTCAAATGTTGAGGGAGGCTTAGACCCCTAAAAATAGCTAGCCCGGGAGCTCAATGGAGCCTCCTTCATCCCCCTCGAGCGGATTCATAGACTGCATCGCGGTATATTCTCTTTCGAGTGTTCGCGTTTGCATTGTTATGACTAATGTTTTCACTGTGTTGATAAACAACAAAACTATTCGACGAGTTGATTTTTCGTCGACGAGTACCACTCGAGTTGTGTTGTACTACCATACATATGTTTGTCAAACCATTCAAATCGTATTTTCAAAACGACCGCTGAATTTTAACAATAACTTTTAAAGGAAAACAATTTTACATATAGATGTCGCTTTAAATGAATAATAACTTATATAAGTGCTGAAATGAGTACGACAGTATGACAAAATAATGGGGACTTAATTAAAACAAAGCTAAATGAAAACACGTTTCGTAACCGACGTTATGACGCGCGGACACATTTTATTGATTATTTCATAATATTACTTGGTACTTGAAATATTTATAATATAAGCAGACGAACATTATTACTGTTATACCATAACATAACATAAACGTTCACGCCGAATATCCCCGAAGGGGTTGGCAGAGGTACCAATACTTCTGAACATCACGTGACTTTGTCACCTGGTGTTCAGAGTACCCACGTTTTGCATGGACAGTGTACTCACGTGATAGGGGGCAGGCCTATCGCCGTTTTGTACGAATACACTGTCACATGACTAAGTACAACTCAGCCATGTGGGTTTCCTCACGATGTTTTCCCTCGCCGTTAACAACCATGATAAATTAACCACACATATGTCTTTAGAAAAGACAAATTGGTGTAGGCCCGACCCAGGATTTGAACACTAGTCGTTTGCACGATAACCGAGTGTTCTACCCACTGGGCTATCACGGTTGCTATACCATTATTGCGTAAAATCCATAATACGATTAAAAAAATAGTTACAAAAATTTTAAAACTAGTTAACCTTTTAAAAGCGAAATCAATCAACTTATTTCAATCCTATAAGGCTTGATAGGTATCAAATCAATGCATACTGTATTATAGATTGTCATGATTATCTCTGGTACATTTATTTATATAATTGGTGCATTACAAAATAATAATACTAGCTAAAGGAGGGTTAGCTATGTCGTAAAAGTTATTTAAAGTTATGCGGGCAGAGCGACAGACCCCTCTTTAACAATGACATTGAGCCAAAGATGGCGCCCCGGGCGGGCTACTGCGTACATTTTTATACTAGACTATGAAGATCTTTTCGATTATGCGGGCTACTATATAGTATAACAGTGTAGGTGAAATAGTTTTCAGCATCTGTTTATCTGGGCGATAAAAAGTTAATTAACTATCAGCATAGCTAGTACAAGCGACCTTTTAACTAGATATCGCGTGGTATAAAACAGAAATATAATTTATCGGGTACAGAAAAACTGTACCATTCTTTTTATAATCTGATTTGTTATCGCGCTAGCACTGGTGAGCTTATATCCTTAAACTATTGATTTTATAAATTGGATACACTAGTTTAGATAAGTTAATTAAATAAAATTGCATCTTTTATTTTGATTTGATTCTAATTATCCAACCGGTAGTTATATAATGTTATCAGTACGGAGGCTTGACGTATAGCAGGTGTAGAAGATAATAATTTAATATTTCGATTATGACTCGCCTTATGCATAAATCTTACCTAAGAAGTGCCTGCCTGCTGAATATTTACCTGCTTCTATGCACGCTCTTTATTCCCAGTAGCATAGGCGAAGACTATCGATCGCCTCTTTGCACGCTCCTGACCAATTTTTTGCTTCCCTCATATTCATTGTACTTCGATTCTTTTCACTTCGGACATACATAAATTCCACCTTATAGAATGTTTTGATATTTCATTCTCACAACCACTTTGAGAGTTAATTTTATATATTTAAATCCTCTATCTATGTATAGTCGGTTGAGTAGTTGTTTGTGTGCTCCAAACACAATCAGTTGATAGAGAGTGACAGGTGACATGTTGTTTTTCTCCGACACGCCAGTTTGGGTTTGATTGGACGCGTTGCGTAATGGCGGCTCGGCTGTGTCACTTTATTTGATTTATATTTTCAATCGGTAAGAAGTTATTTTAAGTAGGTGATTTTATTGGAAACAATGAGATTTCAGCACATTATTTTTCATGCCATATACATACTAGGGGGTTTATGCTAAAGAGTCTAAAAGTGTATATATTGGATGATATGACTGGAGACCCATTACTAACTCTCCTGTGGGGCTGATATGTATCTTTAGCGACAGCGATTGTGTCACAAGTTGCAATATTGTCGCTTTCAAAAGTGTCAAATTGCATACAAATTTATGACATTGACAGCGACAATCGTGCAACTTGCGACACAATCGTCAGTCGCAAAAGATACGTAATCAGGGGGAGGCCCCTTCAACAAACTTTTTCCCACTCAGCTTACAAAAGAGAATGAAATTGCGAAGTTCTGGCTACTTCTTTTTTGGTTTTAGCGGTGAGTATATATATGTATGAAATTAGAAAATCATGATTTCTGCTGTCACATAAAATCCGGTAAAAGACTTCGTGGTAGTTGCCCTCGTATCCTACCCGCAAAGTCCAGTATATTCATTAGTAATTTAATATTATACACAACTTTTAAAGAAGTTTTTACTTTATGAATCCATAATTATTTATGTAATCAAATTTTCTTCAGTTCCCTTCAAACTTTGGTAATTGAGGAATTCCAAGCAAACTTCGCCTTTCCTCAACGAGGTGTAGGGTTTCTTGAGTCCTTGCGTATAATGAGACCGCTCGTTAGTTTCACTTCATCTTATTTTAGTTTAGGTTATATTTAGTACAAATACCGTGTATAATGTCTTGTGCAATCAGTACATTATTGGAATTCTGTTTTGAGTAATTTCAGATGTATGCTCTACTGTATGTACAGTACAATAAAGTATGCAACATTTCAGACTCCTTCGTCTGCCCAATTTTCTTCTATAGGGTTAGAGCATTTTAGCTTCACGTATTAAATAAACACAATCAGGCAGGCGTCCGAGTAGAAGGGCCTGTATGAAAAGATTGACGGATTTAAATAATGCCATAGACGTTTGCCAGGATATTACAAGCAGCGATCGATAGTCTTGACCTAAACCAATGTAACCTACGTGAGTATATGCATTCGTATGTACCGATCAATCCTTAAAATCTAATACATAGATCGATCTATCTTAAGACGCTTAAGTACGGGTACAAAAACGATAAACGTTAGAGATCTACGAGTGTATCCTTGCGCATGCGTATCGGGTTCCCGCGGTGTGACCCACTATCACGTCGTTTCAATTATCTTCAGCCGCTGGTACTTGGGTTGTGTGAGGTGACAACCATGTACTTAGTGTCTTGTACTAGACAAGGTTCAGAGTACATGTGTGTCTTAGAATTTATATGAACCTGGCGGATAACTGTGTTTGTTTTCAAATTGGGACTTTTTAAGATACATACATATATATACTCACGCCGTTAATTCCCATTGGTGTAGGAGGAGTCTATCGATCGCCACTTTGTACGATCCTGGCAAAGCTATCTAGCTTCATTCACATCCATCAATCTTTTCAGACATACTCTTTTATTCGTCATGTTTAGATAGTATTTTTTATTATATTAATATTGCGATGGGTAAAAGTATATTTGAGGGAAGTGATAAATGTTAGGAGAGCGAGGGTTTTTTTGTCAGGATAGAAGTTGGTAGAGGTAGGAGGAGAAAATTCAGAAATTAGACATCCATAAATTTTGATTACTTTCATTCACATACTCATGTTGTTATTTCCCATTGATATAGAAAAACATAGAACTTAAAATGGTACTAGTGAACCAAAACTGGCTAATGGTCGGTTACTAATGGTGGTGGAAAGATAATTCTATACTAGAATGCTCAGCAATAGGTTGAGAAATAGACAAAAATTCTGCGCTATTATATATCATTTTCAAGACGATGAATCGCTCATCGCGTCTATCAGTTCTATGTTTCGACTGTCACGGTGTTCTCAAATAACCTTAATATTTACCCGGAAGGCTCTAGTAAGTATGTGGGAACAGCAAAGATATACTGGCCAGTACACCCCTGCTGTGTACCAACTTTGAATTTGTATTTATGCTTAGCTAGAGAAACATTTCGATACCGCGATGTACGATTTTTTATGACGCTGCTAGTATGCGAGTGAGTTCGCCGTCTAGCGGTCGCCACAAGTATTTGTCTATAGACCCAACCAGTGGGTGTTGATGGGATTTCACCCACTTGCTTTCTATAGTAGGCGCGTTATGAACTAAGTCGTGAGAGAAAGAGATAACAGATTAAAAAGTCCCTAATAGAAATAAATTGAGCGAGACGAGCTAATCCACACTCTACTGTATACAGAACATATTCAGTTGCATTATACATTGGCCAAAGACCACTAAAAATGTGCATGATGATGAGAGATAATGACGTCAGTTTTTGGATTATTCAGTTTGAGGGGTAGCAGCTGTCATCTGTTGAGAGTAGGGTCCCCAATTATTATTTACAGATATGCGGGACGGTTGGGAATTATTTGCTGTACTTTTCCAAATTGCGTGGGTTTTATGATCATATCAACAATTGAAATGATTTGACTTTTGCGCAGACACCACCAGAGATACTATAATAACTTCCTTTGTACGTGTGTAGCAGCGAATAAATGTTTTTCTTCTTCTTTTCAACTTTTTCTCAGATCTATGTATGTATGCCGAACCGGATTCAAAACGAAAAAAGTCAAAGTCCGGTTAATATCGTGGTACCACTGTTGATATCTTTTGTAAAAAAACAATATAAGCGTATCTTATCTCTAGTCACCCCAAAACAAATAACAGTCATATGTAATTTCCGTTATCAGGGCCGCGTTATCGTTATGTAAACAGTGCATAAAATGCGTCTGTCTTTATTTAGCATGTTTTTGTTCGTCTACCTTAATGTTGGTCGATACCACTATTGTGATGATATTTTTAAAACCTTTTTCTGCATATAAGGAATTATATATTTGTATATGAAATACTAGAATATAAACAGAATTCACTCTAGAAGCGAACGATGCGACGCGAGCGCATAAACAATATTTTATTCATGGACGGTTTGGAGTAGTATTTTGAATCCGTATGCCGAGAAAAGCATTCCAGTTGATTAAAACAACCATATCGACATCAACTTTCTCCCTTTATTGGATTGTCTCAATTATGAACAAGGATCTTTCACCAGTTTCAATTAGGCACATAAAATTATATTATCAAAATTTTACTCTAGCACCATGAATTCTCATGATGAGCCTGACGTAGAAAGTCGGTATTTTGTATGACGGATCTCAAATATCTTAAATCATATTGAGTTTCCCTTCTCAACTTCCAAAAGTGACCGAGGAATAGCAGATTGGAATAGACTCGATATGTCGGTAAATTATTCATTACCATCTAGTACAGAAATAGGTCTATATTATGTTGTTAGTATTTCAAGATACTTTTTACGATCCTATCTATTATTAACCTTATATTTCTAGAAAAATAAATTGGAACATAAGATGTTTTCATATCATAGCATTTAAGAAAAGCCCTAGATTTCTAAAACGTAAAGAAAAAGACCCACATAACATAAAACATATACAGATAACCCTAGCTCAATTTCCCGCTAACAACGTAAAACCTACCGTACCGTAATCTAAATTTTCCATTCCGCGAAAAGCCTGGCTGTCGATGTGTGCGTGCCCATTGAGGCGGGGCGAGCGCGGGGGACGCGGGGCGGGGCGCGGTGACCTTGGCCGTGACTTAGCCGACCCTCGCCCGGGAGAGCTCTACCAATTGATTTCGCTCCTACTATACTAATAATAGATGCACTTGCTATACTTGTCTTGTAGAGTCTTGAAGTAAACAATGTACTAATAGTAAAATTAAGTATTATTTAAGGTGTGATGGTTATGACACCCAAAATGGTTTAGTGGGGGAAACTGTATCCCATTCACACACAGCTTATAAATGTCGCCACCAAGGGGCTCGAGCCTACCCTATATAGATATAGGGTGATTTGGCCCTAGTCCACCACGCTGGCCAATTGCGGGTTGGCAGAAGACTTACGACTACTACCGTGATAGTAGCCGGGACCGACGGCTTAACGTGGCCTCCGGAGTACGGAGTATCCATAAGTCAATTGATGAAGAGAGATGTACAAAATCTTATAAACATGACTATGAATCTGTGATTGTGGTTTAACGGTTTACTGAGATGACAATGTTAGTAGGGACAACGTAGATTTAAAGGAAAGAAAGAAAGACTTTATTTATACATATAGAGAATGTCTAAAAAGTCAGGAGACTGAAGAGTGAAGACTAACAGGGCAATTATGAATATAATCTATACTTATAATAAATCTGTAGAGAGGTCAATTCTGTACATGAAATATATTTTCAAAATAACTATCAGGTGGTGATTAGGGATCGATACTGATGCCAAAAATGCAATCAGTAAAATTTTTGTCTGTCTGTCTGTCTGTCTGTCTGTCTGTCTGTCTGTCTGTCGGTTTGTATGTTCCTTATGGAAACAAAAACTACTCGACGGATTTTAACGAAACTTGGTACAATTATTCTCCATACTCCTGGGCAGGTTTTTGTATACTTTCCAGCAGAGTAGTAAAGGGGAATTTTGGGAAATTTTGGGAAAACGGGAGAAGTTACTACATTTTTTAAGCTTCCGTCGCGTGTGCAGCCTTAATGGTTAAACTTACATAGAAATCATGTATGACGGAAATATTCTTCATAAAATTATCTAAAAAAAATCCTCAACAGTTTATGTCTATCTTTTACTGTTGACTCACAATAACACGTGTAATTCCTGATAGCTTAGCAGTTCGGAACATTCTGATTATATTTGTTTACTCTTACGTTTGTAAACCTCTCATTCATCCCTAATTTAAAAAAGGTAACATTATTACCTATTCAATAAAAAAAGAATCATAGAAATCGGTAGAGAAACACTGAAATTATACATAAAATAAGCCATCGCGCCTGTGACCAAAACCGAATCGTTACTAATTTACATATAACATACTAGATGGCGCCAGTAGTTGCATCCTACAACACGTAATGATTTATTTTTTAGATTGTTATAAATACTTCATAGCGTTTTATTCCAAAATTTGCTATTAAACGGAAATACTGAACCGTTCATTAAAGCGCATTAAAAATCACCAAACTACACTGTTTAGGGAGTGCTATAAATTTAATAAATTGAAAACATTGCGCTGAATTTCACAATGCTTGAGCAGTGACTAAAGAAAGAAACCTCAGATATTTAAAAAACAACGCTACCCGTGCGAAGCTGGGACGATCCACTAGTGGTAAATATAAATGAAGTTAGTAAGAGGTTTGCCTGATTATACTCTGTAGCGATTGAGAGTCTTGACCTACCCTAATGAAAACTATAGTGTGAGTATATGTATGTTGTGGTTGTGCTATCATTATAGGTTTTGGTTTCTTATACAATGTTCATCTTCTTACAATACGGTTAATATTTGTTCTGTATTGTAGAGGAACTAGTTCAGTATGTAATAATGAAAATATTTGCTTACCTCTATGTAAACCATTAGCTTGTTATTGACTTCTTATTTGTCGCCAAATTCTAATTAAAATAAACTACATACATACATATACTCACGGCTATAAATCCCTTAACGGGGTAGCCAGCTTTGGAATGAGAAATTCCTCAGCCACTTTTGGAAGTTGATTGGGGAAAAGATGGTAGTAATAAATGATTTTGGTGACGGGTCTCCAACCACATCGCCCAAAAATCACTTAAAAAGCCCCTATACCCTTAGTCGCCTCTTACGATCACCCACGAGTAGAAATGGGGTAGTGTTATTCTAAGCCGACACTACACGGCGTAAAATAACCTAATCGTAGAATAAACAAGGAAGTTTACTATTTTTCTGTTTCTTAAAATAACTCATTATCTTATCTCTTCATTGCGTCACTTTGTGCGTTTCATTCGAAGTCCGCCGTCCACAATAACATACACTCATGGTACAATGTAACGCAAATCTGTTTTCTTATTGTCTGTTTTTCCTGGTAATACATATTTTGCTGAAAACTTGTGCGATATGTGAATATACATGTTTCGTTTAGTCGATTAGTGATATTTAAGTTATCTGACCTAACTATAGCTAGCATTTAATCAATTATACATGAATAGTTCCATAGTTCGTAGATTAAAAAAACAAAGCAATTGATAACTACCCCAATCTTGTGAAAATTTAAACAATCCCAAAGTCACCCCGCAGCGCAGTCTATAGAAGTTATGAATCATTCAAAACGTAGACTTACAAAAATGCGGGCGTCTGCAGCTAGCAAACATAAAAGTACTTTTCTAAAGAAAGAGTATAAAACTAGATCCACCATACGCAAGTATAATCTAAAACACCCACACATCGACACCGCTACGTCGCGACTCACACCCCGTCATGCGTAGAGTGGGGGCGAAGGGTGTCACCGGTTGACGCGCAAAGCCTATCAGTCGAAAACACGCGCCGTATCGAGAGCTCGTGAAGCGTGTAAGTTGTAAAGCTACACATCATATTTTCCCATTTAATGCCACACTAAGTTTGAGGAGAAATATGTACGGTTTATACGCGTCGCGGTGTGAAAAAGCTCGTGAAATCAAACTCATCTAACATTTTATACAGTTCGTTCGGTTCGAAGGAAAAATGATTCAGTGATACTTTAAGGCAGTGTTTTAGTGTGCTGATAAATATATATAAAACAGTAAATATAAATGCGGTGTGCTTTATTGTGTTAGTGTGTGTCTAAATTAATATTTCTTGTAACAAATCAGTGTGTGAAAAGTGGTTCTGTTTGACTTGCCTGGAATGACGAAATATTGCATTTAATATGGACCACAAACTAACTCGGAAATGTAAGTTGAATTTTGAGCTAATGTCTCATTGAATTAAAAGCTGTGTTCCAAATTTTAACTGGTTCTTTTTTTTATTTTTTTTCGGTATTAAACTGAAATGAATCACATTAATCTATGTATTAGTGGATGATGTAGTATTCACTGAAATATTATATGAAATCATTTTTAATGGAATGCACTTTTCACTAGGAAAAAAACCAACATTTATTTTCATTCTTCGCCCTCATTGCGACTATTTATAATTTAGTAATTAATTCATTCTTAACACTTAACTGCCACATAAAAAGAGGCTTGAAATTAAATTCCAAATACAATTCACCATGTTACCGAACCTCGCACTAGCCTCATTATAAGGTCATTTCAAACTCAAGTAATATTATTACAAACAAATACATAACCTTGTAATTCGGAGAGTCGGTTAAGGCAGTGGCCGGAGGTCGTGATACCGTTACCACAATATAGTATGTGTGGGCAGCACTTGTCTAGGTGGTCCTGCATCACAACCTGTTTGGTCATAGGTGTAATGGACCAGGAAGAGGGATTTTGGTGGGGAATATGGGATGGTTTAATTATGGTTGTATAGTTTCGAAATATCTAACAAAACTGTTTTTATTGCGTATTAGCTTTTCGACACCAATGATTTGATAATTGTGAAAGCACATGTATTTTCATATAATTGAAAAGCTTGCCATGTTTGCTATTAAAGCAAGCATTTTGTTGCTTGATATAAGTAAGAATAATCTTAAATATCTTAAATCAGGCGCTAGCTCCATAATTAGGGATATAATTTAACACTCGTCGCATTATCAGTGTGCAAATACGATTGAATAATGCTACGGTTTTCTTCTCTACCTCTTAAAAAACCTAGGAAAATGCTCATCAACCGAGGACGCACCCAAGACAGGGTAGCGTATCGTACGTTCTGAGGAAACAATTATGTAAGGTGTACAATATATCCTCTCTGATGAATATACGAACAAAACTCTCACGAAGATTCTAGTTGAAAAAACAACATAATATCGTATTAAAGCATTCCCCGGTGACGCAAGCGGCGGCGTCTTGTCCAAACCGAAATAATATTATCATTATGCGTTCTGTTGGTGGCCAGAAATATACCGACTAAAATAGAAGGAATCCGAGCCCTGTGAGACACCGGAGTACCTTACTTATGAAACTGTATTATAACATTGTCTGTACTAAGTATGAACAGTTTATAATTTTACTCTCTTGGTTGAACGGTGTATCTTGACAACGACTTATGAAAACGTGGCAAGGTTTTCGCTTTGTTTTATTAAAATGATTTATAGAGATGACTGAAGAGCACTCAACTCTATCGCCCGATGCTTACCTGATTGAAGAAAAGCATTTGCATCATACAATACAACCTACACAAAAAAGTAATACCAACTGTCTTCTTGTATTTTCTTATGACGTTATCGCGTAAATCAGAGCACCAAATTTTTCTGGTGTTTTAACAGATCTACAAAAGTTGACTACAAATTATCACGTCAAATATTTCCTCTAACTGATAAATATCTTATCTCGGCTTGTTATATGTTTCCTATTCGTTGTTTTTTGACAATATTTTCTGACAGAGTTCGGTTATTGTGTAGTGCCAGCTATCACCATGTATAAGTTTTAGTTGGATAAATTATAATATACTAATATACCACATTGAGCTTATATATTTCTTGCACCAAATTACTTCCATCCATCTTCTTTATGTGCCCAAAGCATCTTTACATTGCTTTTCTATCTTTTTACAATATCATCTTTTACACTGCATCAAATAATGAAAACATATACTACGTTTTAAACTGTACATACAAAAAAAAACGTAAAATTAATATTGTTCAAATTAGTATTGTTCATTGTTAATTATAAACAGTCACTCCTATTATATTTACCTGTATAAATATATATGTATACACATGAAGAGATACGATAAAGAACTTAATTAATTGCAACCCACGCAGCAAAATCGATATAGTTGAAAGAGTCATGAAAGCACAAACTGATATGACGTGAAGTTCAAATTTAATAGTGCCCTTGTCCATTTCTATAAGGAAACGTGTTATTAGTGTTTTGGAATTATGATAGAGTAGTGAAACAAACTGACTGAAAAGGTTACGATCGATTTTATCGATTGCTCGCCTTCACTGGCTTATGTAACGTGAATTATGTGTCGGCTGTCGAGATATTAGATCATAACAGCTCGTTTAAAATGATACATCATAACACCTCGTTTAATATGAAACGTTTTACAGCTATATACAAGCTGGAGAGACTTTGCTCTGTAGTTCCACTTGTTTCGAAATCCAAAACATCTTTGAATACGAGGGGCATGCCAAAAGAAACTAACATACTCAAAAAATATAAAATTTATTCTTTATTACAAGTATCGATATTTTCAAAGTATTCACCCTGAGCACGTATAAACTTTTCCATACGTCTGAACCTATTGGAAAATACCTGTGTCCACTCTTCTTTAGATACCTCAGAAATGTCGAAATTATAGGCAACCAGCGCATCTTCTTTGCTTTCAAACCTCTTCCCCTATAGTTTTTCTTTGATTTTTGGAAACAAGTAAAAATCACAAGGCTCTAGGTTAGGGGAATATGGCGGGTGAAGGATAATTGACACATTTTTTTGAGTTAAAAAAGTCTAGTGTTCTGGCAGACGTGTGCGGCGCCGCATTGTCGAAGTGCCAGAGAAGGTGCCGGAATCCTGACTTCGTTCGCTTGTCACACCAAGCTGATATTACTGTTGGAGCACAAACCGTTCTTTCATTCTCTAGCACAACAGTAGCAATATGACCCGTTTTGCAGAAAAACGAGGCGATCATTTGTTTCTGTGTGCTTCGTGCACGGCGACATTTCGTTGGATTTGGCTCGTCTTCAAAGCACCATACAGTCAACTGTCGCTATATAGCCATGTTTCGTCACCAGTCAGTATATCAAGTACGTTTTTTTTCTCGCCTCCGTTGAATTTATCTATCATGAATAGGCACCAATCCACCCAACGGTCTTTCTGCTCATTGGTAAGAGAAATTTGGTCGTGAATTATGGTTTGCATTGCTGCTGATCCAATTCCTAGTTCTCAATCTAGCTCTACATATGTAATTCGTCAGTTTTCGCGAATAAGTTTTTCGACTGCACCAACGTTTTCTTGCGTGAGCGCGAGTGGCGGTCGTCCTGTCGCTTCATCTTCGAGACATCCCCGTCCTCTTTTAATTTCAGCAAACCAATTGAATACTGTTGCTCGGGAACAAGCAGACTCACCAAAAGTAGAAGCCAAAAGTTCAAAACATTCTTGAGGCTTTAAACCTTTTTTAAAGTCATAATAAATCATAGCGCGAAAATCACGTCGACTGAGCTCCATTGTTGCAAGTGAATTCCCGCCAGATTCTCGGAAAAACGATGCTCATTCAAATAAAAAATAAATAAAAGAACATAAACATAATAAACATAAACGTTCACGCCGCATATCTCCGAAGGGGTTGGCAGAGGTACTAATACTTCTGAACATCACGTGACTTTGCCATCTGGTGTTCAGAGTACCCACGTTTTGCATGGACAGTGTACTCACGTGATAGGGGGCAGGCCTATCGCTGTTTTGTACGAATACACTGTCACATGACAAAGTACAACTCAGCCATGTGGGTTTCCTCACGATGTTTTCCCTCACCGTTAACAACCATGATAAACTAACCACACATATGTCTTTAAGAAAAGACAAATTGGTGTAGGCCCGACCCGGGATTTGAACACTAGTATAGTAGCGAATATATAACGAAACGTACCTATGTTTATTAACAATTCATATTTAAAAATAATTCTTATATAAGTGCAACTTAGCCATGTGGCTTTTCCCACAATGTTTTAACTTACCGCTAACTTAAACACACATATGACTTAAGAAAAATCACATTGATAAAAGCTTTTGGATTTGAACTTACGCCTCTGCATGATTGGCGGTTGTTTTCCCCACTGAGCTATCACGGTTGTTAAAATACGCAGCGACAAACTCTCAAAAAATACAAGAAACGAAACTTCAAAAAAAGTCCAATGTTTATTTAGTCTCGTCCGTATTCAGCTTTCGGCCGGATACGAAATGTAAAGTTGATAGCAGCCTCGCGGAGCCTGTTTCCATTCGAACCGGTTGCTTCGAGGCTGCCACCATAACTGGACCTCTTGGCCTCTACGGCCTCGGGCCTACGACCCAACTGGGGACAGGCCAGGCTTTCTGGTGATGAGCATGAACATACGAGATACCACTTGTATGGACGCAACATCTGTACTGAATTTCTAGATTTTAAGAGTGTTTTTGAGTATCATGGCGATTTTACTTTAGTCATTCACTGAAATTACATACATATACTCACGGCAATTAATCCTAAAAAGGGGTAGCCAGAGCTTCAGAGCTAGAAATTTCTCGGCCACATTTGGAAGTTGAGAGGGGAAAAGATGGTGTATCGTAAATTGTACTGTTTTATTAAGAGCCATTATTATGCTAAGTGCTTATGGCAATTTTCTCCTATCTGCACATCATACATACTCACGCCATTAGTTCCGATTGGGTGAAGCAGAGACTGTCGACTGGCAACTTGTACGAACCCGCTAAACCTCTCTAAATTCGTTTAGATCAATATTTTTATGCATGCCCTTTTATACCATATGTTTTAGATGCATATCAAAATTACTAAACCATCATTAAATCTCAATTTTAATACCACGTTATATACTACTTCCTTACTCTGTTAGAAATTGCAAACCATAAATACTTGCACTTACAACATACATAAAATATAATGAGTTTACATTAATAATGAAATTTCCAAATGTGGCTGAGAAGTTTCTAGCCCTGAAGCTCTGGCTACCCCTTTTTGGAGTTTATTGCCGTGAGTATATGTATGTATGTACGATAATATCAAACAGTGTTCTACATACAGAAGCTATTTGCAATCTAAGCCACTAAGTTTCAATGTATAAACATTCAAGAGTTGCGACATGAGTAAAGTGCTGAATAAAATATACTTCTTACAAGGTTGTTATCGATTTTACTTGCATCGATGTTTTAGTAATATATTCGTATGCGAATATTTGAACATTCTGACTTTGCTCGAATAAAAATCTTCAATGTTTTTTATATCATACATAACATAAACGTTCACGGCGAATATCCCCGAAGGGGTTGGCAGAGGTACTAATACTTCTGAACATCACGTGACTTTGTCACCTGGTGTTGAGAGTACCCACGTTTTGCATGGACAGTGTACTCACGTGATAGGGGGCAGGCCTATCGCCGTTTTGTACGAATACACTGTCACATGATGACATGACTAAGTCACGTGATGTTCAGAAGTATTAGTACCTCTGCCAACCCCTTCGGGGATATTTGGCGTGAACGTTTATGTTTATGTTATGTTATGACTAAGTACAACTCAGCCATGTAGGTTTCCTCACGATGTTTTCCCTCACCGTTAACAACCATGATAAATTAACCACACATATGTCTTTAGAAAAGACAAATTGGTGTAATTTTTATATCAGTGTAACTTGATTTCTTAACTGGGATCAATAATATTATTCTTATTGTACTTTTTTGTTTAAAACGTCTACAATAAGGTCATAGATTTAAAGCTGCAACAAAGCACGTATTTCCTATTTTTTCTTTTTATCTACATTTTGTTATTGTAAAAGAATAAATATAATAAAAGAATAGGATAATGCTATTGAATTAGCATGTGTAATTATAAGTAAATTACCTTATTCAAGTTTACCTATGATTTTGTTTGATTGTGTGACAGTGTATCTATAACAACGGCTCATTTCACATAAAGGTACCACTATCTAACTGCAATATGGGTACATCTGACAATTATAGCTAATGGGATGTGTACTGTATAATTGAGTCACCTTTATATCATGCGAGTTTTTTTGTTAGACTGTACACGGTACACGTATAATTGCCTTTTCGCACGTCCCGGACTAGGTTAAACTTAGTCATGTGACATTGTGATCGTATAGAGCAACGGTACGCCGCGCCAGCCTGCGTGACATACTCTATGGGCAAAAAGTGATTGCTTCCAACAACTGGGACTAAGTTTTATGCGATGTGCAGAAGTATGGCTCTACTTCACCTGTTACGCCATTTATGATAAAAATACAGCAACGCCATTCTAAAGAGCTTATTCCATTACACTTTGTCGTTGCTGAATTCAGACGTCCTTCGAAGTTACTGCCGCAGACGCTTGTTATTCCACTACACAAATTTCAGTTCTAGCGTTCTGAACGTTATTTCACTAGTCTGAATTCAGATTCTGTGGCTTTCAGACGCCTTCATTCAGACAAATGGAATAAGCTCTTGAGCCAACTCCATTACACCACAATCAATTTCTATAAAGAGACATGTCGTAACTAGTAGTGATAATTATATTCGTTTAAAAATAAATTGTATTACATAAGTATGATACTTAGAACTTATATTAATGGTTCTAATGCCATGTTCAGTTTTCAGTTGATAATATTCGGTCCCGTGGTTTTGTAATACTACATCATTGTTAATTACTTGGCAGTTAATAGGGGATAAGATGCTAGAAGTAAAGTATCGCTGGTGATGGGTCTCCAACCACATCGCCCGAAAACCGCTTTAAAAAACATCATACCCTTAGTCGCCTCTTACGACATCCGTGGGTAGAAAGGGGTAGTGACATTCTAAGCCGGCAATTTATGTAAAAAAAATACAGCAATGCCATTCTAAGCCAAGACCAGAATCAATTTCTATAAAGAGACATGTCGTATCATGTAGTGATAATTATATTCATTTGACAGTAATTTGTATTACATAAGAATTATACTTATATTAATAGTTGCGAATTGTAAGTCATGATCAGTTTTCGGTTGATGATGTTCAGTCACGTGGTGAGTCAAGGCCGTTTACCAGTGATTTATATGCGTTTCGTTTGCTACATCATCGTTAATTACTGTAGGGGCTGGCTGAATGACTCACCGTGAAAGCTTTTTAATTGTACTGGGTTAAATGTTTTGTTTTGACTTTGATTTTAATTACTATTTTACATTATTTCATGCCCGATATAAGTTAGTGAAGGGATCTAAATTAGAGCACCGATTTCGAAGATTCCTACACCGATGTAGGACCACCATATATTCAACCACCGTATATTCTAAAGGTTTGATTGCTAGCTCCACATAAATATACCGGCGATATAATAAAGATCTAGAGGCAAAAGATCTGAAAAATATGGCATGCAAAGCGCAAAAATATTTTGCATGCATGCGCTTCAATCTTAGTAGTATTTAACATGGCCTGTTTGGAAAATCAAATAATAAAGTAAATTTACGAAGGTTTTGCAGCATTGAAAAATCCCAAAATAGGGTACAGCCCATTGCTTAAAATGTGTCTCTGTTTGTGTCTTATTTTTTTGGCATTCTATACCGTGGGCCGAGCGCCAAGGCCATTACCTAAGCAGTAAGAAAGTGTCGTCTTGTCCCGTGTTTCTTTGTATATTGTAAATGAAATTGGACGGAGAAAGTTGGCACGACCACTCTTCTAATTAGCTGATATTCACCATTTCATATAACTGATTAATGCGGGGAAATTTTGTTAAGTTTTAGTAATTGGTGAGTTTTGCACGTGCTCTTGGTTAGATTATACTCAGGGCTACCAAGAGGCCTGACACGAGTGTAATTTTATCGTTACTCTGTCTGTTAGAATGGGATAAAAATATACGATACTTTATACGTTTTATACCACGCGATATCAAGTTATAATATAAGGTCGCTCATGCTAGACATGCAGCTTTACGATTATCGTAAAGCTATCTTTCCTGGTATCGAACGGGAATATGTAGCAAAAACAATAAGTATTAGTACAACGTTCATGGAGGAATACTCTCATACATACATACCATCATATACACGAATTAACAATAATTTTTAGTATAATAGAAGCTCGTTCCAGATTAAATAAGATTCATTTACGGAAAAAAAATAAGTTGGTATATCCTATTTCATGAACTAAAAATACTAATGTTTCATTATTTGTTGCAGGTAAAGAAATGACAGATCTACTTTGGATGTCGACGTAGTAGCAAAGGTTTGTCAAAAACTTCTATACTACTATTATTATGGGTATATACTACTTCTATGAGTAGGAAAGATGAAAGGTGGTTTGCAGACGTGGGAAGGATGAATGATTGCAAAGTGGGATAACAGGTATATAACGAGCAAATGTAAATGTAACAGCCTCAGTGACCTCTATGGCCTGTGAGGTGAATTGGTGTAGTTTGTACTGGAAGGAAAAAGAAGGAAGGAAGGAAGGTTAAAAAGTTTATTTAGATTTTATTCACAAAATAAGGCGATATGCCTGACCTCTACCACCAGGTGAAGAAAATGTCATGTGATGTTCAGAAGTAGTACCTCTGCAACGCCTTCAGGGATTCACGTCGTGGATGTTTAGTTAGTTGAGTTCCTTTAAAGTTATCCAAATTAAACCTATTATATTAATTAATCACACTGCAAGGGTTAAAGCACTATTCATTCATCTTTATACACTTTGAGTTTAACAAGGCTTAGCGAGTGGTGCAATACTTCACAGAAGCACAATACATGTATTTCACAAACATACAGTTTTTCCCCATTCTTTGTTAGATCCAGACCTTACCAGCCGACATTTCAATTGTATAGACCATTTTGACTATCATGCGAATTTTAATTGGCTGCTGGAGAATTGTGGTTTTTTGTTTGGCTATTGTAGTTTTTTGCCATCGTGTTGTGTGTTGGCTAACTACTTTTCATTGTTCTCTTATTACTGGTTACAGAGTTAGTTGGATAGGTTCATGTTCTCTTTGGATTATGTTCAATATAAACTATATACTTACGCCATTAGTTGCTATTAGGGTAAGCAGACTATCGCTCGCCACTTTGTACGATCCTGACAAACCTCACTAGCTTGGTTTACATCCATCTTCATTCTCATCATCATTCTTCTCATACGTGCTCTTTTATTCTTCATACTTCGGACGCCTGCTTTTTTGAGCACACTCGCTGTTTGGTCCAAATGTGTCCTCCTCTGCTATGTTCAATATTTTTCTTATATACCAATACTACCAACCACTTTAATCTACCAAATTTAAACCATTTGATAATGTTTTTCATAATGAAAACCTCTTGATTTTTTGTAACTTTTTGTACAGCTTAGAACTTAAGCAATGCTTTACAATTTAGAAGCCATCAAGTGACATTGACCCGTTCACAGCGCCCACGTAAAGACTAGCTCCGTCTTGATCCTCGGAGCACCGACTCTTTAATAGCACTGCCTACACTCTCGCCAATCAAGATTTATTATAAAGATGCTACGTGTTAGTGTGAAAATATCGCCATGACGTCAAATGATATGAAAAACATCACGTGTATGCTAAATATGAGTTTCGTGTACGCCAGTTTACATATTTCGTGTTTCATTTAAAACTTTCCGTCATTCTTACCACTGATGATATATCTGTAGCGGCCATGATTGTTTTAAAAATAGATAGAAGAGTGTTTGAGCTTTTGTAAATATCTGATTGTCTACACTCGGTTTCTAATCCCTTTGCTGGACTAACTTGTTCGTTTTAAACTGGTTTAATTATTTTAACACAAAATTAGATGTGTATTAGTTTTGAATGCTCTGCTGTGTAGTGTCAGCTCTGCTGTGTAGTGTCGGCTTAGAATAGCACTACCCCATTTCTTTCGATGGGTGTACGTAAGAGGCGACTAACGGTATTGGGGCTTTAAAGGGATTTTTGGGCGATGCGGTTGGAGACCCATCACCAACAACCTTTATTTTACCATCTTTTCCCCACGCAACTTCCAAAAGTGGCTGAGGAATTTCTGATTCCTTTTAAGGATTTATAGCCGCGAGTATATGTATGTAGTTTTGAATAGCACCAACACATTTCTCGCCACGGGTGTCGTAAGAGGTGAGTTAGGGGTTTTCGGGATTTAAAAGTGATTGTTACCAATATTCTTTGTTAAACAACTCTCTTCCTACTCAACTTCTTAAAATGGCTGAGTAGTTTCCAATACTGAAGCTCTCATTACCCCTTTGTAGGATTCATTGCCGTGAGTGTATATCATTCAAGTATAGGAATAAGGATACGGCTCCATCACAAATAGCATCACCTTTCAAATAGCATTTTAAGTATTCCTTTATGCGTTTGCTACGATATACGGGCCCATATACACTTGTCTGTGCCATAGCTATTAGTGTTTTATGCTAAGTGGGTACAGTTATCAGTACCCAGTTAATGTACAGAGTGTTAGGTCGGCAGCTGTTTTACTTTGTGGAGTAGATAATGATACAGTTTTTACATTGACTGGTTCACTTTAGAGGTCGGCATTGTAATGTTTGGCTGATAAAATACTCTACATAGTGAACATTTCTTTTCAACATTTGTGATGGTAAAATGGACTAAGAGTTACCTTAAGGTATAAGTTTGCTTAACAAACGGATATGCCCTCCAAAACAATATCATATTTAAATATTATTTCTGATCATTTCAGAATATTTGTTCATGTAACCTTGTACAACAGTACTAATATTTGTTATTGGAAAGAAAATCTCCTCGCAAAATGTATTATTACTCTGTGTCTGGCAATTTAATCTGGCGAGCGAGCGGCTTTCGTCTTTGGGCTTCCGAAATTCCGAATTTACTCACTTAATTGTATGTTATCAAAAAAGATATTGTTTGAGATATTCGGTTTTCTGTACCGAGCCCTATAATTAAGTTGCGATTTACCTACCTAATACACTCTCACTGGCCACGGTGGGTGCGAAATCAGAAATATTGTAAGATCTGATTATATGCAAATTTGCTTTTGCTATACAGTTGGAACAAAACGAAATGATATCGATCTTTGTGGCCCGCTGATCTTTGATAGAAACGATTTACGTTCACCTAAATGTACTATCGACTGTCGATTCTGCGTTACTTGCTTATAGATATAATACTCTGTGTTCTGTTCTCTTTTCCAATTATTACATGAAATACGTGCTTTCTTTTTGTTTTAAAGGTTAGGTTAACCATGATCATTTTTGAAAACGTTTTATAATCTCTACTTCAAGCCAGTCTGACTAACTGTTTTATTCTGAAGCTCTGCTAACCCATCTTTAAAGTTCACAGCCGTGAATATAGGTATATTGCCGTGTAGTGCCGGCTTAGAATATCACTACCCCGTTCTACCCACGTGTGTCGTAAAAGACGACTAAAAGGTATGGGGTTTTTTTATAAAGTGGTTTTTGGGCGGTTAGAGGCTCACTACCAACGATACTTTATTTCTACCATCTTGTCTACTATCAACTCCAAATGTGGCTGAGAAGATTTTGAGATTTACGGCCGTTAGTATATGTATGAATAGAGATAGGATAGGAATGACTCAACATGGATGCCGTGAGCAGCTCTAACGTTTTTTATTATGTTAGCAGCCGCGTGTTTGGGCAAATAAAGAAAATCGCCACTCGAATATTTTCTAAACTATCGCCGGTACGTTTTCATGTTATTGTGTCAAACTTATCATCATAAGTTCCACTTTCTGCCATGAAATTGGATGTTTTTATTAACATATTAGCGTCTTTGTGGGTTTAAAGAATTTATAAAATAGTACTTTTGATGGCATTTCAGTGCTTAGTCAGTTTTCTTGTGCTAATTTAGGGCCAGTTTTTTTATCCGGAGTTAAAAATATAACCATTTGTTACATTGACTATAGTTAAATGACTAACCAGTAGTCAAATCGTAAATCCATTTTGGTTCGATATTTGACCATTAGTTACTCTAACCACGGGTCAAAAAAGGCATTTTGCTGATATCTAACTAATAGTTACGATATTTAACAAATTATTGAGTTAACCACGGATCAAAAAACTGGCCCTTAGTAATTTTACCAGTGACTCTGTGGTTAATACTTTTGACAATCATTCTCATATGTGCATTTTTAGATAGTAAGTAAAAGTTAATATTTATCTTTAGTAGATTAATTACGTTGTAGCAGCTTCTACTTGATCAACAGGACCAAAGATACAGATATCGATCAATTCGCACAAAAACAACAGTTACTGCTAATCGAAAACAAATTATATTAAAAACTGGAACAAACTTCCCGCTGAAGCCAAACAGACTTTAGCAATTTGTTTATATCACGTTTTCCTTTTAAATTTAATAATTTCCTTGAAAGTTATAAATTGCCAACGCTCGCTCTTCGGAAAGTTTTTCAGCAACGTGCTTTAAATACTATTCATTGTTTTTGCGTGGCCATTTTTGTTTGCGTTCGCGCGTGCCACGTGACTAATTTTAATGAAATTATCTATTGTGTTCCATAGATAATAAGTCCATCAATACAATAGGCGTCCACAAACAGTTTGTCATTAGAACTTGTGCGCATGTTGTGGTTATCCTGATTTTAAAATTACGCGTTTATCCTCGTTGGATTAGTTTAATAACTGTATTACCTTTTATTTTATTTTATTCTTAACGACACTTAACGAAATAATTTGTCGCCATGTGTCTTGTTTTCTTATTTTATGTATTGCTTAATATAATCATCAATTTCTATACCATTGGCCATAACATCAATATCTGAATCACTTGCCTACTCCATGGGCTATCATATTTAGGTATACCAAGGCATACGAATTAGTTCTCGTCGCCGCTTTCCCTAGCAGCCTACCGTAATTCAATTTGCAGGCAATCTCGCCGCTCGGCAATCACAAGACGGACGCCTATACATATAGCTCATTCTGGGCAAGTAATGCGTCTTTCTAATCACATCTTTTAATTTGGGAATTTACTGATTTTTGAAATAATTGGATTTCAGTGTTGTTTATGTCGATTAGTTCTAACAATTTTTTATTTCTGATATCTCCGATTCTCTGCCTTCGTGTCTGTCTATGTGCACATTTAAGAAATATAGCAGAAAAGAAATGCGTATAAAATGTTCCTCTTAAGGTTGGCCATAACTCAAAAAGAAGAAAAAACTAACCTCTGCTTATTAAAGCATACCCGTCTGTCAAGAAATTTTGTCTAGAGGTATCAAGATAAAATAAATCTTTATAGTTTTAGGTCCCTGGAAGCTGTCATGTGATACATCCATACTCTTACTAAGTCAATAAATAGTCAAATTCAGTTAAGAGTTCGGAAGCGTAACTTGGTTTATGCTCTTCTGCAAATAACCTACGCCCGATTTCTGAATTGAGTATTCAAGCTGAGAACGACTTAAGTATCGTTTTGTCTCATTCAGTTGTTAAGCTGGCTCAGCTCAGCTGGAATACTCAATTCAGAAATCGGGCGTATGTTTCACAAACCAATTGTCATCAAATAAGAATAGATTTTAGCTTACGATACAGGTAGACTTTTTAAACCGATTGTAAAACGTAAGCGGCCCAGTCGAGGTGGTATGTGGGCCGCTTTGAAAGTGTTAGCTTCGACTGCCAAATGTTGGCAACGACGTGTTATTGTACTGCACTAGTTCGGAGCGTGGCGAACACGCTGCGATAGAAAGTGTTGCCAATTGTGCACGGCTGCCACGTTGAACACATAGCGCTAAGGTTTTCAGAGTTTTATTATACGTTTTGAAACTAATGTGTTATTGCGTTTTGTCTTTTCTCACGGCTTGAATTATAAAAAGGGGTAGCCAGAGCATGAGAATTGAATATTCTTTTAAACCCAATTTCTTAGTTCGGCAGGGAACGAAGATTGTAAAAAAAAATATGTTAGATTTGTGATAAGATCGCGAAGAGGAGCCACGACGAAAACTTAAAAGCCACAATACCTTATAGTTGCCCTTAATTATAAACAGGTGACTTATAGTTAGACCTATAATTCTCTTGCAAAACTCACGTGAAGAAATGTGTAGTGTAAACGATGAATCTTTTCTGTGTATTGAAACATCATCCATTTAATATTACTATGATTCTCAATTATTAATTGATGTCCCTGAAGAAGTTTGTGTGGGCATAGGCACCTTAAAGTCTCTTGGTCATAGTATCATCAGCAAACCATAAAAGTGTGAGGTTGTAGACCGATTAGGGATGTGGGCATGCCCATCTTACCCATATGACTGGATCCGCGCATGTGTAGCTAAATCACTAGCATTAAATAATAATTTGTGGCACTAAACACTAGCTAAAATTATTTTTAAAACTTTGGCAATGATGATGATGACACATTTTTGCTTAGTCGTTGTTTTTAACATAATTATTGGTTTCTTTATTCTTTAGAGATTTGTTTCCTTGTGCGTCTTGGATTTGATGAAGTATCAAATATAATGCGTTATAGTCATTAACAGATCAATATTTAAAATACGACTTATACTTTGAGACAAAGATTTCCTTATTTTATATTATTATTTAGCCAAACGTATTAAAATAATTTGATTCTGTCTGATAAACAAGATCAGTAATATAATAAAAGAAGTTAAGTTTCTTTGGATAATGTGAAATATGAATCTGAATTTGTTTAAGAACAATAATCCTTCTCATCCTATTAGTAAAAGCGTTTATTTACAATTTTCACGATATATAAAATCAATACCACCTATAATTGTGATAATTATTAGTGTCAAAGTCGACAGGTACGAGGCGTACTTTCACTGTGGCCGTCACGTGATTTTCGTGCGGTTTCAGTCGAGGTCACGTTGTTGCATTCATTATAGTAATTGGATGATGTCGAATATAGGTACCACGTGACTAACTGAGCTCTTGCTAGTTAGATGGTTTGAATGGATTGTCGCTATTTTTATTCTTCATGGTTGGTATTACAGTTTGTTCTTAGTTTATTATGATTAGAAATACGCTTTAATAAAAATATTCGCATGAATAATTTCTTCTTGCTTGCTATGTCTATAAAACTTTACGTGTTCAGTTGCGATTAACTAGTTAGTTGTGTGGTTTCAGTTATTATTATGTCCGTGCAAATTACTTCTTTTGTTTAAAAATACTTGTTTATGTTATTTAAAATCGTGTTATCTCAGGGTGATAAACATATTTTTGATATGCAGGCACTACTTCAAAGACTAATATTGTTGCGTTAGTAAGTTTTTTTTTGTGAGATACATGAACGATCAAATTATGTATTGTCTCCTATATGTTGGATCAAAATATACCAGTAACGATCTGAAACATTAGTACTTGCAACTTAACGAAAAAAAAAACTGAAATAACAATAGTCTTTACCTGCAATATAATTAATTACAATAAATTATTCATACCGTACAATTGTGTTCAATACACAATTGTTTTGAGTTATTTATCGACATTTTGCAACGTTTTAAGTGTTTAAAAGTTATTTAATTAAAAGCGTTGCGTGCCAGTGGTCTATGTTTGTTCGTGCGGATGTGTTTATGTATGATTTTGATCGGGCGTAAAAAATACTCTGTTAACATTGATTGACTTTGTCGACGAGTTTCATTTTACTATTAATTAGTTGTGGTTGGCCTCACGGGTGATGTGTGAGTTTAGAGGTAGACTATACTTTTTTATAGTACAGAAATTAAAGAAATGTAAATAGCATATTTCTTTATTCATATGGTAAAGTAATTAAGACAGTTTTCTATTGGTAGTTCCAATAAGTCATCTATTCTCCCATTTATAATGTAATTTCAAAATAAAATAAAATAATAAATAAAATAAATAATAACATATTTATTCAATTTTTCACGTATTTAGTTCTTTAAGTTTATTTTATTATAGATGATAAGATTACATCTAATTAATTTAAGTATTTTTAAGTAAAATATTGGTCAAGATACAGCTGCAACCACAATGTAACGGTAATTGTAAAAAGGGTTCTCACAGCACAGGATTTGCCTAGCGTGAGGCCACAATTAATCACTACGTCACTGTTGTATTGTATAGAGTTTTCATTTACATCATCATGTTAAGAATTGTGACGTTTTTTTCATGTGGAGTAAATAAAGATTATTATTATTATTTCTTAAGATCTCTCATGTAAATGTTGCAATGGTTAATATGGAGGTAAAGAGTAGAGTACATTATTGCTTCGCTAAAATTAACATTTGAGTTTCAGAAAATTGAATAAAAATCTTTTGCGGAAACTATACTGCAACTCCTTATTATATCCATATTGGATGATAAAGTAGTCTAAAAACCTAGACTAAGAACCAGCTTTACAGAGACAGGCGCCGCCAACGGTAAAGCTACGCTCCCAGCCGTTGGTTGAATGCAATACGTTTTTTGTAATCGCTGTTATCACCTCGGGCGTCCGTTGCTTGACCTCGTCAACCATCTCATGTCATGAGGAGTTACCAACTTTATTAGGTTGCAGGTTAACATTTTTTAGTGCGCCGTGTAGTGTCGGCTTAGAATATCACTACCCCGTTTCTACCTATGGGTGTACGTAAGAGGCGACTAACGGTATTGGGGCTTTTAAGGGATTTTTGGGCGATGCGGTTGGAGACCCATCACCAACAACCTTAATTTTTACCGTCTTTTCCCCACTCACATTTCCAAAAGTGGCCTCAGCCAGCAATTTCTAATTCCTTAGCTCTGGCTACCCCTTCTAGGGATTTACAGCCGTGAGTATATGTATGTATGTTAACATTTTTTGGATTCATTTCACCGTATTAGTGAAACACCCTCGTTATAAAATTTGCTTAAGTTACTTCTTATTACATCAGTGTCTTTTTTCTTATCGTAGTGGTAGTTCCGTCACATGTACATTCAAACCGTCTCAGAGATTAAATAAACAATAAAAAACTGTTAAAATCAGATAATACATTATTCTGCTGATGTGTTTAGTAAAAGCAAATATTATATTAATATTACAGGCACTCCAATTTTATATTTCTATAAAGAGGTTTTGGTTTATTATAATCATTATTTAGTAGGTAAGAAATTTGACCGGATTCAAAACTTAAAACTTGGAATTAGAAACAATGGAGTTTAAACTTTTTTAAAGTAATGGGCTGATGGCTCAGCACAAAGGTGAAAGCAAGTAGGCTGAAGTGATAAGATCGATATTAGTTGTACAGTCGGCGTGCTCTCAATACGGTATTGCTTCACATAGCGAAATTGCTAGATATTCTAAATACAGCTAAACCTAAATGTTTTTCCTCTTTTATACATATACTCACGCTTATAAATCCCTAAAAGAGATAGCCAGAGCTTCAGTATCAGTATAATAATAAGTCAGCCGTTCATATTCCTTACATTAACTAAAACCGTGTTCGACTCAACTTACATGAAGGATTATGTCCAAATCTTTCCACCAGTTGTATTTACAGATATGCAAGATTCAATACAAGCGTTCAAGGATCGAGATAAAATAAGAATTGATACATTGGAAAATTGTACCTTGATTAATACTTATAAAAGGCAAGATAATCCCACCATATGCTTACGATACGATAGCCAAAGTGTATCGCAAATTAATAAAATCTCAAATCGATTCCAACCACATAAACAAAAATAGTTCTTACTCTTTTGACAAAAACAATCTACCACTGTAATTTTGTACAATTTGACCGGTCACGTATACATTTCCTTTTAATTAACAAAACAATCCCACAGCTCTTACAAAATGCAACATATAATCCACGAACAGTCAATTCAGACTAAAGCTGGTTCTCTATATCGTACCTCTTGAGGTCACAACCGTCTTATTAACTGCTTCAATTCCCGAATAAGGCCATAGCCTCAATTCACTTCGTAGCGACGCGGTCGGCACTCCGCTTACCTTATTGCATGAGGTAAATGGGCAAAAAGAGGGCAGTTAATCGCTGGAAATGTGTGGTAGTGTGTTTTGAGTTTAGCGACTCTCTTTGCTCTGACTCTTATGTCAGTTGTTCTGGTTTTTCGGTACGGTAGACATCTTTGAATTAATTACCAGAGGTTCCCATGATAATTTCAGGAAGGTTTTTAATAATAGTAAAGTCTTAATTTGACTAAAGACTACTATAAATAAAAGTATATGTATATGTGTCAAGTACACGGTAGAGTATCTGTAATGTATATTTCATTGATTAAATAAAAAATAGTTTTATTCACTTTCCTCATTATACAAAATATAAATGTGCAAAGTTTTACAAAATTTCTGCCTCGCGTATTAATATTTAACTTCATAATAAAAAGACTTTAATAAATACTGTTTCCAACTACAGCGATAGGCAGACATACTGTTTCTTGTAGTAACTTCGATGCTCAGTACTGTAAAATTTAATTATTAGCTTTCAACATCTATGTGTCTAGTTAGTCTACAGAACTGACCACCAAACGACAATGTCACGTGATGTTCAGAAGTATTAGTACCTCTGCCAACCCGCTCGGGGATATTCGGCGTGAAGTTTTGAGTCTTTGAGTTTGAGAGTTAACGGTTTGGTAATTAATAAGTTATTAAAGTGTGCCTGATCCGGTTACTCTGACATTATCATCATATAACCTTGTTTTAGTATTCATAGTTATTTTACCATGTGATCAAAAAGAATAGAATCATCACTAAATCAAGTGCAGTGATTTCATTGTTTAATTCAGAGGATAAATTACCTCATCCCACTTTTGTTCGTCTAAATTATGCTGATATATCTGTTGCCAAATGCTTTAGACACTTTCAATTTGTTTGTTGCAAAATGGTCTGTTTCATCATTATACGCTTAAAGGTTGTTTAATAAAAAAAAACGACAGCATTTTCTGACATCAAATAAAGTAACATTATATAAATCAAAGCATGATCTACCTTTATCACAAAATCAACTTGAAAAGAAATAGTGTAAAGTTTTACTTAGTTGGCCGCTAACCTCCTTTCTATATCTAAGAGCAGCGGATTGCCAATCGTAACCTTTGATGAAATGGCAACTGCATTTTATGTTGCATCTGCACTCAGTCCAGCTCTGTTCTATCTGTGCTCAGTTTATATTCAGTCTGTCAGCACCATAAACTGCATCCGTTTGGGGACGCCCTTTGTCGTGAAATTTCCCGAGTTCCGGTGGCTTCTAGTCTCGGAATGGAAAATACATTGTATGTGGATGTGGAACAGTTGATGTTTGTGTTTGTAATTTGCTGAGCTCTTGGCAACAAATGTTGGAAACGAATGTTTTTTATGTATGTCTGTAGTAGTACAATGTTGCAATTAGGTGATATTATATACATGATAAACTGAAGAAGCATTTAAATGAATATATGCGAGTAATATACTATAATCTGCTTTCGACTTCATGCAAAATATATAGTATCAAATTTGGATAAACAAATTGAATGAGTGATAATAAAAAGGCTGCTGAAAAATGTGGTATTTGATAAAAATAAGTTTTGTTTCAATCAGCCACAAGAAACCTTACAGTATTTCAATGCCCACGGGGCATATTACCATTGAGAGTTTTTGAAATTCCCCTAAAACTTAGAATCATGTCTTGCAAAAAATTTAGAACCAGCAAGGTTACATAAAATATTATGATTCTTTGTTATTTAACAGAAACATCATTTTATTTGCCAAATAAATAAATCTGGAACGAAAAGCCTTCTAATTGATTTCTTCTAAAGATGAAAATCTACAGCAATCCAAACTTTCGAATCACTACCGAATATTAAGATCAAAATATATTTTTCTTCACCGCTCATATGAAGTTCGCGAGGTGGCAAAGTTTGTTTAGCGAAGTTATTGAAACTAAAACTGGTTTTTGGTACAATATTTGCTCTGACTAGAGTATTGGAAGCTCTATGGTATACTTTGGAATATTAGTTTTCGTCTGGTCTTCTTGCAGACTTGCGATTTGATGAAGATATTTTACTTTGGAATGAAAATATTTTTTCTCATATGATAGCTTAAATAAGATTAAATTACGTTTCAGAACTTTGTAATAAATATTGTATATGGTTTTGAAATAATCGTTTAGATCGGTTGCATGTTATAGATTATTCTTGAGCTGCTTACGATTATATTTGGCAAACACAACATAAACTTAAAGTATTTATTTTTTACTATTAATTCAGTTGTATTGTATTCACATTAGAAAATCCAAGTTGATTTTCTGTACAGTCACCAACTTCAAGGTGTGACATAGTCTCCAAATCGCAGTAAGTGGTTAATTCTGGCAACAGTGTCTACCGCCTCGCCCGATTCAATAAAAATGTTGGCAAACAGCGCGTCTAGTCACAGAACAGAGTACTATCAATAAGTCAAACGTTGGTTCAGCCAAGATATATTTATATTAATATACGAGCCATGTGTCATCTGTTTTTGGGTATGTAACCACGTATGGGTCGTCTATATTTGTATCCAATTTAAGAAGCGTTGAAATCTTTTATCTCTCTCATATCAATATTCGATGCTTATTTCGTTAAATATACTATTAAGGATAGGTGTTATCAAAATCTTTCTAGTTTGTCACACAATGGTGTAAAATTTTTGACTTTAAACTTAAACTAAATCACCTAAATAACAGTTAATAAGTAATAAAACTAATAAATGTAGTGTTTTATAGCCTCATACTTGACTGCGGCGATTTTCAGGTTCAGTGGTATGCGTACGATGACGTCACTCGGCTAGACGCGGGTTTTCTTTGTTGAGTCACGGTCGTGGGGCGGAGGCCGAATATAAATCTATGTGATATATATATGTACATGAATATCACAATAAACCTTTTTGCGATTTATTTCAGATTAACTTATTTATTGTGAAAGATGTTGCATAAAAACTTAAAGTATTGAATGGACCAAATTTCAAATTGTTACCTTCTAATTTGTGTGATGTTCCGTGATGCACATAAACGAGATTTGCTAAAACCCCTTCCACTTAAACACTTGTACACTCACAGTTCTCTTTGTAATAAGCTAATATCCATCCAACTCATAAAATATTCATAGCTGCATCTCAGTTAGAAAACAATCAGCGTTTAGTGTAATGGCATTGGTGTGGTGCTGACGTCACGGAGGTCGTTGGAACCCCGACCGTGACCTTGGACGGCACATGTGATTCGCGAGCCTCATCCGACATCATTGCACAATTTGTATGTTTCGTAATTTTGAGGACAATAGGGTCAGGTTGTTTAGAGGATTGCTTTTTATTGAAGTACGTTCTGATGATGTTGTTTTCTTGTGTATGGTAGATCTTCTGTTGAAGTTTCTTGTTTCTTGTTTCATTAAACTACGTTGTCATGAAATGGTACATGCTTATTTGATAACGAAAATTATATGATTAGTAAAGAGACTAACATTCAAAAACTTGGTCGTTTCAAACATTGTGGATGTGTGTGTGTGTGTGTGTTAAGCTGTATCATTAAATAAATACGTAGCTTTTAAAACTCAAACTGTAGTGGTGAAACATGGTCAAATGTAGTTTTTTTTTTGTTTTCATCTTCATCTGTCCTTTCGCTAGGGTTGCATTGCACCCCCTTACTTAGCAGCTTCATCATCCCTACAAGGGAATCATAACATAACACAAATTAAATTGAATACAATACCATACCAATTTTTCCTACACACATCAATCGTTTAGCCCTATTTAGTATAGTGGAGACTAGTTTTAAATGAGCTCAAGTACTGTTTGATGCGGGCCGCTCGTTTTTGTGTGCCGCCAAATTGGTTTCGTTGATAGTGTTCGTTGTGTACTATGTGTGGATTCAGCTTTATTGATGAGTTGTACATACTTGTACGACGATGGTTCCATTGTTACTTTAAGGAGCGATTAGGCACGATTAGGTAACGATTTTGAATAGGTAATTTCATAGATAAACATATAGTGTTCACTAGGCATATCTCCATAGCGATGGCATTAAAGAGGTACTATTCCTTCTTGCTGTGTAGTGTCGGCTTAGAATAGCACTACCCCATGTCTTCCGGTGGGTGTACGTAAGAGGCGACTAACGGTATTGGGGCTTTTTAGGGATTTTTGGGCGATGCGGTTGGAGACCTATCACCAACAACCTTTATTTTTACTATCTTTTCCCCACTCAAATTTCCAAAAGTGGCTGAGGATTTTCTAATTCCTTAGCTCTGGCTACCCCTTCTTGGAATTTATACCCGTGAGTATATGTATGTATGTATTCCTTCTTGATATCACATGAAATTTTGTAACTGATGTTCACAGCCTCACCTTTTACCTGGAGAGTGTTCTAAGGAGGGAAATTCTTTGTAATGTAACTCTTTGTGTAACTCAGCAATAGGTTTTTCCTCACAATTGTACTATTCACCTTTTGTAAATGTAACTGATATTAGAAAAGATAAAAATGAACGCTTGATACAGGGTTTGAGTCCATGTATTAGTACAGCAGTGGTAGCATTCTTGAACTTTTAACTAAGTATCTCATGGTTTAAAACAGCTATACAAAGAATCATCATCTTTATTTCATACTAACTGACCCTACGGGCCCTCTATATAATAACGAGCATGCTACGGCTCCAGATAGTAACTATTCCCTACATCCAATCCAATTATAACCGTATTACAAACAGAGAATAAAATCCACCCAGTTTATGTCAGCTAAACAATAACTACCAGGTACTGTCGGTATGTTCACGACAGTTTTCTCATGGCGCGGGCGGTGACAATGGCGCTCTCAGGTAGGCATGGTGCGTGAGACAGGTGTCACCGACTGGTACAGCGAATAGTTGGTGTTTAAATAGCTGAGTTGTACTGCCTGTATAAAAATATGATTGCGTTATATTCGCGGTGATATTCATGGAATGGGATAGGCTAGCACTTTAGAATTTAAAGAGCCTATATACAAATCTGATAGTTTCGCGTTATATCGAGAATTGAGGTCTTCTCGACTCGAATATAGTTTGGTGGTAGATTTGAACCGTATGACAACTATTAACAATTTACTCTATATCTTTATTGGTATAATTGGTCGATCCATAAAACAATATAGTTTTTTATTTAGATATTCGATTAATTAGTGTTCTTTTTACTTGCTAGTAAGTCCGCTATTCTACTCCCACGGAGATTTAATGTCAATACTGTCTCGGATATGTACGACAGATTAATGTTAGATGTTTACTTCTTAGAAGTAAAAGACACACGTAATTAGGGTTACCATATGACAAGCGTTTGCCGCATTTGACAGGCATTTTTAGGTTTAGACAGGCGTGCGGCCGGCATTGGTCTGAGACAGGCATTTTCAAATCTCGCGCGGGCGGTGGTACTGCATCATGCATGCGCAGTCGGCAGCGGCGCGTGAGAATGAGAGGGAGGATAAGCTACGGTGCGTGGGCGGGAGAGGGCTGAAGGACAGTCGTCGGTCTATCACTTCACTAATTGAATGAGAGCGTTTAATAAAAACAATGATTGGATGATTTTACAGAAAGAAATGAAAAGTTTTTGTCGTGAAAATCTGCTAGTTTGTGTTCTCAATTTTGGCACACAATGCGAACGTAGAACGTATGTTTTCTCTCGTCAACGCCCAGTGGAGTAAAGAAAGAAATCGCCTGACAATTGAATCAGTAAAAGCAATATTTCAATAATTTCATTATTATTATTATTGACGGCTGCAAACTGCACGACTAGTTTTATTAGTGAAAAACAGAACAGCTATGGTGGGCCGACGGCAATTTCCTATAATGGATAGAGAGGAGATTTGTCTCGGTTCCGCTTCCGGACCCAATCCGACAGCCTTCCTGTAAACGCAAAATACAAATAATCGAGAGGGTGTGGTGTAAATACTATTTTTTTGTATACATACATACATACATACATATACTCACGCCATTAGTTCCCACTGGGGTAGGCAGAGACTATAGATCGCCACTTTGTACGATCCTGACAAACCTCTAGCTTCGTTTACATCCATCAAACTTCTCATACATGCTCTTTATTCTTCATACTTCGGAGCCTGCCTTTTTAAACACTCTTCTTCAGTATGTATTAACATGAACGCACCATTTTATTAAGGGTTATTTAACAGTAACAGGATTCACAAACCACTTCAAACTTCTTATCAATATGATGAGATGTAATTCTCATACAACTGGCTAATTCCAATTTGCGGTAGATGCGAAACATACAATCTCTACTATAAATGGCGTAAAATTATTGTACGCTTTGACATAAGGTAGAACGTGTTATGTTACTTTCTTGACCCAGATTCTAAAAGAACCAACAGCGAAATATTAAATAAGTTCCATTTTTAGTACCGATTCATAAAATCACGTCTGCAATAACGTAAAACTATTTTTTTATACTGATATACCATAAAATGCTACATCGCGGTATCGAAGTTTTTTTCGATATCAGTATATATACATATCCAGTGACGCATACTTTCAGCACGGCTCGCGTCTATACTAGCTGTGTATAATGTTTATCATTATTCTCGGATTCCAAGGACGCTAAATCATATTGTCACCGAAAATAAACACAAATTACTACTTGGTGTTTGTGATATCTAGGTGTCATACAATATTAAATATCTTGTTCTCATCATAAAATATTTAATTGTCTTGTCATACGATTTAAATTACTTAGAATCTGTGCGAGACAATTAAGTGCACATAAAATAAATGTCTATTGAAATTTTAAAATACAGTTACTCACGCTACTAATTTCTACCAATGTAGGCAGATAAGCCAGTAAATACGAATTTTCCAAACCTTATGAAATTTTAATTTGTAACAAGACCGTTATTATAAAGTCACCACATAATACAATACTGATTCATATGAACTAAATGAGTACAATGGGTGAGTATAAGTAAGGAAGTAAGAACTAAATAAATTCAATGCCAATTACATCATATGAAGTGATTTAAGTTATTATATACCTAATTCTAATTTGTACGATGCCGTGTAGTGCCGGATTAGATCGTCGCTACCCCTTTCTACCCACGGGTGTCGTAAGAGGCGACTAAGGGTATTGGGGCTTTTTATAGGATTTTTGGGCGATGCGGTTGGAGACCCATCACCAAAAACCTTTATTTTACCATCTTTTCCCCACTCAACTTCCAAAAGTGGCCGAGGAATTTATAATTCTTTAGCTCTGGCTACCCCTTCTAGGGAATTATAGCCGTGAATGTATGTATGTATGTCTAATTGTGGTCGAAACTGCCATTTATAAGACCACTTTATTTTTATAATGAATTTAAAGTATACGTGATTGTTTAAGCCTTTCTATACAAATTTATTGATAACGTCAATATCACGCAGATCTGTAAAACGCCAGACATAACACAAGACAAATAGGAAAGATAAGTTTTATTTAACCTTGTAGCTGTAGTCCGGTCATTTACCTCTGTTTAGGTAACATACTGCTAATAACATCACGCGGGCTATGTTTATCAAGTATAGACCTTATCTGAACACTCGGTTGTTTATAACACAACTCTTGGCTCGCTAATGAAATTATAGAGGTGTGGTTTTAACACATATATTCATATACTCACGGCCATGAATCCCAAAAAGGGGTAGCCATGGCTTCAGAGCTAGAAACACCTCAGCCACATTTGGAAGTTGATAAGTGACAAGATGGTAGAAATAAAGTATCGTTGGTTATGTTGATCATTGTATGTATGTAATATAGGTAGCAACGGAACATAACTAATATGGGGGCAGAGTATTATTTCCTTAAGAAAAAAAGTTTTAATCCGCAAATAGAAAGACTGATGTGGTAAAAGAAGACCTTGGGCTTTTCCTAACAGTATTATCAAATTACAACATATGTAAAGCTATATATTGTTCTAAGCCGACGTGACGTATACATCACTTTTTACAAGTTGCTATTGCCCTTGATAGATAGTCTACTGAGTAATACACAAGAGTATAAAATGCATGGTACGCCTTCTATTTCGAGAACCAAATGCCTTGTATTAATATGAGATTAATTGGTGTTGTAAGGGCGTCAATATCGTAACTTTCTACGGCCTACGTGACTCAAGTCAGGGTAGCCTCACGTAGATGTTACACGATTGTTATTTTTTATGTATTAGCTAGGTAACTAGGTCGTTTGCACGTTTTATTAACCAGATTTTATCGTTTTATGATGATGATATTTAACTATTTAATAGTGTGAAGCTGACTGGAATAATTTGTACTACTCAAACATTCACCGACGAATCGATATCAATCGGTCAAGTCAATTATGAATTGGAGATAAAATGATCTACCCTTTTCAATATTTTATTCATCTTTTATCTTTAAATTTTGCGACAGTTAGTTGAGTATTTTCAGATTGAATAATTATATTTAAATAGAAACTCCCGCGTTGACAACTTCTTAGAAAACTAAGTATAATTTCTTAAAGAAAATGGTATCCCACAAAACAGATTTCGTAGAAAATAAAAAGCATGTCAAAACGATGGCAAACTACTGAGCTCAGTCGGTGTTCTGACTCGTGATGGAGTGCTTTGAAATATAATATGCATACATACATATACTCACGGCTATAAATCCCTAGAAGGGGTAGCCAGAGCTAAGGAATTAGAAATTCCTCAGCCACTTTTGGAAAGATGAGTGGGGAAAAGATGGTGAAATAAAGGTTGTTGGTAATGGGTCTCCAACCGCATCGCCCAAAAATCCCTTAAAAGCCCCAATACCGTTAGTCGCCTCTTACGTACAACCACCGGAAGAAATGGGGTAGTGCTATTCTAAGCCGACACTACACAACAAATATAATATCTGAACACGAAACACTGATATTCGGGTTTGCTCCGACCTTAGCCCTGCTCAAACTATATCTATACAGATAAATATCAGCCATTAGATATTTATATAGACGCGGTTCATATACAAGAACATATATTTTGACAATTTTGGCCGGCTTTCGGCTCGTCTCTGAATTTTAACTACCAGAAATCTAATGAAACTTAAATGTATATCTTTTTTTTATACATAGTTAACACTATTACTGTAAATATAATTTACATACACACATATACTCAGGGTTGGATAGCCCAAAAATGGTATCCGAAGATCTTTAGTAAGGAAAATATGTTTAGTAATTGGGCTCTAGGCGCATCGCCCAACAATCGCTTAAAAAACCCCAAAACCTTACTAATGCAAAAGCCTCTTACGACAAGAAATGGGTCAGTGGTATTCTAAGCCGTCTTACTATTTCATAGTACACATTATGCACGAATGTGATGAGATAAATATTATTAGAAAATATGTTATTACAAGACATTCCAAAACAGTAGGTAGCTACGTGCTAAATTCTATAAACTAAGTATTTTAACAGTTCCAATGTAAAACAGAATTGATTTGTAAGTTTACTAACTAGCCTTATGTCTAGAGATAATAGATTTTATATTGCTATAAGTGTCCAAGCAAAACGTGGGTACTGTGAACACTAGGTGACAACGTCACGTGGTGTTTAGAAGTATTAGTACCTCTGCCAACCCCTCCGGCGATATACGGCGTGAACGTTTGAATATAAGTTTCCAGGTAACACTTACCGATTCCAAAACTGTATGAGGACGCTCGCATGGTATAATGAGCAAGTGTAAGTAAGAGTACAGGAGGTAGCAACATACATATATACTCACGCCATTAGTTCCCAATGGGGTAGGCAGAGACTATTGATCGCCACTTCGCACGATCCTGAAAAACCTCTCTAGCTTCGTTTACATCCATCAATCTTTTCATACATATGCTCTTTTATTCTTCATACTTCAGACGCCAGCCGAATAAATAATAATAATGTAGCAAGTGCGCCATTATTGTGGATTAGCTAACTTTGATTTACTTTGCTCACAAAACTACCGCTTCACTTGCTATCCTAACTTTTCCAACGTGTCGTACAATACTCAATTTAGCCGCATGATAGTTTTCTAGATGTAAGTGTTCCCCAAGAGAAAGATAATGAAAGAATCCTCTAAATAACCTGTCTCGAAGCGGTTAAGTCTCCAAGAGAAATGTAGTGCAAAATAAAAGAGTGTTATTTAACAGTAGTGGCAAAACAATAGGATAATAATATTCAAATGAGGGTATTCGCCGCGCCCGCTTCATTTCATTAAGTCGTGGCTGTTTCGAACCCGAAGCTCTAACACAAGCGCTAATTTATCGTCACGATATCGGTTAGAAAGAGATGACAATATACGATACTAAGTAAGTGAGAAAGAGATGACGCTCGTACTAGTGATGGTGCTTTGCTTTCTGTATTTATTGGATGGCAGTGGCGGTGGATTCGCCTCTTAATATAGTGGCTTTAGTAAATTAAACTAGACTGTTGTGGATTGTGGACTGTATTAACAGGGTTTGGCGCATACTTATGTACGTTTATACATACATGGGGTTTTTGCTTTGATATAAGTTTGTATGTTCTGTATATTTTAATTAGAACTTTCCCCTATATCACCATTATATCACCAACAACCTTTATTTTACGATCTTTTCCCCACTTAAATTCCAAATGTGGCTGAGGAATTTATAATTCCTTAGTTTTGGCTGCCCCTTCTAAGGATTTATAGCCGTGAGTATATGTATGTATGTATGTATGTTTCCCCTAAATAAGTAAAAAGTAATTTTGATGATACATTTATCTGATCTCTTTGTTTACTATAAATTCTACCGCTGCTGTTAAAAATGAAAGATCATGATTAATCAGTCCTTTTTTTATAAAATAAATAAAATATAAATGTTTGATGATTATCACGTAAAAGGGACCCCGATGAACCCCTGTTACGCATAAATGTGTCTTCGACTACATAGGGCTACCACTTCATCATCAGCCATAAAAGCGCTTGACCGTCATCCGTGACAACAAACGACGACGAAGCCAAGTCAATTACTTTTCAAATAGACTTATTTGAACAATCTCGCAACAATTAACATTTTCCAACAATAGAAGATCCTGATAGTTATTAATTGCGTTGGGCAACCATCGTGGCGCAACATTGTATCAAAGTATCCGAGCGAGAGTGGATCGTGACCACAAACTCCATTTGTCAGACACACATACACACACTGTGGACACTTTGACTAATTGTTCGCGAACGATGCGTATAGACACCTTATCGGATTGTTTCCAAATAACATTGCGGTCTAACACCAATGAGGACAGACCTTTCCTCTAAAACATATATATACTCACAGCCAAATCACTAAAAAGGGTAGCCAGAGCTAAGGCATTAGAAATTCCACAGTCACTTTTGGAAGTTAAGTGAGGAAAAGATGGTAAAATAAAGGTTGTCGTGTCGGTGATAGGGCTCCAACCGCATCGCCCAAAATTCTATAAAAAGCTCACGGGAAGAAACGGGGTAGTGCTATTCTAAGCCGACACTACACAGCTAAATTTCCCTCTAAAACTATCAAGATATTAGCGACAGCCCAAGAGTTATTTGTTCGTATTTTGTCCCTGTGTATGAAATGTTAAAGAACGAGCTGCATATTGTAAGAATGAAGGATTCTAATTTGCTTTTAAGGTGAATGAGTGGTCTGTATTGCTTGATTGATTAATGAATGCAATTAGTTGATGTAATGAATGCAAGTAGTACGTTGATTTTATAATAGTTGCTTGCATATTAAACGCTCTCATGTTATACCAAAGAGGGTTAAAAATAAATAGAATATTTTTAAAATGATATAATTATTCTACAGGCTATTATATTTGTACATTGAAGCAAAATTGTTAAAAACTAATGTTTTTTTACTCACGTTGGACTATTGACTTATTATTATAAGATACCTGTAATTATTGTTTCTGCCGTGCATCTCGTTATGGCTATCAGAGGGTACTTCTTTTTTGCTTTGGGAGGTATTTTCGCACTTAGTTCGGAATGAGGGCTTTTTACGGCCACCACTCCAGAACTTTTCAGCCCAAACGACCGGCCGAGGAGGTCGTAGGTTCTGCTTGAAATTTGTCCTGCCCCTTTTGCAACTCTCCAGGCTATTTACTACGGATCTCCTCATATTCAATTGCATACTGAATATTCTGACATACATACATAACATTGCATACTGTAAAATATCAGGACTATAATAAAATAAACTACATGATAATCCAATGGGTAGAACACCCGCCCGCAAACAGACAGGCGTGAGTTCAAATCCCGGATCGGGCCTACACCAATTTTTCTCTTCTAAAGTCATATATATTGTTAATTTATCATGAATGTTAAGGGCCTCCCCGCATTTTGCAGCTATTGCGCTCACTCTTACGTCAAATTTACTGAGAGTGACAGGGACGGAAAAAACGCGCGCGCAGGATAAATGCAGTTTATTTAGTTTTATTGAATAACTATAATGTTTAAATGAAAAGTTAAACATCAAAGTTACAGATCTTAAAGCTACGCGTATATAGACACATAATGAGTTCACATGTATGTTATGCCAGTGGAGGCTATACGGTTTTTATGAAAACAAAGCATGTTCCAATTTAATTGTTTTCATCATATTTTTCAACAAATTATTAAAATGTTAAACATCAAATTTTAACACCATGAACTAATCACCAACATATATTTTATTCATGTCAAATCAATATCATCAAATCAGACTTTATAGAATTTCCAAACAATCAATATCAACCTGTTTTTCCGGGGACGCCCTTAACGATGAGGGAAAACATCGTGAGGAAACCCACATGGCCGAGTTAAAAACGGCAATTAGCCTGCCCCCTATCACGTGAGCACACTGTCTAAGCAAAACGTAGGTACCTGCTTTGGACAATAGGTGGCACTGTAACTTGTTATTAAGAATTATTGGTACCTCTGCCAACCCCTTCGGGCACAAACGGCGTGAACGTTTATGCTACGTTATGTTATAATATAATTTGTTACTTTCAGAAGTGGAAGTGGTCGGGCGGCGGTTGCTGCGGCGCCGGCGCTGCGGGCGGGTCGCGCGCGTGCGATGCGGAGCGGTCCTCGCCCGCGCCCCCCACCAGCTGCACCAGGCCCTGCTGCAGGGACGCCACGTACGTACACACTACTAACACGTGGCACACACATTATTAACACGTGGCACACACACTTATAATCACTTGGTACACACTATTGTCACGAGGCACACACACTATTATCACGTGACACACCACACAAAAGTGCAATACACACTGAGCCCGCTGGGTCGCCGACCGGCAACTTTTTGTCGGCGGTGTAGTTATCATACATAGCTTAGACATGATTCTTTTCATACAGGCTGCCCCGGGTTGTGTCGCCGTGTGTATTGCGCTTAACGAATACATATATATACACATACAATTAGTTCCCATTGGGGTGGAGAAAGACTATGGAGTGCTACTTTGGACGATTCTGGCAAATCTGTCCAGCTTCGACTACATTCATTAATATGTTTATACATGCTCCTATTATTTTTCAAATAAACACATCATTATTCAAGTAGCCGTTTCAATTACTGAACCCATTACTAATGCCCATTGTAATTGCATAGCACTATTCGTTACACATTATCCTACCGATAAAACAAGACATATATTACTCGTGTTCATTTATAAAGACCTTCAAGCTCCTGAAGTCTACGCGTACATACCCTTCCTATTTACGCGTCTATGATCACAAAAGCGTAAGCCAGAGCATTGAAATGCACAACTTTTTAGTTTTTGATTTCTACATAGCTAGTAGGAGTGACCTTTTAACTAGATATCGCGTGGTATAAAATAGCCATCTCGTTCGCACTTAATTAGTATCGTATACTGTCGTCTCATTCTAACCGATATCGTGTCAATAGAATAGCGCTGGTGCTAGGCCTCTTAAGCGGCCAGTACACAATGGCCGACGATGGCCCACTGCACGCCATCGCCACTGTTCAATGGTGCATGATGGCGGCCAATTGTCGATCGTGGCGCGCAATGGCGAAGTTGTCGGTTTTTCGGGCACACTTCAAAGGAATCGTGGCGTAGCGTGGCCGGTGGTGTTTCCACAGGTGGGCCATTGTTTAGTTCGCCACCGGCCGCGTATAGATATTTATACTTTTTTGGAATATTTTATTGCAAAATGTATTTATAATCACTATATGACGTAAAAATAACATAAATAGCGCCATAAATTAAATAAATTACATACATAATTATAACTAAATAGCTGCAGCCATAATTATTTCGACGTCCATCGCAAGTGGATTGCCAGGCAGAAATGAGCAATGGGCCATTGTTTGAACACCAAGTGATCGTGGCCTACAATTGTGCATTGCGGACCGTGGCCCATCACTGGCCATTGTGTACTAGCCGCTTTAGCATTGTCGCTCGTACTAGCTATGCTAGACACATAGTCGTAAATATACGTAAAAAAATATTACCCTAATTCCTTTATAATCTGCGGGAAGAAGTATCTAGATATTCTCCTACAAGCCCTCGTCTAGCTAGTAGCGGCAAAAAGCTTTCCAACCAGTTAATAATATCGTACGAAATAGTGAACTATGTCATGATTTCGTGTACCATCGAGCTACCATCGTTTTTACTCGGAAAGACCTTCAGCTAATTAAGTAGTTAATACTGATTATCCTGTCCAACGAAACGAAATAAGTGGATGAATAATTGGATATGGAGACACCGAATACGACGTATTGTTCAAGGTTCGATAGATGTGTACGGGAATTGGTCGAATTTTGTACTTCGTAGAAATATGTATATTTAAAATTAACTAAGTCTATTAATTTTTCTATAGGCAGTACCTATATTTGGCATGAAGAGGTTGTTGCGATGTCTTATGCAATATACAATAGTTAAAGTTCTTGTTATAACGGTTTCCTGTACAATATTAACAATTATTAGTGATGAAATTTCTTTTCGAAGTAGGTAAACCCAACCTGCCTGCCTGAATTCATATATGTTGCAAGTGAAATCCACGGGAAATGTATAATAAACATGTATATGTGCATGTTTTTGCAGAAAAAATATTACAAGACAAAATGAAACAATACATAGACTTCAAATTATATTTTAGCTTCACCGAACATTTTATGCTTAGGCGCTAGTAAATTCTGTACGCTTATGGTAGGAACAGATTTGGGTGAAACTTATAAATGTAGATCTTAGATGAACGTAGTGTATGTCTACCATAAGCGTACAGAATTTAATAGTAATAACCAAAAGGCAAATTGATTGTGGAGGTACAATCAATTTGCCTTTTAGTTATTACCTTTTAGATATTGGTCTTTGTTTTAAAAAACCCCTCGAGCAATTTGCGATATGATCAGTAATAGAAAGCTAGCCGGCTAGATGTTCGTGCAGTCCACAAGGTTTTACAAAAAGAGCTTTTAGTAATTAGGCTAATGACAGCCTAATGACTATCTTCACTCTGTTGTATGGACTGTATGACGCATCGTTAATGATTTAACTGTAAAAATATATTTTGCTAATCCTCCTTTCGTATTAAGTAATTGTGTCTCAAAGCTTTTTGCTATGTTTTTAGTAACGATTTGTTTCATCGTTCAAGCATAATTCATAGCCTTAAGTCCTCAATAAAGCAATTTTAATCGTGTGTTGTGGTAAATTATATCTTTCTAAGATTTTTTTCCTTCGAAATACCCTAACCAAGTGCAGAAAGTGTAGAATGTCTAAGCCTGTGATTTCTAATGAAAGGTATTTTAATATCATCTGTAATACTCAAATTATTACGCTACAATCATAGATTTATGCTCACAATCTACTTCACTTCTTTCTGCTTCGGAAAGCACCTGCTTTTTTAAACAGGGGAATGTCACATAATTTTATAGAATTATTTTCGGTCATACCATACTCGAAGAGTTCTTTTACTGCTTCCTAATCACTTATTACTGAGACAAGTGCCGCCATAGTCAAAATACAAATCATTCATAAATCGCAAATTCCCACACGTACTTTACAATTACAAAAAAATAAACAAATTAATCGCTCCTGCAAAAACACTCCTAAATCTTAACAGGAAAGATTGACAATGCGAAACACGAATATGATCGTTAAGGACAATACGCGGAATTCGGGAACGGTACTTTCCCCCGGCTACCTGAGCGGTTTAGCCCCTACGAAATTACGACTACCCCAATTCATTGCGACCCTAACCCTTAAACATGCGCCCGCGTCGCGTCTCGAGCCAACGGAAACTTGCGCAGGAGTCGCGATATTTCGTATTTTAGTGTTTCTTGTAAATGCAAAGTGTTATATATGTAGTGATATTTCGACAAATTATAGTGTTTTAATGTAGTGTTTGTGTACAGTGTTAGTTTTGATCATGGATCTGTCTATACCTCGGCTGAAATACGAAGATGAATCGGACGATGAATTTGATTTTTCTGATTTGTGAGTTGTTGCTTTGATGCTTTTGGTGTGAGGTTATGTTGTTGGGGTTTATAAAGACAAATGAAGAAGATATGAGTTAACTTACTAAACAGACGTTTTTGAATTCCTTTTGGGTGGGCAGTGTTAATATTCTTTTTTTAAATCATCAATATTTGAAATTCTGTATCGCAGCGCAGCACCTTATATAATTACGAAAGATTTAGACGCTCGTAACAAAAATAATAGTTATAGGTTTAGTGGTGGTGCCCAATATATGCTTGAGCCCACTAAGTTTCGTGTTTTTATTGTGATTTTGAGGAATTACATTGCACATTTTTATAATGATTGTAAGTCGTCTCCGGTTTTCTTATCATCGCTTTTTTGAACGCATCTTATGCATCTACATACCTACGTCGTATACGTTTCCATTGGGGTATACATAGTCGCTCAATCGTCACTTGGCACCATCCTGGTATAATGCCTGACCTTCATTTACATCATCAATATATTTATACATGCTATTCTGTTCTTCGCACTTCGGACGCTTTATTGAGCAACTTTTGTAAGTGATCTAGATGTGTCCACTGGTGGTGATCCTTACTGATATTACCACCCACTTAGCTTAACCTATGCTTTCCTCATTTGCTTTCATCCATCATCTCTATGTAGTAGTGACCAAACCATCTTAAAACTTTATTTTCTTACCATCATCCTTTATAGCGCTCAGTTCCCCAATCACACTATTATATTATCTGTACTATGAATTACGATAGAAATTTTCTTAGGCCCACATCTCAACCGTTTGCGCTTCTCTTTAGCTCCTTTTACCACACCCAATTATTCAGTGCCATTCATAAACGTAGAAACTGGAACAGAATCGTATACACCGAGTGACTAGACTAGTCGTTAGACTACTCATTAATCCATTGTTATTTTTATTTCTGGTTTTAAGGGATTTTTGGGCGATGCGGTTGGAGACCTATCACCAACAACCTTTATTTCACCATCTTTTCCCCACTCAACTTTCCAAAAGTGGCTGAAGAATTTCTAGTTCCTTAGCTCTGGCTACCCCTTCTAGGGGTTTATAGCCGTGAGTATGTGTATGTATGATATCTGGTTGTATATAAGATTGGACAGTAAACACGGTCAGTTTTGAAAGGGTTATAAATCTGATTTATAAATTTGCTCTGTTATTTTCAATGAGTGAAATAACAGTTACCATGGATCAATAAGATATCAGTCAGACATGTAATATCCTCATGATTCGTTAATTATATAATTTAGTATATGATAAAAACCTACCTATATTCATTGTTATAAATCCCTGAAAAGAGTAGACAGAGCTAGAGAATTTGAAATTCCTCAGCCACTGGGGAAGCGATGGTTTACGATAACGATAAACAATGACATCACTTTCCGTTTGTTATTCAGCGAGCATTTTTGCCTTTACGGTGAACTCCAGTAACAGAATAACTACATCGTAACTGTTTCCCTGAGTAATTCGGTATGCAAAGTTTTTTTTTTGGTATTTATTAAATATTTTTATTCGATAGCAAACATGAAAATAAAAGACTAATTTGAATATTTTTCATTTAAAAAGAGGAATTGCAAAGTTATGATTTTTTAAAGATTGTTCAACTTTTGTACTTAATGACGTCATCGATCGAAAATATCACGTAGCGACATGCAAATAAAGCGAAATGTTTAATAAAAATGTTGCTAATTGCATTACATTTCACGACTTAGTGATCTCAAATGAAATTATTACGATAATATACTAAAGAAACATATGACTTTCGATATTTTATTAATGAACTGCAAAAATAAATGTCTTTGAAATAACACTGAAGGTCAAATACTGTGGCTGTTTTTTGACAAAATAACGGTCATCTTAGCTTTGTTTGATTTAATTTCAAGAAAATATTTTTTAAAAACATAATATCTCGAAATGTTTTCGCAATCAGCACCACTTTTGTAAAACTTTGCATACCGAATATAAACTCGGATCTTTTTCTACACTGCTCTTTTAACAATCCGTTAAGGATAAGTTAGAGCTGTCTCATCAATACTCATCATACACGATGCTACTCGAATCACATTAAGATTATTTTGACAAATCAAATATGAAGTAAAAAGTACAATATTAATAGCTAGTAACTCATCGGTTTTGGGCTTGCCAATAGCCGATGTTTTAAATAACCCTTCACGTATAAGACGCTTTAGAAATATCCTTTTCATGTGTATGACGGCTACCTTATAATATGTTACATAGACAAATATAACTAAGCTCTGTTTTAAAAAATTCTTTTACTGCGAGGAATTGCAATGGGGCACCGACACCACTAACCAAACACGGATGGGGTCAATTGATTGAGATCGGTGCAGCCTTACTAAATCTCATTTTTGCCTAGTTTACGCGTTGTTTGTTTATAATTTACAAAACACACTGAGCCCGCCGGGCTGCCGAAATACTTTTAGTCGGCGGTCTAGTTTTCATACGATAGACATAATTCTTTCAACACTCAGCTCAGTGTGTATTGCGCTTAGACAATTATAAAGTTATACACATATTTTTCTGAAAAAGCTTCATCATCATCATCAGACTATAGACGTCTACTGCTGGACATAGGTCTTCCTTGAAAGATCTCCACAACGACCGGTCCTGTGCTGCCCTCATCCACCTGTATACCGGCCTTACAAACATATTTTTTTTAAGTCCTTTATAAATTAGAGCAATTGCAACTAATAGCTAAAACTTTGTCTGCAGTATCGTCGAGCGTTGCGAAACGGGTCGCCGCGGCTCGACCGGCAGGCGCGCGGCGCTGCCCCCCACCACGACGGCGCACAGCAAACAGCTGCCGGCGGGCGGCAACAACCACCCGCCGCACCACGGCAATGCTAAGCGTGAGTATACCATATCATAATACTGCTGAGCAAGAGTATACATACATACATACATATTCTCACGCCGTTAGTTCCCATTGGGGTAGGCAGAGACTATCGATCGCCACTTTGTACGATCCTGGCAAACCTCTCTAGCTTCATTCACATCCATCAATCTTTTCATACATGCTCTTTTATTCTTCGTACTTCGGACACCTGCCTTTATGAGCACATTTTCTATTTGATCTAAATGTGTCCTCCGAGGTCGTCCTCTACTAACATTACCTTCCACATAGGCTCTATAGATCTCTTTCACCACTTTACTGTCATCCATCCTCTCTATGTGCCCAAACCATCTCAACATTCCTTTTTCTATCTTTTTCAAGAGTATACCTTATCATGATACCGCTAAGCGTGAGTGTACTATACTATTTACACCAAACTAATGCTAAGCGTGACTGTGCACGACCATACAAGTTACCCTACAGCTCCGCTAATCATACGTGTATCGAACTATTTACACTAAACCAACGCTAAGCGCGACTGTACATACCACACTAGTTACTGGCTGACTGACTGACTAGTTAGTGACTGCATCGCACATCGTAACATATGCTCCGCTAGGCGTGAGTGTACCTTGCTTTTTGCACCGCTAAGCGTAACTCTTATTTTTTTACACAATGATACTACATCATCGCTAAGCGTGAGTATACCTTTACTACACCACAACCATACTAAGCGTGAGTGTACCATAGAATTTTGCCACAACATCGCTTAGCGTTAGTGTAACATACTAGTAACATCACAACACCTGTGTGCTTGAGAGTGAATTGATTATATGCCATATCACAATGGTGATGACCATACGTGACGGAATAGCTCTTGAATGCACTGTCCAGTCAAAAAGAGAGTACTGACCCTGGTTTTTCAGGAGTATTAGTAACTCTGCCATTCATTTGGCTTCGATGTACGACATGAAAAATGTGTGATGCTATAAAAAAAAATAACATACCTATAGTTTAAAGTATACAAGTTTTTTGGTATACGCTTTATAGAATGTTCTATCAAGTTGTTTCGTAAGTAACTTGTGAAACGTTGACGTAATATTTCTCCCCTTGAAGTTGAACTACCACCCACTTTCGCCGGCGTCCGGGGAGTAAAAGCTACCAAAGTAGATGGCCTTGAATACGGAAATAATACCAATTCTACGTGTACGTGTACAAGTAAAAATATACGTGTACAGTGTACGTATGTGACGTCTTATTGAGTTACGAAGCGACGTAATGATTAACGAGTTACTTTCCTATTTCTATTTTGTTTGCTTTCTGGTATTTCAATGTTCAGTTTTAGTGCTTTTATTTGAGTTTCGAAATGATGTATTTCTCGTTTAAAGTATAGGTGAAGCGGCTACCGTTTCATTTATTATTACATACATATACTCACGGCTGTAAATCGCAAAAAAGGGTAGCCTGAGCTTAAGAGCTAGAGACTCCTTAGCTACATTTAGAAGTTGATAGGCAAAAAGATGGTAGAAATAAAGTGTCGTTGGTGATGGGTCTCCAACCGCATCGCCCAAAAACCACTTTAAACAGCCCCATAACCTAAGTCGCGTCTAATGACACCCGTGGGTATAAAGGGATGGTGACATTCTAAGCCGGCACTACATGGCATACAATATAATACTAAAACGTAAAGAATTGAGACTCTAACTTAGCTGTAACAAGAATTATTTTTGTATTCCGGATACTAGTCTATTTATTGTACCTGTACGAAGGTCGGATGATCAATTATTATTAATATTCTACTTATTGCTTATTACACAATATTATCATACGAGAAATGTTTCGAATGCTTCACATACTAGACGATAATGTTGTCGCATTCCGTAGATACAGTGTACGTACATTGCCGTAATTACGAAACTTATTATAGGGTTGCGTCTTGTATGTAGTTGTGTGTACATTAAAGTATAACATACATATACTCACGGCCATAAATAACAACAAGGGGTAGCTAGAGCTTTAGACCTCGGAACTCCTCAGCCACATTTGAATGTTGATAGGGGACAGGGTGGTAGAAATAAAGTATTGTTGGTGATGGGTGGGTCTCCAACTGCATCGCCCATAAAGTACTTAAACTAATTATACCCTTAGTCTCATTCTAAGCCGGCTCTTCACAACAACATATTTAAAGTTGATAAGCTGGGCTGTTAAAATCTTTTTATTTAGGTAGCAACCGTGATAGCCCAGTGGGTAGAACACTCGGTTATCGTGCAAACGACTAGTGTTCAAATCCTGGGTCGGGCCTACACCAATTTGTCTTTTCTAAAGACAAATGTGTGGTTAATTTATCGTGGTTGTTAACGGTAAGGGAAAACATCGTGAGGAAACCCACATGGCTGAGTTGTACTTAGTCATGTGACAGTGTATTCGTACAAAACGGCGATAGGCCTGCCCCCTATCACGTGAGTACACTGTCCATGCAAAACATGGGTACTCTGAACACCGAGTGACAAAGTCACGTTATGTTCAGAAGTATTAGTACCACTGCCATCCCCTTCGGGGATATTCGGCGTGAACGTTTATGTTTATGTACATAATCCAGGTACGAATAAAATTTTTAATTATGTCAATTCATCACACATAATGCGGAATATGATAAATGCAGAACATATCGTCAGCATAAGTGCTCATTCTTATAACATGACACTTTGTCCATACTTTTACCGCGACGTCAGTTAAACTGATGATGGCGGCAAGCCTATTAACGATTTGAATTAATACAGTATCACATGACAGTGTATAAGTAGTATAACTCGGCCTCAAGATATTTTTCATGTAGGTACACATATATTGCCGTGTAGTGCCGGCTTAGAATGTCGCTACCCCTTTCTACCTACGGGTGTCGTAAGAGGCGACTAAGGGTATTGGGGATTTTTATTGGATTTTTGGGCGATGCGGTTGGAGACCCATCACCAAAAACCTTTATTTTTACCATCTTTTCCCCACCCAACTTCCAAAAGTGGCTGAGGAATTTATAATTCCTTAGCTCTAGCTACCCCTTCTAGGGAAATATAGCCGTGAGTATATGTATGTATGTACACATATATATAAATTCAATATTTATTATATTAAGTAACATGATAGTCCAGTGGGTAGAACACCCGCCCGAAAAACAGAAGGGCGTGAGTTCCAATCCTGGGACGGGCCTACACCAATTTGTCTTTTCTAAAGTCATATGTGTGGTTAATTTATCATGGTTGCTAACGGTGAGGGAAAAACATCGTGAGGAAACCCACATGGCTGAGTTGTACTTAGTCATGTGACAGTGTATTCGTACAAAACGGCGATAGGCCTGCCCCCTATCACGTGAGTACACTGTCTAAGCAAAACGTGGGTACCTTCTCTGGAAACTAGATGGCGCTTGCCATGTGAGTTCAGGAGTATTGGTACCTCTGCCAACCCCTTCGGGGATAAACGGCGTGAACGTTTATGTTATGTTATTATATTTCATATTATGATTAATGTTTGTATGCACTTAAGTTACATAGAAGTAGCATTTTTAAGCAGTTAATAATAAAATGACGTTGTTGTTTCCAGGATCAGGTTGCGGTGGTGATGGAGACTATCAGCTCGTCCAGCATGAGGTTCTCTACTCCTCGTCCAACAGGTAATGATTTATGTATACTCACGACTATTATAATATTAAGGGTAGACAAAGATTCGAACTAACAAAAAAAAACTGCATTTTTTTTAAATTGAGAATTGAAGAGACAATGTATATATAATTTATTTGTCTACCATTTTATTCATATTACTTGTAAATAAATGCGTTTTATTTTATTAATGAAAAAGCGTTGTTTGATGCGTTTCAAAAAGCATCGCCTTCCTGATTGATAATTCTGAGTAGTCACATACGCTATAATTTCTATTGATATGAAAAAAGTTTGCAAATAATTGCTCCACATATATACGATGAATAGACAAGCGAATATTGAAATATACATATACTCACGACTTTAAATCCGTAAAAAGGGGAAGCCAGAGCACCTGAATCAGAAAATTCTTCAGCCACTTTTGCAAATTAAGTAGGGTTTTTTTAAATAAGTATTAAAACTTACTCACTTAAAAAGCCCCGATACCCGTAGTCGCCTATTGCGATCTCCCATGGGATGAAATGGGGTAGTACTATTTTAAGACGACATTACACAGCTGAATATTCGTTGTGGATATTCGGAAAAGCAGATGATTTCGCTTGACTTATCAAATTGTTTAATGAGATATAATTACGTGATATAGAATAGTAGTTGATCACGTGTTGTCTGTGTTTATAATTTTTTGTTTGACATCTGCTATTGGGCTGATATCACTCGAACAATGTCTACGGAAAGTCAAACTGATAACCTTGGTAGCTGTGTGTTGAAGAAAAGCGTGTTATTGCATGTGAAGCGAGATGTCTGACTAAATATAAATAAAAAAATCTCAAGATAAAGATAAAGTCATAGACGGTTGACGATCACAAATATCTTTGAAATTTGTGTTTGTATTTATAACTGTCTTAGCTTACTTTGATTGTAAGTCTTTTTTGGGATGCGAGTCAATTTTTAAGAGACAATTCGCAGTCTCAGAACGAAAGAGGCTCAAGTCCAAAAATAGTGATATTGAGTGAGAGAGGCATAAAAAGTATGCTCTGAAACAAACGCATTTATTGTTATAGGGACGGAAAAATCGCTATCCTATTTTTTAACGATAAGGGCCTTTGTTTTACTATTCATCGGATAGAGCATATTTTTTATATAACTTAATATCACTATTTTTGGACTTGAGCCTCTTTCTTTCTGAGAGTGCAAATTGTTATCACTCAGAAATAATTAAGTCTGTATTGTTATATGTTGATCAGATCCAGATTATGTAAATTACATAATTAATTTAAATAAAAAAATAATTTGGCAGCTATTGCGCAAACATTTAGGGGCCTCATGCGCTCATGTAGCGACATCACTTATACACATCTTTAAACAAAGTAATCAGATTCGTATTTTAGCGATTGCTCGAAAACATGCCGTTCAATGCCCACCAAGCCATATTGTCAATCATTGGCATTATAATAGGAATTCAGTAAAGAGTTGTTTATAATCACCGTACTGAATTCGTTTTAAGTTTTACTATAGTATTTTAGCCGTAGAAAGAACCCAAATCGCAGTATCAAAACAAATTACATCATAAATATAAATTCTTCATTGACAACTTGATTGGTGCTAGCCATTATATCTAATTCTTACCTAACTTAATCCAAAATATTCCAATTCCAGGTACGAGGTGCTGGAGTTCCTCGGACGAGGCACGTTCGGTCAGGTGGTGAAGTGCTGGAAGAAGGGCACTAGCGAAATTGTGGCGATCAAGATCCTGAAGAACCATCCCAGCTATGCCCGGCAAGGACAGATTGAGGTATCGTATATATATACTTATAGTGACTCCTTAAGTTTCTGTTCGAGGTAGGCATGAGACTATCGATCGGCCAATAATATTGTGCTTTAACGAAAAATAAGATCATACCTTGCTACGGAGGGCTCTTAGAACCACTATCAAAGTAGGTCCGAGCCTTTCAATGGGGATATATAGGGTTTAATGAAAGATAGTGATTAAAGAATTTTATTGTTATTACTTTCCTCCTTCTATTTTGAGCTGACACTTCCTAGAGTTATGATAATAAATCTACATTTAAAAATTGGATTCCTAATAATAAAAAGTCTATGTGAGTTTTCCCTTCCTACATTGTTTGTGTAGTGAAGTGGCTATCAGACATGTCTCTAGATTGACCCGAGTTTAACTGTCAGAATGGAATCCAATACATCAGTATATTTACAACATGAGTTCCTATTGAAGTAGGCAGAGGCTACAAATCGCCACTTTGTACCATACTGACAAACCTCTCTTGCTACTAACATTCATTCATCCAAGTATGAAACATTTAGCATACTTCTAGAATAAGATTGGTGACAAAAAATGTCTTTTAATGAGTATTTGATTTTATAAATTTAAAATAGTTTATCTATAAGACAAATTATCTATTTGATATCTATCTGACTACAAAGCCAACATGTAAGCAATATTATGATATGCCTCGTCAGCATGTCCAAAGAAAATCACGTTCTTCGTTTAAAAATGCAACCAATTGAACTTGAATGCTGCCATTCAAATCTTCCAATTGTTTTTAACTACCATTACTAGATGGCGTTACAAATTTAGTAAAACATTCGAACTATCAATCAACAAATTTCAAAACGATCCTTTTTATATGTTATCCTACCAAATAATCAAGTATTTCTTTATTTATATTCCAGGTATCAATCCTCTCCCGCCTCTCGCAAGAGTCCGCGGACGAGTTCAACTTCGTCCGCGCGTACGAGTGTTTCCAGCACCGCTCGCACACGTGTCTCGTGTTCGAGATGCTGGAGCAGAACCTGTACGACTTCCTCAAGCAGAACAAGTTCTCGCCGCTGCCGTTGAAGTACATCAGGCCGATACTGCAGCAGGTGTTGACGGCGCTGCTCAAGTTGAAGGTAGGATTTTTTTAATTAATCCTTTCTTTGTTCAAAACTCCAGTTCCTGACCGGAGCTTAAGAAGTAGTTAGTGCTCGCCCAAGTTGAAAAGAGCCTAGTAAGATCGTTTGCAATGATGATCAGATGGAAGTTCGTCGATGAGCAAATTTGTGGGTATTTTATTGATACATCTCATCCAGTCTTCTCTTATCCTAGTCCTATAGGACTAGCTATAATCAGTCCCTTCTTTCGATTATCCTGACTTGGAGAATAATTTCAAGCCAAAATGACTGAGGTTGCTGGCAAACAAAGGGCGATGCGACTAGCTTGGTGCAATACTGTTTCTATTACTGTACAGTTGGTGGAAAACTTCAACTTTACCGTATCTAGTTTTATTTGTAATAATAAACCGTCTAAAATGAGCACAAGTTTAACATCGTGATGTTGATTCCAGCAACTGGGGCTGATCCACGCGGACCTGAAGCCGGAGAACATAATGCTGGTGGAGCCGGCGCGGCAGCCCTACCGCGTCAAGGTCATCGACTTCGGCAGCGCCAGCCACGTCAGCAAGGCGGTCTGCAACACCTACTTGCAGAGCAGATACTATCGGTAATACATAGAAAAAACATTTACTTACACTACTCCACCAAGTGCGACAACATTACAACATAATAATACATTACAAAATTAACAGAAATATACATTAACAGAAACTTTGATTATAACAGCAATTTTGTGTGTCACAGCAATGAAAATGGGATCCAACTCAGCGTTGAAAAATTTTCTTTACGCAAAACACTGATTTTCAGTATTATAATACATACATATACTGTACTAGCGGCCTGTCACGGCTTCGCACGGGCCCTAAAAATGACATTTCCACACATATTCACAAATTTTCGCGTCGAATTAGTATTAAGGATTTTTTTGCACTTTGTTGCATTGTTTTTGAAAACTAAATATAACTTATGTCACTCAGGGATAGTGTAACTATCCAACGGTGAAAGATTTTTTCAAATCGGTGCAGTGGTTTCAGAGCCTATTCCACACAAACTAGAAATAGGATAGACTACTGGTGAAAGTTTTTTCAAACTCAAATGTGAGTGCTTTATTTCCCCAAAGGGATGGCAGTGAACCCAATTTCTTGGACCGTTTAGGAACCTCATGATAGGGGGCAGGCCTAACACTGTTCTGTGGTTTGAATATTCTATCACATGGCTAAGTACAACTTTTCCATGTGGGTCGTCTAACAAAGGTTTCACTTATCGTTAACAATTATGATCAATCAGCATTCGAACCCGCAGTTCTATGCATGTTACCACTTTTTTTTGCTATTACAAATGAAAACTTAATGAATATTTTTATTCCCAGAGCTCCGGAGATAATCCTGGGCCTAGCGTTCTGCGAGGCCATAGACATGTGGTCTTTGGGCTGTGTGGTGGCCGAGTTGTTCCTGGGCTGGCCTCTATATCCTGGGTCCTCGGAGTATGATCAGATCAGATACATCTCACAGACACAGGGGCTGCCTACTGAGCATATGCTTAACAGGTAACGTTCGAGAAATAAGTTGATTCATAAACTGAAAGTAACAGAAATTAGAAATAAAATTAATAGTAACGTTACCAATGTTACACTGATGTAGAAAGTTTAGCCATTAAATAAGTGTATAATAGATGGCTTGTTCATAAAATCATAATTATATTCCAGACATAAAAAAATAGCTGATAAACAAATGACCTTATTATAGCATGCACAAGAACTATATTTTTATTTATACACGCTACGTCATGGTTAAGTAAATATTTCTAAAATTAATGATAGCCTTATGGTAAGTCTATCAATTATTTTAGACTCATATAAAAAATCCGTTTCATCATTCAAGCCCTCAAATCACATTCATTTCTTAGTTTCAAGTGAATATATCTAGAAGTTATTCATTTCTTCTTCAAAATTAATTACACATCTTCTTTTGAAGTCAAACCTTTTTGTTTTAAACACAGCTGGTATCGAAAAATGATACTTCTTTTTTCCACACTTAAAAAACTAAATAAATTTCGACAGTGCATCAAAAACAGCGAAATTCTTCTACCGCGACGTAGACAGTACATATCCGTTCTGGCGACTAAAGACTCCTGAGGAACACGAATTGGAAACTGGTATCAAGAGCAAGGAGGCCAGGAAGTATATCTTCAACTGCCTGGATGATATTGGACAGGTTGGTTGGGATTTTGTGGTTTTGGATGTCTAGGGAAGATTGTGTGAATGTCGTCAGTAACAATTGTGGAATTAAAAAATATGAAAATAATGATGATTAGTATTAATATTTGGTTAGAAAGTTGGATGACTAGGGAAGATCGTGTGAATGTCGTCAGTAACAATTGTGTATTGCAATAATTTAAGATATATAGTAAGAATGTTACTAATTCTGTTTTATATTTTAATGCTTAAGTGGTATCCTGTCATTGGCTAAGAAATTTTGTAGTTCTTTATATAACATTGTTTTTTAAGTTTTCTAAATGTGCTGTTGGATACAATTTTCACGTTGGAATGAGGAACGCGCTGAACAGTCAATGTATTATATAAAACAACCTCTAGACGGCGCACTTAGTGGTCCTGATAATGGCAATATGCGATTACTTTGTTGTGTTTTTAAAACTATGATTTCATTACATTGAAAAACTTTTTCTGGCATCATTATTGAATTATGATACACTATGATAGATTAGATATTGTACTGAACAGAAATTGAACTGGCTTTGAAAGATAATCCGATGCTTAGTGCTGATAAGCTTACGCAAAATTCCTGTTCCCATATTAACTTTCAAGTTCATTCACATACATACATACATATACTCACGGCTATAAATCCCTAGAAGGGGTAGCCAGAGCTAAGGAACAAAAAGTTCCTCAGCTACTTTTGGAAAGTTGAGTGGGGAAAAGATGGCAAAATAAAGGTTATTGGTGATGGGTCTCCAACCGCATCGCCCAAAATCCCTTAAAATCCCCAATACCGTTAGTCGCCTCTTACATACACCCACCGGAAGAAATGGGGTAGTGTTATTCTAAGCCGATACTACACAGGAAGTTCATTCACAATGCCGTCAATTATCTAAGCAAATTTTCTGTAGTAAATGTAGTAGTGTCAGAATTCACCCAGTAGACTGATTTTGGTATTGATGATAATGATGAACAATTTCCAGGTAAACGTACCAACGGACTTGGAAGGAGGTCAGTTGTTGGCCGAGAAAGCGGACAGGAAGGAATTCATTGATCTGCTCAAAAGAATGCTTACTATGGACCAGGTTTGTCATATATTACTACATACATACATACATTACATATAATCACGGCTATAAATCCCTAGAAGGGGTAGCCAGAGCTAAGGAACTGGAAGTTCCTCAGCCACGTTTGAAAGTTGCGTGGGGAAAAGATGGCAAAATAAAGGTTGTTTGTGATGGGTCTGCAACCACATCGCCGAAAAATCCCTTAAAAGCCCCAATACCGTTAGTCGCCTCTTACGTACACCCACCGGCAGAAATGGGGTAGTGTTATTCTAAGCCGACACTACACAGCATTCTCTTCTAATAACAATATTTGTATACTTTCAGGAGCGCCGCATAACCCCCGGCGAAGCTTTGAACCACGCTTTCGTGACACTGGCACATTTAGTGGACTATGCCCATTGCAATAATGTTAAGGCTTCCGTGCAAATGATGGAGGTATGTATAGTCTTAGTGTGTCTTAGTCTTTTAAGGGGAAAAGATGGGTTCGTGTGACCTTTTTGATGGTGATTTTATATCGGTTTAGTAGATTAGAAGCTATAAACCCACTATTAATTTACAAATTTTTAGGACCTCTCGTGTGTCTCGTACAATTTCGATAGATAATTGTTGGTTATCCAATAACTTGTCATTCAGAAAGCCAATGGATAAGGGATGCGCAGAACTATTTCTTGTAAACATCTTTTGGTAGGGTTTTGTCTAGTGGGAAGGGGGACTTGAGTTTTTGTCTTATGCCAAATTGTCTGAGAACATCTGAATTGTTTGGATCTCTTAAAACAACAAAGGTATATTGATCATTTTATCTTTATGCACCAACAAAAAATATGATAATTACTTTGTAAATTGAACACTTTGATACCGTAATATGTGAGTCTGCTAACATGTGCAAGAGCTGATGCTACATGTTTTTCACAGACAAATAAATATCTTATTTGGGGCTGGTTAAGCTGGCTAAAGCCAAATCACCCTATATAGACGTATATGGTCTGTGAGGAAGTGGTTGGAGACCCATGACTAATTATCCTTTATACAATCTTATCCCCACTGCATTTGGAAAAGTGCTTCCAAAGTCTAATACCAGAAAGTCTAGCTTTATTTGCCAGTATATGCTTGTATGTATGTATGTTTGTCTATCCACCCAGGTATGCCGCCGCTCAGGCTCCGCCGTGGGCGGCGTGGGCGGCGACTACGTGGGCGCGGTGGGCGGCGTGGTGGGCGGCGCGCCCCACCACCTCGCGCTCAATATCAACCAGCAGAGGCTGAGGACTGCGCCCTATGATAACTTGGTGAGTGTACTGACACTGTACTAAAGTATATTATAATGTATGTTGTGACGTCACGATAAGTTGATGTATTGTAGAAAGTTAGAGATTTATAAAAAATAAACTAGTAACGGCTGACGACTGCGATTTATGATAGCTTGGTGAGTGTGGTAATAGGGTGTAAGGGATTCTAAATTGTGACGTCACTTTTAGTAGAAAGATAGTGGAAATTTTAGGGACTTAAACAAATGAAATTGGGGTTTTTTACACTTTTATATAAATTCATGGCTTAATTTATCGATACTTATTAGGCCTATATAAATATAATTTTGAATTATTAAGAAATCATAGCCAATGATGTGTTTCCTAAAAATAGTTTCCTCGCGTGTCAATGGTACTGGATAAGTGAAAATAGGTTAAAGTGCAAGGAAGCACTGCAATGAGCACCTTTTATTTTTCGAGAATACAAATATGAATATTTTTAGATTAGAACACACAATTGTAGTAAAACTTATATATATTTATTTTATTAGGAGCATCAACCAACAGCGACATAAGTATTAATACACAGGTTAATAATAGAAATAAAATAAGGTCAATAACTGATGTTCACAGATGCATAGAAAACATATCTTACAATAATTTTGTTTTTTTTTTTACATTACATTAGCTGAGCCTAAAACTTATATAATATTACTACAATCTTAATGTATATGAAACGTAATTTTTATCTTTACCATATTAACATTTCCTTATCATGTTATCCAAAACGCTCTTTGGCATATTAACTTACTAATGTTATATTTTCCAGTACGGTTTATACGGCGGCGGGCGCGTAGTGGGTGGGCGTGGCTACGGGCCGCGGGAACCGTTCCCGCACCAGTTCGTGTCATCCATACTGTGTCAGCCCGCATATCAGGTATATATATTTTTTTATTGAAACATAGATTTTAGATTTTTATACCCGTATTGCCGTGCAGTGTCGGCTTAGAATAACACTACCCCATTTCTACTTTTTTAATGATGAGGTTGTAGTTAGTTGTATAGTATCTAGCGTAGTGTAGTGGCTATGCGTAGCACTACACATATATATAATACAGTTTGTATCTTGTTGGCTGTGGCTGAGAGGATTTTGATTTTATAGCTTTAGTTATTCCTATCTGTATTTATATTCCAAAAACTAAATGGTTATGAACAGTAGAGCTTGTGGTAACAGCAAAGATATACTGTCCAGTACACCCTACTGTGTACCAACTTATAATTTATATCTATGCTTAACTCGAAAAACATTTACATACCGCGATGTAGGAATATGAGTGAGACGCTGCTATGTGCGAGTGAGTCCGCAGTAACATGACTCCCACAAGCTTAACGATATAATGTCCAATTTCCCTAGCAATCTTCTAATCAACTTATTTTTTTTAGGTTCAACAACTAGCGGCCGCCGCCGCCGCCGCCCACCAACACGTGGGTGCGGTAGGAACGGTAGGAACAGTAGGAACGGTAGGCGCGGTAGGAACGGTAGGCGACGTGGGAGAGTGGAGACCTCCCTTATTGGTGGAGCACGAGGATTGGGATCTGGCGCATCATCATCATCATCACTCGCATAAACGGTTAGTTAATATATACTAGTAGTGTGAAGGTGGAAGGTTGAATTCTATGTAAGCGATGTGACTAGGAAGTATTGGTGTGATTTGAAGAATGGTTTTATATTTGTTGAGGTAGGTTATAGGCTATATATCAGCACACCACTATTGGTGCTCCTATGAATGATATAGCAACGATAAATGTTGAAAAGGACAATAGGCTATTGGACTAAGTTTTGAAAACTATCTTACCGTGTTAATTTGTTTATAAGGAGCCCTAAAAAGATCCGCTAAAACGCGACTTTAGGTAATAAGGCGGCTGTAGCACAAATGACGTCAATTCCGCATTAAACACCAATGAGCGAAGCGATACACAGACATTTTATGCACGATCTACGTCGTTTTTAGTCACGTGACAGTTGCATCAAAAATACTTATTTTAGAAGACGGATTTTAGTGAAATAATGCAATATTTTTATCTCGCATTATTACATATTGCTCCAAAAATGCAATATCAAGACTAATGAAATAAAAGAAATGTATATTTTTATTACAGTCAAATAGCCTATTGTAAATTGATTATTAATGCATTCAAAGTTGTTAGGATCAGCTAGTATGTATATCCTATAGCTTTATTCAATAAATGAGCTTTTTAACACTGAAAGTTTTCAAATCAGACCAAAAGTTCCTGAGATATGTACGATCATGCAACGAGCTGTTCTGTCTATAATATTATTATAGAAATTATTTTTGGTATAAGTTAATCTTAAAACGATTGTTTTAGTTACTTGGAGAGGATGGGTGAAAGTAAATTGGTTAAATAAATATATATAGCAAAAGAGGATGATGATAAAATCATTAGGCGACCTCAGAAAGGCACATTTAAATCTTAAAATAAAATATGCTTTTAAAAGGCAAGTCTCCGAAGTATGAACAGGTATGATTGAGCAGGTATGAATAGAATTATAAATGTGAGAGGAGCCAAAAAAGTTTGCCATGATACTAAGAAATGGCAAACAGTCTCTACTTACCCCAATAAAAGCTAATAGCGTGAGTATATGAATTAAGTAACTATTTAGATTTGTCATGACAGGTCGTTATATCTAATTATATTTTTATTATTGATTGTTATAGCTTTGCATAAAAAGCAAAATTTTAATGTTTAATTTTGGGTATCTTTAAGTGTGATAGAGATGTTTCTTGGAATGCTATTTAGCATTTTAAATTGATAAACAATTTATAAAAAAACCGCCAAACAATAGAATATTTTATAAGAGGTGCGTCTAAGAAATTTAAAATTTAATCATTTGAAATATTTTGTTCCAAACTACTTAAGGTTTTGATTCCATAATCAGCTAAAATCTTCAATATAATAAAAGAATATACAAATACAGTGGCAATATATAAATCGGCTGTGTCCCCACAGATCCACGAAGCAGCCCCCCGGCTGCGTCCCCCAGCATTACCAACCTCACCACCAGCCACAATACAGGTGCGAAGCCTCAATCGCCTTAATCGCCTCACTCGCCTCTTTAGCCTCTATAGTCACAGTCGCATTGGACAGTTCATAAATCATCGTGTTTCACTTTTAATATTAAATATTTTTAAATACTAATAAAGTATAATGAAATATTTAAAAATAGTTAAAACCATACCCTTACCAATTTAATTGGGGGTTTTAAATGTTGAGTATTATAAATATTTAAGCATTTAAAATAAAACGAATGAACATTGATAAATGAACATTTAATTACCACGTTTCACAATTTTCAAATAATATAACATAAGTACTAGTAGAATTGGTGCACTAGTACTGTTTTTATTGATTTTCTGACTGTCCATTGCGATGTTTCCCTCATAGTTCATCTTGCCCACCTCGCCTTTTGTCACTATATGTTGCATTAACATAACAGTATGCTTTTCATCATCCACTTACTACTTACCATTCTATTGCAACTTAGTCTTTGGTAACTCATAGAGTTGTCTATATATTTGGCCTTTTAATTAATTTAGCGCAATTTCCTTTCATAATCACCGATTATTGTGTCTTACAGTATAGAAATAATTCATAATTATCTTGATATTAGAAGTTATAAAATGGGTACAATTAGAATTGCTGCACAATTTTCGTTTAATATGTAACTGCTATGCTTATATCCTTTTCATATCTCATTATCAACGCAATTTAATAGTATTTTAAGTTCGCACAATTAACTGTACTTACCAAATAATCATTTTTAAACATTCGTGTCGAAGTTTTTATAGTTTTAAGTAAACCATAAACGTTGTTAAATACTACGCTTTCATTACTAATTAGTCAAGTACTTTTACTATTTAGAAAGTCATATTTTTTGTCAATCTATTTTAACATTAATATTATAAAAGTGTCAAAATTTTAATTATACTCTGAGTAAAGATAATTTCGTCAATTAAATGGAAAACTTATTGTTATTTCTCAATAAATTATCCTTGAAATCTTCTAATCAAAGTAATGAATTTAATTTCAATCGCAATCTTAGTTCTCTCGATCTTAGATACCCACATTGCGTTTTTATGACTTTGAATCATAATATATAATGATACTAGTCTCGTAATACATGTAAATTGGAAATCATTTAAGAATACTGTTGCATTAAGCTAACCCTTTGAGTAAGCTTTAGAGAAATCATTATGATAAGTTATAATAATACAATATTATTGAGTAGTTTTAAGATATGTTGGAAATTATATGAATAATTTGAATGTTTAAAAATTTGCACGCCTTACTGGCAGTACATGCATAGGCCTCTATTTTAGGCACACCACCATATATACTCATATATTGGCAAATAAATGATTTTTATTTTTCTTTATAAATTACATACCTAACTACTAAATGCAATCATTAAGCCTAATAACCCAATAAACTAATCGTGATCCAATTATTTCTTCTCTAGTAAATACCTTTGCTACCTGGTTAATTACTAATGTCTCCAAAACCCAAAAAAAAAAAATAAACACCACTGACAGTGTAGAATTGAGATATTTAAACTAAGTTCACAAGTTTAGTAGTACATATTATCTTTTTGTGTAATAAAATGTAAGAATAGAGTTGTTTTGTAGTCAATCTGTACCCCTGTTGCCTCTCTCAAAGATGTATTTATGTATAAAGTTCATGTCATATGAAGTCATACAATCAACTTTTGGTATTTACGGTTGACCAAGGTTTAGAATTAAGTGCTCTCATCTATCATTCATATCTATGCTAATCAAAAGCAAAACGGCAATAGGGTTAATTGAAACAGACGTTCTACGCTGTCAGTAAATATTATCACCTACAAAGATCTAACTTTCAAAGAGTGTGTATTAATATTTGTAATGTATGTATGTAGCGTGTCAAACAACAACAGTAAGAAGGAGCCAACGCAGCTGTCGCCGGTTAAAAAGAGGGTGAAGGAAGGTACTCCTCCGTCGAGACAGCGTCAGCAGAATGACCATACGTGAGTAGTATAGTGACCTCTCGCTCACACACTGTAGGCATCTCTCTCTTACACACTAAAGACCTCTCACTCTAACACTAAAGTCAACTGACACTCACACTGAGCCACCTCTAGCAAGCCATCTTTCTCACATTTTGTAGGCATCTCCCATACACTGTGGTCTTCCTAATTCAAACACCGTAGCCTTCCTCGCTCACACACTGCCGCCACTTTCTTTTTGACACTGTAGTCATCTCTCGCTCTCTCTCACACACACTAAGATAATCTCTCAGTTACATACTGAGATCACCTTTTGCTTACACACTAAGATACTATCTTTACAAAATACAGGAGTTAAAGTAAATGTAGGTAATTACAATAAAACTTAACTGTCTTAGAAACAATTTCTATACCTGCCTCTAACCCATTTTCCATACAATTTAAATCCTTTTGTTCATGAAAACCTCATGTGGAGATTATTACTAGTAAATTAAGAATAAATAAAGGAAAGAAAAATTTCGACACAGGCGGGAATCGAACCCGCGACCTCGGGTATACGCGTCGACGCTCTACCAATTGAGCCACCGTGTCAATGGCTGCCAATGCTGTGTCGAAATTTTTCTTTCCTTTATTTATTCTTTATTTATTACCATTTTCCATACCCCTGAGCCACAAACATAGTTTTTATTTATAATTTATTTATTTAGCCAAATAACGTTTGTTTGATCAGTATCTTTATGTAATATAATCATTATTTTTTCTATTTCCAGGCAATCCCAAGCACAATCGAGCCGGGCCGGTGTGGCCTGGTCTGGTCAGCACACCATCACCATCAGAGACACGCCCTCGCCCGCCGTCTCCGTCATCACCATCTCGGATGATGATGAGGACACTGCAGGTGATTACTAACACATACATACATATACTGATGGCTATAAATCGCTAGAAGGGGTAGCCAGAGCTTCAGAATAATAAATGACTTAATCATTTTTGTAAGTTGAGTGGGGAAGAGATTGTAAAATAATTAGAATGTTTTTTGTTCATGAAAACTTCATGTCGGGATTATTTTTAATAAATATAGGAAAAAAAAATCGGCACCAGCGGGGATCAAACCCGCGACCTCCGGGTATACGCCCCCATGGCTCTGCCAATTGAGCTATAGTGTCAATGGCTTCTAGTGCGATATTGTCCTTTCCTTTGTTTCTTTTACACTAGTGTTAGCGTTATCATTTATTAGATTGTTAAATAAATGTTGGTGATGGGTCTCTCACTGCATCGCCCAAAAACCATTTAAATGCTCAAATTCTCTGAGTCACCTCTAATAAACACCCGGGGAAAGAAATAGGGTAGTGCTATTCTACGCCAACACTACGTAGCTAATCATGAATTTGAGTTTTAATTATCTCAGTATCATTATATAAATTAGTACTCTAAACAAAAACCTTGTCTAAGTTAAGAGTGAATGCACTTCTGAATCAGTGCAACAATATTATATTTTGATGGGTAGGGAAAGCGGTATCTCAGTTAACATATCACTAATTTTCTCTTTGTTACTCTGTATGTCATAAAGCTGCCCCCGTAGCATGAGGCGTGTGAGAGCGTGTATGTCGCGTGAGAAGTGAGAAACTGACAGATTGTTCATACAACATCTGTCAGTACCTCACTTCTCACGTGACATCTACGCTCTCACACGCCTCATGCTACCTATACTGAAATGTTCTTTGCAAGCTTCAAAAGCAAATTACATACACTCGATCCTCAACTTATTTTATTTATCTTATTTTATTTTATTTGGAAGATTTACAGCGTATACATTTAATTTCAAATTAAATTAAAAATCTCCATCTATAACAATTACATTAAAAACAACAACTTACAGACTAAAAGTAAATTCAAATAACAGACCGAGAAAAAAAAAATAGAAATAAAGGTAACAATACTAAAAACTAAATTAATTATTGCTAAAAGAGAAAAATACTATAAAATTAATTGACTTAAATGTTCTGAAAAAATGAATTGGTAAGTAATCGCTTGATTGCTGAAATGCTGCTTATACATAAAACTAGACATCCACTCAAACATCTATATACTTCCAGCGCCACCAGCCGAGAACCCGAACGCAACCCGCAGCGGCAGCCAACCCGTGCAACCCCAAACCCACCAGCCCCAGCCCCAGCCCCACCAGCCCCCACACCAACCCCAGGGTTCCAAGGCGGGGGTGGCTAGTGTTATTTGCAGCGCTCGGTCGCCTTCGCAAGTTAAACATGAGCCTCAGCAGCCTTGTCAACATGCGGTATGTAGTTTTATTGTTTAATTAAATAGATTCATTATTATATAGAAAAGGATAGCGCCAGAGCTTCGGAGAATAGCATTGTGTATTCATTTCGCTGAGAAAAACAAAAAATAATGAAGAAAATAAAATGAGCTTCATGATGGTTTTTTCTCCCTGCATACAGCTTGCCAAGCAACGGTTGAAGTTTCAAGCTATATGTAATTGGCGAGCGTAAAAAAAGCAGAAATAATATTTTATCCAACACACCTGCTCTGAAAGTGGCGTTTCTTGCACTGAATCTAGAAATACAAAATATAAAAGAGCTTATTACTAAAACTGTGACTTGACCATTTCACACTAGTCTGATATTGTGTATTTTTCCTAATTACTCTCAATTGCATTAAAAAATACAATGTACACAAACTGAAATACTTGGTTTATCCTAAACATGTTGTATAAAGAAAAAAACTATTAACTAAAATTTGCTAATTTGAATGTTTTGAAAACCTCATGTGGGGAATATTACTAATAAATAAAGAATAAATAAAGGAATAAATTTTAACGGTTCGATTCCCGCCTGTGTCAAAATTTTTCTTTCTTTATTTATTAGTAAAATTAGCTAAACTATCAATATTAATTATTGAATTCAATTAAAAATAATGTTTAAAAAAAACAATTAACTTTAAACTAATACATTAAAATGCCCAAATCATACGAACATTACAACAAATACAATTTGTCCCCAGCCTCCGCCACAATCTCAGAAGAAACGCCTACTAGCGTTGGCCCAACAGGATGCCACCAAACAAGAGCCGCATTTGCATTATACACAGGTATGTACCGAGTTTTTTATTTTAGTCAATTGTAATGGGTACCTGTGTTTTTAGCGTAGTGGGTAATGCTATCCTCAACAGTTTCTTTTCTGATATATCAGTATTTTGACTCCCTTGTTCCCAAAAGAATACCAATTCATTTATTTCGAAAAAACACTTAACAGTATTTTTCTCCAATTCTCGTAGATTATAAAGAAGACAGACTTTTCTTCAAACTTTCAATGGCGGTTATTATTCGTTAGGAATATAAAGGCTCTAATTTCATTATTGTCATGCTTAATCAAATATAAAGGTTAAATTGAAATAATTATTTTCACAATTTATTGACATTTATTTTTCGTGATAACGTAAAACGCTAAGAAAATAAACAAAGAAGAAATTCGTCAAAACAGTTAACCTGCACGCCCAGCTAATAATAAACGACGTTGTCTACTTTAAATACGTCATCACTAATTAATATCAATTATTCGATGTATTTCAGCAACCGTCTTCAAACCAAGTCAGGCAGTCGTCCGAATACCAATGTAACCAGTACGTGCCTGCGCAGCATAAGAGGGAAAACGTATGTATTTATTTATATTATAACATTATATTTTATATACCCTAACAAATATTTCTAAATCTGAATAGATGCGATGAAATATAAATGGAGGACACGGAGAGAATGGATGAAAGTAAATTGGTCGAAGAGATACGTAGACCCAATGTGGATGGTGCCAAAAAGACAGCCATCCTAAATACGACGAAGAAACGGACATGTTATATATCATGAATATATAATGTTATAGGGGCATTCCAGGAGAAATGGGAAAATGAGTATTTTTTTAAAATTGATTTGATTATAACCACTTTAGTCTTAACGTAATGTGTATGAGTTATATTAGTATGATTTGCAAAAAATATTTAGAAAAAGAACAAAAAAGTATTTTTTTTTCACTATGGCAAGTTGGACGACAAGGTTTTCGAGTAGTACGATTTTTTACCGCCATGTTAGCAACACTGCTTTCGGTCATTTTGAATACAATTTTCAACAGCACAGTGTCCTACATTGTTACGAATTTATTCAACTTCAATTTGATGTGAAAATATTGCGGAAAAGGTAAGAATTTTATTCTAAAACCCCTAAAAACAATGAGCACGTAGCATGTCCTGCCAGTCACACGAAATCATACAAAAGTTGTTATTCTAACTTTAAAATGTGTTTCCTAAATGGGCGCTTTTCGGAAAGTAAGAATTGGCTAATTGTTAAGCTGTTTAGCATATATGTTTGGTGTTATGGATGAAAGGGTGGAAAAGAGGTGGTTTTAATTTTTGTCCCACCAGTCACTGTGACTGGTGGGACATTTTTTTTAACACTTGTTTTGGACTGTTCTAAGCTTTTCTAACCTGTTTTTTTTTATTTTTGTTAGTGTGATTGCTTTTAATTTCTGCCTTTAAAATGAATGCTGCTGAGTGTTAAAGAAAATCAAGGCAAAACCTAAAAAATGATGCAACTAAGTGGAAGACTGCTACGGAAGACCAAAAACTTTACGTGAAACTAATGAGACTGCAAAAATTCAATGGAGAGAGAAGGAGAGGCTACGCAAAAGAAAACAGAGAGAAAAGAAAAAGTTAGAGGGTATCAAGAAGACTTCTCTTTCGCCGTTGGGTTCTTACAAGACTATAAATACCTTGAAAAAAGCAGTTGGAAAAATTAGAAAATGTTCTTCCTGAAAAGCAAACCAAAAAGTCAGCTGTATTGATGCATGTTTTAAAGGAAATGTTACCAACGGAGGCTATTCATCTAAGTGCTAAAACAGTTAAACCTACAGTCGTAACAAAAGGAAACAGAAGTTGGTTAAACATTTTTATGAACAAGATGACATAAGCCGCCCATCTCCTAATAGGAAAGACACTATGTCAATCAAAGATAAAGAAACAGTTAAACGTGCTCATGTCGCTAAGAGGCACATGATGATGACCATTGCGGAAGCATATTCCCTGTTTAGAACTGAACATCCCGACATAAACTTGGGGAAGAGTAGGTTTTATGAACTGAGACCGCTCCATGGGAGACCTATGAGTGAGATGCCTCATAATGTATGTGTCTGCAGCTACCATGCAAATTATGCGTTTTTATTAGAAGCACTGAATAAGTTTCTTCCAAACCTGCGAATTACTACCACTGAGTTCCTGAAACGCATATGTTGCAATATATCTAATTGGCATTGCTAACATATTCTCTAAATATTTCGCATCTGTATATGTTAATGACAATTCTGATAAATTCAGAGCTGACTCCCGTACCAATAATATTTTTTCAAATAAGAACAAGCAATCCAAGTCACTTATTTGAAATCATCCGGAGGAGACGGCACTAAATTCGTAATGGACGAATCGAGCGAACCGTACCATATTTCTATTAACCAAGTGATGAAAATTGTTAAAGAACCAGCAATAAAAATGTGTAAAAATAGAATTTATTACCAGTATGAACAATCCATTGTGTGAGAGCAATACTTTTATTTGATTAAATATAATTTAATAAAACCAAAAAGTATATTTTTTGTACCAATTTCTTACTTGTCCCACCAGTCACAAAAGGCTGTCCCACCAGTCACAATTTCTACTTTCCATATTTTCTTGTAGAAACTAAATGTAGTGCCCATTTTAAGTTCTTGTTGTAGTATATTTAATCAATAAATAGTGCTTAGTACAATACATCTGGCTAAGTACAGTATTTGGGCTAAAACCTCGATTGACAGTGCAGAAGGTGGAGGGGAGGTATTTTTGAGTGTCCCACCAGTCACACTCCTTTGACAAATAAAATATCACTAAAATATTTAAATATAATATTATTTTAGATACAGGTTTTAAAAGTTGGTTCATAATCTATTGTAAAATATATATTTGATCATTATCAGCCGGTTTCACATCTGAGCATTCTAGCTCTAATCAGTTGAGTTTTTATCAAACTCTAAGTAAGCACTTAAGTTTAAGGTGTTTCACAGAACAAACACTGCTCGCTGCTATAATGTGATCAACAAAGCATTTAGTTAAGATTCTAATCAAAATCTATGAACGTTTCAATTTACCTACAAAAACCGGTAATACCGATGAAGTTATATTTCATTAATTATATTTTATATTTAATAGCAATAGTCCGGTCAATTTAGGCCTAAAATAAGGAGGAAGGTTACATAAATTCATAAGAAGCTGAAAATTAGCACAATTGTTCAAAACATGATTATAAATGAAACCTCAAAAGTCCCCATCGTTCCGAGGTGTGCTAAAAAATTTACACGAGGTCAAAGGTCAAAAAAATGAGTTATTTGCGTTTTTAAGCGAAACAGTGAGTTTTTTCGCAAAATCATCTCAGTACAAATTTGTACATCAGAAAATTCTCTACAAAAAGATATCAATATTTTTTTTTCCTAAAAGCCACCATTTTGAAGATATAACGCGTTGAAAAGTTCGATCATTGGTAATCTTCATACTTTGCACATGTACGCCACCTATGAACATCACTTATGAGGTGTTATAACTTAAATTTATTTGCTATTGGTGATTGTAACTTGTTTCTATACAACCACTTGCTTAGATAAGTTGCGATACGCAACTTTTGTTAAAAATACGCGTAATAAAAAGCAAGTACAACTAGCTTCTTAACCTCCAACCTCAGTAGCTGCTGCTCAACAACATTTATTTCGGGTATATTGCCAAGTTCAAGTGTGGCTTGGTAACCAGCTGGACCCTAAAGACTGGGGTTGGGAGTTAGTCGACAATACATTAGAGCCAGTTCTAACTTTACTTCCACCAGCACCTGAGAAACTTCTCAACTCAATATTTTGCAACTTTAAAAAAGGTTGTAATGCTAAATGTGGATGCAGAAAAGTTGGACTGTTTTGTTCCCTGGCATGCACAAACTGCCAAGGCCGATCGTGCTCTAATGTTGAGTCAGCTAATCTAGAAGACTCATATGATACCAATGAGGAATCGCTAGTGGGACAATTGATCTGTGAAATAGAAGAAAAAGAACAAGAAGAAGAACAGGAAGAAGAACAAGAAGAAGACGAAGAACAAGAAACAGTAATCCTGGAAAATTACGAATCAGACGAGGAATATTAATCATTTCATTTTCAATTACACCGCCAATATTTTAACCAACCGATATGTACAATAATATTTTACAATAGTTTTAAAACAAATAAAATCACTGCAGACCCGTGGAATAGGCCTACGGGGGATACCACGTTAAAATAAAACACGCTAAGTACACTACCTCATAGGTGGCGCGGAAACGTGTGCAAAGTATGAAGATTACCAATGATCGAACTTTTCAACGCGTTATATCTTCAAAATGTTAGGAAAAAAATTATAGTTATCTTTTTTGTAGAGAATTTTTTGATCTACAATTTTGTACTGGAGTGATTTTGCGAAAAAACTCACCGTTTCGCTTAAAATCGCAAAAAACTCATTTTTTTGACCTTTGACCACGTGTAAAATTTTTAGCACACCTCGGAACGATGGGGACTTTTGAGGTTTCATTTATAATCATGTTTTGAACAATTGTGCCAATTTTCAGCTTCTTATGAATTTATGTAACCTTGAATGTATAAATTGACCGGATTACAAATTGTATCTACAAACTTGATTCAATAATGTTTCATTAGTAGTTACATTTATTATGAGGTTTTGAGACCATTTAATTAAATAAAAAATAGAAATAAACAAACAATAAAACTGGGCAACGGAACGTACATACACCAACACCGAGCCAACACCAAACCAATTATTGTGATCAAACGTCAATCAAAATTATATTATTTTTTTTTTTGTTATTGGCGGTATCTGCCGAATATTTTTTCAGCAACTTCGCCACAAACAGCGTGATTTAGTCTCGCATGTGAATTTTAGTTGTAAGTTGTAATGATAAATTCTGGTCTCAATAGTGCTATTGCTGTTGTGACCCTATCCGTGACACGGCACACGGTAGCTTTGCTGACATTTGCAGTATCCCCAATGACAGCTTGGAAGCTCCCAGTTGCATAAAACCGCAGTGTTATTAACAGTTGGAGCAATGGTGATAAACAATCACTCCGTTGCGTTCTTGCTGGTGGGATCCTTCGTTGCACTTTCCTAAAGATGCTGCGTACCGATTCTTTACTGAACCTGAAACGTTCTTTAAATTGGTTTTCACTGAGCGTTTCAAAGAAATTTGGCCGGATCCTAGGAACTCCTCGGAGACGGCGTATTTGCCTCTGAGGTATCTGCTGTGGTTCCTCTAGTGAAGATAACGATGTATCCGTAGACATCTTCAGAATATTGTCGAAAACAATGTGTTTTTCGTCTAATATTTCACAATTACAAATTGGAGCACCGTTTAAGAAGCCGATTTTGACAACTTAACTGTCACTCACTCAAATCTGCGATGATGACTGTTTGAGTATTGTCAAACGAGTTCAGAAACGCAAATTTCGACATTTAGGTCAGTTTTTTGACTGATGCGCAAAATTTTGATCATTTAATCAAAACTTGATTAAATTACAATATTTCATCAAATCAGAAACGTAATTTTGGTAAGTTGGTACTTAATTACGGTTTGAGATGCTTTTATCGTTGAATTTTCAGATGTGAAACCGGCCGTATATCAGATTAAATAACAAAGTTACAGGTCTAAACATTAGGGATTTTGGAGTAAACTGTCCCACCAGTCACAATGGAATGCCCCTATATATAATGTTGAACAAATTTATGAATATAGGTTAAGTTGGCCGACACCATATAAATTAGCGGTCCAAAGCAGTGAAGATTGTACATTTAATATTGTTTTGTTCAATGAAATATAACTTCTTAGTCAATTTATTTTGCTCTGTGTTGTAACATACATACTTACATATACTCACGGCTATAAATCCCTTAAAGGGGTAGCTAAAGCTGGGGAATTTGAATTTCCTCAGCCAATTTTGGAAGTTCCGTGGGGAAAACATGGTGAAATAAAGGTTGTTGGTGATGGGTCTCCAACCGCATCGCCCAAAAATCCCTTAATAGCCCCAATACCGTTAGTCGCCTCTTACGTACACCCACCGGAAGAAATGGGGTAGTGCTATTCTAAGCCGACACTACACAGCGCAAACTACTACTGTGTTGTAACATCAAACTAATTTAGTAATCTCTCTCTTATCGTGTTATATATCGGTCAACCAGTTTTCCACTAAACGATACATATCATGCCCTTATAGAGCGTCACCTACATTAATAATTGTAACATCTTATCGACTTGGGACATGCAAATGAATTAAATTGGACTTGTAATAATGTCTAATCCTTTGTCGTGATATCAGAGTCTTTCATTTATCTTCAAGAACATAGTTTGATGAATAAGTGCGTCTGTTTTATGAAATACATCTTCGGCTGTATTTATAACATACATAACATATACTCACGGCTATAAATCCCAAAAAGGGGTAGCCAGAGCTTAAGAGCTATAAACTCGGCAGCCACATTTGGAAGTTGATATTAGACAAGATGGTAGAAATAAAGTATTCGTGGTGATGCTTCTCCAACCGCATCGCCCGAAAACCACTTAAAAAGAGCCCCGCACCCTAAATCGCCTTTTACGATACCCGTGGGTAGAAAGGGGTAGTGATATTCTAAGCCGGCACTACACGGCTGTATTAGGCTTTGTATATTTTGGCTGTATTTATGTTGTAATTTAGTCCTACATATCAAAATAACTTTAATAATACAATTTAATAATATTCCAGATTCCCCGCGCAGAATTCGCGGCTCCTCCCGCTCACAAACCTCTACCACCGGCACTACCGCAATGGCACCATCACCACCAGTATAAGTGAGTACCACTATACCACTATAACAACATACCACCTACCACTATACTAAAGTCAACTCATATTTAAACATTCATGTCTCATATCTCCGAAGAGGCGGAGTTACTAATACTTCTGAATATCACGTGACGTTGTCACCTGGTGTACGAGTACAAACGTTTTGATTGGACAGTGTACTCACGTGATAGGGAGCAGGTTAATCGCCGTTTTGTACGAATACATTTTTGCATTATTAAGTACAACTTAGCCATGTGGGATTCCTCACGATGTTTTCCCTCACCGTTAACAACCATGATAAATTAACCACACATATGACATTAGAAAAGACAAATTTTCTGTAATACAGGTATAACCTAGTACGGCATCAGTGTCACTATGTACTGAACGTATTTTAATTTGATACTTTTACTGTCTTTATTGTAAACAATTGTATCTTTGTACCAAAAGAATATTTCTTATTCTTATTATTCCTAAAAAAAAAAGATAGGCCCGACCCGGGCCTTGAACTCTTATCGTTTTCATGATAAGCTTTACTACACCTATAACACATTTTTATAACAAAGAATACGTTACATACACCACCAGTACAAGTTAGTATTTCTATACCACTATACCACGAACAACTATATCACGTACCAATTTACCACTATAACATCATATCACTATACCACCGTACTACCCTACCACTATATAACATCATACCATGTACCAACTGAGCATACTACCCTACCACCATATTAATTTGAATGTTTTTGTTCATGAAAACCTCATGTGGGGATTATTACTAATAAATAAAGAAAAAAATAAAGGAAAGAACTCGACACAGTCGGGAATCGAACCCGCGACCTCGGGTATACGCCCCCGTCGCTCTGCTATCCTTTGTTCTGAAATTTTTCTATCTTTTGTTTCTTTTACACTTTTAAGTAGTGTTTGCGTTCCCTACAGTTTGCGTTAAAAAAAATTAGAGGTAGGGTACGCAAACACTTTAATAGTACTGTTGCATTTACCACTTTACTACTATACCACCATACCACCTACCATCATACCACCTACCATCATACCTCTATACCACCATACCACCTCAAATAGCATACTACCCTACCACCATACCACCATAGCACCAGCACTAATGTCGTGTCTTGACAGGGCGGGCGGCGCGGGCGTGCTGTCGCCGGGCGGCGTGTCCCCCGGGTACCTGCCGCCGCTCTACGTGCCCTCCTACCACTACCAGCAGTGAGTACCACTTATATTACACATACATATGTATACAGCTGTCTAGTGTCTATAACCCTATTTCTTCCCGTGGGTGATCGTAAGAGGCGACTAACGGTATTGGGGCTTTTAAGGGATTTTTGGGCGATGCGTTTGGAGACCCATCACCAACAACCTTTATTTTACCATCTTTTCCCCAGTCAACTTTCCAAAAGTGGCTGAGGTATTTCTAATTACTTAGCTCTGACTACCCCTTCTAGGGATTTATAGCTGTGAGTATATGTATCTATGTATGTATGTATACTTTATATTGTAGTAGCTTTCCGCCCACGGATTTTCCCGGGTGGAATTAGGTTATATTGCGTTATAAAGCGCAACTATAAGAAAACTTCTCATTACCTCGGGAATAACGTTTTTTCCGAGATAAAAAGTACCCTATTATTTAATCCTGACTTCTAACTATACGACTGCAAAATTTCAAAGCAATCGGTGCAGTTGTTACGGCGTGAAAGCGGAACAAACAAACTCACTTTCCGATTTTAATATTATATTGTTACTATAGTAAGGATGAATAGTAATATAATAAATAATAGTAATATAATAGTACCCACCCATCACTATCATAAGTGAGTTGTACTGTGATTTATAGATATATACTATATTTTATGAATAATAATCTAATAGTTAATGAACATACTTTGCCTTGTAGTGCCATCATAAAATGTCACTACCCCTTCCTAGCCACGAGTGTCGTAAGACGCGACCTTAGTCGCTGGGACTTTTTTAAAGTGATTTTTGGGTGATGAAATGTAAGATCCATCACCAACGATACTTTATTTCTACCATCTTGTCCTCTATCAACTTCCAAAAATGGCTGAGGAATTTCTTATTCCAAAGCTCTGGCTACCAGTTCTATGTTTATAGTCGCGAGTGTATGTATAATAGACATATATACTTTATTTTGTATGGATCATAATATAATAGATAATATAATTATAGTGTATGGTAAGCTGTATGTGCCTACCTACCACTACCATATGGATAATACGATATTAGTAACTTTAGCTGTATAGTATACATACACTAGCTATACCGGCAAACAGTGTTTAGCCTTATAAATAACTAGCTGACCCGACAGACTTTGTACTGCCGAATTTGCTAATGCCAAACTTTAGGCGTTTTTTCCGGTACTCTTAGTTCAATCAGGCGTGAATATTTTATTGGTTACATTTTTCCGAGATAAAAAGTATCCTATTTGATAATGTGGGTCATTACCTTGCATTCTGCCAAATTTCATTAATATACATTATGTACTTGAGGAGCCTATTTGCCTCAAACACACAAACATCTAAACTTTCACATTTATAATATTAATAGGATGAAAAGTATCCTATGTCCGTTTCCTAGTTTTAAGCGACCTCCCTACCAATTTTCGGCTAAATCGGTTTAGTTTAGTCATAAATAGTGTAAATAACATAATTTCAATAGAAAGTTCCTCAGCCTTTGGAAGCCTCAACTTTTGGAAGTTTAGTTAGGAAAAGATTGTAAAATAGAGGTTTTCGATGATGGATATCCAACCGCATCGCCCAAAAATCACTTAAGAAGACCCAATACGTTGAAGAATTTAATAAGTCTAATGTATTTTTTTCTATATTGAGTTTTTTTTCTCTTTGGAAAAGTTTTCTTCCATAGCTCCAACATTTTCTTGTTCAATTAATACCAATGACTTTTTCTAAAATAACATATTTTAATTTCCAGCGGCGCTACAGCCGGAAACCCAGTGGGATCCGTTCCCCCCGCTCACGGCCGTTTAGGGGTGGGAGTCGGGGGGTATCTCCAGCCGTACTCCCCCTCGTTCCTCGTGCCGCACCCCCTGCCGCCGCACGCTTGGTACACCGACTGACGCACCCCCCGGACGCTACCCTTTTACCACGAGTAGTGGGAGCGGACGGGGATCCGATGAGGGGGTGCCCTGTTGACTAGATTAGGAAGGGAGAAAGTTGGAGAAGAGAAGAAACTTCTACTCTTTTATCAAGATTATTTTCATTTGTGATTTGGGATAGTGCGAGTTTCTAGTGGTTTGATGAAAATTCAATGCGAATACAGTGATACCGCCATTGACATGAGAGTAGAGAAAGCAATATATAAAAATACTATAATATGTTCTAATTACTTCTAATAAACGAATATAACTTTGTCGTCCTCTATACTAACTAGTACGGATGACATAAAAATTTGTTTATTTGATATGCTATCTAAAATAATCGCTTGAAACTCCCACTATACCTACTATTTTTGATTATTCCTTTAGCGATGCGTGACTATTCTTACTATATGATTAGTAACTACTGAATCTTAGCATTACTATAGTAGTTTACAAATATGTTTAAATGGATATAGACTACTAACAGAAGTTAAATTATTTGAAACGCAACGCTTTAGTCAAATTAATATTATTCGAAGTCTCGCATCGCTACTTTAATTACTTAACTATGTAAGTATTTGTAATAAATTACTTTCTTTTATGAATGAATAATACTTACTATTAGTTTTGTATCTTAATCAGATTTAGCTACGCGGTAATGGAACACCAATTGAATTTGATTCTTTCCTATATCTTACTTTATTATTGCGATGTTTTGCCCCTTCTGTTATTTAATGGGGGCAGGGATGAAAAATCCGTATTTTATTTCACTTTCATATCGATGGGTCGATTTGAAACTTATTTTATAAAATATCGACAAACGCGCGAATAACGGTTAGAATGGATTTTGCTGAATTATTAATGTAATTCAATTGGTTTTTTCCTTTTTGTGGTGTCGCTTTTAATGGCTAATCATAGACGGATATATCGTCGATCTCTTTATCTTATAAATGACATATAACCGATTTGGATAAAAATATGAAGGATATCTCTTCACCACGCTAAAGATATATTTAAAAAAATATTTTCTAATAACTATTGTTATAAATATTAATAGAATATTATTAAATACACGATTATTCACGTGTTCTAACGCTTTATGTGATTCGATGTTTCACCATCTTTTGTAATTAGAATATAATGAAAGTATGGCACTAGTGATGTATGGTTTGTCCGTGAGTTCGATTGGTTTGTCAGTAGACGCAGGTTTGAGTTCCGTTCAATGTATTCACTTAATATAACATAATCGAGTGTAGCTATTGTTTTGTGTATTTTGTATGATATTTGATAGATATCGCGATGATGTACGGAGGCCGCGAGATTAGTAGAATGCATTTACTAATATTTTTTAGTGGTTTATTATCCGATGTACCAAATTATAATACGCATAGGGTTATTTGTATCTAATGGGGACTTTATGATAATAGTAAGTTTTACAATGGTGATTTTCGTCAATTAAGTTATAATTTTATTATTTAGCACGTGTATGCCGATCGATTTTAATGAGATTCGATTTATTTCCTTATAATTAAATGTTGTTTAATCTCTTTTAGCACCAACCGTACGGTGTCGGCTTGTTTTGACAAATAACTTAGGTTTTATTTTCGATACTGTAAGTTTTTAACTATTAGCATTTTTTGTTTGGGGCTCGGTGATGGCAACCCTTTGTAGGCGTAGTTACGAATATTTTTAGATAAAATGAAGAAAAAGAGTTTTTACAAATTTTAGAGCGCACTTATAATAATAGAGAGCGTGTTTTCACAGTAGCTAGAACGAATTGTACATTTCAGTGATTTAAGCATTGCCTATTTATTAAATTCGACAGTAAAAGGGCCGAGTTGCCCTCTCATAATACGACTCGATTATTGCGAAACGATTTTACCGATTAGAAAATATTAAATAAACATTTTCGAAACTCCATTTTTGTTGTGACTTTGCTCTATCAAATCGCGAATACATTTCGTTTTGTAAATACATTAATTAATTTAATAAGTAATTATTATTGTACAACAGGAGAGTCATTAATTTAATGTAACTAGATATATCTCAGCATATTAATGTAACATAACGTTTAAATAACCATTTCCAAGTTTTTTTCTGCTATTTAGACATTATATGCTGCATTATTGTTATTTTATTTAACCTATTAGTTTAAATTAGATGGTTTACTATTAAAATAACGTTTGGATTATCTGTTTTGATTTCTTTTGATTGTAGCCAGTTAATTTCGCACCCGTATGAGGTCATTATTATCTTATAACTTTTATTGTCAATAAGTTAGTAACAAAAAATATTATTTGCCGTTTTTGAAGCAGACAAAATAGTGTTAACAGGAATATACATTACGTATATCGTATCTACTAATTTTATGACAAGACTATTATAATCTTTCTGTTTATGATATGTTTTAGTTTTGCTGTGTGACAATAGTATGTTTTTAAGTTTCTCGATACGGAGGCGTATCTACTATCGAATTATATCGGTTTTAAGTGTAATAGGTTTTATGATATTTCGTTTGTTCTAGTTTGTATGATGTCTAGAGGGTTTGCCTGGCAGGAGTGATTTATTTGATCTCTGTATTAGCTTGGTTACTCTTAGCTCTGTCGTTTAGTTTTATTTAGACGCACATTTTTATTTGAGTTGTAAATTTTGCCTTGAAAAGTTTGTTACTCAATTACATTGAAGTAACATATTTGGTTTGTAATGGTATAAATATAGAAAAACTGATTTTGATTAAATTAGAGCTTTTATTTTATCACGATCTAGAGTTATTGCATTGATTTATCTAAATCAGCTTATTTAACCTCGAGTGAACGTAAAACTACACTTGCATGCAAAAAAATACTTGAGGTAAAAATATATTTATATTTCGGTCGTAAAATATAATCCAAAATGGCTACTTAGTGAAATAAATGTCATTTTTTCTTTTGATGTATTTTTTTATTTTGTGGCTCAGAGACAAATAGGGTTTTAGTATTTTATTATCAACAGTCTTAACACCTTGCCTTTTATAAACTAAACCTATATTTGATGAAATTATTGTAACTGTTATATTGTTGATTTGCATGAAAACCAACAGAGCCTCTTATTTTTGCACAAATCTTTATGGAAATTATTAAGTTTATTAATAACAATAAATTTTCCCTTCAAGTTAGATAAATCTAATTGAACATAACTTCTGTACTTATTCTGTTCTCCGTCACGAAATTCAATAAAGGTTTGTGTAAAAGATTATATTTTATATAGTATTTGGTTGTAAAAATTAATATTGTATATACATTTTGTCTGCAATATTCGATGAGAGAGGAGAGTTGTAAATTGTGGGTGGTTGCAATATCGAAATTATCTTGGCTCCTTGCGAGGCAGACTGCTTTGCCCTACCTGTGTTAGACTATTTTTTGCCGACTCGCTTTATTGTATTTACTATTATTGAAATACTATGACTTGGAAGTAATTCTAAAGTATCCAACTAACGTACAAATGTTTTAAGAACTGCCTTACATTGAAATTGTTAACAATTTGAATAGTGTTGGTGTAATCCATTTCCATTCAGTTTTATATAGCTATGTAATGTAATGTTAACCGATACAGCGGTGACATTGTACAATGATTACAACTATTAATTTTAGTTAGTGTGTTAGATATGTTAATGTATAACATGTTTTTGAATACGGTAATGTAGTGGGCAATCAGAACATTTATGTTGCTGTAAGTTTTTCTTCAATAATAATCACCTTATTATTATTAGAGAGCAAATTGTAAATAAACCTCCAGATATCCCTTTTTTGTTTTGTTTTTTTTTTTCCTTTTTTTAATCGGTTTCTGTACTAGCTTCTAGTAAATGGTAAAACGCCATTCACATGGTAGTTTTACCATTTTCTTTTCCATTACAGAAACTGACAATTCCTTTGCGTTTTGTTTTATTTAATGCTTGTTGTTCTCACCGCAACTAGAATATCTGTGTTGCTCTATTTTGTGACTGTATGTTAGGTCCAAATGATATTGGATCGACTCTATCTCAGACTTGAGTAACTGTTTTGGTGTCAAATATCATGCCAGATAAACGAGTAATATTACCACAATTGAGAGCAACGGAGAGGTTACAATAGGGACTAAGTCAAGGGCCAAGCGCCCTAGCTGCTGTTTGACAATAACCCAGTGTCAGACAATAAAATATTCAATATTATTTTGCCTTTAGAAATCACATTTTTGTCTGCCCCTTAGACACCACTCGCAATAGAGGGACACAGGAACGCCAACTAGATTTAGTACAGATTTATTTTTACTGGGGTACTATGTCCCTCTGTGCAGTCGATATCTTAGCTAGGTGTAACGAAAACACTGATAATTCCACAGATTTATATCTGCAAGAATCGCTTCCTCGGTATAATGAGAGTAATACAAAATTATTATAATGTAGGCATAAAAGTCCTCTTTGTAACATTTAGAAGATTGGTGTCAGTAAAATTCAAGATCTCGTATTTGCCGCGCAAACAAATGAAGAAAATGCGCCTGATTGTAAAGTTACGGCAAATACTTTTTCATGTAGTCGATTTCCTCAATATTAATATTTAGTACTTTTATTAACTTCTCTCTTTGAAACCGAAGTCTGATATTTCTCACAAGTGAATCTAGACATATTGGTCAGCTACTGCGGCTGCTGTGTGGTAGACTTAGTAATAATTCGTTCTATTTAATAATCTTTTGATAGATTTGTGTGATAATAATATTAAGCTTTTCAATATATTTAGAACAAGTACAATTCTAATTGTTAGGTTATGTATTTTTACACTATATACGAGTTATATAATCAATATATCGGCAATGTTCAGTCCAGCTAGTCTCGCACTCTAGCTTTGTCATCTTTGTATTTTATCAGATAATCGTCAATTGTCCACAGTAATGTTATAAGTAAAGCTTTAATGTTACCTCCATAAGTATTTGTAACCTCACTACCATTGAAATATTTATCAAAATTGTTTGCCGTCCAAATAATAGCACGTTTTGCAAACTGGCGGCTGGACTGCTGACGACGAAGGTACACGTATCGAATTTTCTAGCGATAATCGTAAACGGGCGTAGCTTAGGTGTTAGATGTCTTCATCGTCTATAGAGCTTATAGTGTGACTAGGGCTGGTTGCTTGAAATTATGATCTTTGAATACGAAGAGCTGAAGCTAATCGTTCTCTCTCGAGAATGACAGTATGCATTGACTACTAAAGATAATGTTTCCTAGTAAAATTTTGCGGTAAAATTGACTCAATATTAAAATTTTAACCTTACAAATTAGCGTAGTGATATTTATATAATATTTAATTTTCTTATGAATTTTGATGTCTACCTAATCTATTTGTTGTCTTAAAATTTAACGTAAAATTAAAATTAACTTGCAAGTTATTAGCGTCCTCTAAATTTGATGTTACATTTGGTGTTTGAATTAAATGTCTATACACGATAAGCTTCATCACTTTAATCTGACCAAAATTTGAATTCTTGTTTTGATAGTTGTATATTCACACGCATAAGATGGAGGGGTATATTTAAAGTACAAATCTATAAAACTAAACCCCGTAAGTCTGTAAACTTTTGATAATTAATAATCGTAAGTAAATTCTTTTTTCAGTTCGTCTCACAAATCATAACTTGTAAGATGTTTAAACGTATATTTATAGCGTCGTTGTAAATTATTTGATAATAATAAAAAATCGTAAAGTTTTATAACAATTGATGTGCCTAAGTGTAAAACTCTATATGTCTAGAATATAGTATAGATACTACATATTACTGTGAACTCCAAATCTGAATGCGACATTGTTGAAAGCTAATGATGGAAAATGTTTTTTAATGTTGTTGCAACTCGTTGTGTAACAATTACTGAATATTTTCATAATTGGCTTCTAACATATTCGTGAAAAGTGACTGGTAGAATAGGTTTACTAGAGAGGATTTTATTTAGCACGCGGTAGAAAAACGCATCGATATCTATATTGACTTGGCTATTTAATATTTGTAACTAGAAAGTCATATTAAGACGAGTTTATTTCCTCTTACGATGAATGTATGTGCAACACATAGACATGACTATCTCAGAATTATCAAGGTAATATTATTAATAACACTAGTTCATAACATTATCGAGTACAGCACTAAAAGACTTATATAATTATATGTATATCACACTTATATAATTATATGTATATCACACTTCGATGTACAAAACTTATTAGATGTGCAGCCGATTTCTAATATTAAATATTTCTCACAGTTAAATGAAAGCAATGACTCACGTTTATTAAAGATCCGATTTGAGATATAAAATACATTTTATATACAACCGGTACATGTGAAAATTAAATAAAATATATCGATAGCTTTGGATTTAATAAATTTAAGCAGTTCATAGTAAGTTAACCAGACATAACACCAATTAAGCATACTTACCTTGTAATTCCATCCTGCCTATGTTAGATGTTAGATTATGTTTTAATGGCAAATATATCGAAGGAGTTCCTTTGAAAGAAGCTTTAGCTTTTATGGTATATTAACAAAAGTTTCTTTAAAAGGAATTATCTCTTATGAGCCATATTAATTAACCCAAATAAATCATGCTACATCAGCATTGTTCTGTATTAGTCTTGATTATCAATATACAAGCAATAATCTGGGACAATGTTGGTTTAGTATTGTGATAATCGGAGTCTTTAGAAGAAAATAGTATTCAGTTCGATGTTGTCAGCTGACAAATGTCTAGCAAAGTGTTATTCGTCGTAATGTCGTATTTATATATCTTGCAATGTACACGAATATGATGGGTACGCGTAGTTGTGTAGACTTTATTGTGATATCAGTAAACATTTTCATACGAGCATCCAATCTTTGTTTCCTTTCTGCAATTCCCCGTAAATACCAACATCCTATAGAAATACTAACTTTAAGTTTTAAAGTTATTTTGCTTTATTACATACATACATATACCCACCGCCATAAATCCCAAAAAGGGGTAGCCAGATCTTAAGAGCTAGAAACTCCTCAGCCACATTTGGAGTTCATAGAGGAGAAGATGGTAGAAATAAAGTATCGTTGGTCTCCAACCGCATCGCCCAAAACATCTTTAAAAAACCTCATACCCTAAGTCGCCTCTTACGATACCCGTGGGTAGAATGAGGCAGTGACATTCTAATCCGGCACTACACGGTTTGCTTAATTGTTTCATATAAGCCAGCTCGCTCATTATATGAGGGTTATTGGCGGGACTCCACTATATAATAAAAGACGCGAACCTTAGACTTAAATTTGGTATCTCTCATTTATTAAAAGTCTAACTTTTTGATTAATCAAACATTCCCTCAAGTTTACCAAAAAATAAGAGTACAGGCAGGTTGAATCTAAAACAGACTTCATGTCCATAATGTACTTATGTGTTCCAACCTTCAGCTACTCGTGGTTGTCATAAAGGCGACTCACGCATTTGGTGTGATAACAGCTAATTATAATTTCATAATTTTTATTACTCTTAACTTCAAAAATGTATCATGGTTGTTAACGGTTAGGGAAACCTACATGGCTGAGTTGTACTTAGTCATGTCACAGTGTATTCATACAAAAACGGCGATAGGTCTGCCCCCTATCACATGAGTACACTGTCCAAGCAAAACATGGGTAATCTGAACACCAGAAGGGCAAGCACGAGCGGTGTTTAAACTAGTTATCGCGTGCGATAAAGCAGCCATCTCTTACACACTTACTTAGTATCGTATACTGCCATCTCATTCTAACCGTTATCGTGTCGATAAAAGAGCGCTCGTGCTTGCGCTACAAGTGACAATGTAGTGAAAATAAAACGTTTATCCATCTATCTATCGATGTTCAGAAGCATTAGTACCTCAGCAAACGGGGATATACGGCCAGAACGTTTGAGTCTTAACTTCAAAAAGTGGCTGAAGATACGCCACCACTTATAAAACTTTAGCCGCGAGTATAAGTAAGATTGTGTGGGTAGGACTTTAACAAGGTGGCCCGACGAATTGGCCAAAGTTGCGGGAGGCCGATGTATGAGGATATCACAGGACCTGTCGTTGTGTAAATGTTTGGGGGAGGCCTATATCCAGCAGGAACGTCTTTCTGCTGATGATAGGTAGGTTTCTATCTACTAAGAGATATAATTATACCTATATTGAAGCCCTGTAGTGTCTACCCCTGAGAGGGTTGAGCTATTGCAAAGGATATCTGTTGCATAATGTGATTATAGTATTAGTTAGTGGAACTGAGGAACATACATACATGTTGGTAACAATCATAACTCATCGGGGTTTCGCTGTAGTCGGGTAAGTAATGTTTGGTGGAATGATACGAATAAGGTGAAGAGGTGGTCCAGTGACTAAATTCAATCAAAATTTCAGTAAGATTATTATTTTCTTGCTAGACAAACTGTTTGCCGTGTAGTGTCGGTTTAGAATGTCACTACCCCTTTTTAACCACCACCCACAGGTGTCGTAAGAGGCTACTAACAGTATGGGGACTTTTAAGTGGTTTTTGGGTGATGCTGTTTGAGACCTACCATCAACAATACTTTATTTCTACCATCTTGTCCTCTATCAACTTCCAAATGTGGCTTAAGAGTTTCTAGCTTTGAAGCTCTCTCTGGCTACCCCTTTTTGGGATTCATGGCCGTGAGTATATGTATGTAAAAACTATATTGTTCAATTTATCATTTTGACACATTGATTAATACAGTTAGTCAGACAAATTGGGTGTGGGCCTGACCCGGGATTTGATTTCACGCCTGTCTGCATGATAGGCGGGTGATCTATCCACTGAGCTATTATGGCTGTTCTATAAGTGTGCAAAACTTTATACAAGGCCATTGTCTTAAATTGTAATTGTTTTTGCTGCATGTATAAATATATAGATGCCCCCGGAACGGCGTGAGATTGATGGTAAAGGAACACAAAGAAAACAAAGAGATACAGAAACAAATAAGCTTTACTAATATGTTTACAAAACTATTGCATAATAGGTATTGTAGCTATTACAAAATACACTGCGTCTATGAGACGCAAACCATTATTCTGTATCCAGCAAACTCGAATGAATGGATTCACAATTTAAATAATCGGAACTAACAAATATAGAAATGGGTATCGTAAACATATTTGTTATAAATCCCTTGATCCACTACTCTTAACAGACCCCTTACGAAATATATTAGTGCAGTTTATGTACAGTGTTTTAGAGATCTCGTGTTATAAACTACAATGACATAGTTACAGTAAAAGGCTCCGTTGCAAAATTCTTACAAACAGAGTACTTTAGTTCGCACTTAATTTTAACTAATTACAACATAAATAAAAAAAACGGATGTATTAAATTTGTTTCTCAAGTTTTTCTGTTTTATTAAATTTCTGTTTTTAAGCGTCACTATTCAGTAACAGTCTTCTTTTTGGCGTGAAACTATTAATGGTATTAAAATATTAGCATATGACTTTGCATATAGTAAAATTATGTTCTGAGATCATATTTAATACATCACAGGTGTAAAATAGAGAAATAATTACAAATATGTTATGAAGAAGTGTATTCAATTTGGGAATAGTTATCAGTTTTTAAATATGGGTTCAATGAAATAAAAATTGAATTAAAAAAAACATACAAATAACAAAGAACAGTGTTTTGATAATTTTGCAGGAGAGTAAGACCTGTATTTTTGTTTCCATTTTATAAGTAATGTAGATGTATATTTTTGGAGTTTGAGTACACTTCTTCATAAAATTGAGTGATAATATTTAAAGGGACTATTCCCTACCTATTTACCACTAATTGGCACATAATATTATTTTATTCTATACGTAAATATTCTAATCAACAATATTAAATATATTACTTGATATTCTGCCAATAGGAGATTTTCAGTCAGTTGGACGTTCAAGTAAGTAAACTCAACAATTTTTGTATGTAAGTTGTTATTGAGATAAACTAAAGTAAGATTGTTCATATAAAAAACTAAGTTGTGACTAACAAGATTAAAGAAGTCACTATGAAAGTTGAAAGAAAATATAATCTATATCTGAACATCAATTGCAGAGTTATATGTTGTTGGAGATATGTTAATATATTTACTTTTTCATCATGTTGAGAACAGTCACTAAAACATCCAACCGTGATAAACACAACTAAAGTTTTAAGATCATAGTAAAAACCCAGCAGAAGTAAATTGGTCGAAATGGTCAAAACTGTATTAAAAAACATGTTCAAAATACAATTTCAATGCATTTCAACAAAACTTCAAGTTCAGCTAATGTATTGCACACAAACGTCCCAACTGGCAGAATATAAACGTAGATTTGATCAATTCATAATCAAGAACAATGTCAAAGTTTTTTCTTTAAAATAAAAAATCTAAATATTAACAGGAGTAGAAGTTGTTAATTTATTTTAAAAATCAACACAAAAGTATTCGATATCTTCCAATTAGCAGATTGAATAGCGAATATATTTTTAAAATAAAAAACCAACTTGTACTGCAGTCTTTTTTAAAAATAAATTTTAAAAATGTCAATCAAATTCAACGTCAACCCAAAAAGTTCATTATTTAAGTTCATTTTATAGTCGAAAGTAGTTTTCGTTCTTGTGTCAAAACTTTGGTTACAAAACAGTTTGTTGTAAATAATAATACAACGTAATGTTGTAATAGAAAAAAAACATACATAGAGTACTAAATATGTAAACTAGTATTCAGTAAAATATACTGAGCACTTTGAAATATTAATATTTCAGTACCACGTGATATGTTTACTCGAAATGATAAAACGGTCCCTCCCCTAAAAATAATGAAAATTAATTTGTACTTTCAAAAAAAGACCGCAATCAAGACAAACATGAAATTAATTATTACTTTCAGTCAATTTATAGTAATTCTTAGATCACTATACATAAAGGAGTGTTGAGACACGGTTAAAAACAGGCATCAATAGTTTTATATCAATTAAAATACAAAAACAAAACAAATAACTATGAAAGATTAAAAGTAAATAGTAAAATCTGTGCTAAACACAAATATGCAACATTGGTTGTAAACTGAACTTATATTTTCACTTTAATTCTTATATACTAAGAGAGTATGTAAGTATTATATTCGTTGAATATTTGTATTTTAGTAAGCAATGTTTCATAACAATTTCCGATACTTCTCATTTTGGTAAATAAAATGAGAAATGTAAGAAGTTGATATAAATAAAATTATATGTGCAACAATATCTACAGCAGTGCGATGCGAGATAAAAATTTAATTTTCATCAGCACGGAAAATATGTAGGCGCTATTGAGTTGTGACATTTTGTTTACATGATAAATACATTCTTAACAGTAAGACACTCATCTAACTACAATTCCTAATGAAGTTACATATTAACCTATTTTTAAATCTAAATTTACTTGCCAAAGAGATCATAATACACTTATAATTAAATTGTCACAATATAAATGCCTCTAATCAAACACAACACATAGGGAAAACATTTCCGATTGTGTTGCATTGTTATAGAAAGTAGGCAGGTATGCATATTGTGTGTGATGCTGAGTGAAACATATCTAAAATTAATACATTATATATTAATAATATACCTTACAAGCTAAATATAATGTCTGAAACTAGCTTACATACTACTTAACATTATTATATTGTGCTGTGCGGCACTACTAATGTACCAGTTTCGAAGACATACAAATAAGTTAAAAAATTAAAATGTTGCACAAACGCCTTCATTAATGTTAAACCTTGCGTACAAAATTGAACTAGAAGTTGACATGATTGAGAAGTGTAACTTACAAGGGAATCGTTAAACATGATCCAAAAAATATTACAAAACTGTAAATAGTAATTGCTAAAGCTTTAGACAAAGTCTATCATAATCTGTTGTTCAAAAATATTGAGCTATCTTTGTGTTTCATTAACAATTTATTTATTCCTGGTACTTCCACGTTGAGTAAGCATAGAATATTAATTAGTATGTTCTATTGAATAGTGTGGTAGTGTCGCAAGGTAGTATTTAGGTCCCGCCTAACTGGGGCGTTTGAGATGCGACTGCGAGAGGCGCGCTACTTTCGGCGGACGTATGTGGGCGCCATGACCGCACTCGTGCTTGTGACCGAAACCGCCCGGAGACTTCTTTGCACCATTTACCAACCGCTTTCGAGGCTTCAAGAAATCTGGAAAAGACAAAAAAAACGTTAGATATATGACAATGACTTTAGATAGAGAATAAATATTATGGGACTATGGCAACTCGAAATAAAATATGTTAAATCGGTTACTAAAACACGACTTTATGATCCTAGTTAGCATTGGTCGGTAACAATGGTAACAGCGATCCTACTCAGTCGGCGCAGTGTTCCATGCTATATGAGGCATAAAATTACTCGTAAAAACCTGTGCTGGCTGAAGGCGTTTCGTCTGCACCCATATGAATTGGTAGTTTTACGAGCGCGAGTCAAAAATGTTCGCTGGGACAGAACATAGAGGACCTTTACTTTAATATGGGGTGACATTTTTACGACTATATCCATAAGGATCACGGCAGTTAAATTCTACGCATGCACTTTGAACGATACGGTATCCTTTCGTGGGCATAAATCCTCATAGGCGGCGACACCCTTTGAGACCATTTCTAATTTCGAAAAATATGACTTCCATCCAAAGCCGTTTTATGACTATTTTACTACTGTTTAATCTATACAACAACGAATTGGAATATGAATTATTTTATTTACAAAGGAATAAAAAATCTATACAAATTTATAACGTTCACATGTTACAAATAAAACTACCTGGGCATTTATGATCGTTATATATCATCGACTGGATAATTCCTATAAAGAAGTATTGTAACTCAATAAATTAATAAAATACGAACAGTAGCACGTAACCGGCGGAATATTAATGAGTGTTCCCGAGTAAAACCGACATGGAGCGTGTCGAGCCCAACTAAATACCAACAAGATTGAGATGATACGCCTAAACTCTCGGCAATCCCACACCATTACGAAATAGTAGATATAACCGATAAAGATAACTTTTCAAAGTGTGAGTTATCAGGAAGGCAAAGTACAAACACAATAATAATGCGTTCGAATAAATTAAGAATCGAATATCACGTGAACACGAAACGTAAATCGAAAAGGATTCATCAAAGCGAAGTGATGAATTTTCGGCGAAAAAAAGAGTTAAAGCAACCTGTGGCATGGAAACAAGAAGCAGTCTGAGTGGAATTTAGCATAAAAAACATGAGTCCGGCGTCCGTGTGCAATTGGGAACTATGTCATGACGTCATGATCCAAGGTCGACTGGTGATCACGCTCATGGCTTCAGGGTCTGGCATGTTCCCGCCAAAACTGGGACCACGTGCTTATATCCATCATCAACAGGATCTTTTACTATACGTTTTGAAGAAATTCTTATAGGAATACTCATAAAACTATAGACAATGATTGCCTGACGAATAATCGCGACTAATTTATTGTGCAATTTTTATTTCCCGCCAATTGTTTCGCGCCAATTTTGTTAGACAGCGAGAACCATTTGTATTTTGACCCGTATTTGATATACGTAAGGCTTATCATTTTTAAATGGGTCGTGTAACAAACCACGTGTCGTGAATGAGTGTAAATGTGTAATACGTACATGTTGCTGTTGTGTTAGTAGTGGCCTTGGATCGACGAAGCAAACAAGTTGACGAGGCTTGTTAATGTAATCAAGCTTATTTAAAAATAGGCATATATTTAAATATTTTATTTCCTTCGTATAAACTATTAGCATTGTTTAAAGGCGCCTACTGAATTGCGTAACCATTAGTAACATTTAATTTACATTCATTTTACTGTCTAGTGCTACTTACTTAGTACTTTTATGTCTAATTTCTAGTTCATTTTTTCCCGACCTATTATTGTATGCCAGCTAGACACAAGCGCTTGTTGACTTTCAAGACGTATCCCCTAATCATTACTTTTTATTTTAGTGATTCATAGAAAACATTCGATGAATGTTACAATGATACCTGCCTGGAATATTAATTCCTTTTTATTGTGATTGGTCTGATTAAAACAAAACAATGCACTAATGCATTCGTCACACGTGTATCGTAGCGTAGGCTAGTGTTGATGGGCACGCATCCGCCTTTATCGAAACATACGCGGAATAAATTATAACATTGATCGTTCCCTATGAATTTGGGATAAAGATGTGAATTTATGAAGTGTGTCATCACTAGACTTTTTTTGTTAGTTCCGCCTGTGGACCTGTTGTAGAAATTTGTTAATCGCAGGTTGCTATGATATATGATATGTTTCGTTTCGTCACGACATTCTGGATACGTTTGATGTTACCGCCCAAGGAGTGCCAGGAAGCGAACAACACACCAACAGAATAGATAATATTTCTCATAACCATCAAGATAACAGACTCACTGCTCAACGAAGACATTCGCTTACCGAGAAACACATTTCAAGATTAACATAAAGTCAATCATTTTGAGAGAGTTGTATCGCAAGTTGAAAATTTGAATGTGGAATCCAAAGTGGTCCAAGCGTAATGCCTTGAGGCACGCCTCGTGGGAGTGATGTAAGGCAATCAGTCACGAGTTTAAGGTTCCCGGGAAATCACGCGCACGCACTCCCAAATGGTATTTGTGGCACTTTTTTTTCTGCGCTGTTTTTACAGGTGCGATTGTTACGATTATTTGTAGATATAAATGGATTATAAAACCAAAACTTTTAATTTATTGTAACATCGATACTAGATTAATAGTATTTTATATTTGAATCCAGGGTATACATTATTTTTCCCTATTCCCAAATATCATCTAAATATGTTCAATTCTTCAAGTTTGAGATTTCATAAGTTTAGAATTATCAAGTAAAGAGTGACAAGTACCCAAAAAATAATCATCGATCAAGTCAGTTGGGTCATGCGAACAAGTCAGGACAAGTCGAGTCAAGAAAATCTGTAGTGTGGTGTAGTGCGTCAAAAGCGTGGCATCATGCGATCCGAACGCAGATTTGTCAGAAGGCGTAGGCGGGGCACCGCATCACCCGCGCCCGCGACCAAACAGGTTGCCCCTTCCTAACCGAGACTCGAACGCACGTCGCTACGTTTTTTTATACATCGCCCTCTTAGGGCTGCACTCTATTCTTTTCAAAACTTGATTTCAAATCAGCTGCCTAACACAGGATATATATTTAGACTTAATCGTTACTGTAAAATCACTAATAGCTGCGTATCCGCTAGCAATGAATAAAAACCAGTTACCGAAATTCAGGTCAGTGAAAGGCAACTCGATACCGAAACTGCCGAGTGGAATGTAAAACGTGGCTAGATTTGTCTGGCAATGAATCACGTTGCATCGAAATTTGTAGGACACAGCCCTAGCAGAGAGCCCCGAGCAAGCTTAAGTTGGAGATGAGATAAAAAGGGATACAAAAACTATTCCAGCGCTCAGGACACATACTCGTCTACATAATGAAGCGCGTGTGTATATGTTGACTTGTTTGGTCTCTCAGCTACTGGTTTTGATACCGGCGGCCTAAACAAATAAGTGACACGCAGCCAGGTAGCTCGTATTGTACCGCATCCTCTTGTATTGTCAAATATTATCTGATATAATTTATACCAAAATGACATTGTTACTGAGGTGGTGTTAAGTAACTTTGAGTAATTAGTGACCAATTCATTACTATTCTTGTTGGACAATGGGTAACTTTAGTCGTTTGAAATGAAATGCCATTAGCATTAGTAAATTATGTTGAGTCATGAAATTGATTATTTATAGATACAGATATCATAAAATTTTCAAGAGCATATTTTACTACTAGTGTATTTTCTGGTAATTTATTTCAATATAAGACAACAAAACTGAGAGTTGTTTACTTCATTTTTCAATTTATAGATTGACCTACAGACGACGGTAGACTTTTAATGAAGATGTCGTAAGTATTAGAAAGAACTTGTAACAATATAGCTAACCAGTTGGCGTATACCGCAATGAATTGAGAAAGTTGAAAGCAAGCTTTATTGTCAACCCAAGCGATTACACGCCTAACATACGAGCAGCTTACCTAACTGCTCATAATAGTACATTGTTTAGGTGAATTGAGTTCATTTGACCATGAATAAAAACAAGGACCTAGGTAACTCATTTCATATGGTGTGTTTTTGAGAAGTATGGCAAGCGTACGAGGTCGAAGTTCAAAGCACTATCTAAAATATTCAATAGACCCGTGCATTAGGCAAATATATTTCAAAAAATATTCTCTGAATTTAGAATTTCAGATCAGATCAGGAACAATGATTTAATCATACACCGCTATATTATTTAGAAACGTCTTGTTGGCAGATAAAATCATGAAAATTGCTGTGGTTAAGTCATTTGTCATCAACTCGTCGTAACCGCGTTCATGGCATGAAATAATCAAGTTAATAGTGGGGCTAGGGACAAGACAAGAAGCATCTTAAGGGCGTTCACCGTAAGCTAGAGATCGTTGGCCGCTAATTCTAGGATTTCTAGGAGGAGCAGGTGCAGACTTCTCTGCTGAGGTAATACTTCGTGCAACAGAACCAGTTTTTTCTCCTACATCTAGTAATTTAGATGACTTAGGATTTTTCTCACGTTGAAAGAAGATTACGTGCAAAGCAATTTATGGTCTGTTGAACGTATAAACATAGGGCATTATTTTTAAAGACTGGAGAAAACTATGAACATTAACAGTAAAATTACTGTAAAAAGGCATGTTTATTAATATTTAGTAGAGGCGTTCGGCGGCAAGATAAAAGCCTCGAGGCGCAAACTCCAACCGCGACGATCAAACGGGCCGCCTATTACCACCAACCGGAATAGTACTCATTTACACAAACTATCTGCTACTGAATTAAAGCCAGAAACTTACAATCCCTATTCGCCATATGCGACCACTTAAGTTAAAGCAACACTATCTCGGAGCACATTCAAGACACTCGTAAAGTTTAAATCCCACTCGTTGGAAGTACATGAGCGCTATATTTCATTGCTACCGATGCACGCGCAACTAAATTGCCCGCCAGTGTAATGCGGGAGCAGAAAATGACGAACGAGACAGTGCAACCGCAAAGTATAATGAATGCCAAATTGAGAAGTACCATTGTCTCAGTCCAGAATCCCCATTGCTGGACAAAAGAATATGGATCCTATTCACACGATCGTTAATATTCAAATGAGACTCACCGAGATTAAATACGTCAATATAAATTACATGCAACAATGACGATCGATATGACAACAAAGATTGGTAACGGCCAAAACGGTAGCCTAATCTTGTATCTCATAAAAGAGGTATTGTCTGAATATTGTTCTCCTCAGCATCACATTGTCCTCAACAAAGAAAAAACAAACTAGTTAGCTTTAAGAGCAACCACTTTGAGGAATAACATCGGTTTCACAAAGGCAAACACGGAGATGTATATTGTTAGATGTGACCTAAGATCTAAGGTGAGCTATGGAGGTGACCTCTGGACCAAGCTGTAGTGAATATGCAGCGTCTTTCTCTCGTTGTGCTAGACAATGGGAACACCTCTCGGATTACGACGAGGGTATCATCGCTAAGTATCTCCCTAACAATAGGAACAATGCTCTCTGTGTGTTTACCCATGAATATTCGTCGACAACGGCTGGTGCAAGAATTGTAATAAGATGCACCACAACAGGTTCACAGCTTTATCTTTTCAATATAAGATTTCGTGTATAACGAATTCGCGTTTAAGTTTAATTGTCCATGTTTGGGGTCTATGAAAAATGCTACATGTAATCCAGATGCTTTGTCTGTCTCTATTTTTGGTAATTTTACTGCATAAATTATGATGACAAAGTTCAAGAACACCCACTTTGAGGCTGCAGATAACTGATAGCGACATTTGGCAAGTGAACCTGCACCTATGTGAGCAATAATTAATATGTGAAGTGGTTTAGAATGCCGGTGTCAATTCTTTCGCGAGCCATATTGTAGCGCCATATGCGTAGCTGCTGCTGCCAATTAGTTGCCACGGTGGGAAATTAGAGACCTGCGTGATTGCACAGCTGTGTCACTAAACAGATAATAATTTGGTAAAGCGTTTTTAGTAATTATTACAAAATTTCTTATAAGAAAATGTCCACGTAACATTACGAGATTGATTCTACGCAGGTTTTTTTTGAGTCAATTAGAATATTTTGTAGGCCACAATTTTGGTATGGTCGGTCGTTAACAAAAACTTAATCGAGACAGATTACAATCGAGTTTCACGGTGCAGAGGGCGGCGATGCAGACCACCCACAACACAACACAATGATCTATGCCCAACCAACTTTACCCTTTATCATACAAAAACATAATGTATATCAAACTAAATCTTCACAACTCACTATTGTAAAGCATAGAAGATCTTTGTTACTTTGGTTATATTTTACCTTAATAAAGTGTGCGTTGTATTACTACAGTTTTTATTTATTAAATCTGCTATATAGCATAGGTGTTTTTAAAAACAAATTGTAATTTTACGACATAATTATGCGGAGTAAATGTCGCACTGGTGAGTTTACGAGGTGCCCATTCAAATTTGGACGTAATACCAAATTATAAAACGTGTGAAAGTAAAACATTGAAAGGGTCGACGGTTATTTGACGAATGCTATAAAAATCTATAATAACGTCGACCGGTCGAGAGGTCACGTCTTTTCTAAAGATGGTCACTCCATTGACGATTCTAATGTGTTTGGTCGTAAAAATATGAATATGGGCCATAGTTGGTCTTGGGAACGGATATCACCAAAGTGAGGTGTGATCATTTCAATTAAAGCGCCCAATTGTAAAAAGAACGCCATTTTATGACTTAATTTTTCCTGTAGACTGTTTTACAAGAAGGATCTTAGTGCTGATAAATAGAGCACTGGATTCCAAATGTATCGCTATTAACAAAGAATCTAACGCAGAACAGAGTGTTTACCTCTTGAATAACCAACGTTAGCTCATTGAGGTATCCAAGCCAAGTAACTGTGACGATATGCGTACGTGTTCGGCCTTCAATGCAATTCATTAACGGTGCGCAATCAGCGTTTGCATTCTCCATTGCAATTTGTTTACCTACGACTGGCTTGCCATGGAATCCATGGAGAATGGCGTCCGTTATGTTATCGCATGGTTTACAAACAGCTAAATCGAATTGGTTGTGTTCTTGAGCTGCCCGAAAATGTATTGATAAACTTACATACATACGGCTATAAGTTTATCAATACATTTATATGTATATACTCACGGCTATATATCTCTAAAAGGGGTAACCAGAGCTTCAGAATCTGAAATTCTTCAGCCACATATCGAAGTGGAGTAAGGAAAAAATTGTGATGTTATTGGTGATGGGTCTCCAAACGCATGTATTGATATCTTAGGCTTATTATTACAACAAAGGCAAAGAAGTTAAAGGATATTTATACTTCCAATATTTACCAACAAACCAGTACTCCCACAAATTACCCCAAGCATATCAGCATGAGTGATAAATAAATGTAACAATTAATGGTGGCGCTACCTGTGGGAACACCGACCAGTTTCACCCATAATATGCAAATTTTATGTGAAACTGATTCGGTCCACGATCGCCATTGAACAAGTTGTGCGACTGCAATTATAAATATACAGTGAAATAATAACACCGGGCGATATGTAAATTGACATGCTCTGAAACTTGTTCCGTAGGATTATCTGATCTTAGAGCCTAGGTCACCCTATCTTGTTTGCTTATCGAGCCAGGGAGGATTTTATTTTACTACTTCTTGGAGATCATCATATATGTTAAAGACGAGTTCCTATTGGTATAAAAATCGTGGATTTATTATTACTGTAATTTTACAATATCAACTTCTTTAAATTTTAGTCCATTGAAGAATAAATGCTCATTATGATTGTACTACATTAAAAAGTCTGTGTACAGCTTAACATATTCACGACGAAAATAAACAAGAAAACCTTGAGTAATGTCAAATTCCGCTATTTTTACTACTTGATAGACTAAACACGGGTATTTTCAGTTTCACTACGATAACCGTTATTGAATTAGTAATTCACATACTACGATACGAGTTCTTTTAACACTGTTTTAGAATTACAAGTGAAATAAATTAATATTGTCCTAATCATATGAAGCAATTAAACGTAGCGAAAATGTTGATTATTAAAAATGTACCGCAGAGATTTATAATGAGGAAAGGGTTCACACAATCAAAACAGATTTAGTCTGCAATAGTAACAATAAGGAATTATTCCGCCCAGACACCTCTCAGCGAGTGCCATATATAATTAAAATTTTGCTTTGTATTGTTTCCCTCGAGTTATTTCTACAACTTGTTTTGATTGTAACGTCTCTCCAGAAGTTGATTTGGTTCTTTCTTGGTATGCATTAGTATCCCTAAATTGTTGTGAATAAATTTTGTTCTCACATTCACACCAAGTTGTAATAGCAAGGTGATTATTACAATTAGTTCAGTTGGTTGTCAAGTGAATGCTACTTGTTTTGAACATCCGAAGCGCTCGATGACGTCATATAGGTGAAATAGATATTAAAGATACGTTTCGTTGAGAACATTCAAAGGTGAGAGATAACGTTCAGTAAACAATGGAAGATTATAAATAACTACAAAAACAAACATTGAACAATTTAGCGGTCATATGTACATACATACAGTCACGAATGCCGATTGAAGGTTTTATAGGTTAGCCAAAGAACTTCGAGCTAATTTTTGACATAATTTAATGTTTTTTGACATGAATTCCTCATGTGGGGATTATTACTCATAAATAAAAGATGTTATTAAAGGAAAGAAAAATTTCGACACTGGCGGGGTTCGAACCCGCGACCTTCGGGTATACGCCCCCGTCGCTCTGCCAACTGACACTGTAGCTCAGTTGGCAGAGCGACGGGGGCGTATACTGGGGGGGTTCGAACCCCGCCAGTGTCGAAATTTTTCTTTCCTTTAATAACATCTTTTATTTATGAGTAATTTTTGACATGTTATTCTAATGATGTATTAAGTTGCTAACAAAATATATTTTATATGGAATTATTTGATTGTACCCGGGATGGAAGATGCATTATCTATAACCCAAATCAGCATAACTAAAATGAATGATATTATTCTTGAAACCAATTACAAAGGTCATTATTTCAAAGAACGGAACAGGATAACTGCTTCGTACCAATAGTTAAGAGTACGTTAGAATAATGACACTGTAACAACAAATCTAAAAGTAACCGTCAGAAAATCCGTTGAAACAAGGACGGATTCATAATGAGCGCTCACTGTACCGTGACTATTTGGAACGTTCCCACAACTGGGACTGCCGAAAATAACTGGAGCCATTACCGGAGGGAGCCGAAACAAAGCAGTGGAACCATTATGGGAACTGATTTTCGTGTTGATTATCTTTACATATTGATTCAATTAAATCTCCAGTACGATGGTTGGTCATGTAGACAAACGAATGTGATTCCAACAAGAAAATAGATATGGGAATAGTATTTGCATGGTGTAATTTGAATGAAATTAATAATAGTTACATATGTGAAATACATGACAAGTTTATTCAATACAAATGTATGTTTACAGTCACAATAATTTAAAGAACCTTGTATTGAAGTGCCTCAATCAATGAAACTCTATGAGCGTTCCAAACGAAAATATTGACTCAATAAAAATCTGGGTCGCAGTCAACTCAAGCTCGTGCGATAAAAATGTATCTGCTATATTTGTACAATTGCCACACGCTTGTTACGAAACACGCCAAAGTGTAGGCATATCGCGGACACAATGCATTTCTTATGCAGCTATTCGAGATAATGCAGCTGCGTTTTCAGCTTTCATGTCTTTGCATAGATATACATCATTTACACGACTGCGAACATAACCATGTATAGATAGTCTTTTCTGGGTCTTAGACATAACCGTTGCGCTACAAAATAGAGTAAGTACGAAGATGGTTGTAACATGTCAACCAACTGTGTCAATACAAACAAGACATGCCTAGATAACATTATCAGTCTACGAATGTTTGTTTAAGCAAATTGGTTCGTTACCTATCTGGTACGTATTACATTTACATAATACATCGATCGTATTTACGTTGGAATCGTCGAAACTACGGAATTTGTCGTTTACGATGAAAATGGTCTTTGAACTTTGGCCTAGTTGCGGCGCGCTTGACAACTCTTGCGCATGCGCATGTGTACTAAAAAGTACGGGTGTTGTGTGCGATAAATTTCATTGTAACACCGATGGCAGACAGCTTGACGCGCCTCGTTAGACGAACTGAAACTCCTAGGTTTCATCATGTTTCTCCTCGCTTTTATAGTTTGCTTGGTGCATTTGAACGTCCATGTTTGTTTACTCTCCTCAGTGGAGGGTGTACTATTATTAACTTGTAAAAGAAGTCGTTGTCTGTTCGTTTGTGTAAACCAGAACACTGCGACACGTGTTATTTGTTTTAACTTTTTAACTAGAGACCTACCGCGACGAATCACGGTGCTTTTAGGATAGGAGAGTAAACATGTCGGCGAAGATAACCCATACATTAATAATTTTTTTTCATAAGTAGGAGGAATATTATAGCTGCTCGATATTTTCAAAAGGTCTTTGCTGCCCGTATCAATCAGCTAACTCAGACTTCGTCAAGTGGTCGGTTTACCTTTGAGCCCTGCCACTTGAAAATGGCACCTTAGTTATCCTGGCTTTCTTAGAATCTATAGTCCAGTTCATTACGACTCTTGATTACTTTTAGCTAACATAAAAGGCCTCTCACGGTCTATCTAAGACTTTATCTGTACCCATCTTATTCTTAACGAAATCTATTCGCAGCATAAAAGCATATATCATACGTCCCATTATAAACTCAATTACACGATATTAACATAACCTAGATAGGGTCCCGCTTGTCACCAGCTTTATCCCAAGAATGGCACAATACTATTCAAGATAGTGAACAACTTAAAGCAACAATGGAGACAGTTTGACCGTGAAAGGGTGAAAGTCGGGTACAATTATGAGATGCTATTATTTGTGTATTTTGTCTAATAAACAGTGAGTTTTATTGTGAGCTGGTTTCTTTGGGGTATTGTTGAGCTCGTGGTTTGCAGAGCATAGGGCCATGGGTCGTGCATAATCGTTAGATGATTTTGCTGTAGCTGTATTCAGCTTCGTTCTACTTCTTATAGGTCAAGTATTATATATGAGCTGTGTAGTGTCGGCTTAGAATAGCACTACCCCATTTCTTCCGGTGGGTGTACGTAAGAGGCGACTAACGGTATTGGGGCTTTTTAAGGGATTTTTGGGCGATGCTGTTGGAGACCCATCACCAACGACCTTTATTCTACCATCTTTTCCCCACTCAACTTCCAAAAGTGGCTGAGAAATTAGAAATTCTGGCTACCCCTTTCAGGGATTTATAGCCGTGAGTATATGTATGTATAATGATGTATTATATATGATGATATTAGATGCGAGTTCTGTGATGATATACTTTTTAATATAAATTGTCTTGTGTGGAAGTGAACCAACTTTTGTAATCTTACTGGAATTGATTTGCGTACATTAAGGCGATAATGATTGATCATTATTAATAATTTCGAGGCATAACAATGCATTTAGCCGATGTCTTATTTTCCCGAAGTGTGTTTAACGTTCAACAAAAGAATATTCGAAATTCACTGGAACTGTTGAAAGCTAACATATGCGTTACGCAGAATTGGTACACAAAGCCAGAGATGTACGTTTTCATGTCTTTGTTCGTGTGAAATGGACTCCAGATTAGAATTGGACTTGTTCTCTTGGCAAGGGGCTGTACAGGTTGTTATTATGCAAAGCGAAGATGTGGGATTGTGCACCATTCCAAACAAAGAGTACCAACGTTTTTGTGAATACACAGGGGTTGAATTAGATGTAATTATTTAAGTATGGGTTACTAAATTGAATCTCAAAATATATGGTGATTGCGTGATGTTGGGAGCAAATAATAACATATTATAATTCGTTTGTGTAATTGCCAAATACTGGTAAATTTGTTCGGTACGTTTGACTTAAATTTGATGATCTCATTTTTATACAAGGTTTGTCCATTGTACCTTTTTATTTTGTTAATATTAAAAATTATAGGTCCAATTTTAATTTGACTTAAAAACGATTTTCTTACATCTGGCTATTGCTTTTAATGAACGAGTATTGAGTTCAAATAAACTATACTTACTTTGAATACAAGGTTGTCACTTGTCATTAAGTACTCTACGTTTGCGCTCAATAAATAATGAATATTCATTTATTCAAAATGGTTATCCTCTAACAATTCTTCACAGATTGATTTGAATAATTAAAACCTATTTTATAGCTGTCTAAGAAACCTCTACCAATCTAGCCAAAATATTTAATTTATTGGTCTCTCATTATTTACTTTTTAGAGCGAAATCATTACATACTTAGTTTGAATTATTAACATATTTATTTCTTAGCTGAGATTTTCCCTTCGTAATAATAATAAAGGCTTGTCTAGGTACAGTACCTTAGCACACCTCTCATTTTAAAAACCTCGTCGGTCCCTTCAAAGGCTTAGACATGGTGACTTAATTTAGAGTAAGGTATTGCTGAACAAAAACGTGAAGATAATCCTACGAAGAATGTGCACAGGACGATCACGGTCGTGACATTTCGAGTTTGCTACGAATAACGTTTGATATTGTCCACACCATGCGGTAATCCGTGCTTTGGAACATTAACATGAAATATTTCGGTGTGAATTTATTGGTTTTATTGTTTGAAACAGTGATTATGTGACGTAAGTATACGTAAAGACGGTGTGAATAATTCACAGATCCCGCATATTTGTTGTTTTGGAAATGTTTTTAGGGAAATTAACTTGGTCATTGCTCCAGTGGTAATTTACCTATTGCAGATATATAGCAGATATAGTGCAATGTTAATCTAGAGATCTCAGGGTATGGAAAAATTATATATCTTAACATTATCAGAACAAAATATTGCTATGTCATTTCATGGCATTGTAATGGTTTTCATTTCAAATATATATCAACTTTGAAATAAACTTGTGTGCAGGATTAAAGTTTGTATAAAAAAACTATATCCCAAGAGAACTGTCCTATAATTCCTTTCATAACAAGTACTTTGATTCCTTGGTGCGTCCGCGCGTCTTGTCTCTTTCTAGTTCCTATCTATCGACTCTGTCTAACGGTCATTGACCACAGCTCTGAGGAGATTGCAGCTTCCATGCTAGATAAAATATGATGCGCCATTGCACCAATTAAACCACGGTTTATTATGAACAGTAGCGAATTCTTTTGAGAGTGGAAAATAAACCGCTTTGCTACTTGTTTAGAATTAGATAAGTGACCTCAATTGATAAGACTATCACTGGTCATATGAAAACATAAAAATATAGATATTAATAAATTAAATCAAGGTGCTATCGTCCAAATAAACGGTCTTCAAACACAGATTACAGTAATAAAGATATCGATAGAGTATTCATTAAAGTACTATTTTAAGAAGGCATTTTCTTTTGGATTTTTATTGTCATTTGTACGTTTTATTAATACCTTTTTCTTAACGATTGTTAATTCATGTAATTATAACCTATTAGTATCAAAAATGGCGTAAAAATGGGTTTACTAGTAGGGAATATTTACTTATTCCTTATAAAAACAATATGACATATCTATCAAAACGATTACCGGAGCTTAAGCACATCACAAGTGTAAGATAAAATATTTGTATATCAAAGTGTGACTTGAGACCGAAATGACCGTTGACGCAACAGATTCAAATTTCACCCCCACAAAAACAGCGTAGTAGTTTAATTTACGACAACATGACACGAACGCTTACAAAAAGAAAAGCAATCTTGACTCACTTTTTATGAGCAGCCCCGGCCCCACTGAGATATAGAAAAAAAACCAAAACATTTCTTTTGGGTTGAGTAAAAAAACACAGTTTACGAGCGTCCTCGAGTAGTAAAAGACAGGGATGTGTATCGTATCGCTGCGTCTCCGCTAGTAAGAAAACCTGACACTTCGAAAACTTTAATAGCTTTTTAGTTCACCTTCGTAGAATTTTACTGAAGATTCCTTAATATTTCCAATAAGTTTGTAACGATTCAAATAATTAAGGATGTTGAGTTTCTGATTCTTAATTTCTGATACAGATGAAAAAATTAGTTCACTTAATCCTATAAGGACCAAGAACTAAAATCAAGAAGTGTCCGCGTCACTTTACAACCCAAATAAAAGATTTAGCACAAGGCCTAACTCATAATGAACTAATAAATCAATTTATTTCATCCTATAAGATCACATAATATCAATTACTGTAATACTTGAAAAATTAAGAGTAGCTTTCCCAAGTGGGAGAGACGTTGAGGCAGGTCTGAAAGCAGGTATGCCTTTCCGTTTTTTACAGCCGACCTTGGAGAACACGTGTGCATCGTTTCGCATGTTTCAGTCGATACTAACCAGAGATAGATAAGACTGCTTTATTTATTATTATATTGGGAGAAATACTATCTCTGTTAAAAGTATAAAGTCAATAAAATTGTGGTAAAAATAAGAAAAATGCGTACATCTCAAACTCATCATCTCACCAAGTATCTAAACTCCGAATTTAACTGAAAGGGTGCTTCTTAGATAATGCATTCCATTAGTGACTTAACGATCTTTTCGAAATTGATGGGGTGCAGGGCAAAAAATTATCGTAAACACTTACAAGTCATAGTAACCCACTTGTCTGGGAAACGATAACACTTGAACCTAACAAAATATTTGAAACACGCACTTGTGACATTCGAATTTACGATTAGACTGGTCGTTTTGTTACTATTTATCTGTAAAGCACGAACAGTAACCGAGATAACCCATTGCTCTAGTATAAATGATCTTGACCCGCTTACTAATTAGAATTAGAATGGACAAAGCTAACAAAGAGACGACAATAATCAGAAAAGCAAACGATGGTTCAACCGACTATTCACATGTTAAATGGGTTCTGTTCTCATAAGAATCAAATATAGAAAGGGCTCTATGTTTGTATTGGACAAACATTCTTAAAGCATTCCCTTTATGATGCAAGACCGCGTTTGAGTTTTGTCTATTGTTTTATGCTGGCTCATTAAATATTTAGTATGACGATTCGTTGTACTGTAGCTCTAATAAAGGGAACTCGAGGTATATACAGTAGGGTGGAGTGAAAAAAAAAAATTTTCGTTATCGCTTTTGCATACCCATGAAAAGTTGCATTTATAACTCAGAAATAAACACATAAATTTTTATCTAACTCTGAATATATTTGGAGGTGCCCCCAACCTCATGAATATTAAAGGATTATACCAAAATTGGTCACAAAACACATTCATATTACTTCGGCTATATTATATTCTGAACGTTATCTTGTTAGTATTTTTTTGAAAAATTTGACGTTTGGGTAGGTAGTACTTGGGGGAGGTAATTTCAATACTAGTATTGGTCCCTGTTCGGACGCCATCAAGCTAACACACGCGCGCGATTATTACTCCTTTACTTGTGAGACAATTCGATGTTAACGACTGGGATCAAGAAATTCAAATCACGTAAGTAATATTTATAATAAAATGTTTGCAGTTGAAGTTATTTAAAACGAAAGGAACTACTTTCAAGTTTTAAGTTTTAATCTATTCTTTTTATTCATTATAGTAAAATGAATCAGGCCAAAACTCGACAACCGACGTTATGTCCCGTGTGTTGTTTGCCGGAGAAGTTACCAGTATCTCAATTGGCCACTTATAATTATGATATGAAGTATTTTCCTTTCATTAAACATGAATATAAACAGAAAAGACAACATAAGAGAGAGACGGTCCAAGAGATATCCGAAAGATTGGCGCAAGAAGTTTTTGGCAGTAGGCATCTCTTCCAGCAGTTAGCCGTAAGAGAGTACTACAACTGATTCTAGCCTACCATGACAAATAAAGAACTTTAATGAAACCTTATCAAGGTTGACCAACAGTAATTTTCTGAATTATATGGATGGCAAACATTATAGAAAAAGAGTAACTGAAAGTCGTTATGTGATTTTATCGGAAGTGACTATCTCGGGCATGTCACGTGTGAGACGGGCACTGTGATTTGTATTAAAAACTCTATTTTAATTTACTTGAAATCCAAATCAGCTGATCTCAACAAAATATCTGTTGGTTGCGATGGAACAGTTGTTAACACAGGTTTTCAAAGTGGCGTGATTTGCTTTACGGAAGATGAACTTAAAAAGCCATTAAAGTGGTTTGTCTTTTAGTTACATTATTGTAACAAATAACCACTGCAACGTCTACCGTTGCATTTGGATGGAAAATGTATTGGACTTAAATGCTTTTCAGGTCCCATTGGGTCCGAATTACAAAAATGGGATGCCAACTATGTCAATAGTGGAATTTGCCGCTATTCCGTCAACATTACCTATAGAAACGATTTGAGTACTGACCAAGAATATCTTTATGATGTAATGACGGCTATCAGCATTTCTGTTTTCTTCATACGATTTAGCTAACATGGAAGCTGGGCTTCTCAACCATTCTAGATGTCTAACGACAAAAAATATAATTTTAAGATTATATGCCATCATAACAGATCCAAAAGAAAAACTGGTGATATTAGCCACGTTTTACACTATAATGTAATTCCTGGTGTATAAATGGAGCTAAGCTCTTGTGGCAAACTATCAATCTGAGTCGCTATTTGAAACCGAGTTTGAAAAAGATCGTTGACAAGGTAATCCAACAAAATGGATATTTCGGTCATCCAGTAAATAATTTTGTCGCCATGCTTGGAGATGATCAAATTCTAACAACAGGAACAGAAAATGTTTCAGGACAACGAACATTTAAATTGCCTGCTTTCAATATCAACGTAAAATATTTTATCGAAATGATTACGTGGAAAAATTGATTGTCAAAAGTGGTTTGAGTGCAGTTGAGAATATTAGAGATTTTCCATGCCACACCCAAGCCGTAGAGCGCTGTATTAAATTAGTAAACTGAAGATTCAAGTGCAGTTTGTGGAATACATAAACGAGACGGTTTCATTAGGGCAAGACTACTTTCACGTTTTCAAATGCCAGAATTTGATACAAAACAACAATTTCATGTTTAATCAAAATTAACCCATTCCTATCGTCTCTATCTTCAAATAAATAATTGTATGAAATAGTACTGATCTTTTAGTAATTGTATTTATAACGAAAATTAGTTTAAAATAGCTCTGAAATTCATGAAAATACTTTCATTAGACATTCTGACTGTATGATAAAAAAGTGTAAAAAATTGATATATTACCGATTTTTAAATGGGTTGGGGCACCTCAAGATATCAAGATAGATAAATAATACTTCGTAAGTTTGATGTTCTCATTCAAAGGCAACTTTCTATCGCTATACAATTAAAAAATAATAAGAAAAAAAATTCTTCATACATGATCGCTCCACCCTAATATACAGGTATGTTCTTACATAAACACATACTATTTACTTACAACTGGAACGACAGGATTTGAAGCTTATAAGAATAACTTACCCGTTCCAGAAGTATACAAAGGTAAAATAGAACATATTTCTTACCTGTAAAAAAGAAATATAACATTAGTGGATGTAAAGAATCGAGGAAAAGGAAAAGAATATTACGAAGTCACGACTAGATTGAACTCAACTAGTGGTTATTATAATGGGTCTCCTAGGCCGTGAGAGGCTCTCGGACAATCGTGAGTTAAACCCTCCCTTCTAACCCTTAAAAGACCGGTTTCTAACGTGTAGGCAGAACCGGCCCACAAATTATTCGAGCTCAGAGTTATTATCTCGTTTTTGAATATTACATTAGATGTGGGCGATGTGATGGATTATGATGTTAGCTTTGAATTTGATTATTAGTATGGCTGAGAAATATGTTAAGAGTATGATGTATAACTTGTTATCTCGTGAAACCTACACTTACAATATTTAACATAATATAAAATATAACCTAGGAAGTACATTTACAAGTAATGCCAGCGCAGGCCAGTTTTACATAAAGTTCAAGTGACATTAAGAATTGAGTAAACATAAGCCTGGTTTTTTTTTTATAGAAAATAAGCTCTGAATTATTTTTATCATTAAGTTGTTATAAATAGTGTGCAATAAATTGAACAGAATGAGAAATAGCATCGTGTATATGTAGCGATTCTCGTCAGCTAACGTTTAAGTATTGGTTCAAGTCAATTTATTTTAGTTGTAGAACATGAAATTTTAGGTTTTTCTACATACAAGCTATGAAAGTACATAATATGTATTTGTATTGTGTGGAAAATGTAGAATAATGCAGTGTTGTCGATGCAGCGAAGTGAATTTCTAACTAGAGCGCTCTATTGTGTGTAAATAGAAGAGCATCTTGTCGACTCGATAAATTACGCGAGTCGTTTGTTGAGGTATCGATTAAACGATTCCGATGAATCGATGTTTTTTTAAGCAATATCGAACGGTTTATTTCTCCATTGTTTACGTTTTATCCATACCGTATCTAGAAGTTGTTTACAAACGTTGACTTCACTACGTTTCTTATAGAAAAAATAATGTAACACGCTGTTATTTTTCTTTTATCGCTTAGATTCTTGCGGAGCAATGAAGCAACATGATTGTTTCATACGCATTTGTAAAGTTATCAAGTGAACGTGTTTGTTATTGAAAAATAACGCGACAATTTTCATTTATTCTGCAAGTCAGAAGTTTTATTTTTGCAACAATGGAATTCATTCGTGATCTAATCATTATATAATATCACGAGGCGTTCTGCAGCAATCTCGGTGCTAGAAATTGCAAATAAATTGCACAATTTACTGGCATTTTCTTTTGAAAGATCAAAATAGAGTCGGTTGAACAACCTCGCGACGACCTCTCTACCCATTTCGTTCTTTGCGGACAGTGGGCGATAGCTGCGTCTCTCTCGCACACGTTCACGACAAGTACGACGAACTTTTGTTTGTAAACTTTTGTGCTTTTGATTACTGTTATTTGCTCAATATTGAAGGGTAAATCTTCTTTTTGGTCCAAATCAAATTACCTTAGATTCCTCATCTGGTAATCACTTCGCATTTGTATTGTGATTAATGTTTTTCATAGCGCTCGGACTAAATGCTTTATTGATTAATTGTTTGAGACCAATTCGTATGCGGAGAATATTTCTTTCTATTATGTGTCATTATCACATATAGAATAATAGGAATAAGAGCGAATAAGAATATTTATAACAAACTCCATCAAAATTACAAAACTTCAATTTTTAAATATTTCTATTTGAAAAACAAAATAATTGACCACACTTCGATTTGTGTCCCTATGAACCTCCTGTTAACAAAGGGCAGCGAGTTGCGTTGTAAGTCAAAATATTTGCTGACACTTAACACCATACAGACTTGGTACCAAAATATAACAGAAAACTAGTTGGTCGGCTCTACCCATAAAATACCCATCGTAGGTTAAAAAACAATTTTGCGAGTTCAGTGAACTTTATAGAAGCCAAGCTAGCAAGGCATTGCGCAGAAATAGATTACCATATAGGATGTTGCGTTACGGTGTTTCCAGTTCAAAACTCATTAGATATAAATTATGGGGAATGGCAGATGAAAGACTTTTCTAAGTAAAAGAAGCTATAAAATTATATGAAGGTTATGATTGCAATTTAAGTACGGTTTATAATTACTTATTTTACTTTAATTAGTTTATTCGTTAATAAGTAATTTCAGGACACAAATTGAATGCTACAATTCCGGAATCCCATTCAATATATTTAGAAAATGATTAACAGTTTATAGTAAATAGAGTGCGACTAAAATAGTACTTTGTTTCTTAAAATGCAAACCAACTTAAAAGGACCCTATTTCGGCATCAATAGAATATGATAGTGTTAAAGTGACGTGTACGTTTTTGCGCGAGCTCTACGTTTGCGTACACGCAACTCGCGAATACAACGCACAAAGGTCGATGGTAATGGTTTGTTTGGTGGTCCCGTTAGCTGAGCTTCTTTGAGAAGGCCGGATCGATCTCAATTCAATTTTAATGGCTTTGATTTTATATGGGCTCTGTACAAATTATATAAATGAAAATTGGCGTCCTTTGGAGATTAATGGTTTTGTATGCGAAATTTGGAGTTTGTTTAAATGTTGTGATGTCAGGATGAAAACAATTGAGAATTACTTAGCACCATTTAATTTACTGTGTTTTATATTAGTATTGCAACAGAAATATATAAATAAAACAACTTTTTGATTTTCGGATATTTTAATCGCGTGTAATTTTCATTATAATGTGCACTGTATAATGACAAATAACACCTCAGTCTTCCCGTGACCATGATATCTGAAAAGTTTTCGAAACGTCGGGCTTTAAAAATAATGTAATTACACGCGATTAAAATATCCGAAAATCAAAAAGTTGTTTTAATTATAATGTGCAATCGTGAAAATCTTAGAAAATACTAGAAATATATTAAGTCAAAACTTTTACGAAATACACAAACCAAAACTAGCGTCTTTATTCCTTAATCCCCAATGAATTTTTTTGTGATACAAAATGAGGATTTCTTTAATCACCTAAAAAACGTAGGGTTTTACTATGCCTTTACGCAACAAATAGTAGAGGGTGTAGTGATGTAGCGTCGCGGCGTCGGTGTAATGACCTCGGAGCGTCTTAGTACGATTCGATGACACCAGGGAACGTACGGACAAGGTTGACGCACATTGACGTGTCAGATTTGCTCTGCTTAAGGGTAGATAGAGGTGAGAGTAGTTTCGTGAGATTTTTATTAGGTTTCTGATTATACGGAGTTTTTATATCTCCCCTCGTTAAACTTAGTTACGTTGAGTTTTGCGAGTGTAAATAGAAGACTGCATAAGATTTGACCAGTAGGAAATTGTTTTACTTATTTTAAGATTTAAGAGAAATTTTACTATGCTTTATATTAGAATCTTGTTAGATTATTAAAAAAAAAATAGACAATACCTACGTTTTTTTTTCATAATTTCGAAAGTATTTCATCAAAAAATTAAACTAATTAAATGTATGTTAAATTTAAGACTGGTATTTATAAGTTACTTAAGCAAAGCCACTGATTTTATTTGTCTGATTCATTATTCATTTGGAGTTCGTTGATGTCCAATATGAGTTATATCAAAAAACTGCATATTTTAACATCGACAATAGTTTTTCACACACAATTAGTTCCATTACAATTCAATTGTAAATATTATTCCGTTTAAACACAAATAAATCTAAAATTCAAATATCCACTCGTATCTCTAATTCACATCTTGAAACGAATATGAATTATGAATATTTTGTAACAAAGGATTATTTTTATTGTGGTGGCTTCCTTTGAAGAGGTATTTGAAAAGGATGTGTGAGGTAACGACTCGGCTTTCGGGATGAACAGGGTCACTATCAATCAAGAGCTCTGGACAATGAGCATTCTTTTCACGTAAGTTATATTTACTTTGACATTTTTTATTTCAAAAACTAAGTATATGGATAAGAATGTATTATTTTATACAAGAAAATTACATAATACTTTTAAGTTGAGGGGATGATTACGTCTATATTAAACTTTACTATCATAGAAAGTATACTAGAAAAAAAGCCAGAAAATTAAAAAAATAAACTTAATGACCAAAACCTACTCTTTTAAGCGCTGAGATGCCTAACAAAAAAAATACTTAAAAAAACTTCTTGGCTGATGACTATGCATGTAAACATGCATCTTATATAACCTTTACAAGACCTTCAATGCCCTTAAAAACGCTTAGCAAAAACCATTAAAGAACACTGGCATAAAAACAAAACACGTAACAAATTGTAAATACCAATCAAAACTGCATTAATCGAGATAAACGCATACAGTTTTTTGCTGACGGTTTAAGTAATAATTTATCTGAAGTGAGGCATATAACAAGATGGTCAGCAAAAAATCTTAATGAGGTAAAGAGGACGCAGCTTCAGTTATGTTATGATGTGTCGCGCATTTTCTGAGAAGAGTATTTTTGGATTATGCCTTTATATGGACTGTATTATTATTGTTTGTATGGAACAGCTACTTCACATATTAGTTTGGAGTTTTTTTTATGATATTTTAGTAGTTTTTGTGTATGGGAATCACTTATCTTTGAAATCTTTCCTAAATCTTGATTAATTATTTTAATTTGAGATCACTTCGTCAAGACTTTCATCCACTAATTTATGAAGTGGTTAATATTCAGCAAAGTTATCCTTTCACCCACTCGGGACTATTAGGCGTGAGGAATTGTGATATATTAATAAATCTAACGAATCTCATTCAAATAAAATATCTTAACAAAAACACATTAAAATTCTACGATTTCCATTCATAAGATAACATCAATCTTTTGATGTAATGGATGATGGATGTCTTAGGGACATTTGTGATGGATGAATGAACTCGTAGAATGAGATCAACGTCGCGTCATACAGTACAATGTATCGACAAAAGGTAAAGGTATAATGAAGAGTTAAAGTTCACACGTGTTCATTGCCCATGGTGTCAACAAAGGGCCATTCTTTGACCCAGCACTATTTGTGACCCCTGATTACTTTAGATTCTGTAATTATTTACTTGTGAGATTAACAAAAAATATTTTTTGGTAATTTAGATATTATGTTGTTGGTAAATAAGAGTAATAAAAGGATCAGTGGATGTGAATTTTTGGTGACAGCTTATGATTGATCAAGATCATTTTCGATTATAACTTATTCGCATATTTCTTATATCGAATCAGTAAGATCATATTATAGATGTTAATTTCTATTAATATAATGTTCTTTACATTACAACCATGAGTTTAAAACCATATGGATTCATATTACATCAACGTATGGTCCGTTTATTTATCAACTACAATTTGTAAATAGTTACTAAGTGATTTATATCAAGAACACATGTACTAAACTAGGTCATACTATGACTCATTACAAGCCACATTTGTAGCAATAAAAATATTGTAGTTAAGCCTTCGTAACTAAAACAATGATTTATTTGATTCCTAAAAAATATGATTTAAGAGTCAAGTTATAAATGTCGTAGAAACAGTTAAAATGAAGGCTTTTAAACTTTTAGTTTAAATAAACATGAATACTGCGCAGCGAGTAAACAAATTCTTAAACAAACAAACTCGAGGGCATGTTAAGAGGACACTTGGTACTAGGAAGGCTCTTTATTTTTCTTTATTGACATTTAAAAGAAGTTTTTGTAAAAAAATACTAGTCAAATGTTTTATTACTATCTTCTAAGTTGTTCTGATCTAAACAATATAAACCAATTAAATCAAAGTAAATTTCAATTAAACAACATGATAAAGCAAATTACACTATCTCACGTAAAGATAAAATCATGAGACAGAATGCTTAAAAAACGGCTAGAAATTGGAGTTCTAAATTTGAATAGTTAACCCTCGACTGCGCTGGCATTGTATGAAGTGCGAACGCCTCCCATCGACAATAGTAAAAGTAACAATAAAACATTATTCGAATTGTATGACGAATCGAACCATCTAATCCGACCACTTCTCAAGTGCTTGATGTAATTTGTAATTCCAATTTTAGAATAATTAATGCTTGCGTCACGTCAGTTGACGAATATTCAATGTCCACTGGCGATTGTGTTGACCGAATAATCGAACAATACATCATCGAGCTACGCCCATGTCAACCGTCAAATGACAATTGAACCTTTTTCACAGCACTAAATTTACATAATGACAAGTTAGTTGCATACTCGCTTAATTTAATAGTGTTGGTTCTATATCAATGACAAAAGTCTAGAGTGAAAAATGCCTAGATTGATTTCCTAACGAGGCGATAAGTCTTAATGAATGTACGACACAAGTATGTTCTAATGAAGTGATGTTATTGTTTACGTAATTCTCAGTTACAAAGAAACTAACAGATGTTAAGAGTTTCACGTGAATTGTCACAGTAGTTCCCACGGATGTTGGAGTGTCATTTCCGTGTTTTTTTTTGTGGACTTTGACACCCACTAGAAGAAAGCTATGTTTATCGAACCGTTAACATATTACAAGGTTTTCGACACCTTACATATAAAATCACACGACCAATGGAATTCGAATATCTAATTACTAATGAGACGATAGTATAAAAATATTAGAATATAGGGTTGTTTCAATTGGTTATTTAAATATATAAAATATTACTTTAGGTTAAGGGGTTAATAAAAACGTAATTGTTAATACGTAGCTTGATCCTGTAAATACTCCAACAAAATCACTCAAAACTTAAAAGGCCCGATACCCTTCCCTTAGTCGTATCGTATATTACAACAACCGCGGAAAGGTATGGGTTAGTGCTTTTCTGAGCCCACACTATGCAGCTCTATTCTATAACGATCATGACCTGATGCAACTACAAATTTCACAACTGTCCAACAAAAGATAGTCACCAAAAACAGCAGTCAAAAGGTAAAACAACTATCAAAAGTGTATCTCTTAGCCGTTATTTTAAAAAAGTAAAAAAACCGCACTCGCCCGCACCTGGTTATCTGCGCGCGCACTAGCCGGAACAATACCGTTTTTATTTAAATTCAGAACAACCGGAACGAAAAAAAAACCATCGCACATTTATTATATATACCGATCTTTCAAACATATAATTTGGGCGGCCATCCATTGCACAAATAAAAAGATTTCTGTGCAAATCAGAACAATAATATCTAGTTATTTCAGATCCGACCGTATTTAATGAGGAATAGAACATGCTAGTTGTACTAATCAACTGAAATGTTAACAGTGCTATTAAATCTACACATCGGATTAAATCAATGGAATAAACTGAAGATTAAAGTCAATTATAGATGTTACGTTTTGATGAATGGTCATGCATTACCGAAAGCAATGTCTTTCAAATAATTCAAGGTTTTAGCTGACGACAGATAATATATAAGTAAAATCGACATGATTATTTTTAACTAGTATTACATAAACAACATTATGTTCCATTCAGTAGGAATCACACAGCTCAACAGAATGTTTTTGCGTAGCTAAAATTTAATGTCAAAATTTACGACGAGCATGTAAGGTCACTTTCACACGATGTTATTGAACGCTAAGTATATCTAATTATAAATTGATCCGGTGCGCTGTACGGACTATAAAAACTCACCCTTTGTTTCAACGGTCCGGGTTCGATCACCGGCCATGGGAAAAACGTTTACCAGGGTGATATATTACTGATAATATCAATTATCTCCCCCGAACGGTATCGATTTGTGAAATTGGAAAATTATAGATACGGTACCTTGTTATTTAACTACTGGGCATGGGAATTCGATCGTTTTATCTATTATTTAGGTGTTTTAATTTGTGGCGGAGCCATACTCTGACATCAGAATACAGTGGCGGCGACACCATTGATCACACAGACTAAAGTATAATGTAATAATTCTCGACTATTTCTAGTCTACAATTGAATTTCAACCAACTTTTCTTGAACTAAGTTTCCCAGACGTTTTTTGTGCATTTATAAATACCAACCATAGACAGTTCTCAGAACTAAAACAGCGAAAAAAGTTTGCATGCGAAGTATGATAGTTTTTACACATCCTCGCTGGGAGTCGTTACAAGCATTGAACCATAAACTACATCCAGGACTTCCTTGGGGCCTGACACGTAAGGTGCTAACCGTGAGAACTCCTGCGCATTAGTCTCAAATGGCTGCGTCTCCATTCCAACCCTCTAATTGGTTTGAGCAAGTGTAATCTGTAACTTTACTTAATTGCTCGTCGGTTGCGACAAGTACTTTCACTTGAGCTTACTTCGATGTAACTTTTTAAAGTATTGCTGTAATGTAACATTATCATATCGGGCATTGACAGTCCCTTTATTGTTCGCAATTAGTTTTAATTTAAAATGGTACACTACACCATTATTTTAGATTGCGTGACTCTGTTATTGGATGGTAATTGATATTTTAGCATGTTAATAGTCGGCAGATGATGGGATCCCTCATAGGTGGAACGCAGCATGTTCCACAGGGTGTTAAGCGGGGGTACAGATGCAAACAGATGCGCGCGATCGATTCGGCCGTTACAAAACCCCCTATCTATTCGAAATTTTGAACACATGTGTTGACATGTTTTTGTTTTTACCCGCATCCGTGGGGATATCGGGAACTATTCGCGTGGATTTTACACAGAATAAATACTATGAGCTTCTAATTTAAATTTGACATTATATTTCTATTTATAGTGTCTGAATCTAATATAATTTAATGTACTCTAAACACATACATAATGCCACGGCTACAAATCCTAAAATGGAGTAGCCAGAGAATCGGATTTAAATAAATTTCTCATCCAGTTATTAATTATAGACAAAAAAATTACACTGTAATGAATTACAGAAGTATTAACTTTGTAATGGTAATTGTTAATTCTGTTGGAATAGATATTAAGTATGTTGAAAGAGTGATATCAAATTATCAAACATGAATGGCGAATTAGAAAAAGCAAATTGTTACTTAAGCTATATTTAATGTGCTTTTAAGTTATCTAAAAGGTCGTATATAAGTTGGCAAACAAATTGGCCGAAATTAATTTAGAAACGTCAGAACTTTTTTTGCTTTATTTGGCATCCCTTCTTACCTACTAAATACATCTGGGTGAATATTTTATAACCGGCCAAAACCGGGCCCGGGGGAATTTTCTCATTTATTTCTAAGTAATGTTTGTAATAACATTAAAAACCGGAAATCAGTTTAATATTCTACTTGCGCACCAAATTTCGGAGCTTTTCACAGGATTCTAATTAAGTGAAAACTTCAGAAATAAGGGTAAATAGTCATTTTCCTGTCAGGGGACATTACTTGGTTCTCATCTTTACGCCAACAAAATAATTAATATGAGTATAAATATTATATTTGCGTTTAAACATTCTGGTGACAAAATATGTCATCTTGATTCATGAGTATTTTTTTTATAAAGTGCATAAACATTTTTTAGTTTTTATTAAAAAAAAGTTCTGGCGACACTCATGCGCGTCATTATCCTGTGTAAAGTTTGTTTGAACTTGACTCTTTATAAGCAAAATGACGGTGAGCATACCATAGTGCATGGTATAGGTGCTACTTTGCTGACCTCCGCCACACTAATAAGTTGCGCGTTTTCGTTTCCCTGATCGAAATAATCTATCTGAACCATTTGTTTTCCTGCCGTGACCGGCATTTTAGTCATTAGTCTGCCATCAATTATTTTGATCAAAGAATAAGTTATAACATGATTATTCACATTTTGTGGTGTTTTTACTTAAACTACCCTATGCCTTGATACATTTTCCTCATTTTTTGCATGATTTTACGAGTAAACTAAACTTTTATGTTAAAAAATCATTTTCCTGTCGTCATTTTCCTGTCATATTCAAATCAGGAAAATGACATCCAGCCAGGATTATGACTAGTTATGGTTCTAATGAACAAGAAAAACTGCATAGTGCTACTTTTTGAATATCATCCTTTTATCCAGGGATATGGATATAATGTATTAGTGTTGTAGAACAATTAACAGTACATTTTATGGGTTTTAGGTATTGAAACAAAGATTAACCCAAAATTGATACAAGTGAATGATTTAATTTAGCTATGCAGACAGTGATGCTAGCTGGTCAACACATTTGTTCTAAACTAAGGATGAATTCAAGGTTCTATACTGCGTTACCTTTCTTTCAGGGACATTATATTGCCTATAACAAACTTAAATCAATTCGCTTATTAACGTTAAGAATATTAAGTTTTTCTAATATAAAGAAGACTCACGAAAAACTAATACATACATTCACGATATTTATTCCTAATGAGGGTTGGCAGATACAGCTAAAATATCGCAGTGTGAGAGATTAAAAAAAGAAACACATTTAAAAACTCTCACAAGTTCTAAACTCTACTACCACCATTTTGAGGATGTACAGCATGAACAATAAGAATGAGTAACAATTTATCAGATATCACAAGCATTTGCCAGAGGCTCCTGTACAAAAAATAATATCACTATCACTCCAACAATTTAAGACTATCATGCAATAAGAAAAGTGAAAAAGGGTAATGTCGTAAATGGGGTACTGAATAGCAGTGCATGGTGCATTTTTTTATTCTTACGCTTATTTATGGCAGCGAATGTTTGGTGTGGCATAAGAAGCTTGAAAGCAGAGTGAAAGCAATAGAGATGAGATCTATCAAAAAAAAAAAGGTTTTTGGCCCAGTAGTGAAACACAAACAGCTCATTATATAATAATAAAAGATTATCTGATCGCGTAACAAAATGTGTGTTTCGTAAAAGGTGCAGTGTGAATAACGATTTTCAGACAACGGCAGCAACTAGAGAAGCAGCTAAATTTAATGTCTTTTCTTTTTCTTTCTTTCCATTTATAAGAGTAACCCAGCGAAAAAGAAAGCCTAACAAAATGAAGATTTTATAGTTTTTGCCTCTCAAAGAGTAGGTGATTTCTATCCCGTTCCCAAAGCCACATTCGAAAGGGAAAACGGTTTCTTTTCAAACTGTGAAGGGTTAAGAAAACCTTACCCTCAGATTTTCTGAAGGAGGAAATGAAGTTAAATAAATACTCCGATAAAAGAAACCTACAAGAGAGAGCGCTTGGATACAGGTACAGGATGGTTAATTTTAAATATTATGATAAATATGGAGATTATAGCCAATGTAGATGGTAATTTTAAAACAGGATAAAAAAATGATTTAATAGAGAATTGGCTTAAAATTGCAGATTAAAGTTTGTAGAATTAAAGGGCATGCATTAAAACACATATGATATAGACAAATCTTGTAAGGTTGGCTAGGATCTTAGAAAGTGGAGATAGGTGTCTGCCACCTCAATGGGAACTAATGCCACTGAACAGACTAGTAACAGAGATACTAAGGATGTACTTACATATATATATACTCACGCTACTATTTTCTATTGGGATAGGCAAATAACTTCATTTTGAACTATCCTGGCAAACCTCCCTGTCTTTATTAACATCCATTAATCTTTTCAAACATGCTCTTATTCTCACCTGGGTATATGTATGTAAATAACAGCTAAAGAAATTACAAAAGGCATTCAGAAACATAAACAATGCCACTCCGTGGAATATAATAAAGTCTTACTCAGAAAATAAATAAGAAATCATTTCTTGAGGAGACCATGTTTTTTTTATATATTATTCAAACGGGAACTGAATTGAGAGTATTGCTTACTTGTAATAAGTCAAGAATAAGCCTTAACAAAGTTTTATCGTACTTATAGTATAATGATATGAAAAACAGGAAAAACATGAATGAATTACATGATTATTCGTTCATTAATCATTTTCCTGTGGGACCTGTCATTTTCCTGTATACAGATTTTTTAAATTTGCTTATAAAAGGCAAATTTTCCATTAAACTTGCGGGTCTAAAACATATTTATATCCGTAAATATATGCTCAATCCAAACATAGTCATTAATTGTAATAAAGTAATAATTATTTTTTTTAAAAAACTGATCTGAATTTGCCCAGTTATAAAATATTCACCCATCTACTAGAATTTTACTACTTCTCTAATGATGGGGAAAATATCTTCGTTTCATTAGTCGCTCGGAAAGACATGGGATAATGCTATTTAAAGCCGCACACGGCAACAATTCAACCCGTGTCGCGAAATTCTGAATGCTTTGTAGGTACGGTAATACGGTTAAAAAATCAATATAGTCCGTTAATATGGAAGGGTCAGTGTCCCGAGGGTGCGGTATGGTAGGGAGCGCACGCGCCGGCCTATAATGCGAACCTATTTTGATGACTCATCTATTTCACAGTGATATAACAAATCTAATGCATGTTTTTTCAAACAGTTCTTCCGACAAGGAGTAGGCAGAGCTACAGAGTTATACTATTCTATGGATGGTTTTGGAAGTCGAGAAGAATATATTTCAAGAAAGATTGATTGTGGTGTTTTATAATTTAACCAGCTTGTACGACATCTACAGAAAGGTAGAGCTGTTATAAAGACACGTTTTTCTTACATTTATTTACAATAATATACAAAAAAGTCAGTCCTGAAAGAGACAAGGTAAGAGTTTTGGACATACTATTATTTTGATTGCTGTTTGCCCCATAAGAAGTTCACAATTCAAAGTTATGGCAATGTTTATTTTAACCTTTGTTTATCAAAATTATATATTTTTCATATCTTTTTTTTTTAAACATAGGACGACGATGACAGCATTGCTTGATGTTACTGTAATTATAAAATAATCCAATAACTGTATCTTAAATGTTAATTCAACAAATTATCGCATACAAAATTTATTCATTACGATATTTCTGATTTTTTTCTAAAAAAAAAACATATGGTGTTACCCTATATTAAATAACTTATTCTCACAGAGGTCAATGACATCACAAAGGTATAATTACGAATAGTAACAATTGCACAAAGAGTCTCAGAAATTGGGTGACCCAGTTATATATTTTTAATTTCCCCGACCCCCGCCGAGTGAGCACGGTTGGTCAGTCACAGACAATGTATGTGACCCTTACGAAAGTGGAGAACTCTTGACGAAATCTTTATCGGAATACATCTGCGATCTAATAACATTCAAATGCTACCCTATAACGCAGTTGGAGAAATTGGAAAGGCCAGTTGCATTTTGGTGTCGATTTCTACCGTTGCACTTAGCATTGCTGAGATGTTTTAGTTTTTAACCGACTTCAAAAAAAGGAGTGTTCTCAATTCGACCGTATATATATTTTTTTTATTGAATATTTGGTATTGTACGTTGCTATTGCTTAATCTTTTTAAGTCTTGCGAATTTTAGTTAGAAACTTTCGAGGATTTTCCGAGATAAAAAGCGAACAGTTTACATATAAATATAAATACAGATGAACCGATTTGATGACTAAAATTTGGATTTAGTTAAATTAATACTCTATATTATAATAACTTAATTCATTATAAACTAAATAGAATGATAATCTGAACTAGTTTTGTATGTAGTGTACCAGTAAATAGGTAGATCATACTTGCTTTCTCAAGAAACAACCATTGTTTTATCGCAACAAAGCGATGCTTTCACTTCATTGTTTTCTCTCACGTCTAGGTAGCTTAGATTTAAGACAAACTTTGGGCTTCGTAATCTAATAATGAAAAATAATGCTTCTTACTGTGTGTGAGTAGTAAGTGCGACTTATGCAAAAGATGAAGGATTTATCGCTAGATAAAATTATAGACGCTAAATTACGATATACGTTGTTGTGCGTTTACTTTACAAAACAACAAGAGATGTGTACGCATATGCGTACGCTAGTGTTATTGTCTCCCGGAACGATGCGTGGGTATGACGAGAAATAGCATCATACGCTACGAGAAAGAGAGAGAAAGAGTGATGATTTTTTCTTCTATTCTAGATTGATCAATTGATCGACTCTCATAGATTTAGAAATGGAATTATCAATAAAAGAATTCGCTACGTAAGTATTTTGGTTCGTACATTGTATGTTCAGTTCATTATTTTGGGAGCGGTCTGAATTGGAACCAGCACCATTTTGTTTCGTTAAAAATAGATGCATAAATAGGTCAATTTGGTTTGCACGGGTGTCTCTAACTGTCATCTCTCTTCGTCTTAATCGCTGAATGGAATAAAATATCTTACGATAGTTATATTTTCTAGTTATGCGTTATGTGAATACGTGTATAAAATAAATAAATGCCTCCAACTTGCTTAGTTTAATTTGCTAATCGGTTAGAAATTAAATCATTTTTTGTTGCTCAATTTGACACTATTGTTTCTTATTAAAAACCACTTCTTTATGATGAAATAAGATCGGAGTTTTATTATTGTTAAACAAAAACCATTTAATAAGTAGTTACACAAAAGCTGTTGAGTAAGATTAAGGTCCTTTTATAATGCAAATTGAATTGACCAAAAAAATTAATGGCATTTAACACGGCATAATTATTCTATTTATGCCGTTTACAAACGTTACAAAATTCAGTGTTGTGTTGAATGACCAAAAAAAACTTTTCTTTAGAAAATATGAAATTTTTTGTACATTCACATTCCTATTACTACTACTATTATTTGAATTATAATTTAAGTAGCTGTTTGTGTAAGCTTGTAAACGAAATGAAAATAAAGTTAGACAGATGAATCTAGATAGAAAGCCTACATTTAGTTTGGTTATTTTTTTTCTTAATAATTTCTTCATTGCATTGCATTGCTTCATGCAACTCAATACCTATAATATGAATAAGTGTGATTTTGATAAAGCGTGGTTTGTTAGACATTCTGTCGAGTGTTTATTTTATTTATTACTATAGTAAATTATTACGTAACATACTGATAAGATTTCAATGAGTGTCTGTCATGATAAAGATATGGCCATGTCTGATATACAACACCGGCCCACATAAGTAAAGAGTCTCATATTAAATACCTATTATATGTATGAGATTAATTATAATATCACCTAAATATAACATTCATGCCAAAGTAACAATTGTCTGCGAGACCCTTGACCTCATTAAACAAAAAAAACATTTGAAATCCAGTAGAATCTAACGATTGCTTTGACGCAGTGATCAATTCAATAAAAAAGTTATTATGTTAACACTAACCTGTTATTCTCTTTTGGGTCTTATTACTGTCAGGACTTGACACTTTCACCTCTTGCACCGACGTCACCGGTTTAGGGGCAGCAAAGTTGGAGGCAATGCTGATAGGAGCTCGTCTCAAAGCTGCAGGAAGAGCCGATGCTGGTACTATGTGCCAGGCGAATCTTTGTGTCCCTGGTAAAGGCGTCTCATTCGCAAAGTCAAAACCCCATTTCTTGCTATCTAACTCCAATTGTCTTGCTAGTTCTCTCTCAACGAAGCGTCGATTCTCTTCTCTGTCGGAACATCCGAACAGATTTCTTCGGACTCCATCCAAGGCTGTGATGCCGCGGACTCTCAAGGATCTGGCATCCAACACCGTCGTTTGCTGCACACCCGGAGCTCTAACGCTTAACGCCGACATCTCACAGTCTATTCCCAACTCACTAACCCCAAGGTCCAGCACAGAAGCCACACACTTTTCAGTAAGCATCCGCGACGCCTCACTCAGATCACCTAACACAAACAAGGACAAATTCTAATTAGCGCCAATTGAATCTTGGATGGGCGATCGCGGAAGGGTCTATTATATTAAAATTCTTTGTGTCCATAACGTGCTTATAAGAAAAGTGGAATATTCTAATTGAACCAAAAAATAAACTAGACGTAAACAAATCGTAAGGACGCGTTCGCGCGGTAAACGCGTGACGCAGCCGCACCGATCAAAGTCAGTTTTGGAACTGCGCTTTTCTCCGTCGACGCCAGCGCAGCGCTATAATCGACGCCATGTCGGCCATTTTGTTTGGTCGCTTGGCCGCATCGTGTTTGTTCGGCTTGGCAACGCTACGTGGCGCCACTATCTCATGTTTGTTCGATTTGGCAACGCAACGCAGCGTTGTTCGAATGGAGAGCGTGGTTTGTCCTGCTTTTACCCTAAGGCCTAGTGATACCAGCGGATTTAGCATAGTATGTCTATATTTTTAAAAAACTACGGGGTATATTATTGATTTAATAATTTTGAAGTATGTATATTGATTTAAAGATGTTTTTATATCCTTTGTCAAAAGTCTTTATTTTCCGTGTATTATACAGTATTTTTAGTCCTTCTTGGTTACAGTAGTGGTTACTTCTATAATCTCATTCAGAATCATCACATACTTAAATTTATTTATATACTCACGCCATTAGTTCCTATGGGAGTAAAATGAACCATCGATCGCGACTTTGAGCGATGCACGCGTACTTCTCGGACTTAATTTACATTCAAGAATCTTTTCATTCTTCACATTTCGGACGCCTGCTTTAATTGAGCACATTGTCTATACAATCTAAATGTTTTCTCGGAGGTCGTATTCTACTGAATTTACTATATGACTATATATTGGCTAATTATTATTTTTTACCAATTTACTTTCAGCCATTCTGGCTGTGTTAGGCTCCGCTTTATTTAAAATAGTTTGTAACCTCACCATTTACTTTTCTCATTCATCGCACTATATTTTGTCCAACCAAGTCGAATGTTGAATTTTAATACAAAGTTAGGCATTGTAAGGTCTCTGAAGTCTTATTGGTTGCTATATAATATGCTCCAATTAAGGTAATGGTCTGTTCATACACAAAAAATATTATAATTTAAATTGCTTACTGTACGATTTTTACGAACGATTGTTTTCAGTAATAGTAAAAAAATATTATGTTTGCTCATATTTTATCTCGGCTAAATCTTTCCTTTACTTAGTTTATGAAACTTCTTATAATTTTCCAAACTGAAGTAATAAAAACAAAAACCGGAGTTAAAAATATATCTGTAAAGCTGGTATCACAAAAGATAAATTCTTGTTTAGAAAGAAGACCAAGCGCGATGACGACGACGTGTCCAGTTACGTTACGTATGCAATATCAACTATCTATCTCTTTTCTTTTCAACCACAATATGCTATGAGGAAGAGAGATGCAATACGCGTAAAAATAGCACACAATATATTGCCAAAGCCGCCATCTTGTGCCACTATCCGATACAATACGTATTGAAATATTAAATGTTAAAACTAAGTAAAAGTCTAAGAATTGGAAATAAAAAAAAGTAATTATCTAGCAAAAAAAGTTTTTGTATCTCCTAGAATTTATACTGCAAAGCGGAGCCAAGAAAATGTTCTGCTTCCAATTGGTTTGATATTCTAATAAATAAATATTCAGTATATTTGACGAGTTAGTTAGGACAAGAAACTTTTTGGATAATTACTTTTCATTTATTGAAGAATGATATATATTTTATAATGAATTTTGCTTACCATTCGCTGGTGTTTTTCAAAAAACTTTGGTTAACTCGTCGCTTCGCAATCGCTCGGGGTTCACCGAGGTACTCGTTTCCGAGATATGGCGATGCGTTGATGGCGCGAGCGCGGGATGCTCGCTGATTGGTTGGAAATGGCGGCCATACGTTTCATTGGATTGAAAAATATTTAGCGCGAAATTTCGGTTGGTTAAAGTTTTGGATGGCGGGAATTTAGAGTAATATCCGGCCGGACGGAATCGCGTTGAAAGTTTTGGAAAAGTTTAAACACGAAACACTTCAGATGGCTGAATTCTGAACTTCAATTTATACCGATTTAACATGTGCATTTGAAAGTGACTCAAAATGTGTACTCCTATCCTGTTGATTGTAAACAGATTTTATGTAGTTGAAAATTTAATATTATGAGTAAAAACTACATCGTATTCACGAATTGATCATAAATGCGACTAGTTTCAGAATCGTAATTCTACACAACGTCGTTGTGGCGGAAGCTTGAAGAAATTTATGTTTCTATTTAATTTAAGTAAGTATTCCAAAAGTATTTTTCTTATGAGCATGTTTGTAACACCTGTTCCGAACCTGCAGTTTTTTGTAGCTAGAATACGTTATTTTTAGACTCGTACATATTTCCATTCCGTAGAAACTAAAACCGTGGCTTATTGACCTAAATAACGGAAATCAGTTGCATTTGCGTTGCGTGAAATGTGTTCGTTTGCGGTGTGCCGCAGGAAAAAAAATTGTTTCCGTTCAACAAACAGAAACTGGCAGATGTTCTATGTATTGATTTGTGGTTGGCAAAACAAAACTTAAAATGGAAATGAAAAATTTACCTTCTTTAAATTGAAATGCTATTTGAGTATGAATATTTTCAAGACATTGCAAATATAAATGGTCCCCCACACAGTGCAGCCTTGTCGTGGCGTGGGGGCTCAGTAGCCCCTGGCTATCCACTCGGGGTGAAGCTAATGCACCAAGGATCCGCTTCTCTCCTCTGCTTTCAGAGTAAGTAGTAAGTGGACTGGGAGAGGAGAAAACCTCGTAAAAAAATAAAGGGGTGGGCTGCTCTCGTTTCCTTTTGTGGTGTAGAGAGGGAACGGGAGCAAGAGGGGAACTCGTAACCCTGGCAGTATTGCACTTTCAGGGCCAAGGGTCTTGCCGTGGTGTAGGCTTGACCGCGAGGTGTAAACCTCTTTAAAAAAAAGGAAGAGGAGTGAACCTTCCACAAAAATCCGAGGACAAAACCTCGTTAAAAAATCCGTGAGGTGGTGGGCTGCAACCGGCGGGTTGCAGGCGCCTACTCCGCAAGGAGAAGCTCGAGGGGGCGGGCGTTAGGAACTTGTGGCCCAAACGCCTGCGGTGCTGAGGAAGCACAAGGGGGAGTGGGGGACTTTAAGTCCCCCAAGATGGGCTGCTTTTTGCAGCAGGTGCATGGAGTCTGTGGATGTTACCTATGGTAAAGTCGCCAGGTACTCTACACATGTGTACCAAAGAGGGCTACCGTGGGGTTTTAGTCGGTGAGAGTCCGACATACCTTCGTCACCCTGCCGGGTGACGTCGGATCCATGAGGATTTCCCTACGAAAAAATAAATAAATAAAAAAGATAAAAAATGTAACCCGATTACTTGATTCTTAACAAGTCGAAGCTCCAAGTGGCTATTTAACTTGGCATAACATAGAACAAAGTTCGCTGCAACAGGCAACGACCGCACCTTAGCAACCTAACCGTTTTCCTCATGACAAACAAGTAATAGCACAGACAGATCTAATTTGATGATGAACCGCATATTTAATGACATTAAACGTGTGTTCGCCAGAATAGAATGAATAAATGACAGCAGGGACAGGATAATAAGCAGTGTCCTCCGCAATCAGTGCGCAAGGAGGCTACGATGCGTGAATGAACCTCGAGGTTGGCACACCGGGAGCAAAATGAGACTGTAGAAAAAAAACTGTCTGTAAAAGTTATTATTCCATGAGTATTTTTAACCGACTTCAAAAAAAGGAGTGTTCTCAATTCGACCGTATATTTTTTTTTTATGTTTGTTCGCCGATTACTTCGCCATTTATGAACCGATTTTGATGATGATAATTTATCAGGGTTTGATGATGGGATCCTGGAGAAATTGAGGGGAACCCTCAAATTTTATAGGCAAATGTACCGCGTTTTACATATTTTCTGAGCTTATATTGGCATTTGCTTCTGAAAATCATATTGTTATGCTGCTGAGCTGATGATGGAAGGTGTGGGTCCTCAATCAGTAGGTATTAGGAAACAGTCCTTTCCACATTCTATATAGATTTATACTCCTCTTCGTAGCTTTTATGAAGAGAAGTACAGGTTTACTAAACATTTCTTTTGTTATGTTATTGTTACCGAGAAAGTACCATGAGACCAGGATCTGATGATGGCATCCCAGGAAATCGAGGGGACTGTCGAAAGTCACAATCATGTGACAGTGTATTTGTTCAAAACGCCGATAGGCCTGCCCTGTATAATGTGAGAACCCTGCCTAAGCAAATCGTGGGTACTCTGAACAACAGGTGACAATGTCACGTGATATTCAGAAGTATTACTACCTCTGCTAACCCCTGCAGGGATATTCGGCGTGAACGTTTGAGTCTTTCTTGAGATGTAGAATTGTACACCATCGCCTTTCGAGGGATTTTAAGAACAATGTAAGGTTACATATGGTTGAGCCTATTTAATATCGTACTATAATAGAAATACCGGAAATACGAAGAATAATACAGTAACCGTCGCTTCCTCATCCGAGAGGCATCTTTGCCAGGTCTACCCATCTCTAAAAATCGTAAAATAAAATAATTTTTAACAAAAAGAAAACCGAATTCATAGTTGGAAAAACAACCGAAAATAAACAATCTAGTACTAAAAAGTACGAAATAAGTTTTTATAATTGAATATGAGTACTGTGATTAATACCTTAGCAATTTCTTTATTCCACATGCGTCAGTTCAACCTACCTAAATATTACAATTCTCTTAAATTAATTTTTGAGTCGGTGCCAGTCAAACAAAAGTAAATTCACCCTACTATCTAGGTATCTCTGATTATTACAATCTAAACAATATATATCTATCGCCTAACGTTTTAAATGGTAATACGTACAAAAATCAATTTACCCTACAACTACAAGGTACCCTACATTTTACATGTATATGAAGTGCGAAATACACACTTCTTATTATCAATTATCATCGAGGCTGGCACCGGCTCACAAATTAATTTAAGAGAATTTTAAGATTTAGGTAGGTTGAACTGACGCGTGTGGAATAAAGAAATTTCTAAGGTATTAATCACAGTACTCATATTCAATTAAAAAACTTATTTCGTACTTTTTAATAATTATTTTTAGAAGCAAGACTTAACTCATGCTTAATTGATACTTGATTGGCGGCAGCAATCTTGAATCCGGCTACTTTCATATTAATAAGTCGTAATTGTCTGACACCCCACAATCCAAGTTTCTTCAATAGAAGTGAATATTTTATTTATTTATTTATTTATTATTATTAGGACCTTCAACAAGAAATACATAATTCATTTATAGTTTTTTACATTGGTATTTCGGTAGACAGTATGCATTCTTAATTATAGAAGGCCACAGCATTCTCTGGAAAACATGTACAAAAATTCATTATTCCCTAAATCCCTATTATTAACATAACTTACAACATTAAACCCTTAACCTAACTTAAACCTAGACTTAAACTATGCGGAACCTGAGTAAACAACCGTTACAACACCTATAAAATACATTTAATGTTGACTACAAAAGAGACCACTTTATAATACAATAAATCACATTGTTAATTAACCTGCGCGGGTATCCTAACCATAACTAACATTATTACTAATAAAGAAATACAAACTTAAAAGAGATTCAGAGAGTACATTATTACTGAAGATTTACACTTTTCAAACAACAACGCTTAATGCTAACCGTGTCATCTCCACAAATATCGATTTCATCTCTTAGCTGATTCAAGGCTCTCGTCGCTCTGTTTAATGGAGAGTTGAAACCAAGATTAGTCCTAGCCAATGTTTGCTTAAAGGGCACAATTGCATGCCTCTGACGCCTGCACGGTGCATTGAAATTAATTTGACCTAACAATTGGGGACAGTCAATATTGTTTCGAATAATGTTGACAACAAACATATTGCTCAGCATTTCACGGCGATCGTGAAGGGACGTCATTTTAAAGTGACTCAGCCTATCATTATATGATGCAAGAGATTTAGCCTTACCACAAGAATAAGATAGGTGATACAGAAATCTTTTTTGAAGTCTTTCTATTCTTAGTGAGTGCACGTTGTAATAGGGATTCCAGACCACGCTGCCGTATTCCAAGATGCTTCTAACTAACGAGTTGAACAGTGCTATCTTGGTATGATTATTCTTGAAACACTTGGTGTTTCTAAGGACAAATCCAAGACACTTTGACGCTTTACCAATAACGTTATCAAAATGTTTAACAAAAGTAAGCTTGCTATCAAAGGTAACACCAAGATCGCGAATAAGCTCAACTTTTTCCAGTTTCTCATTCTCGATCACATAGTTGCCCTCCAACACCTTATGTTTTCTTGTAAACGACACCGAAAAGCACTTCCTGGCATTGAGTATCATTTTATTTTTAAAACACCATGAGCTTAGTCGATTAAGATCCTGTTGCAAAAGATTCGAGTCGGCAACAGAAGAAATCTCTCTGGAGATCTTTAGGTCATCAGCAAACAAGTATGAATCGCAATACCAAAAGCAGTCAAGGACATCGTTTACAAATAGGTTGAACAATAGTGGACCGAGGTGCGAGCCTTGAGGAACACCTGAATTAACTAAAAATGAGAATGAGTTACTACTATTAAATACAACTCTGGCCATTCGGTCTGAAAGGTATGACCGAAGCCATACCAACAAAAAGTCTGATACACCCAAGCTCGCTAACTTTCCCAAAAGTACAACATGGTTGACCCTATCAAAAGCCTTGCTGAAATCGGTGTATATGCAATCTATTTGTCCACCTTTATCGACCACTGCACAAAGCTTTTCCAGGTGTGAAACTAAGTTAGTCGTTGTTGAGCGTTGTTTAACAAAACCATGCTGTGACTCCGATATAAACCTTCCTGCGTCTAAAATTAAGTGCTCGTATATAAGACTTTCAAATAATTTTGCGAATTGCGAAAGTATGCAGATAGGTCTGTAGTCCCTGACATCACTAGCATCTCCACTCTTGAAAATTGGGACAACCTTAGTAATTTTCCAATCAGTAGGAAATATACCTGTATCAATAGACTTTGTATAAATAATATATAAAGGAGTTACAAGTTTGCTAGCGCATTTAACCAGGAAAAGAGGGGGGATACTATCAGGACCGGCACCTTTGTACAAGGAGAGTCTTTTTATTTTTTGGAGTATCTTGTCTTTAGAAATAAATTTGTGCATCGGTTTGCCGGGTAATACAGTCACTGGGGAATATTTTTGACACGCGTTAGAGCAATCGTAAGTTAGAGAAAAATGTTCTGCAAATAAATCTGCTATTTGTTCATTATTTGAAGCTTTTTTATCTCGGAACTTCATCGATTCCGGGTATTCATTACGAGGTGTTTTCTTCTGTTTAATGAACGACCAAAAATATTTCGGATTCCTTCTGATACTAATTTCTATACGGGCTATGTAATCGTTGTAACAAGTTTTCGATAAGTGGTCACAACTTTTTTTGAGAGACTCAAAGGCAAGCTTATCAAGTGGATTTGCGTACTTTTTAAACCTAGTTCTTACTTTATTCTTTTCTTTTAATAATTTTATTAGATCTTTAGAGAACCAGGCAGGATAACATTTGACAATCTTTTGAGTTTTAGGTATATATTTTTCAATGAGGTCATTTAAAATAATGTAAAACTCTTTAAGCATTAAGTTGACATCATCCATGAGGCCTAATCTGTCATCCCAATCAATTTTATCAAGTTCTTGCACTATAACTGAGTAATCTGCTTTAAAAAAGTTCGGTCTTACTGAATCTGCAGGTTTAATAGATTTGAGCTGTGAAATACTAACAGTAACCTCTAGGGGAGGATGCAATGGGTCAATACGGCTGATTATCTCGGCAGCATTTTCTACGTGAATGGTCCTTATATTGGACAGAATTAAGTCCAAAATTCTATTTTGATTGTTTTGAATAGTGTTGAATTGCTCTAAGTCATTGCCGGACATACAATCAATTAGGGTTTGCGCCAACAAAGAATTATTGTGGACCGCGTTTGCATGTGGACAATTTGCGATTTGGGGCCAAGAAATAGAACTAAGGTTAAAATCACCAATTACCATAATTTTGTCAAGCAGCGTTGCATGCTTGTTAAGATTATCAATAAAGTGGTTCAGAATGTGCTTCTGAAGAGGCGGGGGCAGATAAACTGCGCAAATATTGATAGACTCTTTTTTCTTTTTACCACCTTGTCCTTCAACGCATACCCAAAGATCTTCACAGTCACTTTCAACATCAAACATTCGCAATGACTTATATTTCTTGAGGACGGCAATTAACACCCCTCCTCCTTTTTTGCAACCATGGAATCCGCTGCTTTCTCGATCGCGCCTATAAACTGCATACCTATCATCAAAGAACTCTGAAGACATTATATTAGAATCAGCCCAAGTTTCAGTCAATACTATAATGTCATAAGAAGTACAGCATATATTTTGCCAGATATCATGAACCTTAGTCCGAATACCCCGGACATTCTGATAATAAATTGATAGAGAATTGAATTTTACATAGAATTACTATCTTTTGGTCTCAGTGAAGTGTAATACAAACAGATCAAGAATTGATATCGGCTGATTCACTCTGGTCCCGCTTACCTTTACTAGTAGAAACGTTATCAAGATTATCCAGTGTATTTGTACTTTTAACTAAGATGTATGGGGAATCGTTGTCCTTTCGCAGAAAAATTCGTCCCCCACGAACCCAACAATATTTGAAATCTAGTTTCCTCGCCTTGATTCGCGCAGCGGCATGAAGAGATTTGAGAGCCGGCGCCAAATGTTCTACAACGTACACAGGCTTTTTAGCTCCACCAATCCCCAGATGGGTAGAGTTCAGTTTATCAGCTTTCAATTTATTTTTGTTGAACTTGATTATTGACGCAAGTAGTTCATCACGTTGGCGTTGGTTGCGGAGCTGGACGACAATAGAGCGTGGCCTGTCATCTTTATGCAATTTAGTAGTCCTTGTGCACGTTTGAATATCCGACTCCTCAACATCAAACCCTACCACCTTGCCAAGCTGGAGCACGGTAGTCTTGAGGTTTTCATTCTTGTGTTCAGGAACACACTGAATTTCAACATTGGCTGCTCTCATGTGCTGCTCCAAATATAGAATTTTACTATTTAAGGTAGTAATACTTCTGAATATCACGTGACATTGTCACCTGTTGTTCAGAGTACCCACGCTTTGCTTGGACCCACGTTCTCACGTTATACAGAGCAGGCCTATCGGCGTTTTGAACAAATACACTGTGACATGATTGTGAGTTTCGACAGTCCCCTCGATTTCCTGGGATGCCATCATCAGATCCTGGTCTTATGGTACTTTCTCGGTAACAATAACATAACAAAAGAAATGTTGAGTGAACCTGTATTATCTTCATAAAAGCTACGAAGAGGAGCATAAATCTTTATAGAATGGTGAAAGAACTGTTTCCTTACTCCTAGTGATTAAGGACCCACACCTTCCATCATCAGCTCAGCAGCATAACAATATGATTTTCAGAAGCAAATGCCAATACTTGTTCATAAAATATGTAAAACGCGGTACATTTGCCTATAAAATTTCAGGGTTCCCCTCGATTTCTCCAAGATCCCATCATCAGACCCTGACATCCTCACCATGGTACCAATCCGGGAGTATCTTCTTTCGAACAAAAAAATAATATTCAAAATCGGTTCACAAATGGCGAAGTAATCGGCGAACATACATAAAAAAAAAAAAAAAATATACGGTCGAATTGAGAACACTCCTTTTTTTGAAGTCGGTTAAAAATAATAATGATATAAACATTTATTAGCTGTGACTGTGATAGGTCCAGAATAAAACTATTCATTTTCTTTCATAGCTCTTTGTGTGGGAAATCTTAACTGTGAGTTTTGGCCTATTGACTAATGATTTCATGCAAGCATTACCTCAGAGATAATGCTTAGTCAGTCTCTTTGTTTTACGCAGATTTATTTCCAATTAATAATTTTATTATGATCGCATAAACCAACTCTTTGTCAACGATTTATTTTCTTCTGGGAAGGTTGGAAGGTTTACTATGTTAAAAGATTGTAAAGTTTAAAATGTCACTGAGTATACTGATTGCAAATCCCTCGCCACATTTTACTATCTTTGGAAAAAATACTAAGTTAATGGCTTAGTGGACTAAAAATTTCGAACAGTCAAGTCTGTCATACCATTTTTTTTTGTATGTCGAATTGTCATAAAGTTTTATACAGGTGTGACGCTACACTAACAAGAAAGGGACATGCGCTGCGCAGGCGCACGTAAAAGATTGGCACCTGTCGACTGTCGCCACGCTGCGTTACACACAAAACGATTTGATTTCTGCTACCAAGCATAGTTTCTCGCATTCGATTTTGTAAGCGACATTACTGATTTAGTAAAGATTAAAAAAAAAGTCAAAAAGATTTTTTTTCAAAATTAAGTTAAATACTAAAATTTTTTAAACGTTAAAATTTTAAATTTATCATTAATCCGTTGCTTCAGAAGGTGTTTGTAAAGAAACAAAAAAAAGAAGAAGCAACCAAGAAACTCTATACATTCACATTTTTTCAAAATATGTTTTCTACATTTTGGGTTTACCATATTTGTACCTTTTAAAAGATTTTCTATGCGACAAAACCAAACGCTAGTTTGGCATAATTTAACTATATTGTCCATCACAAAAAACCAATCACTTAACGTGACAAGAAAAATCCTCACCAGAAAATTATTCCTGGGAATAACGAGGGAAGATTTATAGCTTTACGGACACGGTCATGTGCGCGTTGAGTCTTAGTCGTTTAAAAAATCTTGAACACTGTAGTAAGATTTCTTTAAAAGAATTGCTTTAATTGCCTTTTTAAAAGATGCCACTGGCAATTCCAATAGGCAGTGTAACTTTTTTTATATGTTATCGAGTGATATCGGCTTAAAGATATACGTATTTCATGCCAGTTAAGATGTAACGGACGAGGTAGCTAAATTATCTAAGGATGTATGTAATTTATGGAATACGCCACTGTGAGGTTGGTTTTGATTTTTGGGCTATGTTGATTCTTTCAATAGAATGAGTGTTACCAAAACTGATCTTTTCATACAGACCTTGGATGGTAAGGTTCGTATGTCGACGGTCATTTTCATATGTAGGTATAAAATGTACTTAAGGAAATCAATTTAAAGATCTAGCTAGAAAATAAGTAAATTTCGAAAAGTGGATTTTAATCAGTTCTTCTAATAGTACTGTATTAGGTCTAGAATCTAGATACATAAATAGTTGCCTAATTTTTCTCAGTTATCTTGCAAGGATGCAATTGCAGTGAATATTCATTGGAGTGGAAAGATAAGTTTTGCTTAACTTAATCTTGCTGACATTTGATAGGACTAAATTTGACATTTAAAACACTTATTTTTTCTTTCAACATACTTTATATCTACGATGTAATTGCTTGGATCTTTCAATCATAAAGCTAAATTTAAAAAATAATATTTTAATCATAAACATGAACTAAAAGACGCGGCGGTAATTTATTTAATTCGCTCGGTATTGTTCGAGTCCCCAAACTTATGACAGAGTAATGTTACTTAATAAACCTAGTAAGTTAAGTGTGTGGCATTAAAGTGTCTAATTTAATGTCAGATTGTCAGTCTTTAGTTTTTGGTACAATGTGACAACTACTCTAGACTATATGAGAAAACTCAGGCGTCCGTAGTAAGAAAAATAAAAGAGCATAAATTAGAATGTTTTGTTCATGAAAACCTCATGTGGGGATTATAACTAATAAATAAAGGAAAGAAAAATTTGAACACCGGTGGGGATCGAACCCACGAAGTCCTGGTATACGCCCCAATCGCTCTGCCAATTAAGCTACATTCAAGTGGCGAAATTCTTCTTTACTTTGTTTCTCAATAAAAGAGGACGTATGAAAAGGTTGATGTATGTAAATGGAGATAGAAAGGTTTGCCAGGATCGTACAAAGTGGCAATTGATAGTCTCTGTCTACCCCAATGGGAACTGATGGCTTGAGTATATGTATGTATTTATGTACTATATGAGAAATATGCTACGATAGTATTAGTGGAAAAGTGCGACCAAGATCATAGAACGCGATGAATTTTCTTGCATGCCTTCATTATTTATATATTTTCAATGAAAATTTCCTTGCGTTTACAGTTTTTTATTGTTTTTTCCGTAAATAGGTAGCACAGACTTACGTCTATTATAGGCATCAATGTATAATGCATAACCCCTCAAGCCAACCATATGTCCAATTTCACAATGTATTTTTCATATATTGTATGTTAGCTGATTTGTATTAGGCTTAATTACTTAATAAACTTTACTTTACTTTACTTATGACTGTTATGACAAATGCTCATGCCTTGTACTACAACTACAAGTGTACGCTCATAATTGAACTAATCATTTAATTGTAAATCTTTTAGTCAAAAACCTCAACTCAAACGTTCACGCCGTATAGCCCCGAAGGGGTTGACAGAGGTACTAATATTTCTGAACATCACGTGACATTGTTCCCTGGTGTTCAGTCAGAGTACTATTGTTTTACTTGGACAGTGTACTTACTATTCGGGGGCTGGCCTATTGCCGTTTTGTACAAATACAATGTCACATGACTAAGTACAACTTCGCCACGTAGGTTTCCTCACGGTGTTATCCCTCACCGTTAACATCCATGATAACCACACATTTCATTAGAAAAGACAAATTGGTGTAAGCCCGACCCGGGATTTGGACCCTCATCGTCTGTACCATAAGCTGTGTTCTACCGACTGAGCTATCATGGCTGATTACCAGTTATTATGCATTAATGTATCTTTAATTCGTTTGCCGTGTAGGATATCAGATAGGATATAAGATATGCCGGCTTAGAATACCACTACCCCTTTCTACCCGATGGTGTCGTATGTGGCGACTAAGGGTGTGGGGCTTTTTAAGTGGTTTTTGGGCGATGCGGTTGGAGACCCATCACCAACGATACTTTACTTTTTCCATCTTCTCCCCTATTAACTTCCGAATGCGGCTGAGGAGTTTCTAGCTATGCAGCTCTGGCAACCCCTTTTTGGAATTTACGGCCGTGAGTATATTTATGTATGTATAATAAGTTAATGTATGTATGTTTAAGAAACATTATGAAATAATGTGGACGATCATTACTATATGACAATAATAACATTTTAATTTGGAATAGTTAAAGTTAGAAATGTTAAAGGGGTAGCTGTCAAAATATTGCATTAAAAACCGTACTTGAGGGTCTTATTGAATAGTTCTTAGCAAGTGTAAATAAATAAAGAAAAAGTAATAAATAATTGCTTCCGGGTGCAGAGCAAAAATGTATGGAGACAAGAATAGAATAGAATAGAAAACTCCTTATTTTACATCAGAGATAAAGACATTTTAAACATATTATTTATTAAATAGAAGTACAATTGGCGGTCTTATTGCTTAAAGCAATCAATACAAGTGGTTCTGTATGTCAATGTATGACATTGGTAGTTCAGGGAAAAGAGCACGGCTTCAGATATAAAGACCCATGGGGTCAATTTCTTAAAAGAGCTTACTGGAAGCCTAGCTCAGACTTTATTTTATCGTCACGATATCAGTTAGAATGAGATTATAGTATATGATACTACGTAAGTGCGAAAGAGATGACTGTTTTAAACAACGAGATGTGTAGTTAAAAGGTCGCTTGAGTTAGCCTTGCTAACGACGTTGTTAACGATACGAGTCAATATTGGAAGAAATGTAAATGCAAATTATTATAGATTTTTTTTTTATTGAAACACTAATTAAACGGAAAATTACAGAGCAATAGCAAACTTACTTAATAGTTACATAGCTACATTCTTAACATACATACTTGCCAAAATATAATTAAGGCTATATGAAAATAAATTATTCTTTATAGTATATTAAGTTATTGTTGTTGTTAAGAAATTAAGGAACGTCAGTAATTAGTGAAACCGTCATATCATAAGTAAACACAGGAAGAAAATATTGTGATATCTGAATAGCTGGAACATCTGCCTATACAGTTAGGCGTAAGTTCAATCCTCAAATCCCGGGTTGGGCCTACACCAATTTGTCTTTTCTAAAGTTATATTTGTGGTTAATTTATTTGTGGTTGTGTTTAATGGCAATGCCAAACATTGTATGAAAACCTCCATGGCTCAGCTGTATTTAATCATGTGACAGTGTAAGTGCATGAGTACACTGTCCAAGCAAAATAATTTTGTCAATGTTCAACGAGATAGATGTGTCACTTGTTTCGCGCTCTCTATCGTGGAACGTGACATTGTTTGCGCATGCATCCGCCACGCATCGATTTATTACACTTTTGTCATACGCATCAAAAACAAAGTCACTTTTTTTTCTTGACAGCTCTAACAGTTTTCCTGTTCTCACAGAAAAAGAAACTCAGGACTCATTTCAAAAGAATAAAATAAGAAAAGAGAGTGGACGATAGATTTGAAAAGAGAACCGAACACGTGGTCTCAAGTCCACACGTGTTGCGACCGGGGTCAACGACCACTAACCCTAAGACAAAGATTTAATTCTATAGATAATTAGCCAGCCCCTAAGATGGTTTTATTGTATGGCTATATACGGAAATACATGTTCTTGAATGACATTAGCTTTAAGTGTGCATCGTTTAAGCTTTTTGTGTGCAAGTTGGTCAAAGTATATATACTTTAACGTTTAGCATTTCAGGTGTAAGTTTGCCGGAATATTTTATCGTTAAAATTTCATAAGAGTGTTTTATATTTATCGATATAGCACTTTACGTTAACCCTTTATGGGGCTCTGTCGATATATTCGACACCATACTTTTTAATGACTTATAATTAAACTGCTAATAATCCGGTTCTGTGATAATCGGTATTCGATTAGGACAACTCATAGCTAAAACGGAACGCAAAAAGAAAGAAAAAAGTAAGGCTGACGTTGAGCTTCTGCCCCTTAAAGGGTTAATATACAAATAACTGAACCTTCTCTCCTCCAGACATACACCTTTGCCTTATTGTGATTACTATTGCCTTGGCTTAAACGACTTATAGGTCCATTGCTGAAGTAAGGGCTTAAAGCAACCATGAATCTACTTAGAAAAGAAAGATTGCCCCAATGCAAATGACAAGCAAGCTGTTTATATTTCTTACATTACAAATCCCAAAAAGGTGTTTCCAAAGCGACAGAGCCAGAAACTCCTCAGCCACATTTAGAAGTAGATAAGGGAGAAGATGATGGATATAAAATATCGCTGGGGATGGGTCTCCAACCGCATTGCCCAAAAACCGCTTAATAAGCCCCATACTCGCCTCTTACGTCACCCGTAGATAGAAAGGGGTAGTGATATTCTAAGCTGGCACTACACGGCAAGGTACATACATATACATACATATACTCACGGCTATAAATCCCTAGATGGGGTAGCCAGAGCTAGGGAATGAGAAATTCCTCAGCCACCTTTGGAAAGTTGAGTGGGGAAAAGATGGTAAAATAAAGGTTTTCGGTGATGGGTCTCCAACCGCATCGCCAATAATCCCTTTAAAGCCCCAATACCGTTAGTCGCCTCTTACGTACACCCACCGGAAGAAATGGGGTAGTACTATTCTAACCCGCCACTACACAGCTAAACTACACTACACTACACGGCAAGGTATTTCTTCTTATTACATAGTCTTCCCGCGAGTATCTTGAGAGAAGGCTGAGGCTCCAGTGGCTTTTGAAGTGATTGCTGAGTGATGTGGCTGAATAAGTCAATCACCAACCATCGTTTATTTTTCAATATTTTAACCTTGCAACATTTAAGAGTAGCTGATAAATTTCGAATTCTGAACTCTACATACATACATACATATACTCACGGCTATAAATGACTTAACGGGGTAGCCAGAGCTTTGGAATGATAAATTCCTCAGCCACTTTTGGAAGTTGATTGGGGAAAATTTGATAATAATAAACGTTTTTGGTGATGGGTCTCCAACCACATCGCCCAAAAATCACTTAAAAAGCCCCTATACCCTTAGTCGCCTCTTACGATCACCCACGGGTAGAAATGGGGTAGTGCTATTTTCCCATTTTGTGTTATGCAGCCATAAGTAAATGAATGTATGTATATTTCCATCGGTCTAGTAGGCCTGTTTGTATAGAAACAGAGAACGTTCCTTTGCCAGCCACCATCATTGTTGTAATGTCGTTATTATAATAACTGTCATTATATTATTATGGCGGTGCCATCCCAATGAGAGCAACTGATTTTATCTACTGAGAATTAGTTTAATTAGTTACGTAGAACGCTACTTTGTTTTGTGTTGGCTGGCTTGTTACAGTAATACAGTTAAACTATACCATATATATTACATATACTCACGCCACTTTAGTTTTAAATTGGGTTGTCAAAGCACTTTGTACTTTTTGTTTTTGTACAAGCTGTACTTTTTTATAAATAAATAAATACGGACGCACTAAACACAGATCAAGTTAGCCCCAAACTAAGTTAAATGTATTATGTGATACTAACTCGATAAATTTAATATTATATAATAAACATATAAATATGGCCGTGTAGTGCCGGCTTAGAATAGCACTACCCCCGTGGGTACCTTTCTTCCGGTGGGTATACGTAAGAGGCGACTATCGGTATTAAGGCTTTTAAGGGATTTTTGGGCGATGCGGTTGGAGACCCATCACCAAAAACCTTTGTTTTACCATCTTTTCCCCACTCAACTTTCCAAAAGTGGCTGAGGAATTTCTGATATGAGTATACATATATATATATATATTTATATATATATATTGTATGTAAACATATAAACAACATCCAAGACTAAGAAACAATCATTTCTGCTCATTACAAATGTTGCTCTCAGCGGGAATCGAACCCGTAACCTCCGGACCGAAAAGCTAGTCACCTATCCACTCAGCCACGGAAGTCGTCAATATCGAATATTCAAACTTTTGAACTGACCACATCTAAGATAAAAATACTTATTATTATTCTAAGCTTGTCTTAACCAAGTGTTTAGTCATAGAAAAGGTTAACCCGTTTAGCTGGTCGGAGGGCACAATGGGCCCTCCGAGCATTGACCTCCGAAATCTTAAGGAAGAGGGCAGGTACAAATAAAAGATGTGTATTTGAATGATGGGAACAAGGGAAGTTTTTTGTTATATCAACCCTTGAATATGAACATGTTGCATTGGTTTGAGCATGAGGTAATTATTTATTTGATAAAATATACAAATACAAGGTGCTAGTGGTAATTCACGTTACAAAAGGGCAAGCACGAGCGCTATTTTAAAATCCCTATACATGGTGGTAATATGTCTATGCAGATTATCCCTATCACGTGACCTGTCACGTCAACTAGGGAGTAATTGGTTGATGGATGATAATTTAACGTGATATCCAAAAAGGCAGGTGTCCAAAGTACAAAGAATAAAAAAAATGAAAATATTGATGGATGTGAATGAAGCTAGAGAGGTTTGCCAGGATCGTACAAATCGATCGATAGTCTCCGCCTACCCCAATGGGAACTAACGGCGTGAGAATATGTATGTATGTATGTATCATTATAACGATGCCCAGATTAAAGTTTCATAATTTCAAGAATTGAATTATTATTACTGAATATTACTGTATCACTGAAAGTTCCTGTTAAATAAAAAATTATAGGCACTTTGATTCTTCCATATTGCACCATCTAGTAAAATGAACCATTACTATGTTATAATTAGTTTTAGTATGGTAGCACCGACCTCAGATGACCGCATCTTGCTCTCTCACTAGCCGAACTTATATTTTTCGTGCATACAGCCGAAGCTCATTCATGTAAAGCGCAATTCATTCTGAGCCCGCCGGGCCGCCGACATTATGTCGGCGCTCTAGTTTTCATACATAGGTTAGACATCATTCATACAACACAGACCACCGTCATGTCGCCGGGCAATGTCTGCAGCCCGGTGGTATCAGCGTGTTTTGCGCTTACGACACTTTACGGACAAACCAAATTATTCAATTAGAATTCACATTACTATCACTACTTCTTTTGGCAAAAAAGGCATTGATTTCATATAACATTGTATCAGTACTGTAAAATGATAAAATCATACTGAAATAAGATACAAAGCTCATGCGTACGTATTAATTTGGTACATCTGATACGAAAAATCTCCCCAGTGCAATCTGCTTGATGAAACTCAAACAATCCTTTCTTTCCCACACTGACTCCTGATTGTTGTCTGAAGTGCACTCTGCATGACCAGTTGATGGACTTCAAAGAATACATTAAGGATTACAAAATGAATCTAAAATAGTTACCGTTACGTTTGAAATTCAAATGGCTAAGGATTTCATCCAGGAATAGTTGGCATTCCAGAGGTTTGCTGTGATTGTATTGACGTTTGAAGTGATTTTGGGAAAGATTTGTTATGGGTTTAAGCGATTAAACTATTTCAGGTGATAAAAAAGGATTCTTCCTATTCCTACCCGTTACATTATAAATCGAGCTTCCCTTATCCATCGGGTAAGCATAGAAGTTTCCTTCCTTTTTAATCGGCTGGGTGCTGAGTCCAAATTCACATTTCAAGGCAGTAAGCTAGTATAACAGTTATCGTTTAGGACAGATACCATCAAAACTTAAGCAGCATATTTCAAATCAATGGTTGGAAAATTACTAGTACGATTTTGTAATGAATGAGATTCATCACATTCAGTATTGTAAATTAGAGGTTCTAATTCATAAGCACTGCAATTTGAGCTCTGCCGGATTTATGTTCACAAGAGGTGAATAAACTTCAGTACAAAGATACCAAAAAATATGCCTTGTGTATCTTTTATTACGTTGCTTCGAAGTCGGGATATGGTAACTCATATCGTGAGTAAATCATACATCCCAAAAAGGGGTAGCCAGAGCTTTGGAGCTAGAAATTCCTCAGCCTCATTTGAAAGTTGATAGGGGACAAGATAGTAGAAATAAAGTATCGTTGGTGATGGGTCTCCAACTGCATCGCCCAAACACCACTTAATAAAGCCCCATACCCTTAGTCACCTCTTACGACCGTACGCAGAAAGGGGATAGTAAAATTCTAAGCCGACACGGCACTCCAATTGATGAAAAAGTTAAATAAATGGTTTCCATGACAAGCGGTAATTTAAATTAGAAAAAATGTTAAACGCATTAGATGCAAGTTAGAATCCAATCAGCTGTGCGCTGCGTCGAACATCTGTCAGTAGACGAAGCGCGCGCTGCAAGAGCGCATGCGCGAAGTTACACTGACTAAACTACGGAAAAGCGCGGCAAAAGTGGCGCATCAAAACTATTCTGTTTAACTTTGACAAATTGAGATTGACAAGTGAAAAAGATTGTTCAGGGAAATATTATCTGTTTCTGGTAAGTAAATGTTTCTCATTTAGTAATATATTTATATTCCCAGTATCTTGCGTTCTGCTTTATTAATGCACATTTTAATTCAATTGAAAATTTGTATTCCAGTATGAACTGTCATTGGTTTTGGTTTTAGTCAAAAAGAACGAAGCTAGAGAGGTTTGCCAGGATCTTACAAAGTGGTGATCGATAATCTCTGCCTACCTTAATGGGAACTAACGGCGTGAGTGTATGTATGTATGTACAGTTGGCAATCAAATCTTGTGGTTGTTTTTTCCATTCCGTTAAATAAATAAATTATTTAATAATATTCTTATGCCGTCTTACTCTTCAGTATGTTTTACCAATTTACATGCCTGAAATCCTGAAATGTATGGTCTAGTTATATTTGATCTGATTACTAGCGACATGATAGTCCAGTGGGTAGAACACCCGCCCGAAAAACAGAAGGGCGTGAGTTCCAATCCTGGGACGGGCCTACACCAATTTGTCTTTTCTAAAGTCATATGTGTGGTTAATTTATCATGGTTGCTAACGGTGAGGGAAAACATCGTGAGGAAACCCACATGGCTGAGTTATACTTAGTCATGTGACAGTGTATTCGTACAAAACGGCGATAGGCCTGCCCCCTATCACGTGAGTACACTGTCTAAGCAAAACGTGGGTACCTTCTCTGGAAACTAGATGGCGCTTACCATGTGAGTTCAGGAGTATTGGTACCTCTGCCAACCCCTTCGGGGATAAACGGCGTGAACGTTTATGTTATGTTATGTACTAGCCTTTCATCTCCATATTTCAGCTATAACTTGTTGTTTTGTTTGCATAAATGTCTAAATTTATTATGAAAGGATCCTAATTTAAATACATGAATTACGATAATTTTATTCTCTAAACTAGTGGACCGACCCAGCTTCGCTCGGGTTACTCAGACATTTAAATAACATGAAGTGGTTTACTTACTACATTAGCCGTCTCCTGCGAAAGTCCCGTCAAATTTGGTCCAACTTTTTCAAAGATTGGCCGGGACTAAAATAGACAAAGAAAAAAACAGAATAAACAATATGTTGAAATATGTACCGAATATTCATTCATACAGAATATGTATGTAGTAAAAGTGGTTAATCTAACATTTACGCCATGAAAAAATGAGATTCGGAAGCACAGTCTTACAAATCTGAAGTGAGCTTGAATGAAAATGTTTATGAATGAAAACGATAGAATTGCCATGATAGTACAAAGACGCCAATCGATAAATATAATAGCTTGAACAAACATTTGGTTATAATAAAAATTAAGGTAATGATGGTGTCAGTCTGAAAATCAACTGGTCGTGACATCTCTAAAGGCTTGTCAGAGACAATATATCTGAATGTTACGAGTAATTTTATATGCATTTTTGTCACCTGGGGTTCAGAGTCACATGTTGCTTGGAATTCCACGTGATAGGGCATATCTTTATTTTGTTCGAAAACACTGTCATATGACTAAGTAAAACTTAGCCATGTGGGTTTCCTGACTATGTTATCCCTCATCGTTAACAACCTTGATAAATTAACCACACTTCTTCGATAAGATATTTTTTTGTAGACCAGACTCAGCATTTGGATTTAAATATAATTTATTAAATATTTTGTCTGGCTGTCCGTTGTTATGTTTTTGATAGAAAAATTTATAAAACGGTTGGATTAATTTTAAATTTTTATCACTATAATAAAATAAAAGTCACCTTTTTATATATTTTGAAAAAAGATATTCTTTTTTAAACTCAAAATGCTTTCTTATGTGCGAAAGGGCGTTGTACTACTCCGTGCTAATATTAACGTAGAGTCAGTTTGTCACCACAATATGAAAACCATAGTCTTAGGTTGAAGCATCCATAAAATCTCGCGCCGTAAACACTAATCGGCAGCCTAGCACAAGCGTGATTTTATCGTGACTATCGTTAAAATGAGACAAACGTATACGATACTTAGTAAGTGCGAAAGAGATGACTGTTTTATACCACGCGATATCTAGTTAAAGGTCGCTCGTACTATTTATGCTGTGAGGTCTTAGTCTATGGTTAGCAACCTGGTGGTCCAGTAATCCAATCCACGCCAGGGTATTACTTCCCGGTCTGAGGTTGCACAAAGATTTGATTTACCACTTGTTATTTTATTTTAGTAATTTATTTCTTGTAGCTTGAAGTTTATAATTCTATTTGGTTAAGCTGTTTATAGTTTTGTCTTGATAAGTGATAAAGACTAATGTTTACCTTAATGTAATATTTCAAAACAGGACTTATTAGGTCTAGCTATTCTAAAAACCATGAAAATTATATGTATAAAAATAAACATTAAAATTTGTACCTAAGTTATTTTGAGCCCTTAACTCTAAAATAGACTCTGATTAAAAAAATAAAATAAAACGTAAATAATTTGTCCAAACATATAGAAATATAAAGGATAAACTACAAAAGATTTAAATCGGAAACTTTAGTCATTTGTGAACGTAGCGCTCTCCCCAAGAAAAGCTAAAGCTTTCAGCAAAAAATTAAGCTTTACAAGAATCTAACTTAAATTTAAACATCTACCATACAAACCAATCAAATAAAGAAAAAAAAATTGACAGCAGCAGGACTTGAATTCGCGACATCCCGGTCTGCGCCCCGGTAGGTCAAAACTTTTCCTTCCTTGGTCGATTAGTAAAATAATCGCCACATGAGGTTTCATGAACAACAAAGTCTAATCTACCATACAATTGGCACACTTAGCAGTTCACACGATTCATTAATATCCAAATGTGAAAGTTCAAACGAAATATGCAATCAACTCAACAATATTCCGCGAAATATTATCGATAGATTTGTCATACGACTTTGAATGGGCACATAAAATTGCAGAGGCGGGTTAACAATCATCGTAAATGCAAATAAGTACTTGCCAACATAGTTGATAGTATAACCGAACGTAAGTACCTACATTAAGTTCTTAACCCAGATATAATGCTGGACCGCCTTCATTCACGATCTAATAAGCAAGAATGTCTTAGATATTGTCGATAGATAATTAGACATTCTATTATAGATAGATCATTTAATAACATACATACATACATGGATATTCTCACGCCGTAAGTTCCCATTGGGATATCCCATTGGGGGTTCCCATAGTTCACATCCATCAATCTTTTCATACATGCTCTTTTATTTAATACATACATACATATACTCACGGCTATAAATCCCTAGAAGGGGTACCCAGAGCTAAGGAATTACAAATTCCTCAGCCACTTTTGGAAGTTGAGTGGGGAAAAGATGGTAGAATGAAGGTTGTTGGTGATGGGTCTCCAACCGCATCGCCCAAAAATCCCTTAAAGCCCAAATACTGTTAGTCGTCTATTACGTACACCCACCGGAAGACGCAATGGGGTAGTGCTATTCTAAGCCGACACTACACAGCTTATTATTTTAATTTATTATATAATAAATGGCTTTCCCACTTTTATCGAAACCCTATAAAAACGAAAGATTTTAACCAACGCGCTTTACCCTTAAATTAGTGGGTTTCACTAACAAAATCTCTTTTCAAATCCAAATAGTGAAATCTTAAAGGGATTTCGCAATTTTTAGACCCAAAATACGCCATTAAAAACCTTGTTTCAAAGGTAATTATGGTTCTTTGTAATTACCATCGATTGTTTTGCATATTTTTATTAACTAATCAATTAAGGGAAGAAAAGTACAACTTATAGCACTTAAAATAATATTAATTTTAAGTATTCTTAACTTTGAATTAAGTAACATCTCGTTTATGTTTGAGTCCCGTATTTTTTGTGTTATTTTAAAGCACTTATTGCATTCCTTCCAAGATAAAGAAGTTTTGTTCTAAAACTAGCTGTCGCCAAAAGGGAGTCTTGTTGATAAAACTAAAGTGATTTTAACGGTCTCCCTCAAAACATTCGCTATGCAACTTGCCTAATTTAAAAACAATAAATTTCAAAGCATAGACAACAATGTTTGGTATTCTTTAGTCTAAATAGTCGTTATCTCTGGTTTGTAGACACAAGGACACGATATGGTTGACGAAACAAGAATCCTTATCTGTTTTGGAGTAGTAGAAGTAGAATAAGATTAAAAAACTTAGAAGATTGCTTGCTACTTTAATTTAATAGAAAGATGTATGGAAAATAGACGATTTAAGAACAAATAATAAATTGGCATATAAAATGACACAACGGTTTTATTCAGCCATCTTTTCTGTTGGAATAAATAATCACCAGTATTAAGATGTTATTGGTCAAACAAAAAATAATAATTTGACTAAGACTCTGTTGTCCACGAAACCTCATGTGTGGATTATCTTACTGATCAATAAAGGACTAGAACCCGCGACCTCAGGGGCGTATACCGGTAGCTTAGAATAATACTAACCCATATTCGCCCATAGGTGCCGTACAATCTTATTATCAAATCAGTTTTCAAAAACCAAGATTTAAAAAACTATTTTAAATTAATCTCTTAATTCTCTGATCTTCATTTTCATAATCTCTACCAACATAAAATACACCTCTACTTTGTTTACTCTTAACTCCGCAGGACCAATAAACAAACCCAAAACTGTATAATCACATAATAAATCACGTAATGTTTATTATGAATACCACAAGAAACAGAAGCTAAGACCTTGCCATGTTTATGCAAAACAATATAATGCACAGCTCCGCTGCATTCGACCTTCAGCGATAACGTTGCTAGGCAATCAAATTGCACAGGAATCTGTTCTGTTGACTTTATTTAATTTATGTTCTAAACAAATCACGATTCTAGTGAAGTAATGGCACGTTTGACGCTAACTACGTGATTATACGGTCATATTTTATTTGGAATTTCTCTTATGAGTTTTTCGATAAGCTATATGTATTTGGTGATACATATACTCACGGCTATATCCCTAAAAGGGGTGGCCAGAGCTTCTAAGTCAGAAAAATTCTTGAGTAACTTTTGGAAATTTTGGGGAAAAGATTGTAATATAAATGTTTTTGGTAATAATTCTCTATCCACATCGAACATCAATTCCCTAAGAAAGCCCCTAACCCTGAATCGCCTCTTACGAAATTGCAGGAAAAATTGCTCAGAACTGCACTACGCCGAGCCTACGCAGCTGTAAATATTTTCTTTATTCCTAACTAGCAATCTGACTCAGTCTTATTCATAAAATATTACGACAGATAGTAATGCTTTTTACTAATCAAGCAAAGGTATTTTCTACAATTTTTAAATTTGCTTAGTCAGATTGTCTTAGACGCTCTCAGAACACTGAACTCAATTATGTGGTTACATCCTTGAGGCTAAGTCCTTATTTCTCTTTAATTACAAAAAAGTATGAATTTGAAGTAAATAGCCGTGAGTATACGTATATATGTACGAACAAAGAAAAACTAGAAGCAAACCGGTGATAACATAACATTGCCAAGTCGTCGCTTCTCGTCGGAATTTTATAAAGATTGTAGAACAAGTCCAGAACATGCGGTTAATAGCTAGTTTGACCATCGCTATTGATAAAGTGTAATGTTGTGCTGATAAATAGGTCATTTGCGTTGCATGACAATGATAAACAATTATGTTAATAGCTTATTATTGCATTGCTACACTCGTTTCATGAAACCAATGTCCATTGTTAGTTATACGCTTAGTTTTTACAGTTTGACGCATTATGAAAATCGTTTCGCTTCGAAGTATTTTCAAAGATAAAGTTATTTAGGTTAAACCTTAGATTACGAAGTCTTTGGTAGGTTTAACCGTATTTTATTAGTTACTTACCTATGGGCTAACTAAACTTATTACAAGAGTTTATTCCGTCGATATTCACATACCAGTTGGTTTCTAGCATACTAAACCTATGGTTGGTTTTACGAAATAGAAATAATGGTATTTCCTTTTAGGAACTTAAACTATTGAAAAATATATTGGCAAAGTGCAGCATTTCTAAGTGACCTAATGCACATTTAATTTGCGTCTTTGTTATCACGTAAAATTATCTCACGCAAACTGATTCTGCTGCATATGAATTTTCCTTCCAACCTGTACTCATGGTTCTAAATGTCAAAACGGGGTACCCAGAGCTGTAAAATAAAAAAAAAACTCTGCCACTTTTGGGAGTTGGGTGTCGAAGAGATGATTAAATAATGTACAAAATATGGGTCATCAGCCACATCGCCCAACAATAACTTAAAAAGTCCTTAAACCCTAAGAATTAGTTCTATTCTAATCCGATACAACACAGCTTTTTAATATTTTATTAACACGCTTTTATTAGGTCGACCTGTATGTATGTAACTATGTAATTAAATCTAAGAAAACTAATTTAACCATCTTCTAAAGGTCATAGCGTTATGAAAATTGGCAGTTGTATGTGATTTCGATGACAATACAATAATATGGTACTGCCGAGCTCATCTGATGATGGAGCCGGAAGATATTAACTGGAACTTAATGATGGATGATCGTATTATAGCCGTATTTGGACTTGTTAGAAAGGTCTTGTAATGAACTTCACCATTATGAACCACGATTAGGTTTCAAGGTCTGAATACAATAATATGGTACTATCGAACTGATCTGATGATGGAAGCCGGAAGATTTGAACTGGAACTTCATTTTGAATATTAGCATACGATGTATCGTTACCAACCCATAACGTCCCACTGCTGGGCACGGGTCTCTTCCGTGAGGAAGGTATTAGCCATACTTCACCACGGGGACCAGCCGGGTTGGTGGAGGTTTGTAAGACTAGTGGACACCTTATCGTTAGATGTTATCAAGCCGCCCGTTTGGGTCTCTGACAAAGCTTGATGACTGCTATCTTACGTTAACAACCGGCACCAACGGCTTTACGTGCCTTGCGAAGCACGGTAGCGCCCGAGATAAATACCACTAAAAAGCATAAAATAAATTAATAGTTTAAAAAACACTAAAAAGCACGCTTTTATAAGTGCACTTAAAAGTCAAAAATAAATTACGGGTCGTTCAAGTTGTCTCTATTTCTGGGCTGAAGTGTAAACTACGTGATTTTAATTATAATATTTGATTGTAAAAGCGTGGGGCGCTGGAGCAGGAAAAACTTTCTTGTAAACAAATACACGAACAAGAACTCTACATTTTGCCACTGTTGACTAGTACTTTGAACAGACCGTTTAATATAGAGCCTCCAACTAGTGGTGCTGCAACTCTAGTTAGAGTGCCGATCTCTGTAACCTGCTTCCCGAAACATCGCTTAACTTGATTTCTTAGCAAGGTAAACAAAAAATTTTTCCTTTTCCAGCGCCCCACGCTTTTACAATCAAATATAAAAGCACATAGTTTACACTTCAGCCCAGAAATAGAGACAACTTGAACGACCCGTAATTTATTTTTGACTTTTAAGTGCACTTATAAAAGCGTGCTTTTTAGTGTTTTTTAAACTATTAATTTATATGATTTTTAATTAGTGCGCATGCTCCAAATCGACGCATGCGTACTATAACATTTTATTACACTGCCAAATACGGAATACATTCATTTAATCTTTTTCACCCTCTACAAAGCCACCCCAATGCAAGTTCAATTTTATCGATTAATTCACGAACTGTCATTTTTGTTGTCATATTGTGAGGTTACTTTAGTCAGTGTGTTTTGCAAAGTTATTTAGCTTTTACAAGAGTTTTAATACTAATATTGTTCCACATTGTAATAAAACGAAGCATCGTGTTTTTACGTCATCGGTAAGTCAGAAAAAAAGCTTTATTTTTTATTATTTGATGAGAATGTTTATAAAAGTAAGCAAATACTAATACAATATAGAAAAAAAAACGTAAGTCACCAATGATTTATTTACATATTAGCAACTTTCAATCAAATCACTGATAATGAAACTTTGAGCCACTTCAGTTTGGAAATATAAATAACTAGAAATTCACGGGTTTATTTATATTAAATTAACATCAAAATAAGTACCGTGGCTATGAGAAAAGTACCTTTTGGAATAATTCGAATTAGTACGCCTAGTATTAGTTTCAATTTGGTAAGCACGTTTTTTCGTTTAACTGGTTACTCACACCTTGCGTTATCATTAGTGAAGTCAAACCAACATCTGTTGTGTTGTGACTATTCGAAATTAGTTACATATTTTATCATTATTAAAATATGTATTTTGATCACTACAATAAATCATTTTAATACCTAAACAGGGTACAAGGTCCTTACAAACCCTCTCCTTACATTCTGTTCTGTATAGTACTTTCACTTTCATTTTAAGGTACTTATTTATTAAGCTGTGTAGTGTCGGCTTAGAATAGCACTACCCCATTTCTTCCGGTGGGTGTACGTAAGAGGCGACTAACGGTATTGGGGCTATTAAGGGTTTTTGGGCGATGCGGTTGGAGACCCATCACCAACAACCTTTATTTTACCATCTCTTCCCCATGCAACTTTCCAAAAGTGGCTGAGGAATTTCTAATTCCACAGCTCTGGCTACCCCTTTTAGGGATTTATAGCCGTGAGTATATGTATGTATGTATGTATGTTATTTATTACGGAAAGATATTCCTTACGTGCTACGTTAAAATGTCGTAACTCTGAACACCAAATGTGATAAAAATGTCACCTGTTCTTCAGAGGTACTCTGCCACCCATTCGTAAATATACAGCATTGACGTGAAGTATGCGCTTTCTAAAACTCAACTTAAAATTACAAAAGCTACAGTATACAACCTGGTCTTTTTATTCGTGGCATCCGAATATCCCAAGAAATGCGGAAGACTTGGCTACAGGATGATATCTTGGTGTCGCCAGCACACGGAAAACTGGTTGGATAGGGCCAGAGACGGATCTTAGAATATTTTGTAGAGAATTAAGGGTTTAAGGCTATATGGCTAGAGTTTATAGAGTGCTTAGGTTAGGTTAATAGGTAGGAAAAGTAGTTTAATTCGTGAACGGTGAATTAAAAGTTTTCCTTGAAATTAATCGCATTGCAAATTATAGATAGAATGTCATGATGGTTTGGGCACATAGAAGGTTTGTATGCCAATAAATTGACGTATGAGAATAAATATGCTAATGTGGATTGTAATGTCAGTACAGAAAGATCACGGAGGACGCATTTAGATCATACGATGTTCTAAAAAAAGCAGGCTTTCGAAGTTTGAACAATCAAAGATTGACTGATGCATTCAGTAATACGTTTTTTTTTACATTAAAGACGCTCAAGAGGTTTTCTAGGCTCTTAATATCTGATTAAATAACGAAATAATGTTTTAGTAAATTATGTTTATCTTTCAACAAACGAGCGAAAATGACCACCCAATTTATAAGACAAATAATAATTGCATTGTCTAAACTCTCATGTTTGAATTCAATTATCATAAAAAAGGCAAATATTTCTTTAGTAAAATGATGTTTGCTTTTGGTTTGGTTCGCGAAAATCAACAAGACATATTTTAAATACGAGTGGCTGCTTGCGATTATCATATTGATTTTTATACCATTACGGATATAAAGCTCAAAAAGGGGTGCATAGGGTTTTAGAATCAAGAATCCCTCAGTCACGTTTAGAAGTTCAATGGAAAAAATATTGTAAAATTAAGGAATTAAAGGAATGTTAATTCATTCAATTCAAATACATAAACATAACATAACATAAACGTTCACGCCGTTTATCCCCGAAGGGGTTGGCAGAGGTACCAATACTCCTGAACTCACATGGCAAGCGCCATCTAGTTTCCAGAGAAGGTACCCACGTTTTGCTTAGACAATGTACTCACGTGATAGGGGGCAGGCCTATCGCCGTTTTGTACGAATACACTGTCACATGACTAAGTACAACTCAGCCATGTGGGTTTCCTCACGATGTTTTCCCTCAACGTTAGCAACCATGATAAATTAACCACACATATGACTTTAGAAAAGACAAATTGGTGTAGGCCCGTCCCAGGTTTGGAACTCACGCCCTTCTGTTTTTCGGGCGGGTGTTCTACCCACTGGACTTCAGTATATGTTGTAATATATACCAGTCCTTATTCATTTAGTAAAAAAATGATTTATTTATTTCTACCATCTTGTCCCCTATAAACTTCCAAATGTGGCTGAGGACTCCCCAGCTCTGAAGCTCTGGCTACTCTTTTTGGGATTTATTGCCGTGAGTATATCTATGTATATAGTGTACATTTATTTTAATGCGGCGTGTAGTGTCGGCTTAGAATATCACTACCCCTTTTCTACCGATGGGTGTACGTAAGAGGCGACTAACGGTATTGGGGCTTTTAAGGGATTTTTGGGCGATGCGGTTGGAGACCCATCACAAACAACCTTTATTTTTACCATCTTTTCCCTACTCACATTTCCAAAAGTGGCTGAGGAATTTTTAATTCCTTAGCTCTGGCTACGCCTTCTAGGGATCTATAGCCGTGAGTATATGTATGTGTGTATGCATAAATAAAGGTTCCTCAATACGTCCCATACAGACAGGAAAGGCCAGATTAGAAGGCAGTGTAGGATGCAGTCATATCGGTCGTTGACATCACTGCATTACCGGCAACTGTACTTTTATTAGACCCTTAGGATTCTGGGAAGAGAATGAGTTGGTTTTTGTTTGTTTAGAATTTTCTTATGCTCGAAATATTGTCAACTTTTGTATGAAAAAGAGACATGGGTGGAAAAAGGTTTTGAAAAATTTAATTGGATGTCACGTTTTTATATAAAGAAAAGCGTAAGCCTTGCTATGTGAAAAGTTGAAGGTGTGGAGTGAATCATGTTTTTTTAAAACTACATTAAGGAATTTAAAACTAGTGACAAGGTATCAAAAGAAACGGAAGACTTTCCCTTTTTCAACATGGCTAGTATTTAATTGAGTGGGGAAAAGATGGTAAAGTAAAGGTTGTTGGTGATGGGTCTCCAACCACATCGCCCAAAAATCCCCTAAAAGCATTTAACGCCGCAATAAAAATAGTAATAGTATTTTTTTAACATATAAAACAGCATTGCTGTATAAATAATTATTTCTAAAACATTTAGCTTTTGTTGTAGAGATCTAATATTCATCATAAAGTGAACCTTTTTTTTACGTCATTTCTTCTCAATGTCTTTAACTACTGATCTCAGTGGTATGGAAAGTTATATTAAAGATAGAAATATCGGTCGTTGACATCACTGCATTACCGGCAACTGTATTTTTATTAGACCCTTAGGATTCTGGGAAGAGAATGAGTTGGTTTGTGTTTACTTAGAGTTTTCGTAAGTTCGAAATATAAAATATGACAGCTTTTATGTAGAGAAGAGTCAAGTGGGTAAAAGTTTTAATTGGATGTCACATTTTACTGTAAAATATATAGGACTTGGTAATCTATACTATGTAAAAGATGAAAGTGTGGAGCGAGTAATAAATTGTATTATTTTAAACGAGGATTAGATACATGCTTGTGGTCAAGATAAAGAGGAAGACTTTCCCTTTTATGAATGGCTGATATTTACTTAAACTCAAAAACTTAAACTCAAACATTTACGCCTTATATCACCGAAGGGGTTGACAGAGGTACTAATACTTCTGAACATCACGTGACATTGTCACCTGGTGATCAGTTCAGAGTACCCACGTTTTGCTTGAACAGTGTACTCACGTAATAGGGGACATGCCTATCGCCGTTTTTGTACGAATACACTGTCACATGACAAAGTAAAAATGTGGGTTTCCTCACGATATTTTCCCTCGCCTTTAGCAATCATGATAAATTGCTTGTGGACCTTTAGAAAAGTATCAAATCAAGTATTACCACCTCTTACCCAGAAACTGTACTCAGTAACAATATCTTCCAAACAGTATAAAATACACCCTAGTAAATTTATTACAACAACGTTATTTCTAAATTTTCGATTTAGAATATAACAATGCGTTATTATGCATTCTTGCTTGCGCACGCGCCGCGTCCTTCGCTGTTAATAGATGCAACTAGATGTCTGACTGATTTGAATTGCATTCTGCATTCGTTTTACATTTTTATACGGAATAGATTTATTTGGTTTCTTGTGTCGTGGATTTCATTATCTGGTGTTTGCCCCTTGGATATTTTGTTCCGTCAAATGGATGTGAATGTGAATAGAGGACAATTTGGACGGATGTGTATAAGAAAATGATCTTGAAATGCAGTATATGAAGTAAGAATAATGTAGGATTGATATTAATAGATTGATAGTAAAGTTAACTGAAGCAATAAAAAAATGCAATTGAAACGAGAGTCACTGGAAAAATAGCGTAAAATTCCTCAAATAATTATCGTTTCAAGCCTGGGTTTAAACTTACAAATTAAATTTAATACTCTAAGGGATCGAACCCGAGACCTTTGGATTTGAAGCCAACAGCTTTATTACGGCAGCAGTCATAAATAATATACAGTTAAGACTATGAAATACTGGAAATCCATTCCAGAAAAGAATACCTTAATCCAGAATTTAATCCGGTAATAAATAAATCAGGAACCCCTTTGCCCAGCACACGCGTGTTTCGTAACCCCTGGAAACCCCATACCAAATATATGCCAAAATCAATATAAACTCACGCGCAGGGTGGTGACGGATCGATATTGTCTTTTGTTCACCCCTGCACGCACATCTGTTTACAACCCTATGCATATTACACCCCTAGTCTATCCTTAGCGGTGATTTTATAAAGTTTAACATACATTGCTGCTTAGAATACATTGACGTGCATTATGTAAGGATTGAAAGCGGTAATGTATAGTAAAGATAAAATTAAATATGAATAGGGTGAAGTGTAAAGACAACTTCCTGAGTCTATTTCTAATTTTCAGTTCATTGAGGGTGGTTTTGATAAGGGGTGGATGGGGCGTTTGTTTTAAGAGATTTCTATTAAGTTTTCAATTTCCGTTTGTTTAATATTGAAATAACGTTCAAATTTTAATTGCAGTTATATTTCATTGCTTGAAATGATATTTTAAATTATAGACAACTGTTTTATATGACCATTGGCTGTATCGATAATATTAATTATTATTAATATATTATAATAAATAATAATTTGTTGCAGGCAACACGGCCTATTTAATTAAGTTTTAATCAATATAATAAGTGAATGTTGAAAATAAATTATGGCGTCATTTCTTATTAGTTTTGTGGAACAGCTTTAAATCACCACATAAAATATAATATTCTAAGATTTTCACGATTGCACATTATAATTAAAACAACTATTGATTTTCGGATATTTTTTTCGAAACGACGGGCTTTAAAAACAATGTAATAACACGCGATTAAAATATCCGAATATCAATAGTTGTTTTAATTATAATGAAATATAATTATTAAACATTTCAAGACGTATAGCTCCCATCAAACGTCATATCAAAGTCATACTAGGCAACTAGAGGTGGGTGATCTGAATAGAGATCCGTTACCAACCATCCTCTATTTTATCAATCTATTCTCCACTTAATTCATCATTTCTTTTCCCAGTTCCAAAGTCATTTATTTCCATAAACGACTAAGGAATTTCTAGTTGAAAGATCTTTCTACCTCTTTTTGGGATCAAGAGCAGAATGTATAATTAGGTCTTCTTCTTCTAGGAATTTTCTCTAGTGAGTATCACAGGATTTTATAGTATTATTTAGCAGAAACGTTTCTACGGTACGTATCGTTCTTGCCGACAGAAAATATATCATTGATCGAACCCTAGAAAATAAATAGTTATATTTTTTTGCATCTAGTAAGTTATTTAATGTTGATAAAAAACAGCGAAGCCGTTACCATCATATAATTATTAAAACTATTGGTAAAGAGGTGAGAAAACCCACATGGCTGAGTTGTACTTAGTCATGTGACAGTGTATTCGTACACAACGGCAATAGGCCTGCCCCCTATCACGTGAGTACACTGTCGATGCAAAACGTGGGTACTCTGAACACCAGGTGACAAAGTCACGTGATGTTCAGAAGTATTAGTACCTCTGCCAACCCCTTCGATGATATTCGGCGTGAACGTTTATGTTATGTTATGTTTATATTGGTAAAGGTCAGTGACTATCTTTTAACGTATGGGTGCGAGTAGGTAGTATACTTGCGAAAATAATCTGACTTTGTACTTGAATTATTGATAGTAAAGTTGTGTTAATGTCGATAGATTTAAAGTGATGGTGTAGATAATGATTTTGATTTTAAGTCTTTACATTACCTTACCCGTCCATAATACTAAAATGCGATAGATACATACTATACTCACGCCATAATTTCCCATTGGGGTGGGCAGAGACTATCGATCGCTACTTTGTACGATCCTGGCAAATCTCTCTAGCTTCGTTTACATCCATCAAACTTTTCATACATACTCTTGTATTCTTCATACTTCGGACGCCTGCCTTTTTAAAAAGCGTTGTACAGTGACAACGAACCAAGAACTAGATTTCAATAAAGCAAGTTTTGACTACTCCTTCACGGGCATCGTAGTTTAATTACGAGTATATTTATATAAAATGCCGTGTAGTGCCGACTTAGAATGTCGCTACCCCTTTCTACCCACGGGTGTCGTAAGAGGCGACTAAGGGTATTGGGGCTTTTTATTGGATTTTTGGGCGATGCGGTTGGAGACCCATCACCAAAAACCTTTATTATACGATCTTTTCCCCCCTCAACTTCCAAAAGTGGCTGAGGAATTTATAATACCTTAGCTCTGGCTACCCCTTCTAGGGAATTATAGCCGTGAGTATATGTATGTATGTATTTATATTAAATGTAACTTTAATGACGATATTCATCTTTCATGACCATTAATTATATGTATAAACTGCCTTCTTCTACAGATTTTCTCCGGAAAAATGTCACAGTATTTTAATAACGTTTTACTTCGCTGGTCGGAATAATCGCATGTCTACTGGTAGAGACAGCTCAACGTACGATGATTCGTTGACACTTATTTAGATATACATATACTCACGGCTTATAATCACAAAAAGAATGTAAGAGTTGGAAAAAGATTGAAAAATAAAGAATCGGTGATATGTCTCCGGCCGCATCAAATTTGTATAAAAGTATTTTAAAACTTGTCTTTTAAACTAAAGTCGGACTTTAACCTAATTGTATGAATAAAACATACATATATGTCGGCGGCACCTAATATGGTTGCTCATTTGACTACATGTCGGCGGCACCTAATACAGTTACTGAATTGACTACGTGTCGGTAATACCTAATAGAGTTGCTGATTTGACTCAGTTGACTAAGTAGTAAGAAGCGGAAGGGTGTGGTCACGAGGTAATCGTGCGCCCTCTGATGGAGTTCGGGCAAGGATCATTCTGAGGATGGACAAAGAGTGGATCGGTTGTGCTCGGAACCGTCATACGTTTCTAATCGGTGTTAACGCAATATAATTTGAATTTAGTTAATTTGTGAATAGTGACGAAGTTGATTAAAGCTGTGATTATTTATTTCTGTGTCTGATTTGTGATTGAGGAATCATGAATCTACGCCGATCTACCCTGCCGACGTTATCAGAAGCGGGATCTCCCCAACGCCGATTTCGTAAATCGTAATATAAAGAAAGTGACAATAAATGGAAAAGTTTATTTAAAGTGCAAAATCAAAAAATGTAAGCTCTTATTGGAGCGTTAAAACCTCTTACAGTGTCCAGTGATAAAGTTACTCTACCGGAATTTATCTCCGAGCTCCTGGTGTGCAACTACGGATTCGGTTCCATCCACTGCAGGATGGAAGCCTCGTCGTGGCGATAAGCGCGCGGTAAAAGGATCTGCATCTAATTGGCTATCAAAATGTTACAGCAGTGCAAAAGTTCGACACAAAGCCGATGTATGTAAGATACAACCTTAACACCGCTACTTGTCTCAGCCAGTCAGCGGGAAAACTGCGACGTCATACTCAATAACAGCTAGTTCTCAGCATTCAGGAGCTAACACATCAAGCCATTGTTGGTGTGCTTCAAGTGTGGAGCCGCGCCACGTTGCGAGCCGGTGCACGAGCGCCACCGCCACCACGCCGGAGGTTCAGGTACCAGTACTCGCGTCGAACAGAGTCGACGATTGCAGTGTACCTTCAGGTGCACTGACTCATTCTGGTGAGCGCTTTATTTTTAATTATGATTCCGGAGCCGAATGCTCGTTAGTTGTAGCGTCAAAGTTTGTGGAAAACGTAAAAACAATGTTATTAATTTTAATGTCATAAGCTTGAGTAGTACGTTTAGCACAGTACAAATGTTGTGTAAGGTTAAGGTCTGTGATTTTAGAATTGAGTTTTTACTCCACGTTTTGCAAGATATGTACCTGCGTTGTGACATAATGCTAAGTAGAGAAGTTTTAGCGCTAGGCTTTGCCATAAATATGTCTACCTTAAATTCAACGCTCGAAAAGTTAAATGTTGAATACAGTTCTCAAGTAAAAATAGTGTCTGAAATTAATTTAGCACAAGTCGATACGATGTTAGTGACGCTGCAAAAAGCGAGTAGCAAGGTATTTTAAATAATGTGAAAGTTACCTTATTGTAGGTTTTCTCACTACACTTGTGGCTACAGGTGAAATGAAAATTCGTTCACGCCGGATGAATGCTTGACAAAGGTCAATGAACTTTTACAAGTTAACATTATTAGGCCGAGTTGTTCCCCATTTTCCAGATCTGCGTTATTAGTAAAGAAACGTGATGGTATCGATAGCATGTGCGTAGACTATCGCGATCTAAATAGTAATTCAGTGCCCGATTGGTTTCCTGTATCTTTCACATCAGATTTAATTGCACGATTGAACGGCGCGAATTTCTTTTTACTCTTTGATTGTGCTAGTGGATTCCCGTTTTGAGTACCGATCAATCTATTGAGGGTTTTGATAAGCACAAGGCTAAATTCACTAGGTTTTCTGTTGGTGATTTTGTATTAATGCAAAAACGAAGAACAAAATCAGACAAATTTAGACGCATTGTATAAGGGTCCCTTTAGAGTAGTAGAAGTTTAAGAAGGAGATAGGTACACTTTATCGGTTTTGGACAGTAACAACAAGCTGTAAAAATATAGCCATAACCATGATCGTTTAAGAAAAATGCCAGAGAGGTTTGACCCGTTGGGTTCTGAATTCTTATTGAATGAGTTGAGTGAAATTTATTAATTTTCTCAGTTCTGTTAGTAGGTATAAACTTTCTTTTGTGAGACATTTGTTAAATTGTAATGGTCACTGGGATGACCGCTAAAGATGTGTTTCGGGGTCACTGGGATGACCGCCGAAGATGTGTTTTGGGGTCACTGGGATGACCACTAAAGATGTGTTTCAGGGTCACTGGGATGACCGCTGAAGATGAGTTTTGGGGTCACTGGGATGACCGCTAAAGATGTGTTTCGGGGTCACTGGGATGACCGCCGAAGATGTGTTTTGGGGTCACTGGGATGACCACTAAAGATGTGTTTCGGGGTCACTGGGATGACCGCCGAAGATGTGTTTTGGGGTCACTGGGATGACCACTAAAGATGTGTTTCGGGGTCACTGGGATGACCGCTGAAGATGAGTTTTGGAGTCACTGGGATGACCTGACTGTTTGATCACTGGGATGACCGCTGAAGATGAGTTTTGGGGTCACTGGGATGACCTGACTGTTTGATCACTGGGATGATCTGTTTGTTTGATCACTGGGATGATCTGACTGTTTGATCACTGGGATGATCTGTTTGTTTGATCACTCTATGAACCATAAATGCGAACACTTATTAGTGACTTTTCTTTAGTGAGGATTGTTGTAATAACTTTTTGTGTGTGAGTTCCTGAAAAGCATTTAAGTAATAAAGTATTTTTTGTTTGAAATTGAACAATCCTCATTGAGGAAGTCAGTATTTTGGACAAGTGGTATTGCCATCTGATATTGTTTCAGATGCCGAGTAACACACGAGGACGTGTGTCTTGCCAGGATGGCCGTGTCGGCGGCACCTAATATGGTTGCTCATTTGACTACATGTCGGCGGCACCTAATACAGTTACTGAATTGACTACGTGTCGGTAATACCTAATAGAGTTGCTGATTTGACTCAGTTGACTAAGTAGTAAGAAGCGGAAGGGTGTGGTCACGAGGTAATCGTGCGCCCTCTGATGGAGTTCGGGCAAGGATCATTCTGAGGATGGACAAAGAGTGGATCGGTTGTGCTCGGAACCGTCATACGTTTCTAATCGGTGTTAACGCAATATAATTTGAATTTAGTTAATTTGTGAATAGTGACGAAGTTGATTAAAGCTGTGATTATTTATTTCTGTGTCTGATTTGTGATTGAGGAATCATGAATCTACGCCGATCTACCCTGCCGACGTTATATATATATATATATATATATATATATATATATATATATACTCACGGTTATAAAGCCCTTAAAGTGGGAGAGTTTGGAATAAGAAATTCCTTTACCACATTTGGAAGTTGATAGGGGAGAAGATGGTAGAAAATTAAATAAAGAATTGTTAGTGATGGTTCTCCAACTGCATCGCCCAAAATACACAAATTTTTTCTTTCCTTTATTTATTAATATAAAAAATACCGGTAGCCTTACAAATCTCAGATTTAATACTATCCTGTTACAAATCAGACTAATCATTTTAACCGGTCGGAGTATTTCAACAGCTAAATCAGTAATTGGAATTGCCATCGAATAAAATGTGTATCGAATGAAGCATGACATCCCGACCCATCCGTCGATTGTTCGATGGTAGCTGACCGTAAAGTAATCGAGTCGCTATCGAGTGAGGATGTATCGATTCACGCTATTAACTGTGATGACATCCGATACTTATGGTACTTTGCGTCTCGGTTGAAACCTGAGGCTAATACAACTGCTAGTTACTAAATGTTGTTGCTAAGCGAACTTTATTAGCTGTTAGAGCCTTTGCGCATTGCACCATATCTTTTTGTCCCGCCATCGACGTACTACGTTACTATGTGTCGCGTGGGGCGCTCTGTGCCATATTTTTCTTCCATCGAGCAACCAACGCTTTTTTCATCAGCTTATATTGGAAATTATTTTTCACTTTTAAGTTAAATGTGCTTCAAAAGCATGTTTTTCACTATTTTATATTTATTTTTTTATGAAAATGTTTGGACTACATCAGACTTGCATTTGTATCGCTACAAAAACGCATCCAGGGTGCTCAAACTAGACTAGTGGTTCGGTCGATTGTCACATTCATATAAGCTATTCCTTTTTGTTGAGGTAAGAAGAGAAACTTCATCGCCACTTTGTAGGTTCCTCTAGAATCTCTCGAGCTTCATTCACATACATACATACATATACTCACGGCTATAAATCCCTAGAAGGGGAGCCAGAGCTAAGGAATTGAAAATTTCTCAGCCACTTTTGGAAAATTGGGTTGGGAAAAGATGGTAAAGTAAAGGTTGTTGGTGATGGGTCTCCAACCGCATCGCCCAAAAATCCCTTAAAAGCCCCAATACCGTTAGTCGCATCTTACGTACACCCATCGGTAGAAACGGGGTAGTGCTATTCTAAGCCGACTCTACACGGCGTAGCATCATTTATAATCATAAAATTTTGTTCAATGTGGGAATCAGTTTTATTAACATCAATTTCTATATGACTCGATTACAGCACAATGTAGGTTGTTTTGGTATTATGTTCCTAGTTATGATTAAGTTTTTTTTAATTCAGTTAAGATGAACATGAAAAAACTGACTTTTGCAAATGACTATGACAAAGTCTATGAAGCGACAAACTACGATAAAATATAACTAAGACACCGAGTCAAAAACTTATTGTTATAGAAATAATTCATTTTTATATGCTGTGTAGTGTCTTAGAATAGCTCTACCCCATTTCTTCCGGTGGGTGTACGTAAGAGGCGACTAACGGTTTTGGGACTTTTAAGGGATTTTTGGGCGATGCGGTTGGAGACCCATCACCAAAAACCTTTATTTTACCATCTTTTCCCCACTCAACTTCCAAAAGTGGCTGAGGAGTTTTTAATTCCTTAGCTCTGGCTACCCCTTCTAGGGATTTACAGCCGTGAGTATATGTATGTATGTCATTTTTATAACTTAACCCAAATCCTATCAAATTAACAAAAGTCAAAATTCGAAGTACTCCTTCCTCTAGCATTAGAACGATTGAGGAAGTGACCAGGTCAAATATTTGAAAGGGGTCCTCTGATTTGTTAACTTGAGTAGAAAAGTACTGGTGCGTGCAAGGCACATCAATTTGTGCTCAGCAAATTGGTGTTCAATTTAAAGCTATTAGTTAATCGGAATTTATCGGAGCTTAGAATTGTTAAGAGCCCGCATCTCCGTCTGTCTGTCTGTCACAGAAGACATCCCTCTTCAGTGCAGTAGAAACAATTTGTTCACAAATTAACGGTTTTTATATTGATGAGTTAAGTTTGAGGATATCTGTTGCACCCACAAGCCTGACATTGTAAATTTAGGTGTTTTATTTATTGCTTAGTTTATGGACCATAGTATGTTGTAAGTAAAATGTTTAAGGAAGGGGGAATTAAATATACAATTTCGGTTTAACCTCAATACTAGGTGTTATGTAAGTAGAAGTTTATCTATCCTATTATTACTTATTTCTATTATTTCTAAAAAATACTTTCCGAAAAGTAGTATACTTGAAAGAATATTGGTGAAGATTGATTGGTACACGAAATTTTATATAGTAGTGAGTGTATAAGTTATGTTTTGCTGTTTATCTTCCCAACAAAATTAAATTAAATAAATGTAGTAATAAGATTTTTTGGTAAATTTATTTTCATTGCAGCACAGTTTGTTAAAATTGACATTGATAGATTAAACGGTATATAAGAAAAATGAAAATTTGTTTGAACGGGACAGACTATTTGAGTTGCATTTAATTTTAAGTGCTATGTGTTGAAGTTGGCTATTTATGATGTGCCTCTAAACAATCCTTTTCCGTGTTAGTCTTTAAATCCTACGCTAAAAGAGCCTTCTGTCTACAATGATCTATCATTTAATAATAGTATTACCAACTGATCTATTATGTATGTATATTCACAGTGTGGTCGTATATAAGGTTACTAGCAGACCGCAGCTTCCGTCAACTATGGAAAAGTCGTGGGAATCGATACACTATGATACTCATACTTCGCGGGGCTGGTTTGTTAGTTATCACGTTACGTATAACTCTTATACATCCTCTTTTAGCTGCCTTGTGTCTTAGAATAGGACACCAACCTACTAGGACTTCAATGCAAATTGTGATTGAAATTATTTGAGCTGAGCGTGTTAGGTGAACCTCAGTCTTCTTATGATCTTTGCAGTCGGTCTTACGTTTTAAGGCGCACTCTAAATAAGAAATCATTAACTTTTTCTATTGGCTTCAATTGGAAAATCGTTTTTCAGTGGTTTTTCCTCAATGGTAGGTTTGATCACTACATGAAACTTAGCAATGTCCACTTGATGACTGTGTCAAATTTGGTTGAAATTGGTCGAGCAGTTACATAGGAGTTCGATCACAAAGAAGTGGCCTGCTCGCGTCAAAATATAACATAAACAATGCCAAATATAACCAAATATGCTTATCAGTTAGTTTTTCTGTCACTTTACAATTGTATACATACATACATTTACTTACGTGATCAGTTCCCTTTGGGTTGGCAGAGATACGATCGCCACTTCGTACGATCCTGGCAAACCTCTCTAGCTTAATTTACATCCATAAATATTTTCATACGTGCTCTTTTATTCTTCATACAACGGACGCCTGCCTTTTAGAGCACACTCCCTATTTGGTCCAAATGTCTCCTCCGGGGTCGTCCTCTACTAACATTACCATCTACATAAGTTCTATAAATATCTTTCTGTCATCGTAATGAACAGGACAACAGTATTCCTAAGCAGGTCTTCACAAGACTATATTATCAAAGCAAAACGTAGTTAAAAAATCACGTACGTAATAACAATGAATCATAACAACCACACATTATGAAGTCGGAAGTTTTCAGCTCCCCAAATCTCAATTGCTACCGGGTTTATTCCCACTACCGGCTGGGGTGATGAACTTAGAGCTGGGAGAATTTGTATCATACATACTCACAGCTATAAATCCCTAGAAGGGGTAGCCAGAGCTAAATAAGAAAATCCTCAGCCACTTTTAGAAGTTCCGTAAGGCTAAGATAGTAAAATAAAGGTTTTTGGTAAAGCGTCTCCAACCGCATGTCATAAAAATCGCTTAAAAAATCAGCTGAACATTTTACGAGCTACTTTTGACATATTTCTCTCTTCCATCAACTTAGAAGGGGTAGCCAGAGCTAAGGAATTAGGAATTCCTCAGCCACTTTTGGAAAGTTAAGTGGGGAAAAGATGGTATAATAAAGGTTGTTCCCAAAAAATCCCTTAATAGCCCCAATACCGTTAGTCGCCTCTTACGTACACCCACCAGAAGAAATGGGGTATTGCTATTCAAAGCCGACACTACACAGCTATTTTGCACTTGGCGATTTTAAGGTATAAGTCCTCAGCCACTTTTGGAAAGTTAAGTGGGGAAAAGATGGTAAAATAAAGGTTGTTCCCAAAAAATCCCTTAATAGCCCCAATACCGTTAGTCGCCTCTTACGTACACCCACCAGAAGAAATGGGGTATTGCTATTCAAAGCCGACACTACACAGCTATTTTGCACTTGGCGATTTTAAGGTATAAAAGCCATTAATAAACAGGGGAAGATGTATATACATTATACACACATATACTCAAAGCCATACATCTCAAAAAGGGGTAGCAAGAGCTATAGATCTAAAAACTCCTCAGCCTCATTTTTTTTTTATTTGACAAATGGTAGACCATTACACTTGTTACATTAAAACATTACGATTACAAGGTGTACTATATGTACTATATGAGTAAGCTTGTTATTTACAACTAAGTATCAAGATACTAATTCAATTTTGTAAATGCAGCCATAAGCTTCCAAAATAGAATATAAAATTATATAATATAACAAGGAAAAGTGATTTTTTATGTTACGGAATGTGTGTGTGTTTGTTGTTTGTGTGTGTGTGTGTGTGTGTGTGTGTGTGTGAGTGCGAATGAATGCGATTTGAATGTATATATGGGACAGTAATATATATATTTTAAATATTCGTTTCGAAGCTGGTTAACGACATGGTGTTTTATATCCGTCAGAATATGTATTTGCAGGGAATCATTATCAGAGATTAGATGCCACTGCTGGCCATAGGCCTTCTCCAATTATCTCCGTTACGAACAGTCCTGAGCCCCTCTCATCTATCTGCTTCCTGCAACCATCACCAATTTGTTTCAGTACTCTACAAAGTATTCTAAAAGACAAATATTAACAGAATCAGGTCAATCGGAATCAGAATATGTATTCCTACAATCAATAACAGTTACAGTAAACATAACATTGAAATGACGTTTCGGTGGAAATCTGCTCTGGATCCAAAGCGTTGACCGCCATAATGCACTTCATGGAAACGCTGCGTTCTATATTTAAAACCGCTTGCGCAGGAGTCGTTCCTAATTGAGGCGTGCGCACGCGCCGAAACACGGTAACTGATGTTGAGATATAGCGCAGGCACAGTAGCAAGGTGCTTTACTTCTACAGTTTAGTACAAACCGATCTTTTATATTTTGCCGGATTGTTTTAGAATAAAATTGTTTATGTTTGGTAATATGTAGTAAACAAGACCGACATAAAATGTAATCCCATGATTCTTTTCGATTTTGTTATGTCGTTGGCGTTTAAAGGAAATTGCAGCAAACTTTAATATTTAATATAACTTTTTTATATAATTAAGACTATGCGATGCAAACTACAGCATTGTTGTTTTTAGGTTAATTACTTTTAGCTGAATGTATCATGAAACGCTCTATCAACAGGATCCAATAAGTCGCTTTCCTCAAATTTCATGGAACCAATATACAAAATTCTTCTAAATAGGACGTTGAACCTTTTAACAAGGGCGTAACTGAGAACATATAAAATAGTTCAGAAAATTTTCAAGATTAAGACATGTTAAAAAGAAATGAAAGAGATCTCACAGAGATCCGTATTGTTGAGTTTTTCTAGTTAGCCTTACAACCTAAGAAGCTCTTATATTAGCTTCTATAGCAAACCACGGGCCATGTAGAAATAAATTATTTCTCGATCGTATGTCTGTACCTCCGCTATCGTCCGGATGCGCCCGCGCAGTCAACGAAGCTCTTCCGTCGCATTGCGTAGCCCGACAAGTGCACCGCATCCTATATAGCGATACTCTATTTTATTTATTACCATAGTCACACCGGCTGGCATGACTTTCAACCGTTTTTTTTGTTTTTACATTAAAGAAGAATTTAAAAAATAAACTTTGTTGAAGTTTTAACAGTGTGATGTCCTAATCAAACTTCATACTGACAGATATTTAATTTTTATCAGTATCAAACTAGTCTTCCGTGAAACTAGTATACCCTAAAAGTTGCTGGAAAATGGTATTAATGTGACATAAATGACTCCGAACAAATACAAATGCCGGAATGACAATTGGCTCACCGAAGCTTTATTCCAAGAGTATATTGCAGAAACTCTGTTTTTCGAGCAGGCTCAATATTTCTTTAATGTATATAAATAAATTGATTGACCATTTATCCATTTTGCTAACCAAATCGATTTGTTCCGTTAAACATTTAAATGAATGCATGATTAATGTTCGGACATCATACACGGAATTTAAACTAAACATTAATGAAACTTACCGAAAATATAACTCGGTCAATAATTTCACGAATCGCTCATGCATTGCGGAGTATTAAAGAAGAAAGAAAACATCAAACTGAAGTTGACTCGAAAATTATATAATTAAATAGTTGAACGTTTGCCTACCCCAACGGGAACTAGTGGCAAGTAAAGGGAAGTAGTATTTACAACATTTATATGTACTTATGAAACTATTTGCTTTACTAAAAGGCATATGTTGTCAATTTTAGTGTGTGTGTTTAATAAGAAGCTGAAAACCGTAGTTATCCGCTTTAAGCGGTTAGACGGAGCTCGCGACCATTTTGTTTTTTTTCCATTATTTCGATCAGTATTTCTCTTGTATCTTATTTTCAATCGTATTATTTTTGTTATGTACATGTAATAAAAAGACAAATATTCTTTTAAAAAGGGTGAAAGCTTAATTTTGGACATATAGATTAGTGATCTGGCTCAGAGAGTCTGTATTTCTTTAACCCTGAGTACCCTGCGTCATACACAATCAGACTCAGGCTAAAAGGGTATGAATGAAAATTCTCTATTCTCGTTATCGAGTTTTCGCTATCGGTTCAAAGAGAGTCCAAGTATGAATGTTTGGTCATACTATTGTTTGTAATCAATATATTTTACGGCCGCATTGGTTGCGCGTTTGTTATCAATTCTATGCAAGGTCTTAGTTAATACGTGGGCTTAGTTATATTATCCTCGGGACGATAATAATGTATATAGCATAAATACTTTCGGCTGTAAACCAAAACGAGTTAGCTGGAGAGGTTTTCCAGGATCGTACAAAGTGGCGATCGATAGTCTCTGCCTACCCCAAGGGAACTAACGGTGCGGCGCGAGTATGTGCATGTATGAGTTAGCCAGAGCTTCAGAATCTCATCTCATCTCACAGCCCATATATGTGGGTGTGGTGTAGGGGCTCGAGCCTACCCTACATAGAGCGATTTGGGCTTAGTCCACCACGCTGTCCAATTGTGAGTTGGCAGACTAACGACTACTACCGTAAAAGTAGCCCGACCGACGGCTTAACGTGCCCTCCGAAGCACGGAATCATCTTAATTTTCGGATAATCAGGTGATTCAAGCCTGCAATATCTTACCAGACTAGGCTCCCCCGAGAATCGAATTCGAGACCTCCGTACTTGAAACCAAGCGCTTAACCGCGAGACCACGGAGGCGAAGCTTCAAAATAATAACGATGATTAGAGAAACAGAGACTTCCGAGTAACTCGATAAGAGATAGGGTATTGTTTCTCTTAGCTGAGTCCACACTGTTCGCTGCTTAAGTTTATTTTTTATAATATAATTATCAACAACAAAATCAAATCAGGACGAAGACGAGTTTAATGTTGACTGAAAAAATTATATTCTATATATATGTCTAGGTACTCACGGCTGTAAATCCGATAAAGGGTTCTTAAGCATAAATAGATTTTTTATTTCTTATTATTTTCAACGAAATCATTATTTTTACTATTGTCGCCATATGAAAGCTGCGATGTGTTTAAATTTAATAACATTGACTCACACGATGACACTGCACCAGTCATCAATCAGTAAGAACTAAAATTATCTGCATCCAGTAAAAGCCAACCCAATATAGAAAGTCGGTGCGCGCTGTAATCTCGGAGGGGGCTGGCAGACTTAAATAGATCTGTTTATCTGTAGCGGTGTGTTCGCGTGTGGTGTCAACGGAACGAACCAGGGACGCCCCATGCACCCACTGTCTTTCTGAAGGGCAAGCACGAGCGCTATTTTATCGATACGATAACGGTTAGAATGAGATGGCAGTATACGATACTAAGTAAGTGCGTAAGAGATGGCTGCTTTATCCCACGCGATAACTAGTTTAAACGCGGCTCGTGCTTGCTCTGCAGATTTAGCTTTGGCCTATGGTTTAGTTAGTTTTACATTTAGATGAATGAATTAAGAGATATAGAGTAGGTTAAAGAAATAGGTCAATTTAATTAAAGTTCTGTTTGAACCTATACTGTTTTTCTTTGCAACTATAAAGATATTTGTAGTTGCATGTTCAAATAGATTTAATGGAATTAGGCATTATGATTTCTGATAATTTTATTAATCATTATTCAATGCCCTGTTTAATCCTTTGATCATTGCTGTGTGTTCATAGTAATTATCGAAGTAGCTTTTTGGATTTGTAGGGTCGGCCAGGAATAGCATTACCATCCATTCCATCCTTTTCCTCCACATCTTTTACTGTACAATCTTTTCCCCAATTATGTTCCAAATGTTACAAAAAAAAATCAAACTCTGAAGCACTACTTACACCTATAATTTTTATTAGCCGTGATTATATGTAATTATGTACTTTTGGCTAGTTGGTTTCTGAAGCGGATTGCTTTACCATTCGATACTTTTAATTAGCTGTGTAGTGTCGGCTTAGAATAGCACTACCCCATTTCGTCCGGTGGGGTACGTAAGAGGCGACTAACGGTATTGGAACTTTTTAAGGGATTTTTGGGCGATGCGGCTGGAGACCCATCACCAACAACCTTTATTCTACCATCTTTTCCCCACAGAACTTCCAAAAGTGGCTGAGAAATTTCTAATTTCTCAGCTCTGGCTACCCCTTTTAGGGATTTATAGCCGTGAGTATATGTATGTATGTACTTTTAATTTCTAGGCGTAAAGTTTCGAACACATTTTTGTAAAAGTAAACGCATTACTTTCCCCTTACATGTTGAAATCTTATGAATATTTAAAAAGCATCCGTATAGAACAAAAACGTCTCTGTTTTAGTAACAATCAGTGCGCGTACGCATCCGAAACCTGCGTGCTTTATTAATATTCATGATGTGCTCCCTACTTTTTGTGTGGGACTTATTTGAAGTCAAAACTTGAGAAAGGGGTTTTATAATTAGGGAAATTTGAATACTAAATTTTTATAGGGATCGTTAAATTTAAAATGGCGTAGAAGGAATGTCTCGTTTTTTAAAGTTTTCTCTAAGGAGTTTTTCAATTTTTGTAACGAAGATGTTGCTTATACAGCAACAATTAGTAACGATTTACTGATTTAAAGAGATAGTTATATTTATTGTCATTTTTTTTAAATCGTGGAGAATATCCAGAATCAAATACTCGACGCTCAGTTCTGACAAAAGGATATAGAAATGAATAATAGGGAGTGAATGTAAATATCTAACGAACCACGATTTCTTTCTAAACCCCAATTACAATTTAAATTACTTAATAGAAAGAAAGAAGGTCGTTCGTAATTTTTAAGGCACAAGATAAGTAACACCATAATTTTGAGATGAAATCTTACAGAAGGCAATAAACACACGTTGAAGTTTAAAAATATCCATAAAGATAAAACAATAATTATGAAAGTGAAAAAAAACATTTTGTCGGCTTAGAATAACATTTCCTATTATTTCCAGTAAGTGTCGCATCTTGCGGTTGAATGGAACCGACGATGTTCCGGTGTTCTTCCCTTTCAACTTTCAATAAGAGCTTTGCCAATGTTTAATTCTGAAACTCTGGGTATCTCTTTATTTATTAACTAGTGGATCGTCCCAGCTTCGCACGGGTAGCGTTGTTTTTTAAATATCTGAGGTTTCTTTCTTTAGTCACTGCTCAAGCATTGTGAAATTCAGCGCAATGTTTTCAATTTATTAAATTTATAACACTCCCAAACAGTGTAGTTTGGTGATTTTTAATGCGCTTTAATGAACGGTTCAGTATTTCCGTTTGATAGCATATTTTGGAATAATACGCTATGAAGTATTTACAACAATCTAAAAAATAAATCATTACGTGTTGTAGGATGCAACTACTGGCACCATCTAGTATGTAAATTAGTAACGATTCGGTTTTGGTCACGGGCGCGATGGCTTATTTTATGTATAATTTCGGTGTTTCTCTTACGATTTCTATGATTCTTTTTTTATTGAATAGGTAATAATGTTACCTTTTTTAAATTAGGGCTGAGTGAGAGGTTTACAAACGTAAGAGTAAACAAATATAATCAGAATGTTCCGAACTGCTAAGCTATCAGGAATTACACGTGTTATTGTGAGTCAACCGTAAAAGATAGACATAAACTGTTGAGGATTTTTTTTTAGATAATTTTATGAAGAATATTTCCGTCATATATGATTTCTATATAAGTTTAACCATTAAGGCTGCACACGCGACGCAAACTTAAAAAATTTAGTAACTTCTCCCGTTTTCCCAAAATTTCCCAAAATTCCCCTTTACTACTTGGTTGGAAAGTATACAAAAACCTGCCCAGGATAATGAAGAATAATTGTACCAAGTTTCGTTAAAATCCGTCGAGTAGTTTTTGTTTCCATGAGGAACATACAAACCGACAGACAGACAGACAGACAGACAGACAGACAGACAGACAGACAGACAGACAAAAATTTTACTGATTGCATTTTTGGCATCAGTATCGATCCCTAATCACCACCTGATAGTTATTTTGAAAATATATTTCATGTACAGAATTGACCTCTCTACAGATTTATTATAAGTATAGATAGATGAATGAATGAATATGCTTACAATAATTATATTTACTAAAGTACAAACAATTTAGCAATTTACAAATTTATTAATATTAGTATTGCTATGGATTTCCGCAAAGTAACGCCTGATTCAATCCAATAAAGTACAAACGGTGAGGGAAAACATCGTGAGGAAACCCACATGGCTGAGTTGTACTTAGTCATGTGACAGTGTATTCGTACAAAACGGCGATAGGCCTGCCCCCTATCACGTGAGTACACTGTCTAATCAAAACCTGTGTGCAAAAAGTGTGTACCTTCTCTGGACACTAGATGGCGCTGCCATGTGAGTTCAGAAGTATTGGTACCTCTGCCAACCCCTTCGGGGATAAACGGCGTGAACGTTTATGTTATGTTAAAGTACCAAATTTTATTTCTAAAATTGACCGCTTAAAAGAACTATGAATGCATCATTGTATTAATAATACCATTATTGCACTGACTCAGAATTTCTTCGTTACACTCTGGCAGAGTGTAAAGGAATAAAGGATTTAGTGATGCACATACAATACAATTCCTTAGTTAATTTAAAAGTAGTTTCACTTATTATAAAACTATCTACTGCATATTCAAATGTACTTGTAAGTGTCCATTACCATTGCTATCAATGAATCTTTACGCACGAAAATCAAACAAGTAAACAACAGTAAGGCAAGGCATGCAAGTATGAGCCGTGTTTAAACTAGTTATCGCGTGGGATAAAGCAGCCATCTCTTACGCACTTACTTAGTATCGTATACTGCCATCTCATTCTAACCGTTATCGTGTCGATAAAATAGTGCTCGTGCTTGCTCTGCAGGAAACGGTGAAAAAACTATGAATATATATTATATGTTTGCATAGTTGATTTATGGTAAATAAATCATCATGCCCTTTCTAAGGTCCTTCGTTTAGGCCGAATGAGTACAGGAAAAGTGTACTTTGCTGTGTAGTGTCGGCTTAGAATAGCACTACCCCATTTCTTCCCATGGGTGATCGTAAGAGGTGACTAAGGGTATTGGGGCTTTTGAAGTAATTTTTGGGCGATGCGGTTGGAGACTCATCACTGAAAACATTTATTTTACAATCTTAACCCACACAACTTCCAAAAGTGGCTGAGGACTTTCTTATTCTGACGCTCTGGCTACACCTTCCGAATCCGAAGTAAACTTAGTATTAAGTTAAAATTTGACGTTCAAAAAACAAAGATTTATCTTTTTATTTTGAAATAAATGATTATTTATTTTATTTATTTATTTACCCCTATAGGGATTTGTAGTTGTGATTATATGTATGTATGTATTTATCAGTTGTATAGCGCAACGGAACTTACTTTTAGCCAATTTGTACCTTCGAGTATTAATACGCTATTACGCACAACATTGTATTTCAATTTCTTGAAAGGTCTTTTATAAAGGTTAAATACTTAAGTTAGGTTTTACACCGTTATAGTCTAAAGAGCACAGTAGGGTGAAAGTGACTTTAAATTCATCCCAGCTATAAAAGTGTGTAGGTTCACTTCCCATGAAGGAAATGTTATACTTTTACTATCATAAAATGATAATGAACGATTATGTGGTGGCTCGGAGATTGAAAGTTAATTCACTTTTGTAAAGGTTTTTCTAGAGCATCATATTGCAATCTAGCTGACGAACTGGTTTCTTTTTAAAATGGTATTTAGGTTTGTCGAGTTTGATTTTTAAAGCAAGCTTGGTAGATAGTATAAGCCTTGGCTTATTAATACTTGATAATGATGCTGATGATGATGCTTTGCTGTGTAGTGTCGGCTTAGAATAGCACTACCCCATTTCTTCCGGTGGGTGTACGTAAGAGGCGACTAACGGTTTTGGGGTTTTTAAGGGATTTTTGGGCGATGCGGTTGGAGACCCCATCACCAACAACCTTTATTTTTACCATCTTTTCCCCACTCACATTTCCAAAAGTGGCTGAGGAATTTCTAATTCCTTAGCTCTGGCCACCCCTTCTAGGGATTTACAGCCGTGAGTATATGTATGTATGCATGTAATGATAGTGAATTCATAGAAACTGGGATAGGCTTGCCCCGTATCACCTGAATGCAATTGTTACAATAGTGAAACCTCTAAAATTGTACCTCTGTCACTCCTTCGGGTATATAAGGCGTAAAAGAAAAGATAAGGGGAGACATTTGTTGAATTGTTTATTTTTGCATATTTGGCTTTTTACATACATACATACACATACTCACGGCTATAAATCCCAGGAAGGGGTAGCCAGAGCTAAAGAATTAGAAATTCCTCAGCCACTTTTGGAAATTTGAGTGGGGAAAAGATAGTAAAAATAAAGGTTGTTGGTGATGGGTCTCCAACCGCATCACCCAATAATCCCTTTAAAGAAGAAATGGGGTAGTGCTATTCTAAGCCGACACTACACAGCTAAGTCATGAGAGATATTTGTATGAAAAATAATTCAAAACTCTTCATTGTACTAAGATTAAATCAGATAAAATATATTAAGTTTCTACAAACAAAGCACTATTTAATATCGCCAACTTTAAATGAAATAGTTTTATTTCGTACCGTCTTCTAAATCTTCGTATTTGTAATACAATTAGGTAGTTACATCAGGAAGGATTTCGAAACAAACCCGTACCTTTGTTATGCTTTCTAAGTTCATCTTTCAGAACCGACAATTAGACCAGTTATCACTACTTTACCACACATTATTTTACTAATCAGCACTATTAGAGTATATCCACTGTGTATATACTTACGTTTTGTGTACTTCCTTTAGTTGCTCGAACCACTTTTTGAGGAGGGGGCCTTTGTAAGAATATAAAAAAAATTTGATTGACGATTTTTTACCTCATAATTAGAATGTTTTACTCAAGAAAATCTCATGTGGGGATTATTACTAATCGATTAAGAAAAAATTTTTTTTTGACACAAGTAGAAAGGAGTGATAGGCGTTCTCATACTTATAGATATAAAGATAGACAAGTGGCATTCCGAATTTGTAAAAATTCGGAGGAAGGGAGCGCTGATGCCACTTAGGTGTTAAGATGCAAAAAAAAGAAGAAGGAAGGAAGAATTTCGCATCAGTATTAGTAGTCACTTGACACTATAGCTTAGTTGGCAGAGCGACCGGGGCGTTGACCGGGAGGTCGTGGGTTTGAGTCCTGCTGGTGTCGATATTTTTTTTCTTTCCTTAATCGATTAGTTTTTACTTCATGTTTTGCCTCACTGTAAACAAGCTGATATCTAAGCTGAAAAATCTCAGAATTATTAGCCTGATTCGGCAATTGAGCCCATATCTCCTATCTTTTGGAAGTCTGAGTAAGTCATGGAGAACTTAATATTAGATGGCTCCAAAAGATGCTAAATAATTGTGCCATTTGGTCACAAATATATTAAATTGATGCCGTTGGCAAGACAATTACGTAATAGAAGACAAAGCTGTATCACGACTGTAAATCATGCCCATTGGGTTAGGCGAAAAAAATGACAGTAGGGGACTGAACGCTGTTTAAAATTTCCTTTGAAAATATGATTATAGCTACGGACTACTGACGGTCAGGACCGAGACGGTCAGGTTAGCTCTGAACACAGCCCAAAACATTTTTTTCCATCTACATTACCAACGATTCTTACTTATTTCTATTTTAAAGCTAAGAAGCCGAGCTGAGAGTTATCGAAGTTGCCAAAGCTTTAGCTCACTACCGATCAAATAGGTATCACAAGAATTCTCAGAAGAAACATCCACCAATGTTTATAAAACATCAATCGTCGCATGTTGTCGATAGCCAATAACGCTAACCGTAAATATTATGGAGTTATTAGCGGTGCGGGTGTCGACAGACAATACCAGGGAATGTAAACATCGGTGGAATTTTGCAACGCATCTGATCAGTGTATTTCACAGCCGGAGCAAATTAACTGCATGTTTGCGTTCGGGTAATCATGCTTGTTTTGCGGCTATTTTTATTTTTGTTCTTGGGAGTTTTTGGCGTTTTGGCTGATATTTGTAGTGAAGATTATTATTCGTTGCACCGTAAATTACATAAGGATTTACTATTTTAACAAATATAAGGTCAACAGAGTGAGCCTCCAAACTAGGTACTTTAAAGGATAGAGTAGCTGAAGTCGATACTGAAGTAAATATTGAAAAATGTAAAGACTGGCAAAGTGTATGTTATAAAATATTTGATCCCACAAAATTCTTATGTGAAAATCCAATTCACCAAATCTTAAACAAATTGTGCATATATTGCGAGAGAATCATACATGACTCACAAGATAAAACGGTTTTCACTTGTAACTTACTAATCTATGTTTTGTACCTTCCGCAGACTACCTCAGCGCTACCAAACAAGTCATCATGGATGGAATACGAGCCAACCCCGCGGTAAGACGACGACTATTTTTCAATGATGATGTTACGGAACAAGCAAAAGTGGATAACTTCTCGAATGTTCTCCAAGAATCAATCACAAGAGACCGACAAGAAAAATCTAGAAAATGGAACTTTGATTTTGATAACGAGAAACCACTTAACGGTCTATACGAATGGTCTTTAGCTGAAGGCCCATATGATTGGGTCGGCAAAATGGTAACTTCTAAACCAAAAACAACGGACTTACCCAACACTGAGGAAAATGTAGACATGAGGGTACAGAATGAGGTTACTCCCAAGGTAAAGCCTGAGGATAAAGTGCATCAGTTAAGAAAAAGAAGGAGTGAGAACGGAATTATGGAAGCGACTACTGGAGTTAGGCGGAGGATAAGTTTTGATTAGAATTAAATTTATATGTTAATAAAACTAATGTAAATAGAGAATTCATATATTGACAAATGTCACAATTATGTATAGGGATTATCAGTATTTGGCATCTTGGGACTGATTGTGTAATAAATTAATTCTAAAATTATCGTGTTGGCGTATGTAATATCAATGTAAAAACAAGATTATATAAACATGGAGTCACAAAAATAAACTATAGGATTATAATATGACAGAGACCAATCTTTTCAGAAATATTTCTGCTAAAGTCTTAGATCAGCCCTAGTCGCATGAGGCTTGTGAGAGCGAGTATGTCACATGAGAAGTGAGAAACTGACAGATTTTGTATGAATAACCAGCCAGTTTCTAATTAGTCATGTTAGATACTCGCTTATACAAGCCTTGCTTCGGGGGAAGTTCTTGCAAACTTGCCTTGGAAGTGTGATAAATAAATTAATGATATATTTTTTTTATCTATTAAATTCAGAATTCTTCAATAAGATCTTAGATTTAAATATCAGTTAACTAACAAAACAACTTCTTGCCATATTAATCATTACCATTTTGTACTTAAAGTAAAGTAATAAAATTGATCGTAGATACATAAATATTTAACAAGTGTAACATGCATATACTCACGGCCATAAATCCCAAAAAGAGGTAGCCAGAGCTTGTAAGCTGGAAACTCCTGAGCTACATTTGGAAGTTGATAGAGGACAAGATGGTAGAAATAAAGTATCGTTAGTGATGGGTCTCCAACCGCATCGCCCAAAAACCACAAATAAGACCTTTACCCAGCCGCCTCTTACGACACCTGTGGGTAGAAAGGGTAGTGACATTCTAAGCCGGCACTAAAAGGCAATTACAAATAATAAACGAGTGTAAATAGTATGAAATCGGTTAACTATAATAACGGGAAAGATTTAATATCTTTTTATTGGCTCCATTTATTTAAAATCGTTTTAACGGCCGTATCAAAATGACTGGTTTATTAAATATAAGACTGCTCTATCGTTTTGTAGGTTTCTGTTATTTATGTCTTGAATTATTTTAGATATACTGTAAATAGATTTTAATTTGAATTGTACGCTTAGAATATTTAGGTATAAGACTTGAAAGAGACTGTATTTTGAAAATAACTCTGATATAGCAATTTTCCACTACATAAGTCACATGAGCATATTACTAAATGGTAATTAATAATATTACCCGTATTTTTAAATTTTCTGGCCAATCTAGAAGTGAAATTAATATAAAATTTATATTAATAGTGCCATTTCATTTACTTACAAGGATAACTTTTAATATTTTCTTTATATACAGTTAACTTTGGGGGAAAATTGTATCTGTGTATTCTCTGATAGGGTAAGCAGGAATAAAAATATATCCTACTTCGAAAGCTCATGTTTTTGCCATAGTTATGGGAGATTACAAGAACCTTATAGGATAGTATGAATGTAATCTAAATAAATTTATTTAGAGTTTGTAAATACAGTTATAGGACGAAAGTGATCACCGAAAATTAAACATAAATTTCAATCTGTAAATATAGGCTTTTTAATTATTTAGGCATAAATAAGATTGAAACTCATCAAAAAGTATTTTTGAGACTTTATTGGTTTTTTTATTGTATTTTCGGTCAACAGCTGTATAATAATTTACGTAAAATATCTAAATTGTCATATTATTGATCATAAGAATATTATTGATAATAGAATAGAATAACTCTTTATTGCACATCAAAAACAAATTTACAAAAATAATAATATGATCAAACAGTTTACAAAGCGATCTCTTCCAGACAACCTTTGGAAGGTCAGATCGATAAATTAATTATTCTTACAATATTACTCTCACATCTATACTCAAAATGTCAACAAGAAAAAAATATTAAACAGAATTAGAAATACCTCTAACAATTTTGAAGAATTTGTTTTTTTGTCACTCCAAAGTATTGCATCACAAATACATTTTTTTTGTACTAATTGAAATATAGAACGACCTTTTTTAAAATGTATATATATATATACATTATATATATATATAATAATATGCATAAGTCAAAGGGAAGACTGTCAGTCTTAGACTGATATCGTGAAAAAAATATTTTCACGTACGTCACGTAAATAATTACACGTATTAAACTAATATTCGAAGTAAGTTGATAAATTAAGTTATTAATTCAATAATTGTTGCAGTATTTTTCAGATCCTTTTTAAAATACTTATCAAAAGCTGTAAACAAACTAGTTAACTTAGGTATTGCAAGTTTTATCCAAAAAACTGAAGTAACATATAAAAAAAAATTATTTTTCTATAAAATATTAACAAGTATTATATTTTTGTTTGACAAATTTATTTATTTAAACACAGCTATGTTCCAAAGCCCATGTAGAGTGTTCTAGAAACTTTAATTAATAGTTTAAAAATAATTTGTATAAATTTATCTCAATATTGACCTGAAAAATATTTAAGTCTTTTTGAGTTTTAGTTATAATAATTAATTATATAATAATCATTTATAAGATTAGAATAAGCTACTATGTAATAAATTATTTGTAAATATATTTATAGTTGTTTATTTTGAATTTTTTATAGTGCGTGTTTTTACAATGGTAAGTATTACTTGCGTCATAGAAGAAAGGTAAAATTGCAGATTTGCATTGCAGTATGCATTTTGATATTTTTGAAATATCTATACAATCATGCGACCAAACCCGAAAAAATGGGACCACATGAGAAGCTTATCCAACCGAACAGAATATGAAAGATTTAAGAAATCGATTGACTATTAACACAATAACTGCGTAATATACATACAAAAATAACAGGATCTCTGGTCTCCTCCTCTCTCTGCCTCCGTGGTCTCGCGGTTAAGCGCTTGGTTTCAAGTACCGAGGTCTCGGGTTTGATCCCCGGGGGATGGTAACCTTACAAATTTAATTTGTAAGATTTATCCAGTCTGGAAGAATATTGCAGGCTTGAATCACCTGATTATCTGAAAATTAAAATGATTCCGTGCTTCGGAGGGCACATTAAGCCGACGGTTTCGGCTTAGTCTGCCAACCTGCAATTGGCCAGCGTGGTGGACTATGTCCGAATCGCCCTATATTTATATATATCGCCCTATATGGGCTGTGAGGACAACAGGGATTGCCAGAACTTCCGTAAAAAACAATTCCTTAGATGGGATAGTTTTATTCTAAGCAATGTTGACTGACTGTAGATGAAAATAAAAATTAAAATAACAAGGTTAATTTCAAATACCAATATTTCTGACTGAATATTCTCGAGGGAGGGCTCCTACCAACCCCTCAAGAATGTCCTCTCTCGTTGCTTTGTTCGAACTCATTATCACGTGACTAAATAGAATTCAGTCATCTGATAAATAAATCACACATATGACTTTAAATAATAGACAGTGTTGGCCCAACGGAGGATTTGCACCCCACGCCTCTCTGTTTTAGAAGCTACACATTTTCCTACCAAACTGCCAAGGTTCTATAAATTAAGAAGGAGGTAAACTTTCAAGTCTCTCAAACTTATGCAAATATTTATACAACATTTGCAAAAGTAAGGTAATGTTCGTAAGGAAACCTTATTAAGTCAACTTCGTATGTTCATTTCGGATGTCCTTCGGAAGTATCGAGTTCAGTTCCCGGCAACGACTTCCTAAACGGTTTAGATGTAACAAGATATTGTTAGCAACTGTCTCTACCGAAATACATTCATATCGGATATGGTTTCGCAAAAACTTAACATTTTGGCTCGTTTTTAAGCCACGCTACACCTATCCAAGAAGATTCGGCGCAAGTTGGTCTACCAATTTTAGTCGACACAAAATTCCATCTAAGATAAACTACCGAAATGTTTGCACCATCCAAACTCAAGGCTATAATATAAATCTCAAGGAAACTTAGTAAGTGCGTTGATTAGAATATATCAAACACAAACGTTTCCGCCGTATATCCCCGAAGGAGTTGGCAGAGTTACTTATACTTCTGAATATCACGTGACATTGTTACCTGGTGTTCAGATTATCCACATTTTGCTTGCTAAGTGTACTTACGTAATAGGGGGCAGGCCTATCGCCGTTTATGAGAATATCCTCAATCATTTTTAAAGGAAGTAAAGTAGTCGGAAATAATAAGTAAATAAAGGATTGTTGGTAATAGATTTCCACTCCATCCTCATTGCCGAACAATCTTTTTATAAAGCCTAAAGAACTTATTCCATTACACTTTGTCGTTTCTGAATTCAGACGTCCTTCGAAGTTACTGCCGCAGACGCTTGTTATTCGACTACACAAATTTGTCTACTTTTCAGAAGCCTAGCGTTCTGAACGTTATTCCACTAGTCTGAATTCAGATTCTGTGGCTCTCAGACGTCTTCATTCAGACAAATGGAATAAGCTCTTAAAAGAAATGGGTTCGTTAAAATTATAAACACCTACAACTATGGTTTGATAAAGTAATTCATAGCAGTATTTATTAGACGGTCGGTCATATCTTCCTGTTTCACGCATCGCACACGCAGGACATTGAAACATCCTATCCAGGGTGCATATATTACTTTTCCGGGAGTTGAAAAACGTCGCAAGTGCTCCTAAAAAGTTTGGACTTACGACCTTTTATATCGAATCAAATGCAGTAATTGCTATTGTCCAGACTTCATGCGTGGCTGCCTGAGGACAGTCTCTTTGGAAGGTAGTATAGGTTTGTTCTCGGAAATAGAGATGCATTGAATCAAAATCCTATTAAATATTTAAACCAAATCGAAAATGTTCTTAAGAAGGTGTAAGTCCGTAGTGAAAAGAATAAAAGAGCATGTATCAGAAGAAATACGAATGTGACAGCAGCAAGAGAGATTTATCAGGATCGTAGCGATCGTGGCGATGGATAGTTTCTGCCTACCCCAGTGGGAATAATAGACGTGAGTATAAGTAAGTATTAGAGTCATAGTTTAAAGTCGCTTTTAACGTGTTTCTTATTTCATACTCATGATATCTAGAGTTTTTGAATGAAGAATTCTTACATAACTTGTGCAATAAAATTGAATTTCACCTCGAAGAGTCGGTTTAGAATATCACAATACCTCTTTGGTCATGAGTTTCGTAATGGGTGACTAAGGGTACGCGGCTGTTTTTTCGATTGATTGGAAATTCTGTTGATAAATTGCTCAAATTCCTTAATATAACCAATTTTCTCAACATAGTTGTTTTTTCTCAAATCTATCTATTTATACCTTTTTTTTATTTAGGACCCAGCAAATAATAACTAAGCTACGAACGAATTTGTCATTCAGATCGCCTACCCACCAAAGTTTTAAGTAAATTCAACTGTTCAGACTATAAGATTTGTAATGTAAAAATCGAATCCATATTTCAACCTCTATTTATTTATTATTATGACGAATCTTTCAATTGAAAGTTTACCTTATTTTGAAATCAAAGGCGTAAATAAGTATATACCAGTATATTCAATTTTATTTACGACTTCTGGTGGAAAGGTGTTAAATAACAACAATAAACTCCTTTTAAACATCAATCATCATCAATCAAAAGGTCGGAGCCCTTGATCAATCAATAATTATTTCAATACATTTTATTTGCCTTAATATTGGTTACCCTCAGGCATACCAGTTTAACTTAAAGGGTGTTAAACAACAATGAAGGAAATTATAAATCGTTTAAATTCTTTTCAATATATACCCACGATTTAAATCCAGGATCCTAGCACAAGCGTTATTCTGTCGTTTCTCTGTCGGTTAGAATGAGATAAAAGTATACGATACCATGCAAGTGTGAAAGAGATAACTGTTTTATATCACGTGTTGCGTAGTCAAATGTCGCTCGTGCTAGGTTTAAAATTAACATTTATCTGATTTTTGTCGATATTGTAATATATTTAATCATTCATCCATTTCTATCCGTGGGTGTACGTAAGGGGCGACTAAGGATATTGGGACTTTTTGAAAGATTTTTGAGCGATGCGGTTGGTAGACCAATCACCAACAACCTTTATATTACCATCTTTCCTCACTAAAATTTTCAAAAGTGGATGAGGAATTTTTAATTCCTTAGCTGTGGCTACCCCTTCTAGGGATCTATAGCCGTGAGTATGTGTGTGTGTTTGTCTATGTGTGTGTAATATATCGATAATGTGCTTATAGTAAGAGAGGTGTCAGGTACAACAAAAATATATATTTATAATAAATCAAATAACAGGTTACAATCATAGCACTTAATACATGAATAAAAGCGGAACTATACTGATCAAATGTTAATTTAACTCATTTAGTAATAATAATAAGTATAATTATTTTCATTAAATTCTTGGGCGATGCGGTTGGAGACCCATCACCATCAACCTTTATTTAACCATCTTTTCCCCACTCAATTTCCATAAGTGGCTGAGGAATTTTTAATTCCTTAGCTCTGTCTACCCCTTCTAGGGATTTATAGCCGTGAGTATATGTATGTATTTTCATTAAAATAATTCTGACCCAAAGACAAAGTTTTTTTATTCTATCATTGTGTCTTTGAAATCGAGTTAAACCGTTTTTCATCTTGAATTTTTATACTTAATAATATTTGGAAACGGAAATACATTTTTTTATAGAAAAATGAAAAATGGCAATACATTGCTTGTGACAGTTTCATACTAAATAATTAAACAGATTAGAAAGCGGGGGTATCATATCCCGGTATTATTTTGTATTAGTTAATTATTTACTTTCAAAGTTACGAACAAATCATTTATCAAAACTATAAAAGGAAATACTAACAATACGTCACTAATTGAATTTAATTTCCGCTTAAAGGCCAGGAGCTATTGAAAGAGACATAAAAATTCACTTTTATTGCGCTCGGAACACATAAAGCTGATTTGGGCGCCATTTAGCTAATTATTAATTTAATTTAATGTAAGCGGGCTTCTATTTTTTTTTCTGTAGTATTATTTATTGCTTTGTCCCTCTATAGAGATTAGAGTAGGTCATGATTTCATTTATAAAATTGCCAATAGGGACAGTCTCCATTTTGGAATATTAATCAAACACTCACATTTATATTATTTATTTATAATCAAACATACATCTTTATAAACATTTACGATTCAAATCCTAAGTTTTTATTATTATTATTCAAGCAATAAAATAAATAATTAAATATATACGTTTATATTATACACAGATCAAATTAGCCCCAAACTAAGTAAGACTTGTATTATGGGATACTAATTCAACGATATTTTAAATATTATATAATACATACATACATATACTCACGGCTATAAATCCTAAGAAGGGGTAGCCAGAGCTAAGGAATTACACATTCCTGAACCACTTTTGGAAAGTTGAGTGGGGACAAGATAGTAAAATAAAGGTTGTTGGTGATAGGTCTCCAACCGCATCGCTCAACAATCCCTTAAAAGCCCCAATACCGTTAGTCGCCTCTTACGTACACCCACCAGAAGAAATGGGGTAGTGCCATTCTAAGCCGACACTACACAGCATGTGTATTATATAATACACATATAAATAACACCCAAGACTAAGAAACAAACATTTATGCTCATCACATAAATTTTGCCCTCAGCGGGAATAGAACCCGCAACCTCCAGACCGAGAAGCTAGTCACCTATCCACTCGGCCAAAACTGTCGTCAATAATATGTATTAATATAATATAATATGGAAGGATATATATGTGTCGGTAACTACTGAAGTTAGTAAATGATTGTGTTTTACACAATAATCGAACCTTTATTGTAAACATATTAGAGTTGTAAGCATACGTGGGTTCTGCCACAGATCCTTTGAACACCAGAGGGCAAGCACTAGCGCTATTTTATCGACACGATAACGGTTAGAATGAGATGGCAGTATACGATACTCAGTAAGTGCGTAAGAGATGGCTGCTTTATCCCACGCGATAACTAGTACACGGCTCGTACTAGCCGGGCAAGTGACAATGTTCAGAAGTAATAGTACCTCTACCAAGGCGTATGAATGGCGTGAATGTTTGCGACATTTTGCGACGTTGGAAATATTAAATATGTTCAGCATTGCAGATTTCACTAACTCTATATGATGCTATGCCGACCAATAGTTTTTTTTAATAATTCGTTATTGAATAATGCAATTGAATGAGCTAAAGTGGAAGTTAAAGTTAGTAGACGACGACCACGGAGACACACCTGAGAGGGCCAAATAGAGAGTGTACTAAAACAGGCGGGCATACGAAGTATAAAGAGTTAGGAACATGTATGAAAAGAATGATGAATGTAAACGAAGGTAGAGAGGTTGGCCAGGATCGTACAAACTGGCGAATGATCTCTGCCTACCCCATTGGAACTTAATGGTGTGAGCATCTGTATGTTAAATACTTAAAAGTACATGAAAAATAAGGGTTTTATTCATCTAAAATATAATCCAACCTTCCATCCGCAGCCGTGAAACTTTACAGTGATAAACATCGCTTGTAGATGTGTAAATGCATTCGGACAAAAAATCTAGGCAAAAAGACCCGACACGTGAATCTCATTTTTCAAATTTCGTATTCCAAAATGAGGTGACACATATGTTCGAAATTTGAAACCTTGCTTGCTTTTTGACAATTTTAGGCGGTTTTTGTATCAAAACAAGATGGTGCAAATTTTGTACTTAAATTTATGTTGTTGATGATGGAAATTGTTTTTGTTAGTTTCGGCATCTGTTTGTAATGATTAAGTTTTTGGTATTGGGATATACGGAACTGGGAATAATTGGGAAAATTAATAAAGTAAGCTAACAATTATGCCCGATAATGTATAGAAATGATTAGTAGTATCTAGTATAGTATTATATTATCTGTGGTAGTATGCAAACCTTTACTTTATTTACCGTGGGTTTTTGAGTAAACCTATGTTTTCTTTTCGGAAGTTTATTTTAGGCAAATAAATCTGTTGGATAATTGGCTCAAAATACATTAATATCGCCGTGAGTTCCAAATCCTTGAATCAATTTCTTGTTATTCCTTTCATAAATAATAACAGAATAATGAAGAAATAATTTTATGCCATGAAAATGCCATGAATACTGTTTGATATGTGTTATTCTATAAAAATCTATAGCCTGAGAAACTGAATCAATTATCAGTTCATATCAATTTAAGTTAATTCTATTTAATAAACAAACGATCGTTATATTTTACACAAAAACAATATAAAATTGTTTTGAGCTTATTGGCTACTGAGCGAAATATTTTCAACCGAACGCCGCGCCACAGCTGGAAACAGTTAGCGCCACCTAGTAGTGGATAGCTAAACTAACTATCGTTGTAGTACAAATTATAAAAAGCAGTTTAAGTTTAAAAATAAAATGATGGCTTGGTTTTCAATAGAGTTGAAGTGGAGTATACAAAAGATTCTAATTGTCACACAAAAATCCAATCAAGCAACCCCCATACTTGTAGTTTTCAAAAAACCTTGATTATTACAAGAATAATGAACCCGTATCAACGAACATGCTTTAGACAGGGATACTTATAAACGTGACAAGTTGTGGCTTTCTATATTGTAAAGAAATTATTATATCTATTCAAAAACATTGTGGAAGTATATGGGTGTTTGAGATATTAACAAGCATAAAATAATAATGGCGGAAGACTGTTTTTTGTGTAGATCTGAGAATAGGCCTATCAGAAGACATTCTTTAAGATCATATAAGAATGACATACAAGTATGCTATTATACCTATATGCAAGTAGGTTTCTTCAAAGCCATAATCCAAATTTAAAAGAATTAGGTATTTGGGCAAATTCTATGTTTTGCATGCATCTTTATACTACTTGTTATTTATAGAAGACAAGATTAGTTGCATGAAATCTTATTTCAACTTCATCTCAAACTTTTGCTTTTTATATCCCCTAAGGGATGGCAAAGATACTAATACTACTGAACATCACGTGACATTCTCGGCTGGTGTTCAGAGTACTAAAGATTTGATGGTCAGTGTACTGATGTGATAGGGGGCATGCCTATTTCCGTTTTGTACGTATACACTGTCACATGACTAGGTACAACATATTTATCTGTGGTACAATTGAGTCGAAAGTATTAAAGGTATTTAAAAAAAACATATATCTATTTTAATTACATACTATACACATCTGATTTTTTTCCTCTTTTATAGGTATTAAGTTAAGACTATGGCAAAACGTCGAAGGTCGGCCAGGCCTTTAAAATATTTATTGCCGGCATAAATTTTATAAATTTACCTAAAATTTATCTATTTGGATCTAAGCTGCTTAAATAAAAAATAAAGGCTGCATCGCAGCGATTTATTTAACCGCACTTTATTACCTACTTTTAAAACAGATGCATGCACCAGATGCACTAAATAAATTGACGATTGACGAGAGACCTCTAAATATAATGAATAATGGCTTTTAAAGTCAATCCATCAATATCAATCGCCAGTTGCATTGCTGTGCATCTCTTTTGGTGGTTAATAAAAAACTCATTTGACAACCCCTCGCGTAATCAATGGGGAATTAGAGCATATTGTGAATGAAGATGTATCGGTGTAATCAGTATTAATAAAATGTTGTTCGCCTTAAAAATGTGTTGGGTTTAAGTCATTGATATATTTTAATTTAAGATGTTTGTTTTCTTCTTTTTTTAATGAAGGTACGGTGTTTAAATGAAAATAAAACTCATATGTAATTATATTCCATTTTATAATTTTTTTGCGGACTATCATATCATAATCAATGCACAAAAAAGAACATTTATACATTTCACCAACAAAAGTTAGCTGGCTGGGTACTACTCTATTAAAACTATAAACTATTATTATTAAATTAGAAGGTTTTTGGTAAATTATTATTATTAAAGATTGAGCAAAAAGCTTGTGTGGCGACAGGAGCCGTGTTAAAAATTTCGTTCCGTTTTATCTAATTATCGGTATTATTGAGCTGAAACGGTGATAACGTGATAGTAAGTTCATATACATACATGTATTCAAGCCATTAACTTTCATTAGGCAGAGATTATTAATCGAGACTGTAAGATCGTGTCAAACCAATGAGCTTATTAAGTTCGATCCTTCATACTTCATATCTTTCGATTCTTCATTATTTAATCCGAACTCGTCCTACCCGGTCACCTTCTATTAACATTACCATCCACATGAGCATTTTTTTTCAATTCAAATAAGAATACTGAATGACATACATACATATACTCACGACTATAAATTTCTAAAAGGGGTGACAGAGCTTAAGAATACGAAAGCCACTTTTAGAAAGTTACGTGGGGAAAAGATAAAACAAAATGGCGAAACAAAAGTTCTTAGTGATGGGTCCAACAGTATTGCCAATAATCCCGAAGTGCTATTCTGAGCCTATACTATACTACACAAAATGTAAAACATACATACATACATACATATACTCACGGCTATAAATCCCTAGAAGGGGTAGCCAGAGCTAACGAATTAGAAATTCCTCAGCCACTTTTGGAAGTTGCGTGGGGAGAAGATGGTAAAATAAAGGTTGTTGGTGATGGGTCTCCAACCGCATCGCCCAAAAATCCCTTAAAAAGCCCCAATACCGTTAGTCGCCTCTTACGTACACCCACCGAAAGAAAAGGGGTAGTGCTATTCTAAGCCGACACTACACAGCAAAATGTAAAACCAACAATGTCATTTCAATGTTTAATATTAATAATGAAACAAAGGGCATTTTATCATAGTGATGACATCAGGGTACTATTAGCGATAGCATAGAACACGATAGTGAACAGATGTGCTCACAGATCATAGATAGGACACTGACGCGCGCGCTGACTCGACCAGCTTTTTGTCTTTTGTTAACATGCAGTTCATTGTTACTCGTAGATAAATATGAAAAATTAATAATATAAGCACGATAACTTTAGCTGCGTTCTTGGTTTATCCATTAGAGTGTTCAGTTCACAGTCCGTTCCGTATTCCCGGGGATATTGCAGGCTAAATACCTGATTATCCGAACTGACTTACTTATAAGTATACTCACGCCCGTTGTTCCCATCGGGGTAGGCCGAGAATATAGATCGCCACTTTGTATGATCCTGACAAATATCTGTTGCTTCTGTCACATTCATAATTCTGCTCATACATACATACATACATATACTCACGGCTATAATTCCCTAAATGAGAAATTTTTCAGCCACTTTTGGAAGTTGATTGGGGGAAAGATGGTAATAATAAATGTTTTTGGTGACGGGTCTCCAACCACATCGCCCAAAAATCACTTGAAAAGTCCCTATACCCTCAGTCGCCTCTTACGATCACCCACGGGTAGAAATGGGGTAGTGTTATTCTAAGCCGACACTATACAGCATCTGCTCATACGTGCTCTTTTATTCTTGTATCCAAACATTTAGATGATTCCGAACTTCGGAGAGTAAGTTAAGTCGTCGATCCTAGCTACTATAACCTAGTCGATAGTCTACCAACTCGTACCAGAGCGAGGACTATAGCCTACTTACCCTAAGCTTAGTTGGAGAGAGAGACAAGGTATGGGTTGTTATGGAAAGCAGGAAATATTTTCCAAAGAAAAGATTACTGCAAACAAAATATGTTCTATGTATAATAACCCCTAAAATTTTGATGACAATCATGATTATCTAGTAATATTATATATTCGTTTGCTTCCTGCTTTCTCTAAGAACGCGAACTGAGTCCATCGTCGTCTCGTAAGAATACAAATAAACCTAAAGTTTATTTTAGCGATATGCTCGTGGTCTGCCCATCCATTCAGGGGTATAAATTATGGATTATTATGCATTATGAATTAATTTTTAGGTTATTGGATGTTAAAATTATTGAATTTATTTAGGGTTGGTTGATGAGAGCTAAGGGTTCTTATTAACATAATGTTTTTCATTATTTTGTACGTATACATTTGAGGCTACAGGGAATGAGGAAAAATAAAAACGTAGGACAATTATGATTCATTGAAGAGTTTTTCTATACAATTGTCATTCAGAATTGGGTACGTTACTTCTGACGTGGAGAAAGTTAGTCTCTTATATCTTTAAAACAATATACGCAACCCCTAAAAATGCACTAGAAAATTTAATGACCACCTATAACAGAAACGAAAATTATCCAATTTGTTCGTTCATCAGTCCAATATTAATAATAACACAGTCGTAATAATGTGCGCACGCGCAGTTGTGTCATTTTAACAGCATATCTACGATCATTCGATGCGTAGCTGTACGCCATCATGTCATGCTAATTAACCAATTTTCTGTGTTTTAATGGAACCATCTTTACATGACCTCCCATTTTTGTAGTAAACGAAATTAAACTTGATGTAAAAACTACATAAACCAATAATGTAGTATTTGATAAAAAATATATTATATGCAACGTTATTTCCTTCGTTTATTTTATTTATCATCTTCATTTCTGCACTTAAGTGAATAACGAAAAACTATGTTGAAATAGGCTTGTGGATGTGTCCTAAGTTACAAGTGCCACTCGCTATCAGGGTAGTTCATGGTGAGGCAGAATACATAATACCATAGAGATATAATAACTACTACGTACTCGTCTATGCATTATACTTTATCATGTGACAGTGTGTTTGTCTTGCTTTTTGCCACTTGGTTATAGTTTCAACATTAGTATCAATAGATTTGGCCGTTTGGATATTATTCTTAATCTGTAAAGAGTTTCTTGTTGTTTCTTCTCCTTACAGCTACTTGTTGGAGCTGAAGCAAGCGAAATCTCCTCATTGTCGCAAAAATGACACCCAGTGAACGCGCTAACCGACCAAATGGTTTGACATATTGCCATGAAATTTTGTACACCGATCCACTTTACCTTGATGATAGTTATATGCACAAAAAAATTTACCCACAATTTTTCACTACATCTTAAAATTCTAATTTCTCGCCTAGCTCAAATTTTTTGGCATCGCGAAGTCTTCATGCGTTCCCAGTTTTTCTGGTAATTTTGAGTTTGATAGTAATTATTCATGCTTAGTGACTTTTTTGTACGTCTAAAATGTTAATGTAGCAACGAATAAATATTTTTCTTTTTTCTTTCTTTCTTTTTGGCTTTGGCGCCTGATTGTCTTACCTATATATCATGCTTTTGTAACATCCCAATTATATATATTACCTCATTGACTGTCCATGCATGACCTGTAAATGCACTGAAAAGGTGGCTTGATACGTCCGCGGCTTGATAATGCACCAGTGCATTTAACTAGATTCGGGGAATGATTATGGGGCATCTAGTGCTGGGAAAGAATAGCCATGAGACAGTTAAATTGGTAGAATCAATAGAACTTGACCACCACATACATAGCTTAGAGGCAATATAAAATTCTATAAAACAATAAAAGAACTGAGGTCTATAACACTGGTCACAGAGACGCGCGTGTCATCATTCGTAATTAATTCAGTGATCGTCCACCAGGTGGCGCGGCAGATGTCGCGATGGCCATCTTGGCCACGCGACCAAATTCCATAATGGCTTTGTTTTGGAGACCGCATATTTAGTAGCCATTATGCCCCTCGCGCCTGAATATATTACTGCATTTGTGGGTGGAAGGCACATGTTTTACTCATTGATAGACCAACGCGCCTTTGTCGATTGATGTATTTTTTAATTCCGCATTATGGACAGCAGCATGATTATTACAGTAAAGATGAGGGATAGACCATTGATTTCGTAAACGTATGGGCACAGATAATACACTTTTATACTTGGTGGGCATGAATGCTTCGCGATGCCAAATTGGAGTGAAAGGGCGAGTTCTGTTTAAAGTGGTTTCCCATACACTTACACAGGAAAATTTTAAGGGTGATCATTCCTCAATGGTAATATTTATTCCAGACCATCATGCTACATTTGGTCAAAGTCGGATATACCGTTTAGAAGGAGTTAGGTGACATGCGACATACAAGCATACACGAGCGAAGCGACATACAATAATATACGAAGTCCATGCATACATACATACATATACTCACGGCTATAAATCCCTTAACGGGATAGCCAGAGCTTTGGAATGAGAAATTCCTCAGCCAGTTTTGGAAGTTGATTGGGGAAAAGATGGCAATAATAAATGTTTTTGGTGACGGGTCTCCAACCACATCGCCCAAAAATCACTTAAAAAGCCTCTATACCCATAGTCGCCACTTACGATCACCCACGGGTAGAAATGGGGTAGTGTTATTCTAAGCCGACACTACACGGCGAATATATGAAGCTTCGCTCCAATTAAACCTTCTGTCCGGGTTCTAACTCTCACAAAATCTTAGCCGTTTCTCTGTCCTAATGTAGCAATTTTTTTTTCATTGTTATTATTAGGTGAGCAATTTTTTTCTACTTCAATTACGTTTTCGGCAGGTGTGTAAAAAAATTATAAGAAACACACATCTTTTCCGTGTCACAGATTACAAATTTGTTGTAAGTCCCGAAACGTTTCGCAAAGGACTCTGATGACACCAAACAGTTTAATCAGCCCAATGAATCAGCCATATTCATTGATTTACTCAGTCCGTTGAATTAGTGATAATTTATTATAGGCACCTATATTTGTGTGGTTTGATTTAGGTTTTATACAATAGGATACACAATCTTTGAGCTATAACATTCTGGTTATATACAGGTTTTCCTCAACAAAGGTAGGCACGATTATTTTTCTAGTAAGTAATTATTATTATTTTAAAAAGCGTATAGTAGAGAGATGTAGGAGGATAGTAGTAGTATCGCGCAGACGATGAGGTTGAGGATGAGGAACAAATTCCATGTCGGACCTACACCAATTTGACTTTTCTTAAGACATATGTATGGTTAATTTATCATGGTTATTTACGGTGAGGGAAAACATCGTGAGGAAACTTACAAAACGTCGAAAGGCTTGCCCCCGATCGTGTGGGTACACTGTCCAAACAAAACGTGGTTACTCTGAACACCAGGTGACAATATCACGTGATGTCCGGAACTAATGCGACCGATTTCTGAATTGAGTATTCCAGCTGAGAACAACTTAAGTGTCGTTCTGTCGCATTGAAATCTTAACAACTGAATGAGACAAAACTATACTTAAGTAGTTTTCAGCTTGAACACTCAATTCAGAAATCGGGCGTTAGTGTCTCTGCCAATCCCTTTATGGATATATGGAGTGAACGTTTGAGTTTGAGTAGAAAGACGCTAGCTTTTGTGGTTTTCCTATAACCACGATTAACTGTTGCATTATAAATTTTTGCACAACTATCAATCATCTAAGTACAAGACGAGATATAATCTTGCGGCCCACTTATAACTGCGAGTCAACTGACTGCAACACTTTGTACCCCATTACTGCCTTAGAAAAATGTTTTAAAAAACTAGGCATAATGGAATCAAACATGAGATGTTGTAACGTTAGTTCTGACTCCTGGGATGCTGTGTCTAAAAGTGGCTACCCAGAAGCCAGAAGTAACTAAAGAAAGAAAGAAGTAAAGAAGAAAGTAGCCACTTTTAGCCACATCATCCCAGGAGTCAGAACTAACGTTACAATGTCAATGTAAGAAGAGAAACTGTTTTTCTTTTACTAATAGTTTAGCGGCAAGGATTTTTAGTCTTACCTGAAGATCTTGGAATTTGCCTGGATTGTAGATACAACTTTTTTGTTAAACGAAAACTATGTTATAGCGTCGATGGTCTATGGCAAGTTCGCCAAGTTTGATCACCACCACTTCAACGGTCCAGGAGGAGTTCAACCAGGAAGTAAAGGGGCTTTAGTGTCTATGCTCCAATAACTACAGAAGATCCTTGTTTATATTATAAGTGATATGCAAAACGAAGTTTTGATTTATGTAAATGATATGTAATTTAACTCGTTTTTTTTGCAAAAAGATAAAATTACTTCAATTAAGGTCAGTTAATGTAAAAACCAATGTCAGTCGAATAAAACAACATTTAGAATCGTTTGGAAGTTATCTTTAAATTGAAACACTAAGCTCTCACTCACAAATCAACATTCAATCTTCAAATTGGCACCATCTAACAGTTTCCCATTATTGGTCTGTAGTTTTTTGCCAACTCTATGGTTTCCTTCAATAAATAATAACAGTAAAAAGTTTTTATAACAAAGCTTAAAAAAACAAATATTTCTAATCAAACATTATAATTATTTCATCATAAAAATTAATTATTTTCAAATCGAAACGTAAACTTAATACGTTAATTATCGTTTTCGAAACGGTTCATATAAATCTTCAAACCCTTGCTGCAACTTCTTAAGGGGCAGAAAATTGGGGTGCATTATGATTTGTTACAAAAAGGTTGCTTCAACAACCGCCCTCTTTCGTGACCAGTATGTAATTTAGTTGAAAAAAACTGGTCATTAATGTTTTTTCACCCTTTAGTTTCATTCAGTTGATAATAATGTTCCGGAGGTTTAAGTTAGACGATCCGCCCCGGCTGCGCACGAGTAGTAGGCGTTCAAATTGATAAAACCTACCTATATTCACGGCATAAATCTCAAAATAGGGATAGCCAGAGCTTTTTTCTTTTCTTCCGCTACTTTCGGAAGATAAGTGGAAAAAATATTATTAAATAAAGGATTGTCAGTGATGGGTCTCAGGCACTTCGACCATCAAACACTTAAAAAAACTCCGAAATCCATATTTGCCAGATAAAATCCCTTCGGGAAGGGTCAGGTTATTTAAATTTTAAGCTGACATTACAACATAGAAGAATCTTCAATATTAGACTTTGTTACTCTTTTAAGCATTTGCTAATTTAATTTCCGTCAAATGGAATTTGATCATGTTCTTAAGATCAAGAACCAGAGATTAATCGAATGGACAGATAAAAGAAAAAATGATATACTGTGCTGTATAAGCCTTTAGTAAAAAGCGGTTATAAACAGACATGACAAAAAAATTTTTTTTGTTAAATTGCCAGGGTTTTTTCAGTCTCTGCTTTCTTTCCGTTGAACCCAAAAGGTTCACCATAATCATCATCATCATGATTTTATTGACGTCCACTGCTGGACATAGGCCCAAAATACTAAATACCTTATCCACCTTCTAATGGTGTGTAGTGTCGGCTTAGAATAGCACTGTCCCATTTCTTCCCGTGGGTGCTCGTAAGAGACGGCACGCGTTGACTCGTCACTATAAAAATTGCTAGTCCTACAGACAAACCGTTATTCGTAGGGTTCGCTAGCTCTTGGACAATTCCAGTCTCAGTCAGTTCCGAACTCAACTTCCAAAGGTGGCTGAGGAATTACTTGTCAAGAAGCTCTAGCCTTCCCTTCTAGGGATTCTAGGGACCTTTTAGTAGGTCTACCTACATTGCGTTGCCCGATTTTGTGGGTCCACTCCAGAACCTCCAGCCACAATTTCCATGGTTCTGAGTGCTACGTGGCCCCCTCATTGAAATCAAGTTTGCAAATCTTAGGTGGGTATGAAGATTTATGTCAATACTCTTTCTTTACGAACACCTTCCGAAGCAACAGGTACCTTTTCGCCAAATCAGGGCACATTGTGTAAATTGTAAGTTTTGTGTTTTATTATTATTTAGTTTTTTTCTAGTATATAGGTTCTTTTTTTTGTTGTTGTATAAGTTGTTTAAGTCTATGTTTATTGTTTTTTTATTTTGTTTGTGTCCTCAAGAGGCGAATAAAGATTTTTCTTTCTTTTCTTTCTTTCAACAGCAAAGTCAGTAAATTTTAACTTCTTATAAATGATAGAATTAACTTTGATTTAAAAAATAAATGGTGATGACTTTATTTATTATTATTCAATTTTTGGAATATTAATTGCTTTTCACCTAAACCTCTAATGGGAACACTGGTTTCGCATTAAAACTAAGATTTCTACCTATTATTTTAAATCCAACCAATTCCGCATTCTTCATGCGAATATTTAAGTTCAAAATAGTAATTAATAGAAACAAAAATAGGGTACTATACTACCCAATAGGTCTTTCTTTATTTACTACACTTTCTTCGTTTACCCATCACGTAACTGTAAGCACAAAATCATAAGAAAGCCTTAAGAAAATCCAGCCGGTTATCTCATTATCTAATTTAAGGTTTGAAATTGCGGACAAGGGTCAATTACACCCCCACAGGGCGGATATAGCCCCGTGGTCAGAAGCCGTGAAGCCAGGTGGGTCGAACCAACTATGCCTTACCGGTATTAATACCTTGGCTAGCATCTGGCTAAGTCCTTCGTAAGGCTTCGGAATAGATACGTGTAGAGTTACGAATTTATAGACATGAATTTTACTAAAATAAAATGTTCTTCCTTATTTGGACGATCTTCTTTCTATTTTTATGTTGTTGGTTAATCACTTACCATACATGCAAAGACAGAGTTGTGGAATCCACTCTTGCTCAAATATTCTAGAAAGTGAGAACATTGAGGAGTTAAACTTCTGGTAGCGGGCACTATTAGTGATAAGACTAGAACTAGTGTACTTCTGTTTTTAAAAACTGTGTTTATTTTAATGATCTATAAATGTTTCGCAGTTCTATCTATCTATTTTATTATTTTAATTGTTACTTCTTACTAGGGGTCTTCCCGACACATTTTCATGATACTTAAATATTTACCTCGATTTCAAAACTATCCATTTTGTATTTTCAATTATCTGCGTATGATTAATTGATATATTATTGCGTTTTTGAACTTAACATACATATACTCACGGCTATAAATCCCTTAACGGGGTAGCCAGAGCTTTGGAATGAGAAATTCCTCCCTCAGCCACTTTTGGAAGTTGATTGGGGAAAAGATGGAAATAATAAATGTTTTTGGTGACGAGTCTCCAACCACATCGCCCAAAAATCACTTAAAAAGCCCTATACCCTTAGTCGCCTCTTAAGATCACCAACGGGTAGAAATGGGGTAGTGTTATTCTAAGCCGACACTACACAGCAACTTAAATTCGAATTAAGCGCGATGGCAAACACTAAACTAAAAACTTTAACTAACAGTATGTCTAGTGTTAACAAACTCTATGTCGAGAAAGACGACGCTTTCGTTAGAAAGAAACACCTTTAAGGGTCGGATAATTGTTAATTATGTTTTTGTGTCTTCATTTTGATATCCATCTGGCTTTATATCGGTACTGCACATGCGGTGGGAACAAAAAAACATTACGTACAAATGAAATATATATAAAATAATAAATATTACACACTATATTGATGTGTTAGTGTCGGCTTAGAAAAGCACTAAGCCTTTCTTCCCACGGGCGTCATAAGAGGGATTTAAGATATTCAGGGCCTTGAAGTCACCAAACTTTACTTATCAATCTTTTCCCCAAATAACATCCAAAAGGGGCTAAGTTTCTTATTCAGAAACTCTGGCTATCCCTGTTTGTACTTTATACATACATACATATACTCACGGCTATAAATCCCTAGAAGAGGTAGCCAGAGCTAACCGAAAAGATGGTAAAATAAAGGTTGTTGGTGATGGGTCTCCAACCGCATCGCCCAAAAATCCCTTAAAAAGCCCCAATACCGTTAGTCGCCTCTTACATACACCCACCGGAAAAAAAGGGGTAGTGCTATTCTAAGCCGACACTACACAGCCATTGTACTTTAAAGTTGTAAGTAAGTATATGTACATAATTAAATATTAAGTGAAGTAAGAGGCGAGAAGCGGAGACGAGCCCCAATACCGTTAGTCGCCTCTTACGTACACCCACCGGAAGAAATGGGGTAGTGCTATTCTAAGCCGACACTACACAGTCAAAGTTTAACATCAAGTTGCCCTTTAACCGCAACTAGGCGGTTATGGCGTCAATAAACGTAAAATTGACCGTAACTTTAGGTCCAGCGTACCGTTAAATTTATGCAATGCCAATTTTGTGAGGTCACTTTACATATTTACGACGTACAATCTATATAATAAGGCAGAAGTTACACACCCCGGATTGGCTTTGATGATAGCTGGTTTTGGGCAAATAGTGCCTACATTTCTTACTTCCCTAACGTTGTAGTATATACACAAAAAATAATAAAAGAAGATAATACAATATACCAATACGCAAATTTACTTAAACATCATGTATGATCTGCTGTGTTGTATCGGCTTAGAATAACACTACCCCATTACTTTCCGTGGGAGTTCGTAAGAGGCGACTAAGGGTATCGGGGCTTTTAAAGTGATTTTTGGGCGATGCGGTTGGAGACCCATCACCAAAATTCTTTGTTGTACAATCTTACTCCCACACAACTTCCAAAACGACGACGTGATAGCTCAATGGGTAGAACACCGGTTAACGTGCAAGCGACTAGTGTTCAAAACCCGGGTCAGGCCTACACCAATTTGTCTTTTCTAAAGACATATGTGTGGTTAAGTTATCATGGTTGTTTACGGTGAAGGAAAACATCGTGAGGAAACCCACATGACTGAGTTGTACTTGGTCATGTGACAGTGTATTCGTACAAAACGGCGATAGGCCTGCCCCCTACCACGTGAGTACACTGTCCATGCAAAACGTGGATACTCTGAACAACAGGTGACAAAGTCAGAAGTATTAGTACCTCTGCCAACCCCTTCGGGGATATTCGGCGTGAACGTTTATGTTTAACTGCCAAAAGTGGCTGGTTAATTTCTTGTTACGAAGCTCTGGCTATCCCTTCTAGGAATTTATAACTGTGATAGTATGCATGTCATTTATGTTATTTGAAGATGGTTAGTGCGAATTGTGATAGGAAAAATATCAACAGCTGATATCAAGCAAAGAATCCTAATATCCAAACCAACCCATTTTTATTTTAAAAATGAGCCTAGCTCATATTGAGTTTGTAGTTCTTACTACCTCTTTTTTGGGTCAGCAACAAAAAAAACTACCCCTACTAGCGCTACCCCATTTCTACCGGTGGGTGTACGTAAGAGGCGACAAACGGTATTGGGGCTTTTAAGGGAACATTGGGCGATGCGGTTGGAGACCCATCACCAACAACCTTTATTATACCATCTTTTCCCCACTCAACTTTCCAAAAGTGACTGAGGAATTTCGAATTCCTTAGCTCTGGCTACCCCTTCTAGGGATTTATAGCCGTGAGTATATGTATGATCCAACGAATAAAAAAGGAGTGTTAGTTCTTAAATTATATTAAAGCTATAGTGGAAGTGGTGTAGTGCCGGCTTAGATTATCACTACCCCTTATTACCCACGGGGGTCGTAAGAGGCGACTATGGGTTAAGTGGTTTTTGGCCGATATGGCTCAGAAGTTTCTTGCTCTGAAGCTCTGGCTTGGCTACCCTTTTATTGGGAGTTATGGCCGTAAGTATATGTATGTGGAAGCGATGGTATTTCACAGTTTCATATTAACACATATAAATGTGCTCACAATATTTGTTTCAATCGGATTAGGGTTGGCTGATCGATCGCCAAATCGCTATTTTATACATTACACGCAATACAGTTTATACGATCTTGGCAAACCTCCGGAGTTTAATTTGCATTAGCCAATATTCAGATTATAAAAAAAATACTTCAGTGGTTGCACTCTAGTGAGATTACTATCCATGTTGTCTCGCTATACTTAGACCATTGATCGAAATATCGATCGATCTTTCCTCTCGAACCAGCAATACTCATTCTATCTTTTTTTACAAAAGCATTTTTTGAGACCGCCTCAATTAAAGAATTACACAATCTGTTACGTTATATTACATTGTTTTTTCTGATGAACCTAAACTTTCATAATTTTGTGACATACAATGACTTAGATAGCCATCTACCGTTGGAAAGCAAAACTAAAGTACTAACAGTGACATCTAGTGGTAAGTAGAATAAATGTGGTAAGCTAACTAACTCAACTTTTCTATTATTTTAATTGTAGTTCTGATTTGATAATTTTTTTTAAATAAACTTAAGTATGGACTTATTATAACTACTTAATTCAGAGAAAAATCAAAAGAAAAAATACATACTGCAAACTTCAGATGTAATTAATTTCGAACAAATGTTATTCATATCAACTTTATATCCAAAATGCAGAGAGCATACTCAAAGTTTGACCAACGAGTAAGTTTGAAGAGTGCTCAATGATGCAATCATTGTTAAAATATTTAAATCAATCTGTACTATTCGCATCTGCTACGGAACCCGACCGCAAGCTGCGCCAGACAATATGCAATCAGAATTACACCCTTTTATGCGCGTGCTATGTAAGAAGAGCACTCATATTTTGGTAAAGGGTTCGCACCTTTCGAATTCAAAAGTATAAATAAAATGTGAGAAAGATTAATGCTTAATTTTGCTAATCGGAAATTTCTAAAACAACTGTATTGCTCCATGTATTTTTTTATAGGAAAAGTATTATAATTAGTAGGAGTTTTTAAAAAAAATCACTCAAAGTATTTTATACATATATTTATCAAACATAAGCGAGAGCAACCTGTTTTTCACTTCCTAGAACTATACAAACTCCAAAAAAATACCTTGGTAGCTCAATGGGTAGAGCACTGTCTTCAATAAAAAGGCAAGGGTTGAAACCCTTAGTTGGGTCTACACAAATCTGACTTTCTTATTTTTTTATGTGTAATAAGATAATTAAGGCTGAGTTCAGAAGTATTCTCCTCTCTCTGCTACCCGATACGGGATATTCGGTATTCGCTAAAACACAACGTTTAAGTTTTAGTTGATAATGTCAATAAGTTAAAAAAAACCGTGCCAACCCTATCCCTGCACTCCAATAATAGCACGCACCTTAATCAAAGCTTCTTGTCTGCGCAAGCGCATTCAATCAGAGACATTTTCGGCTATTTAAATACTAGTGGATCGGCCCCGCTTCGCACGGGTAGCGTAGTTTTAAAAATATTGGAGGTTCCTTCAATCACTGCTCAAGCGTTATGAAATTAGCGCCTTTATTACAACTTACCTACAGCACTCATGTCTGAATATAGTGTTACTTTGTGATTTTGAAAGCGCTTTTATGATCGGTTCAGATCAATATCTCCGAAATTAAGCTAATTTTTAGGTTTTAATTGATGCAACTACTTGCGCCATCTAGTACGTAATATGTAAATTACTAAGGATTTGGTTTTGATCGCGTGCGACTATTATGTTGGGACTATTAATTTTGGTGTTTCTATACCGATTTCTATGATTATTTTTTTATTGAGTAGGTAATAATGTTAACTTTTGAAATAAGGGTGATTGAGAGTATTATAAACGTAAGAGAAAACAAATATATTCAGAATGCGCCGAACTGCTAAGCTATCGGGAGTTACACGTGTTGTTGTGAGTCAACCATAAAAGATAGACATATACTGTTGCGGAATATTTTTTAGATAATTTTATGTAGAATATTTCCGTCATACGTGATTTCTATGTAACTTTGACCATTAAGGCTGCACACACGAGGGAAGCTTAAAAAATGGAGTAACTGCTCCCGTTTTCCCAAAATTTCCCAAAATTCCCCTTTACTATTCTGCTGGAAAGTATACAAAAACCTGCCCAGGAGTATGAAGAATAATTGTACCAAGTTTCGTTAAAATCCGTCGAGTAGTTTTTGTTTCCATAAGGAACATACAAACCGACAGACAGACAGACAGACAGACAGACAGACAGAAAGACAGACAGACAGACAGACAGACAAAAATTTTACTGATTGCATTTTTGGCATCAGTATCGATCCCTAATCACCCCCTGATAGTTATTTTGAAAATATATTCCATGTACAGAATTGACCTCTCTACAGATTTATTATAAGTATAGATAAATGCACACATAATGATCCTAATTTCATATTATACCAAATCTTTTCAATGTTCAATGAACCTTTTTATACCGGCGCGTGCGCAAGGTTCATTTCGTCTTTTATAAAAACTTGATTATGAGTAAAATCGTAATTATGGTATTCAAAAAGATGTTCGCATATTGTTTGTTTGCATACAAATGGAAAATTTAACTTTAGAACGGGTTTTGATAATAAAATGTGCCCGGTCAAGCTTAATTAAATATATTGTTCGATTCGTTCAAAAAAATACTGGCTTTTGTTAAAAATTAAAGTGAATTAGGATTAGGATTGAACTTATTTATCACGTTCGGGAAAGTGCGGCCGCGGCCGTTTAGAAACTGATTTCTTCTTCACCTCAATCTTCATTCATTTGCCTTCACTATTCTGCACCTCGGTTACTCTCGTATACATTCGTTTACTAGCTCTGACAGCTAGTAAATCTAACCAAGCGTTCTTCTTATCTCCAACTGCCTCTTTCACATCTTTATCCCACCTAGTTGTTGATAGTCAATAGGACTTGCCCATTTTTTTACGTGGATGTAACAGTGGCTACGCAACGCCTATAATTTTTGCCTATCGAAATAAAAGACCGGTGTTCTATCTATCCACTGAGCTGTCACGGTGTTCGGCAACCGGTGAACCGTCACCAAAAATCTGATTAGACCATATTTTCTCATTTTATCCTGCCGTGTAATACAAGCTTAGAATGTCACTACCCCTTTCTACCCACGGGTGACGTAAGAGGCGACGAAGTGTATGAGATAGTGCTATTCTCAGCCGACACTACACAGTAACTTTCTTATTCGTGTACGTATTATCCTATAGGATATAATAGGATTTGCTACTGGCTCCGCTTAAGCTTAATCCAGTACTGAATGTAGGTGGTAACGTCAGTAGAAGAGGACAAACAGGGCACATTTAGATTAAATAGATAATTAAAGTACCAAGTGACGATCAATATAGTGTTCGTCTACCCCAGCGGGAAAAGAGAAGTATGTATAACCATACCTACACAGATATTAATTTTAGCTCGGCATTTTTTGACTAAAGTCTTTTTCATTTCGTGAGGAAACGCACTTAAAGTTGTACTTAGTCATGTGACAGTGTATTCGTACGAAACGGCGACATGCCTGCCCACTATCACGTGAGTACACTGTCTAAGCAAAACGTGAACTGAGCTGAACCCCAGACGACAATGTCACGGGATGTTTAGAAGTATTAGTACCTCTGCCAACCCCAACGGGGATATTCGGAGTGAACGTTTGAGTCTTTGAGCCTTTTTGATCTCATAAAACAGTTCTTGGTTTTTAAATTTATATAATTTTATAAAACGCCTACATCTTTTGACAGCAAAAACCTTTTCTTAAGATTTCGATTCTATTATCGCAGGGCGAGTTTAACTGCTTCAAAACTTTAATGTTTTCACTTTGGATCCCATTTGCAATGTTGTACCAAAATCAAACAAATGTTTCTACGTGTGTCATTAGGCCATTCATGATATAACCTATCAGTCAAACTGGACTTTCTGGTAATTAAAGAAGTATAAATAAATAACAAGCAATCTAAAACTTAAAATTTCTCTGCTGCTGTTAAAAATGCTAAAATAAACATATTTACTTGTCTTCAAAAGAGTGGCAGAGATATAGAGAGTCTATAATATCATGATATTATTCATATTACATACATAAATATACTCGCACGCCATTATAGTGCCCAATTTTGTATTCTTTCGAATGGATTGGTTGCTGCTGGGCCGGCTTCACCATGATTTTATAAGTGCCGGGCAGCTGAGGGCCGTCTGGCGGGGCAAAGGAGTGTACCTAAGCTAAATCGGGCAAAGTCCATTAGTGTCCAAATATTGTGAATAAGTACTAAAGTTCGTACTAACACAGATTTCTTATAGGTACAGTAATTCATATTCAATTAGTTCAAGCTACAATATAGATATAACTTACAAAATAGAGCTTTCTAGGTTTCATGTCTTCATGCGAAACAAATGTTTACTCAAGAAATTTTCCTTCGCCTCTTCGACAAACCATATTGCAATAAAAAACGTTATGACTTGAAAAGTTTTGAGAATATCCTAAAGCCTGCATGAGCTTTGAAATTACTTTTCAGTTATGTTTGTATAGTGTGGGCTTAAACCAACTAATAAAATTTCTTGCAATTGCTTGCATTGCAATTCCGCCATATATTTATACGAGGCGGGAAAGAGTGTTTTTAAGTAATTCACTACCGACAATTTTTTTACCATCTCTTCCCAACGCAACTTCTTAAAGTGGCTAAGGAATCGGTTATTACAGAGCTCTGGCTACCTTTTTTGAGATTCATAGCCGTGAGTAAAGACAGGTAAGTACGTTGGATTTTTTTGTATGGTTTTTTGTATTCTGATTATTCTGGCAGCCGTGATAGCTCAGTGGGTAGAACACCGCCACTGTCCAAGCAAAACGTGGGTACTCTGAACACCAGGTGACAATGTCACGTGATGTTCAGAAGTATAAGTACCTCTCCCAGCACCTTCGGGGATATTCCTGTGAACTTTTGGTTCTTTGAGTCTTGAGTATTTCATCATATTTTTTCTGAGGATTCTTACTTCAGTATCACACTTTAGTATATTTTCTTTTCATTCTAACACATTTTTTGATGTCTGAATCATCCGTATGCACCTTTGACTCATGTCCGATGAATGTTGCGAAGTTTTTATGACTCATTGTATTTTATACTTGCTTGTTTCTTTGTAACTTATTTCTCGCTTCATAATACATGGGAGGTAAGTTTAGATCAGAGATTATTCACCTTTTTCTAGTCCCTCTCCGAATATCTAGGATCTAACCAAATAGGATATTATAAATATCATAACATAACATAAACGCTCACGCCGAATATCCCCGAAGGGGTTGGCAGAGGTACTAATACTTCTGAACATCACGTGACTTTGTCCCCTGGTGTTCAGAGTACCCACGTTTTGCATGGACAGTGTACTCACGTGATATGCCCCCTATAAATATCTTAAACACAAAGTACTGTTTTAAGCTACCTCCTACCATTAAAGCCCTTTTTCAGTATTTCAGATACCTCACATCTAAACTATTTCGCTCTTTACGTGAAGAGTTGTGTCTCTCCTACGTACATAATTTATGGTAAATAGTACATACATACATACATAACAACATAGGCAAAGAATCGAGTTTATGAAAAGAAGAAGAATATGCAGAGGCTGAGAACACATTGTGGATATATAAATATTCTCACGCCATTAGCTCTCATTGGGATAGGCAGAGACTATCGATCGCCACTTCGTACGATCCTGACAAACCTCTCTAGCTTCGTTTACATCCATCAATCTTTTAAATAGTAATTTTAAACATAACATAACATAACATAAACGTTCACGCCGAATATCCCCGAAGGGATTGGCAGAGGTACTAATACTTCTGAACATCACGTGACTTTGTCACCTGGTGTTCAGAGTACCCACGTTTTGCATGGACAGTGTACTCACGTGATAGGGGGCAGGCCTATCGCCGTTTTGTACGAATACACTGTCACATGACTAAGTACAACTCAGCCATGTGGGTTTCCTCACGATGTTTTCCCTCACCGTTAACAACCATGATAAATTAACCACACATATGTCTTTAGAAAAGACAAATTGGTGTGGGCCCGACCCAGGATTTGAACACTAGTCGTTTGCACGATAACCGAGTGTTCTACCCACTGGGCTATCACGGTTGCTAATTTTAAACATACATATCAATTTTCACACAGCTTACCCCAATTTTACTCTCTTGAGAAATTAATTAAAATTATCCTTTTATGTATTACTAGCTGACCCGACAGACTTCATACTGTCAAAATTGCTTATGACAAAGCTTGAGGCGTTTTTTCCGGTACTCTTAGATTCAATCAGGCGTGAATATTTTATAGCTCTTTTTTTCCGGGATAAAAACTATTCTATGTTATAATTTGGTTCATTATCTAGCATTCTGCCAAATTTTATTCATATACATTGTGTATTTGAGGAGTGTTTGTGCCTCAAACACACAAAAATATCTTTACTTTCACATTTTAATAGGATAAAAGAAACCCCTATACCAAATTTCAAGTATCCAGGTTGGCCAAGATCGTACAAAAAGGCGATCAACGACTCTGCTTGTCCTGTTTGGAACTAATGGCCTGAGTATATTTGTGTTTGAAACACTTTGAGCAATATGTGATTCAGGTAATGAAGCACATTAGGCTTGATATATCTTAGTCACGTTTTGAGATATATATATCTGGTGATTTATGAATACGTATTGAGCATATTTTTAAAACCTCGATAACTCACCAGAGAAGATATAAATTTTAGTCTCCATACATACATACACTCATGCCGTTAGTTCCCATTGGGGTAGGCAGAGACTATCGATCGCCACTTTGTATGATCCTGCCAAACCTCTCTAGCTACGTTGACATCCATCAATCTTTTCATACATGCTTTTTTAAGTTAAGTTAATTTTTAATAATAGTAAAACCACTGAAAGATATGAGTTATGACTTCAGTACGTTTAAGGGAAGCCATTGAATGCTCATAGGAAAAGGGTTAAAGAAGGAAGCTGACTTAACAATAAAGTTCACGTGAAGTTTATGTGCTACTGCCAATAGCCTATTAAGGTCTATTGGCAGCAGCACATAAACATTATTTTTTTCAATCTCTCTTCGATTTATAACACAATATCGTGTTAAAAAAGGGGGTCCACTTTTATCCGTGAACAACTAAATGTATGGAATGACTACAGGTTTGTCAGGTTCAACTTGGGTCATCCAAAATGGCGACTAACATTTTATGCCTTAATAAAAGTAAGAGCGTTGACTCTTGAAAACCAATACATCTCATAAACGACCGTGATAGCTCAGTGGGTAGAACACCGCTTATCGTGCAAACGATGAGGGTACAAATCCCGGGTTGGACCTACACCAATTTGTCTTTCTAAAGTCATATGTGTGGTTAATTTATCATGGTTGTTAACGGTGAGGGAAAAAATCGTGAGGAAACCCACATGGCTAAGTTGTACATTGTCATTTGACAGTTTATTCGTACAAAACAAAATACAATACAAAATGTATGAACCGTTTTTTGGAAATAAAAAAATATTTGTATTTGTAAAACGGTGATAGGCCTGCACCCTATCACGTGAGTACACTGTCCAAGCTAATGAAGTGTAAAGTAAAGTTTAATGGAAATAAATACACTGTGTTTCAAAAATTAATTCCTTTATTCTTATGTAGTAATAAAACATTTGATTTTACTTAATATTAGGTATTAATGAGGGATTACTCTTTTCACTTAATCATAATAAACTTCATTTTATAAAGTCTTCACAAAGTATAGTCTATCATAGGATTTGTTTTATTTATTTCATAAATAATAAAATTTATTAAATAACACACGAGGACAATAATGATTATAAAACTAAATTTCCTTATATACAAATGATGTAAACATAAAATACACCAGGAACGAAATGGGAAACAAAAATCAGGGAAATATAAAACGCTCATCAAAATTAAAGTACTGTTGTATTGAAATGAATCTTATCATTTTAAATGTTTAAAATTAATAAGCGCTTAAAATTCTTTGATTTGCGTATGCGTTCAATATTAATGGATCTAACCTCAATCAAAACATAACAGAGAAAAGATCCATTAGTATTATCTTTTTAATACATTATAAATAATAATAACCCTAAAGATGTTTTGATAAATGCATGTAATATATTAAGTTTAATGTAAGAATAACATTTAACACAGTATGGCTTGACACGAGACAAAAACTAAAATTTCTAAACAAAAATTTAGCATGACAGTAATAGCATAGAAAGAAGGTGGCATCAAACATATCGTAAAAAAGGTTGTGCGCAGGTAAACTCCTTGTACATACATATGTTTGACGCCATCTTGTTTTAAGATTTTGGCGCCTTATCTATTGTTGAATATTCTTCAAACGCTGACTGGCTTACAAAATTTATCATTCAGCGTATATACATACAATATATATACGCTAAAAGAGGTTTATATATAGTCAAATGGAAACTTATGCCATATGAATTGTTTAAGTTAGTTTGGTCCAATACAAACATACTTAAATTGCTAACAATCGGTATTCTTTGCTTTAATTATATATGATCGTAAGTCAATCCGTGTTTACCTTCCCAAATAGACATCAAAATTATAGACAAACAATATTGATAATATTGTATGTCTTAAGCCTAAAATCATCTATTAAATACTAGGTTTAGATTTATAAAACCAAACTAATACATGTTTAAGCAACACAAAAGGAACAAGAATTTAAAACAGTTATAATGATATCGTCAAATAGGTAGTGAAATATAACAATATTTCCTCCTTATTTCATCCACTAAACTTAAAATAACTTAAATATGTTACCCGATAACCGAAAAGCGTTATCTTATAACTAAAAGTAATGGACAAAATGATTTTGAAAAAAGAGATCACAGACTAGATATCATACATATATAAATATTTTATAAGCCAATTATTACTGGCAAATCATTAATGACAAATGCAATTATTTTAATTTATCATTCTATCTAGTTTCGGATAGTTAAAATGTGTTAATAAACAGTCGGATATATTATTTACTGCCTGATATGATGATTGAACAACAAGAGTAAGAAGGGTTCTTAAATTTCAGTTTATTACTCCAATAAGTAATATAAAAGCCGAAATATAATTATGAAATTAGATTAATCGCGATTAGGCTGTCGTATGATAAAGGAAGATACATTTTTTGTCATTTTCTAAGTATTGCATTACATACAAAATATAACCCACAGCTTTACAAAACTTTTACGGTATAAATAATAAGACAAATACTGTATTTTTGATTGTCAAAAATACGATTTGACTTCAGGCAAGATTATAAACTAACTTTAAAAATGATTTTAATAAAAACCATATTATATAGGAGGTTGTCTGACATAAATTTATTCAGAACATTTAATTACAGACAAAATGTAAGTAAACCCTATAATTTGTTTTAAATACCTAACTAGTTAGTTGATTTTTGAATATGAACTAAAAGATAAAACTCATGACTATTTCTACTTAAAACTAAAGATAAAGAACAACAAAATAAAAAACAAACATGCTGTAGGTGGATTGCAAGTTTCAATCGAAATTTTGTTTTCGATCAGAATGTTCGGGTTCCATACATCAGAGTGGAAACAATATATATCTGTGTCTCCTTTAATCCTGATGCAAAGTATAGTAAACGATTCGATAAAACTCGCAATGCTTGCAGCTCTAAAATAAGGCACTTATACTTATTTCAACAAAACAATGCTACCAAATTCATCATATTCGTTATAATTATAAGGTTCATCTCTACCAGAAAGTCACGTGTAACTTACAGAACCTCTAAAACACATGTGTTTTTTTATTTGCTATCAACCATTTTGTAGAAGTTCACTTTTAAAATATTTATTTTCTTAACCTTAAATATCTTCACTAGTTTCCTATCTTTTTGAATTAGTTTTCTTTGTCACTGCAAGCAGATTCGCTGACTTTCCTCACAGTCCAGTAATCTGAAAATAATAGAAAAGAAACATTAGCTTTTGATGATCTTATAACAATTTCAAAACCTGTAAGAAGAAGGAACAGAACAGGGTTATGCGAAATATGCCAATCTATAACTTTGGTTTTTAACTAAAAAAAGAACAAAGCAGACAAAAAGAACTAATCATATGCAACTTTCAATAGTATCCAGAACACCATTTATAAAAATATAGCTTAAAAAATATTCTAAATGTCACGCGATGACTGCCAATTCTTTAAGTAATATAGTTTCGGTTATCAACCGGAAAATGGCTAATTCATCACAAATATGAACCACCTGGCTGTGGCATTTCGTGAACTCAAAATACTAACTCTCACGCTATCTGTTGTGAAATTTGGGAAGCCTCAAGTAACACGCTAAGTTTTTTCCATTTCTCAGCTACCATTTCATACATCTCCCGTGAATTAGAAAGAGATGAAAGATTAAAACTGTTGGGTTATAAGAAATGTTTCTTAATCTGGGTTAATTTAAAACAATGCATGAATTTCTGGAATTTCGTGTCCAAGCTTCCAAAGAGTTTCGATGGAATTTTGTGTGGCAATTTTCTCTGCGTGATTCAGTGACAGATTTATATCAAATTTGTCACGAATTTTACTAAGCAAATTAACATATTTAAGCTCCAACATAAATATACATACTCACGGCCATAAATCCCAAAAAGGGGTAGCTTCGATGTTGCTAGGGGAGAAGATGGTAGAAATAAAGTATCGTTGGTAAATCAAGTTTTTTTAATTAATAGTTGGCGTGTGTCTTAAGAGGTGACTACCCATCAATACACCAACGATACATATTTCTACCATCTTGTTCCACATGTGGCTGAGGAGTTTCCAGCTCTGAAGCTCTGGCTGCCTTTTTGGGATTTATGGCCGTGAGTATATAAATATAACATATGTATGTTACATTTATAAAGAAGCACAAAACAGACGAAGCTTCTTTTGCGTGATCAACAAAAACAGCGAAATGATACACTTAAAAATGGCGGCAAATGCGGTATTATCCATTTTCAATAACGCAGTTCGAATTTCAAATGGCTGCCGGCTATTTTAGGTGATCTAATGGTTCTTAATTTAAAACGTATCGTGTTCCATGATCGGAACTTCTTTATGCCAATCTACATGCAATAAAATATGTTGCAGAGTCATGATTAAGCATTAAAAACTTTTTGTTGGTCATATTACATGCAGTAGTAAATTTTAATTTTAAGTATAATTTTTAAAAGCCGTGTAGTGCCGGCTTAGAATGACGTTAGAGGCGACTAAGGGTATGGGACTTTTTAAGTGGTTCTTGGGCTTGCTGTGGCTATCCCTTTCAGGGATTCACGTATGTATAATTTAAGTAACTTTATCCTTCAAACAGGTAAAATATAATTAATAACATATCGCCATAAAGTTTGACTTGAAAAAAAAAACACCTCAAATCGAAGACAAGGTATCTGTGCCGAGATTGAAAAAAGAAGTAAAAAAGTTAAGACCGCGTAAGAAGATATTTATTTAACGGCTACCTGGGTTACGCATATAGATAACTTACAAAGATACCTCGATAATATATAACTTTTACTCCATTGACATAAGACTGATAATTGCAAATTTCAAATTGAATTTTAATGTTGTACGGCCGCGTTCAAGATTAAAATCGGATTGTAAATGCTTAGTACTGCATATATTAATTCAATACGTTTCGAAGCTAAGTCATGGTTGATTTAATCCTTGATAGCAATTTTAAAATCATAAAATAAAGACGAAGGTCTTATTTATGTGTGTTTATTCCAAGGTCGAAGCCTGAGGAGAAGATTACACTGAAAGTGACGAAAATTTTGTAAATATATAAGCAATTAAAGTTTCTTCAGGGTTTTGAACTGAAAGATCTCCCAAATATTCCTAAAAAGATATTAGCGAGGCTATTAAGATTAATTAATGACTTGGCAATTTATGATTATGTTTTAATCTATACTTATCCACTTATCTATAAATAAGGCCATGATGTATAAAAAATACCCAGAGCTTTGATGGTAGGAATCTAGAAATAAATTATTATTGGTGATGGGTCTCCAACCGCATCGCCCAAAAATCACTTAAAAAGAACCAATACCATTAGCCGCCTCTTACGAACACCCTCAGGAAGAAATAGGGTTGTGTTATTCTAAGCCGACACTACACAGCAAATAAAAATATTTTACCCTTAAGCGCCTCCTACGAATTAATATAAATGTTACCTTAGTACCAATAGTTTATGTGGTGAAAATAAGTCTTATAAATGCAAAACCTTAAATTCATTTAAGTTTTTTTTTACGTAAGTTCGTCGGCCGCGACCAAATGGCGATCCAAAAGCTTATAAATAAATCTCTTGTAAGAATTTCACGGCTTTTAATTTTGATAACATAATTTATTTGACGTTTTATTAAATGAGATTTATGTTCCATTGCATACTGACAATGATTTTAATATTTTTGTAATGGTTAAGATATTAACTGTTTAAGGGAAAGTAAGTTCGTTCTAAAACATTTTGGGAATATAATATTTTCGGTCACACCACATTACTTGCTAAGTTTGCACTTAGTTTTACGCTAAAAGAATAATTAATAAATGGTATGAATATCCCGACAAAACTAAAATGTAATTTTTAGTAGAGCGTTTCACATAATACGTTTACCTACCAATAAAATTAAGATTTTTGAAAATAAGTTAACATGTGAAACATACAAACTAAAGAACACAGTTTTTATGTATATATTAAATTTGCAGGAAAGTGCCAGTGCAGTGGAGCTTTTTAAATGGTTTTTGGGCATTGCGGTTGGAGACCCATCACCAACGATAGTTTATTACTACCATCTTGTCCCATATCAACTTCCAAATGTGGCACTTTTTGTAAATAATCGCCGTGAGTATATGTATGTATGTATGACATGACTAATCGAAAATTTTAAACGAAAGGATCCATGTAACTAAGAATCGAATTCAAGTTAATCGTTCGTTTGAAATCAGACCCTTCCGAGAATGTTGTAAGTTGTATGTAACTGATTGCAAAATTGTTTTTGGACAATTTACATCTGAATTTCTTGGTATATTACTAAACTTAAACGTTCACGCTGTACATCCCCGAAGAAGTGGCACAGTTACTAATAATTCTAAACATCACGTGAAATTGAAGTCACCTTGTGTTTAGAGTGCGTTTTGCTTTGATAGTGCAGGCCTATCGTCAAATACACGTCACGTTGTACGAATAAACTGTCACATGACTAAGTAAAACTGAGCCATGTGGGTTAACTCACGAAGTCTTCCCTTGCCGTCAGCCACCGTGGTAAGTGGAGGCATAAACTCTACCGTTTTCGAGCTCTATGCCAAAGTGAGTATAGTTTTAACAAGATAAAACGTAATATAAAAGATATCCATGTATATACAGGGTGCAATTGAGAAACTAAAAACCTGTATATGTATTATACTGTATGTCAGCGCAATTCAATGTGTATCAGACCCTGTTGTGAATAAATACGATTTTTTTCTTTAAATTTCAATTGCATTTATTCGCGCGCACACACACACTCACACACAAACAACACACACCCACACATTCCGTAACGTAAAAAAAACACCATTCCTTGTTATATTATATAATTTTATATTTTATGGAAGCTTATGGCTGCATTTACAAAATTGAATTAGTATTTAGATACTTAGCTGTAAATAACAAGCTTCCTCATATAGTACATAGAGTAATGTATTAATGTAACAAGTGTAATGGTCTACCTTTTGTCAAATAAAATAAAATTATTATTATTATAGTTTTTTTATATTTAAATTTCGATAAACAATCTTTTAAGTGTCGACGAAGTTTACTATGTGACTTCGGAATTTCTTATTCCGAAGCTCTGGCTTCCCCTTTTAGGGATATAAAGCCGGAAGTATATGTATGTAAGTGTCGACATAGCCACAATATATATAAAAAGAACTGCACATTCAAAGTAATATATGATAATAAAAGGAGGTTGCAAAATTAAGCTCAAAAAGCCTGGGCTCACGGAAATCGTGTCACGCCCAGTGCTGGTGCAGTGCAAGGTGCATTGACCTGGCTCGTAACGGGAAAGTCGCTTAAACAAACAAACAATTACTTTTTGAATGGGATCAAATGAACTGTGCTATCAACTATTGTGGATAACTTCCTTACTTATTTGCGGTGTCAGCTTTCTTTGGTGTGAGCAGACTTGTTCGGATAGCGTTGCGAATAATAGGGATGCCATCTTTACGCGCAATTTTATCGTCACGATATCGGTTAGAATGAGATGCCAGTATACGATACTAAGTAAGAAAGAGATAGCTGTTTTATATGACGCGATATCTAGTTAACAGGACGCTCGTACTAGCTATGCAGGCCAGGTTTAGGCCAGGACAATTTATGTGCTTAAAATATAATTCACTTGAAATTTCACATTTATAATATTGATTCACTGAAAGGAATGACAGTTCCGAATAACTACATCTTACAAACTCAGGACAAAAGTAAAAATACAGGTCTTAAAAAAATAAATGATGTTCTGAAAGAACAAGATGGATGGTCCTTTATTTTAATTACAAGCTAGGATTATAAAATGTTCTCTTACAAAACGCCTAAAATCTTCCTCATAATACAATCAAATAGTGCCTCTGCGATACGAGAGGGTCGTAAAGTTCCATCTAAGTACCAACTTTATTGTTTTCTTATCGGGGTCGATGGACTCTGGTGCCCTGATAAGCAAACTACCATAGGAATACACAAGTTTTCTCTGGAAAGAGAGTGCATTTGTACATATTTCAGTTGACTATTTGTATGCCCATTCTACTTACCATCCGTATTTGACCTCAATTTAAATTGTTAAGTACCATTTTTCTACAATCTCTCTAGCAATGTTACAAAAAAATACTCGGTTTCCTGTGACTCGTTGCTTTTCTTAGTAAATTTAAATTAGATTGTTATGCTTATATTCATATAAACACGTCTAGAAATCCCAAAACGGGGTAGCCAGAGCTTCAGAAATGAAACTGATGAGCCGATTTTGAAAGAGTGTTGGGTGAAAGTTAGTAAAATTAGGTTATTGATGGGTCTTTTGGAACATCGCCCAATCTCTTCAAATGCCCCAAAATCCTAGTGTCACTTCTTACAACGCGAGAACTGTGTTAGTGTTATTCTTAGCCAAAGAAGCTTACTACACGAGTATTTGTTTTTTATTGTTTTTTTAATTGGATACACATTCATACACGTAATACTTAAGGTATTCAATCTAACTGGGGAGTGCCAGGGCACTAACCTAATGAGCTTACACGTGATGATATTTAAAATCTGTTATGAGATGTCATACTTCTAATGATACGTAGAAAGCAAAAAATATTAAATTAAATATGAATTTTTATAGTTAGCATAGGCTTGTATCGTAGAACGCTTTCAGGTAGATAAAAAACGATGTGTATTAATAGATAGCAGATGACACCCAGCTCCCACAATACTTAATTTTATATTATTTTCCTTATTTAAATTCAAAAGAAGCTAAGAAATTCTCAATTCTCAAGCTCTGGTTACACCCTTTGGGATTGATAGCTGTGAGTTTTGTGTAAGTATAGAAAACATGGCTGTGTAGTGTCGGCTTAGAATAGCACTACCCCATTTCTTCCGGTGGGTGTACGTAAGAGGCGACTAACGGTATTGGGGCTTTAAAGGGATTTTGGGCGATGCGGTTGGAGACCCATCACCAACAACCTTTATTTCACCATCTATTCCCCATGGAACTTCCAAAAGTGGCTGAGGAATTTCTAATTCCTTAGCTCTGGCTACCCCTTTCTAGGGATTTATAGCCGTGAGTATATGTATGTATGTATAGAAAAAAATGAAAAAAAAATGAATTACTACAAATTCGGGTAGCGGATGATAATTTTCGTGATATTTCTCTGACTCTAACTCTAACATTTATTCGATTGTGCTTCTCTATTGCTACGAGTACTTCCGCTTTTACTCGCTCAAAAGTTCTAACCACCCCTTCCTAGGATTGATAGCCTAGAATATATGTTAAATAGTAAGTATAAAAAACCATACTTTTACACTTGAGCAATGGAGATAACCGCGTGTAATTTATGGTCATTGAACTAACGCAAACTGGTTCTTATTACAACTAGTTTTCTAACTCAATAACTAGGCAAAAACTTTGCATAAAAACTGTAACATTGAAGGCTATGACGTCATTAAAAAGCTGGAGAGGTTTGCCCGGATTGTGCAAAGTGGTGATTGCTATTCTCTGCCTATACCGATGAGGAATTGTGATTACTTGGATGTATCTTTCAAAAGCTATGGACGAAATGTCAATTCCGAAATTCTTGACTTACTTCTTTACTTCGTTTCTCGAGTATAGTTGAGGAAAATATTAATATATGGAGCAAATATGTAAGTAAATTATACATAGTAACAGAAATCTTTAAATCTTACGCAGGTAAAAAAACGACTCTGCTTGCAATAATGATTGTAAAAGAATGAATTCAATGATTTATTCAATTTGTAACTATTTCATAATCATAAGATGAGTAATACAATGAGTAAGTCATAAATTTAGACTTCATTAAGTGACGTAATTATGAAATTAAATAAAAAAACACTTAGGCCGCCATTTTGAAAAAGGTTAATAACGTACATGGTGTGTTATGAACGTTACTGCTCGAGGATCGAACCTGTGTACCGTGACGTGCTAACCCTACCGGCTAATAATAGGGTAAAAAGCCTTCGGCCGTTATATTTAAATTTCAAAACTGGGCTATATCGTGCTTAGCAAAACGCGGTTTTTTTATATTTCTTTATTATTGCCGTGTAGTGCCGGCTTTGTATGTCACTACCCCATTCAAACCACGGGGGTCGTAAGAGGCGACTATGGGGCATTTAAAGAAGACCTCCTAAATGTGGCTGAGAATGTATGTATGTCTTTATAAAATATATTTATTGCCGTGTAGTGTCGGCTTAGAATAGCACTACCCCGTTTCTACCGATGGGTGTACGTAAGAGGCGACTAACGGTATTGGGGCTTTTAAGGGATTTTTGGGCGATGCGGCTGGAGACCCATCACCAACAACCCTTACTTTACCATCCTTTCCCCACTCAATTTTCCAAATGTGGCTGAGGAATTTCTAATTCCTTAGCTCTGGCTACCCCTTCTAGGGATTTATAGCCGTGAGTATATGTATGTATGTCTTTATAAAAGTATATTTCTGATTCCTATTTAAAGAAGCTAAAAGACACACCTTAAACAAAGGCACTATCGTAAATAAAAAGTAACTACGTAATTAATAACTTAAGATTGCTTTCTTGGACAAAATGTTGTAAAATAACGAATACTTGTAGCCATCTTCTTATTGTTAAAACAATACTAATGACCATCCAATGTTCCGAAGTACTGACAAATTAAATATTTTAAAATGAAGGGCCATAATTTACATCTAGTCTCTTTAAAAGGATGTTTTTACGTTCCAGCTTTTTATGTATTATAATATAACAATAGGTTATTGGTTAAGCTAAGCTCATTATCATAATGCTTAACGAAGAAGTATTATAAAAACCGTGAGATCCGTGTATGCAGAACAGAAAGGTGTGGGCTCGAAACCTAAGGCCTATATCAATGTGTTCTTTCTAAAATCAAAAGTGTAAATTAAACATAAAATAAATTAAATAAATTGAACATACATACATACATATACTCACGGCTATAAATCCCAAGAAAGAGGTAGCCAGAGCTAAGGAATTAGAAATTCCTCAGCCACTTTCGGAAGGTGCGAAATTGATGGTGAAATAAAGGTTCTTGTTGATGGGTCTCCAACCGCATCGCCCAAAAATCCCTTTAAAGCCCCAATACCATTAGTCGCCTTTTACGTACACCCACCGGAAGAAATGGGGTAATGCTATTATAAGCCGACACTTCACAGCAACAATTTGAAAATACAATTTTAAAAAGCCACAAGGTGTAGGGCCCATTCAGAATTTGAACCTATATTGCTCTATGCATTAGAGGCAGTCCTTTTACAAATTGACCTATAAGGGTTCTGAAAAAACGACGGAAAGCACAAGTTCTTAATCTCATCGCTCACCAATCACTTCGAAAACCATATATACCTTCCCCTCCTCGTATGAAATCCAGGGACGAGTTCGGGTATTGCTATTCTAAGCCAACATTAAACGGCTATTTGGAATAAAATAAATGTAGCGTTTAGAGCAAAAGTTGAAGTAACTTGTACATCAAGTGAATTTTAAAAGAATTATGGTTTAGCCCTTAGGGCTTAAACTATGAAGGAACAAATTTCAAGCCCTTGTATAGCTGAGGAAGTAAATGTGGGTTCATTGTTAACTTATTTAATTGTCTGGTTTTAAACATTTTATTCTTACTGGTGCGGTAATGTTCAACAGTAATTTAAAAGCTGTGTAGTATTTTGGTATTGCCGTGTAGTGCCGGCTTAAAGTGGCACTACTCCTTTTTACCCAAGGGTTTCGTAAGAGACGACTTACGGTATGGGGCTTTTTAACTGGTTTTTGGGCGATGCGGTTGGAGACCCATCACCAACGAAACTGTAACCATTTTGTCCCCTATCATCTTCCAAATGTGGCTGAGGAGATTCTAACAAAAAAAGCTTTTTGGGATTTATGGCCGTGAGTATATGTAACCGTGATAGCCCAGTGGGTAGAACACTCGTAAGACAATAAATAAAATAAGATAAGTAAAGACATATGTGTGGTTAATTTATCATGGTTGTTAACGGTGAGGGAAAACATCGTGAGGAAACCCACATGGCTGAGTTGTACTTAGTCATGTGACAGTGTATTCGTACAAAACGGCGATAGGCCTGCCCCCTATCACGTGAGTACACTGTCCATGCAAAACGTGGGTACTTTGAACACCAGGTGACAAAGTCACGTGATGTTCAGGAGTATTAGTACCTCTGCCAACCCCTGCGGGGATATTCGGCGTGAACGTTTATGTTTATGTTATGTTAGTATATGTATGTATTTTGGTCCTAAGAAAACGAATCATAAAACGTTATCTATACTATACCATCAGGATTGCAACAAACGTATATCACTTGATGCTATCTGATCTATGGCACAGCCAATATTGCCAAATATACAATCACTAAATAAATATCCCATATGTGATTTATCAATGCAAACATTGGCAGAGATATTGAAATGCATTGGAACATCAAAAAAGGAAAGCTAAACCTAAAAAATTGCGGCGGTACCAATAATTATCTTGGCTGGCAACACCGTTTTTTATACGGCAATTGATCAAATATTGATTGTTTGAATGCACTGTCTGGGTTTTGGATATTTGATACTGCTTTAGGGTTCCGTACATACATATACTTGCGGCTATAAATCCCTAGAAGAGGTAGCCAGAGCTTCGAAATGAGAAAACCCTCAGCCTCTTTTGGAAGATTTTAATATAAAGGTTGTTGGGTCTCCAACCGCATCGCCCAACACTTGAAAGCCCCAATACCGTTAGTCACCTTTTACGTACACCCACCGGAAGAAATGGAGTACTATAACTACGAATGTAATATAAATAGAATAAATTAGATGTTTAAGGGAGCCCCTGAACAATAAACGCGTTTTTGACACTTATTTGATATAGCAACCATTAGACGCTCTTTAAATTAAAACAATGAAATATAATTAAGAGAGATAAATTCACAGAACCCATTTTGCGCTTGTCTGACTCGCACATGGCCTGTGTATATAAATAGCTGATATTTATTGACACAGGTACTGCCGCCGTGTAGATCCTTTTAAGTACCCTCTTTTTGATGGGATGGACAATATAACCACGTCATAAGGGGTAACCGTATCGCTTTGTATGGAAATACTGTCACAATGCTGAGTAAAAATTTAAGATGTCCTCACGATGAATACGGACTTAAAGACACAGGTGTGCTCTGATTTTAAATTCGAATTCATAACTCCTTACATCTTGCCGTAATATATTTATTTATTTATTAGGCTTTGTTTTGGATGGCGTGGGTTCGAGTCTTGCTGGTGTCGAAGATTTTTATTTCCTTCATTGATTAGTATTATGTTTTTTATTAAATTAAATGGTAAGTAACGTTTAATCAAGCTATGTTTATGTTAAGGTCTCATCAATTTATCCATCAAAAGCCTCGATAGCTTATAGAGTAGGACTACGAATTCCGGAACTCATTAGTGACAGAAATTCTTTAGTAATTCATTGATTGAAAACGATTGCAAAATGCAACGGAGTTTTAGTTCGTAATATTTATGATATGTAATGTAACCAAATTATTGTGTAGTGCACTCGGTAACAAGTGAATTGATACTTTCAATATCATTTCAATACAATCCAATAAAAGCCGAAATCAATCATTCTTAATTTCACGCCATAAACCCATGTAGCCGAATTGGATAACACATTTCAAACTATTTTTTACTCATCACGATCGCCCATGTATGGGCCTACCTACGCACACCCTTCTCTTTAGCCAGACAAATTGAATACTAAAATCTATGACGTCATCAATGGACGCTACATTTTTAGCGGGAAAATTATCTGCCACAAAATAGAACTAAACCAACAAAATTAGCCTAACAGTTTATCGGAGTATAATATAAGATAACATGAACAGTTGTAGCAACATTTAAATAATTGATTTGATTAGTTCGCAAAGTTACGTAATCAATAGGATTTTGGCGCCAGTGTTGCCAACGAAGGCGATTTTTCGCCATTTAGGCTACTCAGATTGGAAAACGGCGACCAAAAAATCGTAAAGGCGACTGGTCGCCTTTTAGGCTACTCGAAAAAGATTAAGTTTACTTTAATTTACAATCTAATTACAACACAAATAAGCACAAAAAAAATCTACATAAAAAGATATACGACGATCGAGATAAAAAGATGGTAAACCCCTTCACCCATATTGAACGTTTTATCTCTAAATACCTCCGAGATCATGTTGGCACTACTGTGAAATATCACAGATGGAGTTGCGAATATTTAGTTTCGAATCTACCGATTATTCGAATCAGTACGTTAATTAGAACTATTCGAATCAGTATTTTTTATCCGCTTAACCTTTAAAAGCCTTATACACGATCACTTTCCGACCGCGGGGAAGTCTGTTGTTCATACCAATACTTGGTTGATTTCAACGGCCTTGGTCAGAATAGCATCTGCTCCGATTGAACTGCTCAAGTTGATTCTAACCACCGACCGTGTAGAACAAATATAAAGATTGGTTGTTGCGACCAAGGACACATGGTCACGCCAAATTTAAAATCTTTTCTTTCCTTAACTTTAAAATACAGTACACTAACAATAAACACGTTTTGATCTACTAATAAATAAAGGAAAGAAAAACTTCGACACAGGCGGGAATCGAACCCGCGACCTCGAGTATACAATCCCGTCGCTCTGCCAATTGAGCTATCATGTCAATGGCTGCCAGCGCGAAATTCTTCTATCCTTTGTTTTTTTTACACTTTAAAGTAGTGTTTGCAAAAATGTTAAAAAATTTAAAATTAAAAATATCTGAGGTAGGGAACGCAAGTTCAAGTTTTTCTTTCCTTTATTTATTATTAATAATCCCCACATGAGGTTTTCATTAACAAAAACATTCAAATTACGTTTTGATACTTTTATTTTCTTTAAATAACTTCAGACTCTAGTTTAAACGACTTGTAGGTTTAAGTGTGAAGTACTGATTTTATTGTATGTACAGGAAGTTAAAATATAATACATAAGTAAATAGTTAAAAAAGTGGTTTAGTAGTTTAGGTTACTACTTTAGGCTACCTCATTTCAAATTGGGCTACTTAGGCTACTCAAGCTTTGAAAATTGGGCGACATAAGGTCTTGACTTGTTGGCAACACTGTTTGGCGCCTATTTGTTACATTGAGATAAGAAAAAAGTGGTCTATGAATGACAGGTACAATAATGTTTTCTTAATTTGTGAATTCTTACCTGTCATGTGAAGCTGTCTTCTGGTCGCTGGAGTCCTCGGAGTGCGAGGGGTCCGAGCGCCTCTAGGTGTCCTCGGGGTTTTTGGGGAATTAGTCACACTCCTCATACCCTTTCTCGAAGGTGATTCCAACAACCTCAAATCAGTATTACTATTGGCTAAAGTTTCTAATGCCGTACGGACAGGGCTCTCGTGTTTCTCATTTTCCTCGTCCATAAATTTTACTGGAGAATCTAATCTTGAAGTTTTGTAAACACACTCGGTCTCCACATCGAAGTTAAAACGTCGAATAAATCGTTTTCTATCTCTAGTGTATTGCTCGACCATTAGTCTTCGGGTTTCATCGCGGTCAGGTGCACCGAACAAACACTTGCAGCTTCCTCTTCTTCTCCTAGGGGTACCACTATTTCTGATCACTCCGGCCATTTCGGACCTCCGTTGCTTCGGAGATCTGCCTCCAGCCGCCATCTGATTCGGACTAGCGCGTCAGGTGAACTAAGACTGGTTCGCAAGAAACATCTGACTGTAATAATCTCCTCTCGGAACAGCTGTGCGCAGGTAGCGTAGACAGGGTACGAATGTCGTGTGTGGGAGCGGGCAGAAGATAGTATGGTAGCACCTGGCGGCAACCGACCGGCACCGAAACCGCGCCAATTCTAACCTAAAAACCGCGTGCGCATGACGACTCGACGTGCGCGCGCACTATGCCGCTCAGGGAACTGACGCGCGCCAAGATGCCCTGGGTTGCCGGCTTTCTTACTTCATTTTGCTACTTCATGATAAGCACCGTCATTGTAATTGTAACAGTTTAGTAGAGATCAGCTCTTTAGTCTTATAAAACCTCCCTGATAAAATTTACTTCGAAAGTGCATTCGCTACTTTTGCTAAATATGTAATTATCCGTGTTGTATCGGTTAATAATATTAATGCCCCTGTATTCTTGAAGGTGTGATACTAACACTAAGTAACTAGTGTTCCAACATATCCAAGCAGGAAAAATATCCAAGGTATCCTTATTTTACTATATTTTTGCCTTTTAACTTGCAGAAGTGGCTAAAATTCGGATGGCTACCCCTTTTGGGCATGTAGCCGAGAATATGAGAAGGTATAGATTTATATGGTGATGTGTAAAATATATTCCATAAAAGTACTACGTATAGTTGAGAGGAGGTATCCAATGCACTGACCGATAAATTTAATGATATTTATCTTATCTGCGAATATGCAACTGCGAACTAGTTAAAACGTTAATCATTTTAATTAAAACGAAGTTTTAAACTCAATAAATAATACCTTAATAAGATTTTCTAAAAAGCCTTTCATTTCTAAAAATACTCATAATTTCCCGGCAGAACGGCAACAAATAAAAACTGGCCACCCAAGATACACGGATTCCCGCGCTTTCTCGTTTTGGCAAAACATGCTATTCACTGCGCGGCAAACAATGAATCCAAGGACGCTTTTTGTGATGATCTACAGGTGTAGATAGGGGACCAAAGGAAACCTATTTTGCGAAAGGAGAAAGAAACAATATGTTATCCGGTTGAACCATATGTTTTATAGAATCATGCCGTAGAGATTTTAAATGAGGAGTTGAGGTAAGTCCGTCTCATGTTTGCCTCTATATAACGTGTTTTCTGCATGAAAACAACACAGAATCTTAACTTAATACAAACATACATAATAATATACTCAAGGCTACAAATCCCAAAACGGAATACCAGAGCTTCAGAGTGAGATACTCCTTAGTCACATTCGAAGAAGGTGGTAGAAATAAAGTATCATAAATCTTAACTGTTGTTCTATACGAGTACCCTGTAAGCATGTGTGTTAACTGATCTGAGGAGCTGCTTATTAGGTTTAAGTTGTCACTGTTACGTTACATTTTTGTCTTCTTATGTTAAGAGTAGCCATTTTTTCCTAGAGAATACATTCACGTGATCACCGTGTTATATACTATTACATTAGCCTATTGATTTCCATTGCTAGACCCAAGCCTAGCCTCATAAATTTCATAACGATTGGTCCTGCGCTGCCCTCGCCTAATGGCTTTCAGTGACTTTCGCCAAGTCGCGAATTTCAGCTTTTAGGATGCCTATTCGCAATGTGTCTTCCGATGCTTGGAAGCTCCTATAGAAGTCAACTCAACTTAACTTTAAAAAGTAACATTATACAGGCCCGATTCTCGATTTTATATCATTCCTCTCTATAAAGAGGGTAGTCTTCTTTTCGGCTGATCTACCTAGGTTCCACATTACCTTATAAACTTAAGTTTATATGCTTGTACACATAAGGTCTACTGCAATACAAGTCTTCTTAGACAACCAGGCCACGGCCGACCTTTTCTCATTATGAGACGAATCTATAGTTCGTAGTCTTAATATTATTCCACTGGATTTTAGAAGAACGATAGACATCTGTTTATTTTTGATACTATTTTAATTATATGGGGCTAGAGTACTCGCCTATCATGCAGACAGGCGTGGGTTCTAATTCCGGGTCGTGCCTACACCAACTCTTCTTTTCTTAGGTCATATGTGCAGTGTGCAGTTAATTTATAATGGTTGTTAACGGTGAGGGAAAATATCGTGAGAAAACCCTCATGACTATTTTGTACTTAATCATGTAACAGTGTACACGCACAAAACGGGGATAGGCCTGCCTCCTATCACGTGAGTACACTGTCAGAGCAAAATCTGGGTAGTGTGAACACGAGGTGACGATATCACGTGTTGTTCAGAAGTATTTGACCACCTATTCGAGGATAACCAGCATGAATCTTCAAGTCTATGAAAGTCCTGATAACAATCATCTCTCTTAGAATAAGTGTTTATTATTAAAATACATTTGGTAACAGGTAATAGGCTGATATATAATTGAGAGCTGATATTAACAGGTAACAGCACTACCCCATCTCTGCCATATCATAAAAGCCTAAGGCTATTGGGGCTTTTCAGGTGATTGTTGGGCGATGTGGTTGGAGATCCATCACCAACGACCTTTAAATCTGTTCCCCACTCGACCTTCAAAGGTTGCTGAGGAATTTCTTATTCCGAAGCTCTGGCTGCACCCTCTAGGGATCTTCTTACAATCATTCTTAACCAATGCTTCTTATCAGTGGTGTCAGCTTAGAAAATCACTATCATATTTTTTCCCATGGGTGCCATTCCTCCTTTCTTTATGTGACAACCTTTTCCTCACCAACTTCCAAAAGTGGCTGAATAATTTTTAAGCTCTGCCCTCCCTTTTTGGGATTTATAGCCATGAGTATATGTATGGATGGAAAAAGCTTTTACCAGAACAACTAATATGTATCAGCAAAGACGTAGCCTTTTCGGGATTAATTATACAAAATAACATAAACATAACATAAACACAAACGTTCACGCCGAATATCCCCGAAGGGGTTGGCAGAGGCACTTATACTTCTGAACATCACGTGACTTTGTCACCTGGTGTTCAGAGTACCCACGTTTTGCACGGACAGTGTACTCACGTGATAGGGGGCAGGCCTATCGCCGTTTTGTACGAATACACTGTCACATGACAACAACTCAGCCATGTGGGTTTCCTCACGATGTTTTCCCTCACCGTTAACAACCATGATAAATTAACCACACATATGTCTTTAGAAAAGACAAATTGGTGTAGGCCCGACCCAGGATTTGAACACTACTGGGCTATCACGGTTGGTTATACAAAATATATTTACAAATAATGTTTATATACAATTTTTTTTCAGTTAACTATTTCAAAATACAGACTCAGATTTACCATCGGTGAATTCAAACCATGGATAACATCGGGTTTTTGCGATTCAAACCTATCTCTTCCCTACCGTTACCGTTGCCGTTGTTATACTAATTATTTTTTTAAATTTACACAACCCCTGATAAAATTAACAATTAATAATCGGAAATCAATAAGTACACAAAAAGTTAAATTAATTTTCGGAAAAGGTTAATCAATACTGAGTCATTCGAACCATGAAATATCATTATTAGGGTTCCGTTACTAAAAATGTAGTATTTTTTACAAGGCAGTTATTTATTGCTGTTTTGTAATCTATTCAAAAAATAATTACTCTTTGTGATATATGAGAAAATGACTTCTAAAATGTTTAAATCTATAACCATTTATTTATATATTTATTTATTAGGCATGCACACAGTACATCAACATATTATAATATAAAAATGCATATATGTTTACTTTACAATGACATCAGAATTTTGGGTTCTAATATAACATCGCTGTAACTTATACTCTAATGCACCAGAGATAACTCTCCTAATATTTAGAAATTAAAATAGACATACATACATACATATGCTCACGGCTATAAATCCCTAGAAGGGGTAGCCAGAGCTAAAAAATTGGAAAATCCTCAGCCACGTTTGGAAATTTTAGTGGGGAAAAGATGGTAAAATAAAGGTTTTCGGTGATGGCTCTCCAACCACATCGCCCAAAAATCCCTTAAAAGCTCCAAATCCGTTAGTCGCCTCTTACGTACACCCACCGGAAGAAATGGGGTAGTGTTATTCTATGCCGACACTACACAGCAATAGAGTGATATTTATTTTAGAGGTCAATAAAAATATCAAGTTTCACGCAGAACCCGCCCAAAACATGATCCCACTCGGACTTGTCCGAAATACCCATACTGCCCTACTAATGACTAGTAATGACAAAGTTCGTACAGCCAATAAAAATAATGACTGTTATTGAATATGATTGGTTTCCTTTCGTGCCATATGTTGTACAAACACGTGTCCTGTGTTAAAAAATATCAATTTACTAGCTAAACCGACAAACTTTGTTTTAGCTTATAAATTATTTCTATTTTGCCGTGTAGTGTCGGCTTAGAATAGCACTACCCCGTTTCTACCGATGGGTGCACGAGGTGACTAACGGTATTGGGGTTTTTAAGGGATTTTTGGGCGATGCGGTTGGAGACCCATCACCAACAACCTTTACTTTTACCATCTTTTCCCCACTCACATTTCCAAAAGTGGCTGAGGAATTTCTAATTCCTTAGCTCTGGCTACCCCTTTAGGGATCTATAGTATATGTTATGTTATGTTATTTCTAGAGAATTTCTAGTCTCAAAAATAAAAAATAAATGTTAGGGGTGGACAACTCTTATCACTCCGGAGTAAAAAAAATAGTCATTAACCTATTGTGACATTAACTTTTAATGTTAACTCTTGTTTTTAAAATCTTGTTATTTATATTTTTGTTTTTTTTGTTTAGTTTTTATTTAGTTTCGTTTTTAATGTTTTTAGTTATATTGTTAACTGTGTAGCAATGAATAAATGTTTTTCTTATCTTATCTTATCTTATTCTCAGGCCAACCAAATGTGTAAGCAAAATTTCATTTAAATCGATTCAGCCGTTTCGGAGGAGTTTTGTGACAAACAATTTGACATGTGAATTATATATATTTTTAGATTTTAAGTGAGGAAAAGAAACGTAGATAAATAAAGAGAATCATTTTAATTGCAACGGTAATTTAAAAAATACTCTTATCTCTCTCACTGTGAGAAAGAAACCTATCACCAAAATCACATACATACATACATATACTCACGGCTATAAATCTCTAGAAGGGGTAGCCAGAGCTAAGGAACTAGAGTTACTCAGCCACTTTTGGAAAGTTAAGTGGGGAATATGCCAAAATAAAGGTTGTTGGGGATGAGTCTCCAACCGCATCGCCCAAAATCCCTTAGAATCCTCAATACCGTTAGTCGCCTCTTACGTACACTCACCGGAAGAAATGGGGTAATGTTATTCTAAGTCGACACTACACAGCAAAATCCTTCATTACAATATCCCCTTCTCAAGATGGCTGAGGAATTTCTTATTCTAGAAATTCATAATAAGCTCTGGCCACCCCTTTTTGAGATTTATAGTAATGTGTACATATGGATTGATGCACTCACGACGCTCTGATTCTAAATGGTGACAGCTGTATTATTAATACGCAAACGTTCACGCCGTATATCCCCGAAGGGGTTGGCAGAGTTACTAATGCTACTGAACATCACGTCACATTGTCACCTGGCTTTTGCTTTTGCTTGGACAGTGTTCTCACGTAGGGGGCAAGCCTATCGTCGTTTTGTACGAATACACTGTCACATGACTAAGCATAACTTAAGCCAAGTGTGTTTCTTCACGATGTTTTCCCTCACCGTTGATAACCATGATAAATTAACGTCACATATGTCTTTAGAAAAGACAAAACCCTCATCTTCTGCGATAAGCGTTGTTCTATGCACTAAGCTTTCATGGTTATTATTAATACCTAAGAAAAACATACATACATATGCTCACGGCTATATTTCCCTAGAAAGGGTAGCCAGAGCTAAGAAATTATAAATTCCTCAGCCACTTTTGGAAGTTGAGTGGGGAAAAGATGGTAAAAATAAAGGTTTTTGGTGATGGGTCTCCAACCACATCGCCCAAAAATCACTTAAAAATCCTCTATACCCTTAGTCGCCTCTTACGATCACCCACGGGTAGAAATGGGGTAGTGTTATTCTGAGCCGACACTACACGGCACTATTATTAATACCTAAGAAAAATTCCAAAGAAAGTGGCGTTATTGATTTATTTCCACCCTCAATGCCACCAATCACTTCAGAAGTGCCAGATCCTTAATCGCCGATACAACAATACATCGCATTCAACATATATTTATACACAATCATTTCGCTAGGTATTTAATGCTGTAAGAAAAATATGCAGTTTAAAGATAATAAAAAATAATGCACATGGCAACCCGTGTACTTAAATTCAGCGCATCGAGTGGAACCTTTTATTAAAACATCTGACAAGGAAGGTGCGTAAACTTTAAAAGCAATATATCTAAGCTTTGAGCTTTAGCCGTGAAATCTATTACAATCACACTTAATATTCGAGTTATAAATCACAGGGTATTTGTTAATTCTTATCAGTCCCTCTCACGCCATATTTGGTTGGAGTTTTGTAACAATGCAAACTCAAAATGGCACGTATTTTTTTTTCACCTGTAGAGAGCACCGGAAACCGACACAATGAGCACTTACGTGTGCCGGCTTACTTCCGGTACGGTAGCGTTAGCAGAAAAGTTTACTGGAGAGATTTTATTATTTTCATTTTATTTCCTTCAATTTAAAAGTATTGTCCCATCAGTTAGCAGGAGGCCTAGCACGATCGTTATCTTGTCGGTTAGAATGATATAAAAGCATACGACACCGAGTAAGTACGAAAGAGATAGCTGTTTTATACCTCACAATATGTAGTTAAAAGGTCGCTTGGGCTAGCCATCCAGAACTTTATTTACAAGTATTTAATGAAATTATGTCAAATGTCGTCTCCTCAAACTTATTTTATTTATTTTATTTTATTTTATTTAGAAGACTAACAGCATAATATAACTTATAAACTACTACATAAATATTCGTGTGCCAATTATAAATCTTCACCAATATTTTCAAGTATACAACTATTACGGAAGAAATAAAAATAGAAATTAGTATAAATGGGATAGACAAACTTCGGACAGATAAACTTTAGGCTAGTGAGGTTAAAATACTAGTAAAAACATATGTTTTGTCAATTGCATACATAACTACATAAGTCATTTGGGAGAATGTGATATCTCAAATCTAGGCTAAAATGTATTTGATATACTGATCAAACCTTACGGTACATATTCTGTATGTTTTTTTCATTCTTTCAAGCACCAAACTTACAGCGTCACAGCAATAAATTGTTTCTGAGATAATGCACTCTAATGACGCTCAGACAGATCATTAAAAATTTAAGTTGAAATGTCACATTTAATTCTCCATTTGGAGTAAACAATGCTTCTTGCAACACAAAATTGCACAAAATGGCGTTAATGAAGAGCTAATGAGAGTTGAACATTAACTTTAACAAACGTTTAATGTTTTCATGAAAATAGGTTCCTTGCAATAGTAAAGTAGTTTAAAGGAGCATTAAAAATTTAATGGCGGCATTAAATTTTAATGAACTTTCTTGCAACTAAGTGTTAGTTGTCAGAAATAAAAATTATGACACGAGATTTTTTGCTTTGCCAACCGTACAATAGGTTTACCTGTAAAGCCGCGGTCATTATAACACCCAAACTTTAGTTTACAATCATTGTTTAATTTTACGCCTGTTTATTGTTTTACAATTTTGCCATTCAGTAGCATTGTAGGTAGAGTAGAAAAGTACAAGAACAGCTTTACAAATACTTGTAATAATTACGTATAGAACATTCGAACCTTATAAAATTTATGAACGTTATAAATCTTTTGAAATATTCTCAGTGCATATAAACATATATACTCACGGCTATATTGACGACATGATAGCTCATTGGGTAGAACACCGGTTAACGTGCAAGCGACTAGTGTTCAAATCCCGGGTCGGGCCTACACCAATTTGTCTTCTCTAAGGACATATGTGTGGTTAATTTATCATGGTTGTTAACGGTGAGGGAAAACATCGTGAGGAAACCCACATGACTGAGTTGTACTTAGTCATGTGACAGTGTATTCGTACAAAACGGCGATAGGCCTGCCCCCTATCACGTGAGTACACTGTCCATGCAAAAACGTGGGTACTCTGAACACCAGGTGGCAAAGTCACGTGATGTTCAGAAGTATTAGTACCTCTACCAACCCCTTCGGGAATATTTGGCGTGAATGTTTATGTTTATGTTATGTCACGGCTATAAATCCCTAAAAGGAGAAGCCAGAGCTTCAGAATTAGTCAATTCCTCAGCCTCTTTTGGAAGTTAAGTGGGGAAATGATTGTAAAATGAATGTTTTTTGTGACGGGTCCCCAACCGCATAGCCCAAAAACACAAAGCCCCGATACTCTTAGTCATTTCTGGGATATAACATAACATAATAACATAAACGTTCACGCCGAATATCCCCGAAGGGGTTGGCAGAGGTACTAATACTTCTGAACATCACGTGACATTGTCACCTGGCGTTCAGAGTACCCACGTGTTGCATGGACAGTGTACTCACGTGATAGGGGGCAGGCCTATCGCCGTTTTGTACGAATACACGGTCACATGACTAAGTACAACTCAGCCATGTGGGTTTCCTCACGATGTTTTCCCTCACCGTTAACAACCGTGGTAAATTAACCACACATATGTCTTTATAAAAGACAAATTGGTATGGCCATGAAAATATACATGTGTGATTATCTACTCGGCTTTCTTATAATAAAATTATGTATGAGTTTAGTACTAAATGTTGGATGTAGTACGTATAATTTATGCTGGTTTTTATAAGAGATTAACCCACGTGCTGATATTCAGGAATACAGGTAGCCTTGTGTTTTTCTCGTGGGTTCATTAACAAGAAAAAAAGTAAACTCCCGTAACATTTACTGAATTGTAGTACAGTTGTCCTACTGTTGTTTTTGTGTCTGTGTCTATCTTTTGTGTGTGTGTGTGTGTATGACTGTCTCTAGCAAACAGAAGTCAAGGTGGTACGAAGATGTAATCCGATATGAAGTAGGGATTCAATATTTACTCTACACTCTCTCCGTTAAGTTTTATGTTACCATTTTAAAAATGAATCCGCTGAGTTATGTAACAAGTTGTTCTTACTAAAATTATCAAGTTTATCCCATCCGTATTTTTTTAAATGAAAAATTGAAAAGTTCAATGTTTTCGCCACTTTTAATACTTGAAGTACTAAAAATGCAATAGGCAGGGTATATCTTTAACACGTCGTTGGTTACCTTACATAATGTTTGACAAACTGGCGTGGATAGAAAGACTTAGGTGACTGGAGAAAACAAACATACGGGCATGTCATGATATAGCGGTAATAAATAAAATATATTATTATTTGCTGTGTAGTCTCAGCTTAGAATAACACTACCCCATTTCTTCCGGTGGGTGAACGTAAGAGGCGACTAACGGTATTGGGGGTTTTAAGAGATTTTTGGGCCATGCGGTTGGAGACCCATCACCAATTACCTTTATTTTGACATCTTTTCCCCACTCAACTTTCCAAAAGTGGCTGAGGAACTTCTAGTTCCTTAGCTCTGGCTACCCCTTCTAAGGATTTATAGCCGTGAGTATATGTATGTATGTATGTATGTATTATTTTGCGGATCTATTGAGGAAACCACTGAATTAATTATCTATAGTGTTCTTTGAATATTCTTATAGCCACGGGTTACTTGAAGTGACTACAGTGATTCGTCTGGCTTCTGATACTTTTTAGGATCTATCTTTATAACTATATTCATGGCTATAAATCAAGAAAAGGGGAAGCAAAATAAACCTTATCAAAAGAACAGATTTCAAAAATAGGATGTTCGGTGATGGATCCAACTACATCACTATAACTTTACGTTATATACATACATATATATGCTCACGGCTATAAATCCCTAAAAGGGGTAGCCAGAGCTAAGAAATTAGAAATTCCTCAGCCACTTTTGGAACGTTGAGTGGGGATAGTGGGTGATGGGTCTCCAACCGCATCGCCCAAAAATCCATAAAAAGCCCCAATACCGTTAGTCGCCTCTTACGTACACCCACCGGAAGAAATGGGGTAGTGCTATTTTAAGCCGACACTACACAGCAACATCATCAATATTATTTATCATATATAGTCTGAGTTCACCACATACAAAACCCACAGGAGGAAATGTGATGAATTTGACGCTAGATCAGTCACACAATTAATCTAATTCATTAAATTCCCATCTAAGCCTACACTTTGCATATATAAAAAAAAACCTATATTGCTCATCAAAAATGAAACATGTTATAAACATAATCTTTTTTATTTATAACTTAAAGTGATCTTTTCTTCAACTTTTGGACGGTAAATTCAATATTATCCGCCTCGATAATAACACCAAGAATAGCTGGTAAACAAGACTGTTACTCAATTGGCTGGTGCGGTGCACCTGCCCTGCCAGGATGCTGGGCCAGTCACTTCCTCCACGGGGACTGGTTTCTACCACACTTACTACTTATACAGAGTGATCAATGAATTTTTAGTACGTACTATACGTATACTCACGGCTATTATACTTGAAAGGGTAGCCAGAGCTTCAGAAATAAAAACCCTTTTGGAAGTTAAGCGGTATCAATTCTTGAAAGTGTAGACAGATCTTCAGAATAAAAAAATACCTAAGCCAATTTTGGAAGTTGAGTGGGTAAATATTGTTAAATAAAGGTTGCTGGTGATGGGTGACTTGAAAAGCCCCAAACCCTTAGTTGCCTATTGCGCAAGATGTTGGAGAAATGGGGTAGTTAGTAGTAGAACCGAAATTACACAGCTTATAATAAAGTTCATCATATTAGATTTAATTAAAACTCTTACAATTCATGCAAAGGCAAGTAGGATCGCTAGTGATTGTATAAAAATGTAGTTTTTTGGAAACGGATATAATTTATAGTGTTCAATTTCGTTTACAGACTAATAATAATCATCATACCGGTACTACGGGTATCTCCTTAACCTGTCATTGTATCCGATGCACTGTTTTCTTAATTAATATTGCTCCTGATATAAACCCGCGAACGAAAACATTCCTTTTGGACTTCAATATTTTATATTCCAACATGGATTCAGACAAATTATTTTCTTTAATTGTCCTCAAAATTAGTTTGTGTCAATAAATCTGTGTCAAAAGATGTAGATCACCTAAGACCAATATATAGCCTTACATTGGAACCCATTACGAAATTAAGTCAATATTGCAATTGCACCGTGAATCTCCGCCATTATAAAAATACGCTTGAACGTGTTTGGCGCCAACTCATATCATAATTACCTAGGATACTTCCATTTGCTTAATGGTAATAAGGAATTCTTTCCTTACAGTTTACTCGGCGGTTTATTTTTATATTAATATACAACCGAACGCTGTATGACTTCTATCATCATTTTATTTATGAATACATACATATACTCACGGCCATAAATCCCAAAAAGGGGTAGCCTGAGCTAAGGAATCAGAAATGCATCAGCCACTTTTGGAAAATCGAGTGGGGAAAAGATGGTAAAGTAAAGGTTGTTGGTGATGGGTCTCCAACCGCACCGCCCAATCCCTTAAAAACCCCAATGCCGTTAGTCGCCTCTTACGTACACCCACCGGAAGAAACGGGGTAGCGACATTCTAAGCCGACACGGCAATGAATTAATGAAATGAAATAAAAAAGATCATTCTGTGTATCTCATGAGAGGTTCTCAATGAAGCAAATCCCAACGTAAATAATTAATTAAGATCGAGATTTACAATAAAATGGCGGGCAAAGACTGCGACCCGCTCTTTATTATGTTCGTAATAAAAACTAATTTGTCGTTAAAACCCTGCTGATTAAATAACCTTTTCATTAAAACTTGTATTTAAAAAGTCATTTATTTGAAAGTTTATTGTTTAAAATGGGATATTAAGAAGGGTCGGCTACAAAGACCGGATGGGTATAAGTAAATTAGGAAAAATAATTTTTAACAAAAAGAAAACCGACTTCATAGAAAAACAACCGAAAATAAACAATCTAGTACTAAAAAGTACGAAATAAGTTTTTTTAATTGAATATGAGTACTGTGATTGATACCTTAGCAATTTCTTTATTCCACACGCGTCAGTTCAACCTACCTAAATCTTAAAATTCTCTTAAATTAATTTGTGAGCCGGTGCCAGCCTCGATGATAATTGATAATAAGAAGTGTGTATTTCGCACTTCATATACATGTAAAATGTAGGGTACCTTGTAGTTGTAGGGTAAATTGATTTTTGTACGTATTATCATTTAAAACGTTAGGCGATAGATATATATTGTTTAGATTGTAATAATCAGAGATAGATAGCAGGGTGAATTTACTTTTGTTTGTCTGGCACCGACTCAAAAATTAATTTAAGAGAATTGTAATATTTAGGTAGGTTGAACTGATGCGTGTGGAATAAAGAAATTGCTAAGGTATCAATCACAGTACTCATATTCAATTAAAAAAACTTATTTCGTACTTTTTAGTACTAGATTGTTTATTTTCGGTTGTTTTTCTATGAAGTCGGTTTTCTTTTTGTTAAAAATTATTTTATTTTACGAGTTTTAGAGATGGGTAGACCTGGCAAAGATACCTCTCGGATGAGGAAGCGACAGTTACTAGATTATTCTTCGTATTTCCGGTATTTCTATTATAGTACGATATTAAATAGGCTCAACCATATGTAACCTTACTTTGTTCTTAAAATCCTTCGAAATTCGATGGTCTTCAATTCTACATCTCAAGAAAGACTCAAACGCTCACGCCGAATATCCCTGAAGGGGTTAGCAGAGGTAGTAATACTTCTGAATATCACGTGACATTGTCACCTGTTGTTCAGAGTACCCACGATTTATTAGGCAGTGTTCTCACGTTATACAGGGCAGGCCTATCGGCGTTTTGAACAAATACACTGTCACATAATTGTGAGTTTCGACAGTCCCCTCGATTTCCTGGGATGCCATCATCAGATCCTGGTCTCATGGTACTTTCTCGGTAACAATAACATAACAAAAGAAATGTTTAGTGAACCTGTACTTCTCTTCATAAAAGCTACGAAGAGGAGTATAAATCTATATAGAATGTGGAAAGATCTGTTTCCTAATACCTAGTGATTGAGGATCCACACCTTCTATCATCAGCTCAGCAGCATAACAATATTATTTTCAGAAGCAAATGCCAATATAAGTTCAGAAAATATGTAAAACGCGGTACATTTGCCTATAAAATTTGAGGGTTCCCCTCGATTTCTCCAGGATCCCATCATCAGACCCTGATATCCTCATCATGGTACCAATCCGGGAGTATCTTCTTTCGAATAAAAAAATAATAATCAAAATCGGTTCATAAATTATATGGCCTTAAGTATCTGTAGGTATGTTGCCCACAAAGAGAATAATTAATGAGCCAAATATCAAATGAAGACGAACACAGAGGACAGATCTGGACCAAATAAATAATATTTCCAAAAAGGTAGGCCTCCGAATAAAGCTCGAAATATTTGCCAGAATCATACGAAGTGGCTATCGATAGTCTCTACTCTACTAACCCACAATTAGTTAGGATTTCTTTGTTAGCCTTTTAAGCTGTATTGAACAAAACCTTTAGAAGCATTAGGTAAGGAACAAAAAGCTTAAGACATACTTAAAAGTTCAATTTCAAAAGCTTTAATTATACTTTGTTTTTTGTTCTTATTTTGACAAGGCGAAGCTATTATTTCAGTTCTGTTTTTATTCACATAAGTCATTAAGTGATTTCTTACAGTTGAGTATAATAAGTATTATAAATTATGTATTATATAATAATATTACATCCACATATACATATAATCACGGCTATAAATCATAAGAAGGGGTAGCCAAAGCTTGGGAATAAGAAATTCCTCAGCCACTGTTGGAAAAAGAATAAGGAAAAGATTGTAAAGAAAATAAAGTCTTTAGCGATGGGTCAGCCGCATTGCCCAAAAATCACTTAAAATATAATATTCTGCAGGCAAAACGAAATATTCCCCGCGTACATTTACCCTTTTGGATATTTTTACACCCTTCAATAAGATTAAAACCATATTTCAAAAAGGTATTAAAACGGCCCGTAGAGATACATCAAACATTTAGACACTTCAATACCCGAACGCACCTTTACCGTCAGATGTTTTCGCTGAATCAGTCGAACATCTTTCACGATTCTTTTCATAGTAAAACGGCTTCTTTGACAAAAGATATTGGACTAATTTGCTTATGACGAATATAGGCAGATGTTTTAAGGTATCATTGAGAAGTTAATTCTTCTATCGTACCTCCAATCGGCATTTGCCGTGTTCGACATGATTAGTCTTTGAATAGTGGTAGGTTATTTCCCATATTTTGCCTATGGTGTCGTATGGGGAAAGTTAATAATTTTGGGTTAATAAGTGTTGGATAATACATACATACATATACTCACGGGTATAAATCCCTAGAAGGGGTAGCCAGAGCTAAGGAATTAGAAATTCCTCAGCCACTTTTGGAAGATGCGTGGGGAAAAGATGGTAAAATAAAGGTGATGGGTCTCCAACCGCATCGCCCAAAATTCCTTAAAAAGCCCCAATACCGTTAGTCGCCTCTTACGTACACCCACCGGAAGAAATGGGGTAGTGCTATTCTAAGCCGACACTACACAGCAATATGTTGGATAATGTCACAGATAATGTGGTTAGAGACCGTCTCCATTGTACTTTATTAAGTTTAGTGAGTGCTACAGCAATTGTTGATAATGATTATGATTTTCCAGCTTTTATGGTATAATATTGGTTAATGTGTGTAATAATAACAATAATAAGGTAAATAATGTTAATAATTAATGGATCTAGAGACATTATTTGGCTTTTATATATTTATAACAAATACTCGAAAACCTACAAACGGTGATCTTTGTTATTCTGCTAAATATAGAGTGATGTGGTTTTTAAGTTAGTTGGAGACCCGTCACCAAAAACATTTATTATTACCATCTTTTCCTCAATCAACTTCCAAAAGTGTCTGAGGAATTTCTCATTTCAAAGCTCTGGCTACCCCGCCCCGTTAAGGGATTTATAGCTTATAGATTAATATGTATGTATGTATGTTTTTAAGTCTAAGTAAATTCGCATCAATTAACGACCTGATAAAAGTAATAAATCTTACCCTGAAAATATTTAATGACCTACAAAATGCCTACAACTTTGTAACATTTAATTTCTACCAAAATTATAAGCTGTTAAAAGAATGGTACATTTTGATATTTTGTTCAATAAGGCCTTTTTCTTCGCAAATGTTTTAATACTCCATGTGTAGGTATCGATAAATATCAAAATTGCCATTGTCATTACACCGGGTTAAATACCAAAACCGGTCGTCATTGTCACATGCCCTTATCATTAATCAAAGCAAAATGAAACCACGTGTCAGCACGACCATTAAGCCGTTGAACCGAAACGCATGGGTTCGAGTCCCCAACAAAGCAATTACCAATAACAATAATCAGTGAAATTAGTTACGATTCTTGTTTGTAATTTTCTGCCATTTATTGGTAATAAGTTGTTGTTTTCGTGTTGATAATGATAATGACGGTGCAATATTTTGTTATGACAGATGGTTTTTTGTTCGAGGGTTAGGAGTGATATGCACATGTGGTTTTTGTAAAGTTTAAAACAATCTGTTTGTGTTGTGGTACCTAACGTATTTTAGCGGTGATATTATGTACGTAGGTGAACTTACACAAAATCGTACATAAATATAACAACTACTTTAATTCCCAAAAGAATAAGCGAAGCTTCGTAATAAGAAATTTATCGGTCACTTTAGGAACTTCAGTGTGGAAATGTGTTAAGGGGTTTCTAGCTACATACATACACATACATACATACATATTCTCACGCCGTTAGTTCCCATTGGGGTAGGCAGAGACTATCGATCGCCACTTTGTACGATCCTGGCAAACCTCTCTAGCTTCATTCACATCCATCAATCTTTTCATACATGCTCTTTTATTCTTCGTACTTCGGACACCTGCCTTTTTGAGCACATTTTCTATTTGATGTCTGTGTGATTTTGTGTCCTCCGAGGTCGTCCTCTACTAACATTACCTTCTACATTGGCTCTATAGATCTCTTTTACCAATTTACTATCATCCATCCTCTCTATATGCCCAAACCATCTCAACATTCCTTTTTCTATCTTTCTTACAATATCATCTTTTACACCACACCTTTCACGAATCACGTCATTCCTCACACGATCACATAACCTCACATTACAAACTTTTCTGAGGGACCTCATTTCTACTTAGTCAGTTGAAATGAGGTCCCTTTCTAGCTACATCACCCAATTTAACTTAAAAACGCCTCAAAACCTCAAGCCTAGTGTTAGTATTATTCTAAACCGACACTACACAGCTATACATTAGTAACCGCTAACCTTTTGCTCCCTGCGGGTGTTGTTAGAAGCGAATTAGTGTACTGGCGTTTTCAAATAATTTTTGGCTATATAGCTGGAGACCCATCACTTACCATCCTTTATTTTAATAGAATAGAAAAACTCTTCATTTCACGGTAAAACACAAATTATATACAAAACAGTAAAACGATCTCTTCCACACAACTGATAATTATGTTTATAGCCGTGATTATCAAAAATAATATTGTATTCTATTGTTTCGACAAACAAACAAAGAAATACACCTACTTGCCTTACTTCGTGTATAATTTAATTACTATACTCTGATTTTTTGTTTAGTATTATTACAACTCGTAGAAGTAACAAGACTTAGAAATTATCGACCAAATAACCGCCTCTGCTAAGCAAGCACGAGCGCTATTTTATCGACACGATAACGGTTAGAATGAGATGGCAGTATACGATACTAAGTAAGTGCGTAAGAGATGGCTGCTTTATCCCACGCGATAACTAGTTTAAACACGGCTCGTGCTTGCTCTTCTGCTGATGAAGCAAAAACGGATTACCTTTTTTATTTCAATAAATAATGAACAATGATAACTACAACAAAACTAATTTCATATACTATCAATTGTCTGGGAAAAGAAACATTGCAAAAACCTACGGGCACCAGTTTAAGGTGGTCTTTTGGTTGTATTAAGATTAAAGTAACTAGGGATTTGTTTAAAATGGATTTTGTTGCGTAATCCTAAACCTTTTTTGCGTAAACCTTTGAATGCTTTCAAATGATTTATTATAGTAAAATTAACTAGATCCGCGTTCCTAGATAATCGTGGGTACTGTTTTGTAGTAACAAAGTTTTAATCACTAGTTTTAGGTTAAATTGATATATGTATGTATGTGGATGGCTATGGTATCTACCACATTATTATTATATTATACTTCTGAATATTACATGAGATTAATGTCACCATGTCCAATCAGAATAAGAACTCTGCGTGAGCATGAGAAGCGATATGGTGTTCCCACAGATCTTCCTATCAAGGTTTCGTATTCTAATATTATAACATACATACATACATACATATACTCACGGCTATATTTCCCTAGAAGGGGTAACCACAGCTAAGGCATTATAAATTCCTCACCCACTTTTGGAAGTTGAGTGGGGAAAAGATGGTAAGAATAAAGGTTTTTGGTGATGGGTCTCCAACCGCATCGCCCAAAAATCCAATAAAAAGCCCCAATACCCTTAGTCGCCTCTTACGACACCCGTAGGTAGAAAGGGGTAGCGACATTCTAAGCCGGCACTACACGGCAAACTATATATATTATAACAATTAAACAATTATAACTTACTACTATATTATACCAGAAGTTGAACCCAAGACCTCAGGGTTACGAGCCTAAAGCTTTGACACTAGGACCATAGAGGCAGCAGCAACATAGAACAGTATGTCTGAGTTATATCCCTAGTAAATTTTGCATCTTTTTGGTTACTTTGTAACTTGTATTTGTATCAAACAATCAAAGGCAAAATTTTGGGATAGCCTGTAGCAGTTCTCTGAACCGGTCTGGTTTCGAATGGTTACTGTGCAAAGAAAACAACCCTTTCTTCCGAATTACATTATTATAGTGCCTGGGAGCTATTGTCCGAATTTGCGAATTTATTGTCAAAGGAAGATAGGATAAGGTAGATAAGACGGTTAGTAATTTATTAATCAAGTAGAATATTGTACATGAAACAGTAGAGTTATGTATTCATTAAAATTTAATTGGAAAAATCCGTGGGTAACAGTGAATCAATAAGTTGATAGTGCTTTTGGTATAAAAACAGTTGTTTTTTTGCTCAGTATTTGCGCAAGCTAGTAATTACTTCTTAAATTAACATTAACACAAAAAAACTAATGACTAATCATAATTAGCTTTTTAGTGTCGGCTTAGAATAGCACTAACCTATTTCTTCCTGCGGGGGTCGTCAGAGGCGACTTAAGGTACATACATACATAAATATACTCACGCCATTAGTTTCCATTGGGGTAGGCAGAGACTATTGATCGCCACTTCGCACGATCCTGACAAATCTCTCTAGCTTCGTTTACATCCATCAATCTTTTCATACATGCTCTTTTATTCTTCATACTTCGGATGCCAGCCTTTTTGCGCGACTTAAGGTATTGGGGTTTATTAGGGGAAAGTTGGGCGATGCTGTTGGAGACCCATCACCAACAACCTATATTTTACCAATAGCTCTAGCTACACTTTCTAGGGATGTATAGCTGTGAGTATATGTATGTAACTCTTTTGCTAACATCGCCATAAGAACGATAAGTAGAGTAAGTTAATATGATCCTACTTTTGATTACTTTTATAAGGCATTGATTTAAAGAGGCAGTTGTATATAGCGGTTTTGGTAAGTTAAAAATTATAAATGGCACGTTTAATAACTTATTCAGCAGTTAAAACTAAGCAGTAAAGTAAACAAAAATGAGTAATAAAAAATAATGAAATGGATCAGTGAATATATAATTGAGTAGGAAAATAATTAAATACGCGGTAAAAATTATTGAACGAGCGGTTACGCGTGGGCAGTAATAAATCGGAATTTGTCGGTAAGAAATCTCATCCTAAGCAATTCTATAATTGAGATTAATAGATATTAAGTAGTATACCCCGCCCCCCGTCCCCTATATGTAGCAAGCATGCAAGCAAGCAAGTATGCATATAGGCATGCATCAGGCATTTAGGTGCTCGCTCGTTTTATACATAGTCTAACCTAACCTAACCTAACTAAATGTGACCTAACTTTTCTTTGTCTGCAGTGACTGAATATGACCTAACTTTTCTTCAATAATGACTTTGAGTTCGGGTGTCACCGCTCGTTATGATCTGCCGAACTATTTATCGAACCGCTCATTCCATCATTTTTACCGCTCATTTAATTATTGGACTACTCAATTATTTTTAAAATTGACATTGTATGATAAAATAACCGACTAATATATTTTTTATTACTGTCTATGTTTTACTGTCGCAATAATTTATTCAACCGCCATTAAATTGAATAACTGCTCAATAAGTTTTTCAGATAATCATAATAACATCTCGAATTATTAAATGACAGCTCAAAAAATTAGTTCCCCTTTTATAAAATCCCGTGTTGATTTGAGAAAATATCTTATCCATATTATTCGATCGAAAACATTTAGAAACAGGTGTACATTCAAAAGAATGAATTTGGTATTTTACAAATAACTGTTATACATTTAAGTATAGTTTTTGCGATGACTTCCCTTACAGATGTAAAGATATATACAAATTATAGTAAATTCAAAAAAGCAAAACTACTGCCTCAGTTGTATAGTTGTAGAGCGTTCGACTTAACGACCCACAAGTCTCTGGTTCGATTTTCAGGCGGTATACTCACACTTTTAATTGGAGAGATATCAGTTTGGCTCGTAAATACATACATACATATACTTACGGCTATAAATCCATAAACGGGGTAGCCAGAGCTTTGGAATGAGAAATTTCTCAGTCACTTTAGGAAGTTAGGTGGGGAAAAGATCGCCCAAAAACCACTTAAAAAAGCCCCTTACCCTTAGTCGCCTCTTATGACACCCGTGGGTAGAAAAGGGTAGTGACATTCTAAGCTGGGATTGCTAGTAAATAGCAGCTAGCAGTTCCGAGCTCCGAAAGCCTTTCAAACACTCAGGTCTTGTTTACCGACCCGCAGCATGCCAGCAGCGTGGTGGGTGATAATGGTGGACGAAACTGGCTGTAGTTGTGTTGTTTAGTTTGTACGTAGTTTAGTACGAAAGGATTGAATACAATAGATGATTGATTAAACTTAACAATTCTTTCAACCTTCAAAACGACTGATTTCACGGGTTTTTTGTGCAATAGGCCTGCCCCCTATCACGTGAGTACACTGTCTAAGCAAAACGTGGGTACCTTTTCTGGAAACTAGATGGCGCTTGCCATGTGAGTTCAGGAGTATTGGTACCTCTGCCAACCCCTTCGGGGATAAAGGGCGTGAACGTTTATGTTATGTTATGTTTTTTGTGCAATAGAAAAGAAACAATGGGAAATACTGGCGTGAGTATATGTATGTATGAATATGCGTCGCCCGTGTGGAATCCCCAGTACCAAATATATAAATTAAGAATAGAAGCGATTGAGAGGAAATTTCTCAGGTATCTTGATTTTAAGAGTAAGCAGTTTATATCAAGTTATGCCGAACGGAGTGAAATTTATCATTTTGTTCCGCTTGAAATAAGGCGTAACATATCGGATATATGTTGCCTTGTCAAAGTGGCAAACGGGTCAACTGACTGTCCGGAGCTACTGCAACACATATGTCTCCGCACCAACCAGCTAGCACTGCGTCAGCGGTCCATAGTGCATGTAGCCCCGGCAAAGACGAGATATAGACAAAATTCATTTTTGATACGCGCTTGTCGTGAATACAATTTGGTTCATAATGACATTGATATTTTCAACACCATCACTTCAACGGTTAAGCGTTTACTTACCAATTTGTATTTCTCAAAAGAAAGCTCTCAATAGAGTTTTACATATCATACATACATACATACATACATATACTCACGCCGTTAATTCCCATTGGGGTAGGCAGAGACTATCGATCGCCACTTCGTACGATCCTGGCAAACCTGCTGTCCTCGTTCCTACGCTTATGTATGGCAGTGAATGTTGGGTGTGGCAGAAGAAGCATGAAAGTAGAGTGAATGCAGTCGAAATGCGATCCCTCAGAAAAGTGTGTAATGTAAGGTTATGTGATCGTGTGAGGAATGATGTGATTCGTGAAAGGTGTGGTGTAAAAGATGATATTGTAAGTAAGATAGAAAAAGGAATGTTGAGATGGTTTGGGCACATCGAGAGGATGGATGATAGGAAATTGGTAAAAGGTATCTATAGAGCTAATGTGGAAGGTAATGTTAGTAGAGGACGGCCACGAAAGACACACTTGGACCAAATTGAAAGTGTGCTCAAAAAGGCAGGCGTCCGTAGTATGAAGAATAAAAGAGCATGTATGAAAAGATTGATGGATGTAAACGAAGCAAGAGAGGTTTTACATATCATGTGGTAGTTAAAAAAAAAGTTTCTTTTTACTATAAATTAATTATTTATATATATATATATTTCTTTGTACTTGTTAATATACATATAAATACGTTTTTGTTTTAGAATAGGCACTGTAATGGTTGTAAATTAAGCGTAATTATTATATTTTACCTCTTATATAAACTATTGGTGAAAACTTTTAATTGGCATCGATGCTATGTACTGTTACTTATATCGTTATTATTTCGCTGTAAGCTTCCAAATAAATAAATAAATAAATGTATGTAGAAAAGAAACGTTTCCGAAAAGTTCTCAGCAAAGAAACGAAAGTTGTGCTGTTCTTTCATAGATTTAGAGACGGTTTAAAGGACGGTGCGTAAGTATTCTCAACTTATACGAACATTGGCATCACTTAATGAGGATTCCAGTGCATATGTAAAAGCTTTATATGTAATTCCTGTGTAGTGTCGGCTTAGAATAGTACCTACTACCCCATTTCTTCCCATGGGTGATCGTAAGAAGTGACTAAGGGTCGGCCAAAACATTTATTTTACAATCTCTTCCTCACTTAACTTCCAGAAGTGGCTGAAGAATTTTCTGATTCTGAAGCTCTTGTTACCTCGTATAGCAGTGAGTATATGTATGTATGTAAGAGCAAACGGGGAAAACACATACTGGTTCAGGATCTCTAAGGGTGTCTTACAGAGATGTGTAGCTTCTTTTTATCTCTTTAATTTGTTCATGAATGACTGTTTTAAAGAGTTGTGTCAAAGTGTTTGTGGATGGATAATGGGTGGATTCATCATTAAATGCCTCTAACATGCTGACGATCCAGTGTTATATCCATCGTCGGTGGAAGAGTTGCAAGAGGTAATGAATATTCCCTGTATCATCTTATCAATGGGAATGAGGGTGAATGTGGATAAAACTTAAACCATTGAAACCATCTGAAAGAAAGGAAAATATGTCAGAATTCGCGATTAAGATTGATAGTACGAAAGTGGAACAATTTTAAGATTTTAATATCTGGGAAGTTTGTTTACTAAGGTTGGACATTATGATAAAAATATCCAGAGAAGGGTGAAAACGAGGAAAATGGTGCAGTAAACAGTCTTGTTCGTTTATTCTCTGCTACCATTTATTATGTTCGTGTTTCTCTGCTACCAACAACTATGTTCGTGTTTCTGTGTTATTCCAAGTGATGTTGGTTCTTCAGTGATGGAAGGCTTACCGCTACACTGGCCGGCAGCACATCAATCAAGTTTCCTTTTAGCTTCAAATCAGTGAAATGAGGAAACTCTGATCATTAGGCTGGAACTGGTGAGGTGTTTAGTCGTTAGTTCTTCCAAGTGGTTTGCTGGCTATCTTCAATCATTTGTGGAGATCTGAATGGATTCAGTCTGATCAACAATACGATTCCCTGGCCAAGGGATATCGTTTCTAGAGAATCCTTTCTCTGCTTTCTTTCGTATTTTACGTATTCTTAGGCAGCTGATTGTCGGGTCCAATGCTCTCAAAGCACATCAAAGGTTTTTGTTTCCAGTGCGATAACTTTGCTATCGTCCACAATTTCACCGAATCACAATATATACTATCAAAATATGCTGCTTCTATTTGTATCACAATACTCAAAATTATACAAATCAATTACAATTTTCAATACGCCAATTCAATTCAAAAATTAAAAGTGCAAGTCAAGACTAAGTCTTACCTAGTCATGCGGGGCTCTGGCTAGGTGGACAGTTTATTTCCCTTGCTTATCGTGGGGCCAAAATGTGTGCAACTAAAAATAAACACGGAGGCAAGAATAAGCTCGCCACTCATAACGCCGTGGTTCCTCGCGGGGCGAAATGTGGGCTAGAGAGACCCGCTTCAGTACGTTGAATGTGTGTGCAGGGATGCATGAAAAATTAGATGAAGTATGTTTGATAATGGATGAAAGAAAAATAGATTTTCTGTGTGTGAATGAAACGAAGCGAAAGGAAAAAGAGGTTTCACAACTTGGCAAAATTACAGCGATCTGGTCAGGCGTGGCTGGCAGCGACAGGGCTTGCCAAGGCGTGGGACTTCTGATATCTGAAAGGATGGCTCAGTGTATGAAAGGTTACGAATGTGTGAGTCCAAGGCTCCTGTGGCTAAAGGTGAAAATAGGGCTTGTCCGGATGCGCATAACTTGTGTGTATGCTCCGGACATGGCTAAGTCACTTTCCGAGAGGGAGGAGTTTTGGAATTTGTTAGATGATGTTGTGAATGGGTGTGATCAGAATGAGAGAATTGTAATGTTAGGAGATTTTAATGGCTGGGTTGGTGTGTCACGCAACGGTTGTGGAAAGGTTTTAGGAAAGTATGGTGATCAAAGGGTGAACGAAAATGGCGAGAAAGTTATTGAGGTATGTTTGGCGAGGAATCTTTGTGTTACAAACACGTTGTTTGAACACAAAGATATCCATATGTATCAAGACAGAGAGGAAACGAGAGAAAAATGATTGATTTTGTGATTGTTGTTCCTTTCGGCTGAAAGCAAAGGTTGTTGACACCAGAGTCTATAGGGGCACGAATGTTGGCACAGATCACTTTCTTGTTATATCCCGAGTAAGAGGTCTGTGCACGCGTTGGCGTCATAGGGCCAAAGTGTCAACAACGGATCTTGCGAGAGTAAAAGTGGAGAAATTGCAAGATGATGAAAAGATCAGTGATGAATACGTGAAGAAATTGGATGATAGACTAAGTTGCGTGGAGATGAGGGATGAAATGGAAATAGAAGAAGTATGGAATGTGCTCAAATCGACAATGGTTGAATGTGCGACGGAAGTATGTGGATTGTGTAAAAGGTCAAATAGACCACCAACAAGTTGGTGGGATAAGAGTGTGAAAGAGGCAGTCGAAGATAAGAAGAAAGCTTGGTTAGATTTACTAGCGGTCAGAGCTAGTAAACGAATGGATGCGAGAGTAACGGATGATGTAGTGAAAAATAGTGAAGATGAATATAAGAGAGTTAAAAATGAGGTTAAGAAGAAAATAGAAAAGAAAAAGCGTGATCTGATAGAATGGTGTGAGAGGAAACTCTCTGATAATTTCCGGAATAACCAAAAGTTGTTCTGGAAATATGTCCGGAAAGAAAAGGGAGTTTCCCAAAACACGAGAGTGAATGTAGTAAAAGATAATCAGGGTGAATTGGCGACGGATGAAAGTAGCATGAAACGAGTATGGAAGAACTATTTTGAGGGACTCTTTGAAAAAGAGGATGCATCCGTTTCTTCGCCAATCGACAGTAATGTTGATTGGAACGATGCGATGGGTGCCTTTAGTGAAAGTGAGATCAGTATGGCAGAAATAATGAAAGCAATGAAGAGTATGAAAATAGGGAAGGCGGCAGGGTATGATAGGATAACTATCGAAATGCTGAGGGCTGGTAAAGGGTTGGTGGCTTCTTGGTTGTACTTCCTTTTCCAAAAGTGCTGGTCGAGTGGCAAAGTACCACAAGACTGGTGCAAGGCGGTGATTGTGCCCCTGTTAAAGGAAAAGGGTCACGCCAGGAGGCTAAAAACTACCGCGGCATTAGCCTACTCAGCATTGTCGGTAAATTGTATGCAAAGGTATTGATTGAAAGAGTGATGAATGAAACTGATGAGAAAATATGGGATGTGCAAGCAGGATTTAGGAAAGGAATGGGATGTATGGATCAAATCTTCTCTCTAAGGAGCATCACCGAAAAGTTCTTAGCTAAGAACCAAAAGGTGTATTGCTCCTTCATTGATTTAGAGAAGGCGTATAATAGGGTGGTAAGAAAGTGTTTATGGGAGGTGTTATCCAAGTTCGGTTTGGGGAGTCAACTTATACGTGCATTGGTATCACTCTATGAGGATTCTAGTGCATGTGTAAGAGTAAACGGGGAAAACGCTGACTGGTTCTGAATCTGTAGGGGTGTCCGACAGGGATGTGTAGCTTCTCTGTGGCTCTTCAATTTGTTCATGGATGACTGTTTGACAGAGTTGCGTGAAAGTGATTATGGACTAAGAATGGTTGGATTCATCATTAAATGCCTCTTGTATGCTGACGATCAAGTGCTACTTGCATCATCGGCAGAAGAGTTGCAAGAGATGATGAATATTGCATGTAAGTCTTTTGTAAGAAAAGGAATGAGGGTGAATGTGGATAAGACCAAAACGATGGTTTTTGAGAGACAGGAACATGTGACAGAATGCGTGATTAAGATTGATGGTAAAGATGTGGAACAGGTGAAGGAGTTTGTATATCTGGGAAGTTTGTTTACAAGGGATGGAAAATGTGATGAGGATATTGAGAGAAGAGTGAAAAAGGGTAATGCGATTAATGGAGTATTGGATAGCCTAATGTCTAGTCAATCGGTGTCCGAAAGGGCCCGAATGGCTGTGCATGATGCCGTTCTTGTTCCTACGCTTATGTATGGCAGTGAATGTTGGGTGTGGCAGAAGAAGCATGAAAGCAGAGTGAATGCAGTAGAAATGAGGTCCCTCAGAAAAGTTTGTAATGTTAAGTTATGTGATCGTGTGAGGAACGATGTAAGATAGAAAAAGGAATGTTGAGATGGTTTGGGCACATCGAGAGGATGGATGATAGGAAATTGGTAAAAGGTATCTATAGAGCTAATGTGGAAGGTAATGTTAGTAGAGGACGGCCACGAAAGACACACTTGGACCAAATTGGAAGTGTGCTCAAAAAGGCAGGCGTCCGAAGTATGAAGAATAAAAGAGCATGTATGAAAAGATTGATGGATGTAGACGAAGCAAGAGAGGTTTGCCAGGATCGTACGAAGTGGCGATCGATAGTCTCTGCCTACCCCAATGGGAATTAACGGCGTGAGTATATGTATGTATGTATGTATGCAAGTCAAGAGTTATTTTTATCTCAACTCAACTGTCAATCGATCTGTCACTCACAGACTAAACAGAGTATGCCAAAGCCGCGAGTACATGTTTGGCGCGAACAAGTCTAATGTTTAAAAAGTCGGTGTCAGAAAAGATGGATAGCAGTGCATGATGCTGTTCTAGTTCCTACGCTTATATAAGGCACTGAATGTCGGGTGTGGCCAGAAGAAGCATGATAATAGAGCGAATGCAGTCAGGTGCTTCAGAAAATATGTTATTCTTAAATTATGTAATACATACATACATATACTTACGACTATAAATGCCAAAAAGGGGTAGCCAGAGCTTTAGAGCTAGAAACTCTTCAGCCGAAATTATGTGATCCAGTGAGAAATAGTGTGATTTGTGCAGTGTGACAGATGGTATTATAATAAAGAAAGAAAAAAGAATACTGAGATGGTTTAGGCACATAAAGAGAATGGATGAATGAACATTGGTGAAAGAGACATATTGAGCTAATGTGTGTAATGGTAATGTGGGTAAAGGCAATGTCGATATTTCGAAACTTTTCAAATCGGACCAGTCCTTTGTGAGATGAGTGGTCGAGCAAAGAATCCCTTCAGTTCGATAACATAACTATATGTTTAGTAAATACACATTTTAGAAAAAAGAGAGTTCTCTATATGTTTAGCTGTGTAGTGTCAGCTTAGAATAGCACTACCCCATTTCTTCCGGTGGGTGTACGTAAGAGGCGACTAACGGTATTGGGGCTTTAAAGGGATTATTGGAGACCCATCACCAACAACCTTTATTTTACCATCTTTTCCCCATTCAACTTTCCAAAGGTGGCTGAGGAATTTCTCATTCCTTAGCTCTGGCTACCCCATCTAGGGATTTATAGCCGTGAGTATATGTATGTATGTCTAAATGTTTGTTTTTCGTATTCAAGATAGATAATATGCCGTGTAGTACCGGCTTAGAATGTCACTACCTCTTTCTACCCACGGGTGTCGTTAGAGGCGAATTGGGGTATCGGGCTTTTTTAAGTGATTTTTGAGCGATGCGGTTGGAGAACCATCACCAACGATACTTTATTTCTACCATCTTGTCCCCTATCGACTTCTAAATATGGCTGACTAGTTTCTAGCTCTAAAGCTCTGGCTACCCCTTTTTGGGATTTATGGCTGTGAGTATAAATATACTTACAAGTCAAGTAAGTATATCTATGAGTAAGTTGGTCAATGTATTGAAATAAATCATTATTTATAAGAAAAACCACTTTACTTTATAAGTGTACTTATTTACAATCATATCTTGCATAAATACTTTACATTCCATCAACGAAACCACTTAAAATATAACATAGTCAAATAACAAACTTATTAATATAATACATTACACTAAATTAGTGCCATTATTTTACCAAAAAATATTATTTTAATATATTTTTAAGCCACTATACAATAATTTTATAGTCTGCCAACCCACACTTGTCCAGTGTGGTGGACTATGGCCAAACCACCCCATAGAGGGTAGGCTTGAAAATCGTTAACGACATTATATAGGTTGTTAGGAAGAGAAACAACAAAACATATTATTACTATTTCAATGAATGAAATAAAAATGATCGAAATCAGCGGGAATCGAACCCACGACATCAGGGTTCACACAGGTTATAGTAATAATCGAACCCACGACATCAGGGTTCACGCAGGTTATAGTAATAATCCCCACATGGGATTTTCATGAAAATCAAAGCCTAAAGCATATTATAATACTAATTTCGAACAATATTATGTTAAGCAATATGACGCTAACTGTTGCTTTCTTGAAAGAAAGATAAAAAGAAAAATATTCAAGAAAAATATTCCTTGAGCCAGAAGAAGGTCTACCTACATATTATTACAATTAAGGAATTGATATGTGACGTAACTAAGACTTTTTCAACGTTGTTAATTATTAATTTATTCGTTTTTGTCGGCGATAATTTTGGAACTTACGACTCAATCACCATGGTCGTAAAAAACCTGATATTAGGCTTTCATGTTTTATGGGGCACGTGCGTTCAAGAACAGTATAAAATGCAGCATATACAAGAAGCTTTTTTTTCTTGTAGATTTTCTTATAACAGAAAGCGCAGTTAGGACACCAATGATATGGCTAAAAGTCAACTATTAAATTTTACCCATAAATTCTGTAAGTTTGAAGTTTAGATGACTCATATCTCAGTTTCATTAACACGCAACGGCTTTATGAATTACAGACTAATTTGCACTATATATTATTCAATCACGATTCAATAGAATTTCCTTCAGACATACTTGTTAAGAGTAATTATTCGAGCTCATAGTCAAGCATCAATAGGCGATGAATGTAGATTGAATCGGATGAGAAACCAACAGTTAATTAAAGTTTGATATTATTTATTAATATGGATCATTGAGGTTTAAAATATTGTATTATTTACAAGTATACATACATACATACATACTCACGCCATTAGTTCCCATTGGGGTAGGCAGAGACAAGTATTTACAAGTATATATTGAAGTATCCTGGCAGAGGCAGTGTCGCTATTTTTATCATAACATTATAATTAAAGCCACTAATTAATTTAACAAATTGGTAACTAAACCGCTCCTATTTGTAGAATAGGTAGTGATAACTGGAATGCATTTCTTATGTATGTCGAACTGTTGCCAGCCTGAAAAAAGAAAATATATTATGTTATACAAGTATATATAGTTAAAACAATATCTTCGAACTTCTAAGGTCAAACTAAGTAGGCCAGTGGGAAAGAGAATCGCTTCTTATACAGAGAGGCTAGGGTTCAAATCATGAGTCGCGCCTACACAAATACTTCTTTTTTAAAGTCATATGTTTATCAAGATTGTTAAAAATATACATACAATCATACATCTTCTCACGGGTATAAATCCCTAAAAGGGGTAGCCAGAGCTAAAGAATTGAAAATGCCTCAGCCACTTTTGGAAGTTGAGAAGGGAAAAGATGGTAAAATAAAGGTGTTTGGTGATGGGTCTCCAACCGCATCGCCCAAAAATCCCTTAAAAAGCCCCAATACCCTTAGTCGCCTCTTACGTACACCCACGGGAAGAAATAGGGTAGTGCTATTCTAAGCTGACACTACACAGCAAAAAATGTTAAAAATACATACATATATATACTCACAACCGTAAATCCCAAAAAGAGTAGCCAGAGCTTCAGAGATAGAATCTCAAACTGAAGTCCTCAGCCAAATTTGAAATTAATAGGCGGCAAGATCGTAAACATAACCTTTATGATTCCAATCTTGTCACCTATTAATTCCCAGCCAGAGCTTTATAGCTAAAATCTCCTCAGTCACTAGGAAGTTAAGTGGGGGAAAAGATTGTAAAACAAATCTTCTTGGTGATGGGTCTCCAATCACTTCACCCAAAAACAACTTAAAAAACCCCATACCATAAATCGTCTCTTACTATACCACGAGGAAACGCTCATGCAAGCATTTGAGAATGAGAATGAGTGAGTGAATGAATGAGCAAGAGTTGTAGAATAAAATAGAATAACTCTTTATTGCAAATCAAACACAAATTTACAAAAATAATAATATGATCAAACAGTTTACAGTGAGGTACAATTGGCGGTCTTATCGCTAAAAGCGATCTCTTCCAGACATTAATTTGTTGTATTATTTACTATTATGTATTATTTAGAGTTGTACTTCATAATGTGACAGTGTTTCTGTATAGAACGGAGATAGGCTTTCCGTTTATGCCAGGAAAAAGTGGATACTGAACACCAGATGAGAAAAATCGTACGTGAATTTCCAGTTATTATTAATACAAAATTGATGTAAAGCATTAAGTTATAAAGCAAAATCAAGGATATATTGTTACCTCCAAGAACACATTGGTGATATAATTATTGATATTCTCTTTATTCTCCGACGGAACCGAATTCAGTTTCTGCGTGAATCTAGTTGCTAGGTCGCTGGTGTGTTTGCATAATACACTGGTCATTCTGAAATACATAAACATATAACATATAACATAAACGTTCACGCCGAATATTCCCGAAGGGGTTGGCAGAGGTACTAATACTTCTGAACATCACGTGACTTTATCACCTGGTGTTCAGAGTACCCACGTTTTGCATGGACAGTGTACTCACGTGATAGGGGGCAGGCCTATCGCCGTTTTGTACGAATACACTGTCACATGACTAAGTACAACTCAGACATGTGGGTTTCCTCACGATGTTTTCCCTCACCGCTAACAACCATGATAAATTAACCACACATATTTCTTTACAAAAGACAAATTGGTGTAGGCCCGACTCAGGATTTGAACACTAGTCGTTTGCACGATAACCGAGTGTTCTACCCACTGGGCTATCACGGTTGCTGAAATACAATGTTATTATTTTACAATAATACATACATATACTCACGGCTATAAATCCCTCTACGGGGTAGCCAGAGCTTTGGAATGAAAAATTCCTCAGCCAATTTTGGAAGTTGATTGGGGAAAAGATGGTAATAATAAATTTTTTTGGTGACGGGTCTCCAACCACATCGCCCAAAAATCGCCTCTTACGTACACCCACCGGAAGAAAAGGGGTAGTGCTATTCTAAGCCGACACTACACAGCAAATGTTATTATTTTCTAAATGAATATATGCAATGTATAGTATGCTTATCTCTTATGAAAAAAAATATCATTTCAGGAAAAATAACCTATGGTTATTGTATCAATTAGTTAGATATAAAAGGTTTCTATGTGAAGGACAGCATTTATACTTGCCTTTGAGTGATGATAATTGGTAAATAAATCGTATCATATATAATCACGGTTATAAATCCTATCTTTTCCCAACGTAACTTCCAAAAGTGGCTGAGGAATTTCAAATTCCCTAGCTCTAGGTACCTCTTGAAGGGATTTATAACCGTGAGTATATGTATGTATGTATGTATACTTACAAAGCTAAAGCATCAGCTTCATCGGCCGTAGATCTCCTTTGCTTCACAAGTAGTAATTCAGCAGTTTTATGGTACAATTCCACTGCAAGCGCCGTGTACTGAGCTAGCGAGCTAACTGCTAGCTTGTATATCGCTTTCTCTGTGTCGTCGGCATTAGTTTCTAGGTATTCTGTTGTTGTTGTGTAGTGTCTGGAGAAATAAATATAAAGATGGTTACTAAAAATAATATTAGGTGATTGTCTAATGGGTATGTAGTCCAATACAGACGTGAGTTCAAATCCCGGGTCGGGTCAACACCAATTTGTCTTTTCGAAAGTCATATGTGTGGTTAATTTATCATGGTGGTTAATCAAATGCAGTTTAAAGCTTTTTCATGTAGTGATGTGGTTGCATAGACAAAAATGTTTTTTTACTATCATTAGCCTGCACAATTTTTTTTATTTGCCAGTTAAAATAAAACAATGCGAAAATTTAGCAGTTTTATGGTACAATTCCACTGCAAGCGCCGTGTACTGAGCTAGCAAGCTAACTGCTAGCTTGTATATCGCTTTCTCTGTGTCGTCGGCATTAGTTTCTAGGTATTCCGTTGTTTTTGTGTAATGTCTGAAGGAATAATAATGTATAATGTAGCCAGAGCTTTGGAATTAGAAATTCCTCAGCCACTTTTGGAACATGATTGGGAGAAAGATGGTAATAATAAATGTTTTTGGTGACGGGTCTCCAACCACATCGCCCAAAAATAATTCAAAAAGCCCCTATACCCTTAGTCGCCTCTTACGATCACCCACGGGTAGAAATGGGGTAATGTTATTCTAACCAGACATTACACGGCAATTGTATATTTAAAATATAATTTAACTAGCTGAACCGACAGACTTCGTACTGTCAAACATTGATTGACATTCCCTTAATAGATGTCATCAAATTGCCATATTTAGTCAACCAGCTGAGGGTCTCTGTCTAGCGATAAGAAAAAAAATCTATTTTTAATGTTATCTTCAGAATTTCTATTATTCACACAGATAAATGTAGCTTTCGAATGGTGAAAGAGTTAATAATTAAAGAATAAATAAAGGAAAGAAAAATTTTCGACACAGGCGGGGAAAAAAAATTTTTCTTTCCTTTATTTATTCTTTAATTATTAGTAATAATCCCCACATGAGGTTATCATGAACAAAAAGACTTTAATTGGTGAAAGAGTTATTAAAATCGGTCTAACAGTTTTTGAGCCTTTTCATTACAATCAAACAAACAAAGTTTTCCTCTTTATAATATTATTATTGTAGATACTGTAGTGTTTATTTGTTTTTTTACAGCTCCATGTTATTTAGTAAATTATGGAGATGTGTGAAACATGATAATCATAAACAACTTACTAATAAAAGAGCATGTATAAAAAGATTGATGGATGTGAATGAAGCTAGAGAGGTTTGCCAGGATCGTACAAAGTGGCGATCGATAGTCTCTGCCTACCCCAATGGGAACTAACGGCGTGAGAATATGTATGTATGTATGTATGTAACTTACTTAGCTAACCTCATGACTATAAATTGCAAAAAGGAAGAGACAGAGATTTTAAAATCAGAAATTCCTTAAGCACTTTTGTAAAATTACAATCGCAATGGCTAAATAACACAAAAAGCCCGTCGCTTCTTACGAAACCCGCAAGCAGAAATGGCTTATCGCTATTCTAGGCCTCTACACTAAACAGACGCGGTATTTTATTGGCATTGAAATTAGGTAAGAGGTAATGAGAAGGTAATGTTAGTAGAGGACGACCTCGGAGGACACATTTGGATCAAATAGAACATGTGCTCAAAAAGGCAGGTGTCCGCAGTATGAAGAATAAAAGAGCATGTATGAAAAAATTGATGGATGTAAACGAAGCCAGAGAGGTTTGCCAGGATCGTACAAAGCGGCGATCGATAGTCTCTGCATACCCCAATGGGAACTAACGGCGTGAGAATATGTATGTATGTATGTATGAAATTAGGTGTAGTGTCGGCTTAGAATAACACTACCCCATTTCTGCCGGTGGGCGTACGTAAGAGGCGACTAACGGTATTGGGGCTTTTAAGGGATGCGGTTGAAGACCCATCACCAACAACCTTTATTTTGCCATCTTTTCCCCACTCAACTTTCCAAAAGTGGCTGAGGAATTTCAAGTTCCTTAGCTCTGGCTACCCGTCTATTGATTTATAGCCATGAGTATATGTATGTATGTAAGGAAATTATGTTGCTGAGAATTTCTCATCTGAAGCATCTGGAAAAAACATTCTCAGTGAGGTAAGCAAGTAGTAAGGGTAATCTTAACCAACGCTGCACATCTATAATAGCTTCGTCTGAGAAACCGTTGCTAGTACTTTTCTAGCATTTACTTTTATTAGGCTGAGGATTATAATAATTCATGGCAGTTAAATAATAAGTTAATTCACTTACTTAACCAAAGGTTGGAATTGCAACTTGAGTCCTAAGTCTTGCGTGGCTTCTAACAGTTTGTCATGGAACACATCACCCTTACTACCCTCAGTTTCTGAGTCGTCCTCGTCTTCGCTATCTTCTGGCACTTCACAGAGTTCTGAAAATTTGTTTAAAAATATTAATGTGTTAATAATATTATAAATGGGAAAGTGTGAGTGTGTGTTTGTTTGTCCGTCTTTCACGGCAAAACGGAGCGAAGCATGAAGAAGCGGCTTAGCATTTTTGGGTTTTTAGTGATTATAGGGCGATAAGGCTGGTGAATTATCACCTATATACTACAATCTTTTCTCCACTCAGTGTAGCGTCGGCTTAGAATAGCACTACACCGTTTTTTCTCGTGGGTGTTCTTAAAAGACGGTAAGAAGGGTATTTGTGCATTTTGTTAGGTTTTGGGCGATGCCGTTGGAGACCCATCATCAACAACCTTATTATAATATTTTCCCCACTCAACTTTCAAAAGTAGCTGAAGAATTCCTTATTCCGAAGCTCTAGCTATCCTTCTAGGATTTTATAGCCGTGAGTATGTAAGTTGAAATACATTCGAATTACCTGCAACTTGTTGTAAGGTTTCTTTTATCTCCTTCCGTTTCTCAGCATCGACATTTCTTAATCTCTCTTCAATTCTCATGTTTACTTGGGTACATAACATTTCGAGAGCTTCTAAGTGGACTAAACCTGGAAGTATTTTAGTACTATTTTAATGGTGAAATAGGAATGTGTTATATAAAACTACAAGTAAAAAAGTGAGATAAAACCATTTGTTCACGGGCACTCTTGGTTTAAAATACCCTTATTCATTCATCTTTTAATTATCACTTAAATATTGTTTGAGGGTCTATAAGAAAATAGGAAACTTATCAAGATATATTTTTGTACATCGAAGAACTGTGGATTTAAAAAGAAGCTAATTTTAAATGTTAGAGAAACTTAAGAGTATTTAGAGAGTAAGGATCTGGCTTTTCCATTGTCAAGAACAATGTTTTAAAGCTTCAAATTTACTCATCAACTCATTCACTACAATAAAAAAAGAAATTGTTTATTCAAAATTAAAAACAACTTACAATTACTACATAAAGCCTACTCCCTAAAAAAGGGCTAAGCCCTGTAAACTTAGGATAAGTAGTAAACTAATAATACATATTGGCGTAAGTTACATGACAGAACAAGTAAAATTAAAAACATAAAGTTAAAAATTAAATCTAAAGTTAAAAACTAAAATTAAAAAACAATATTAGAAACAATATATATAATTATAAAAATGCTTACAGAATAGGTAAGTGTATTTGGGCTTGTATGTGTGTGTGCGTGTTTGTGTGTGTGTGTGTATGTGTGTGTGTGTGTGCGTGTGTATGTGTGTGTGTGTGTGTGCGTGTGTATGTGTGTGTGTGTGTGTGTGTGCGTGTGTATAAACAATATACATAAACATTACCTTCAAAATCATCAAACAAAGTCTCGTAATGGACTTCTTTAGTTTCGCGTTTCTCGTCTCTAATCATATCTTCCTGATCCGCCTTTTCTTTGGCCTCTCTCAGAACTTGGGACAATACCACTTTCTCTCCAGAATCCAGTCCAAGCATAGCTCTTTTCTTAGCTAATCCTGGATCACCATCTTGTAGAACCTCCATAGTTTTTTTGCCGATTGTTTCTAGGGTATCTAAGCCTCCTGCTAGTACTTTTGTGCCTGAAATTTAAAGGGATTTTTCAGACAGAGGGAAATATGGCTCAACTTATCTTTTACGAGACAGAAATAGTACTCAAATAGTATTTGCTGTTTATCCAGGTGATAAAGATACTAATATTTCTGAGCATCATGGACATTTATTTCACCTGGTGTTCAGAGTACTCAGTTTTGCCTGGATAGTGAATTAAGTGATAGGGGACAGGCCTATCGCCGTTATATACGAATACTTTGTGAGCTGTGTAGCGCCGGCTTAGAATAGCGCTACCCCATTTCTACCGGCGGGTGTACGTAAGAGGCGACTAACGGTATTGGGGCTTTTAAGGGAACATTGGGCGTTGCGGTTAGAGACCCATCACCAACAACCTTATTATACCATCTTTTCCCCACTCAACTTTCCAAAAGTGGCTGAAGAATTTCTAATTCCTTAGCTCTGGCTACCCCTTCCAGAGAATTATAGCCGTGAGTATGTGTATGTATGTATGTACTTTGTGATATGTCTATACAGACATGTGGATTTTTTCAGGGTGGATTCCATAACCATTTACACAAATTATTAGCTGAGCTACCGAGGTTGTTGTAAGAGAATATTGCTCAACAGAAATATGTCCGGCAAATATTCCCTCCAGTTTTACTTAATTTTATGTAAATACTAGAGATACATAAGACTGGATGATGAGCCTTAGTTCCTAAAAATTAGGATTTTTCTTTTATCTGAAGATTTCAGGAATTATCGAAGTAAATTCGGTAAGAACCTTATATTTTATGAAAACTTGCCTGTATCCTCAACAAACTTGGTGACTCCAGACAGCAAGCTTCCAAAATCAAATGCTGCATCATCATTTGCTCTCGGTTCTTCAGCAGATGTCTGTTTGCTATCTTCTTGTCTGACCATGTTTTCTTTACTGAATGCTTTTTGTCTAGCAAATTCTTCGGGATCAGGAGCACCAATACCAGATTCTAAGACCGTTGAAATTCCCTGAAATAGTTTAAAATTGGTTATTAGAAACGCCTACAAAAGGGATCACTTTATTGGATCCTGGTTTCCTTGCCATTATACAAATCTTGAGATATCATTTCCGACAAAAACGAATCACCAAAAATTGGTCTATAAATGAGCACAGGTATATGAATACCCCAAACCCAAAACAAAGATCTATAAATATACACTACTGAATTGTTTTACCTCCTTCTTATTTGAAGCCGGTTAGAATATGCTATATCAATATTAAATAGACAAAATTATCTATCTGGGTGTAACTTAATAATAATAATATATTTTTTTATGACTGCTCAATATAATAATATAATTTTTGCTGTGTAGTGTCGGCTTAGAATAGCACTACCCCATTTCTTCCGGTGGGTGTACGTAAGAGGCGACTAACGGTATTGGGGCTTTTAAGGGATTTTTGGGCGATGCGGTTGGAGACGCATCACCAACAACCTTTATTTTTACCATCTTTTCCCCACTCGCATTTCCAAAAGTGGCTGAGGAATTTCTAATTCCTTAGCTCTGGCTACCCCTTCTAGGGATTTACAGCCGTGAGTATATGTATGTATGTATGTTTTTTATGACGTCTTTGAATAGTCAGTGTTGTATTAGGCGACTAAGGGTTATCAAGGCTTTATAAGTGAATGTTGGACGATGAAGCTGGAGACCCATCACTAAACACCTTATAATTAACAATCTTTTCCCATTCCATCTGCAAAAGTGGCTGAGGAATTTCTAATTCTGAAGTTCTGGCTACCCCATTTTTGGATTCATTGCGTGATTATAGCTAAATTATTATAACAATAGCTGAAATACCTGTGACACATGAGTAGTAATCGAGCTGATTCCAGCGGTAGCACTACTTAGTAAGGAATCCATTCCCCAAGTTCCCCAACCCCAAGAATCACCTTCTTTTTTGACTGATGATGCAGCAAGGCGATCAGCTACCGATTTCATATCAGGACTTTGCTGTTTTGAGGGTTCCATCTGCAAAGTAAATTAAATATGTGAATTTATAAGAGTGTAAGTTCAATTTACCAATTTGCTTGTTCAAAGTTATATTAAGAGATGAAAGGAAGAGGTCCAGTTGTTAGTCTTAAGAGCTTATACTATTACACTTTGTCGTTTCTGAATTCAGACGTCCTTCGAAGTTACTGCCGCAGACGCTTGTTATTCCACTAAACAAATTTGTCTACTTTTCAGAAGCCTAGTGTTCTGAACGTTATTCCACTAGTCTGAATTCAGATTCTGTGGCTTTCACACGTCTTCATTCAGACAAATGGAATAAGCTCTTTACTTCTAGGCCTGCCTTGCTGCATATAGGTTAAATAATCTTTAACTGGCATTTTTTTTTATTCAACTTCTATTTAGTTTTATTCAACTGCCTCCATGGTCTCGCGGTTAACCGCTTTACATCAAGTACGGAGGTCTCGGGTTCGATCCCCGGGGGCAAATTCATAAATTTGATTGGTAGGATTTAATAATAATAATAAAACTCTTTATTGCACATTTACAAAAAAACAACAATTACAAAAAAAAAGATCGGTACAAAAGCCAAAGTACAACTGGCGGTCTTATCACTAAGAGCGATCTCTTCCAGACAACCCATGAATGGAAAGATTTGCTGGATTAAAAACATGTTCGGTAGATGTCCAATAAATTTAACTGATTTGCTTAAAAACTAAAATTATTCATCAAACTATTCATTTAACCCCGTTTGGAAGGATATTTAAGGCAGGCTTGAATCACCTGAGTATCCGAAAATTAAGATGATTCCGTGCTTTGGAGGGCACGTTAAGCCGTCGGTCCCGGCTACTATCATGGTAGTAGTTGTTAGCCTGCTAACCCGTAATTGGTTAGCGTGGTGGACTAAGGCCAAATCACCCTACATAGGGTAGGCTCGAGCCCCTTGGTGGGGACAATATGGGCTGTGGGGACATTTTTATTCATGCTTTTATTTGTGATTGGAGATGAACCACTTAAATGTTATGGATTCTGACACTTGCTAGTTCTAGAAATGTGCAATATAGAATGCTTAAATAATAGTTACCTTACTCTGAACCACATCATCTTGGCCCCAATCATCAAAGTCATCCCAGCCTGTATTTTCAGAGGTATCTTGGGGAGTATTTTGTTTTTCTGGTTTCACTACATTGCTTGAAGGCAATTGATTATTTTGGACAATGCTATCATCATCTTCCAAATCAAAATCATCCCATCCATCAGCAGCTTTATTCTGAAACAAAAAAGATCATATTATTAGAATGTTTTTGTTCATGAAAACCACATGAGGGAATTATTTCTAATAAATACATACATATACTCACAGCTATAAATCCCTAGAAGGAGTAGCCAGAGCTACGGAATTAGAAATTCTTCAGCCACTTTTAGAAAACTGAGTGGGGAAAAGATGGTAAAATAAAGGTTGTTGGTGATGGGTCTCCAACCGCATCGCCCGAAAAGCCCTTAGAAGCCCCAATACCGTTAGTCGTCTCTTACGTACACCCGCAGGAAGAAATGGGGTAGTGCTATTCTAAGCTCGACACTACACAGCATTCTAATTTAATCATATAATTATAATAATTTCTAATAAATGAAGGATAAATAAAGGAAAGAAAAGTTTTGACCCCACTGGTGTAAAAAAAAGCTGCCCCTTTTTAGGTATATGTATGTATGTATGTATCATGTTTAAAGCCGTTTTTGGATGTCAATTGCATCTATACAGATGATGCAATTAAGGAATGTATATCGATAGGGAATACAATATTTCAAACGATTGAGGTTACGCTCATTAGATGGTGCTAGATTGTGCACCTGTATCTCAATCGCAGTAATTTACACTTTTTTCCTTACAAGATTTTAATTTAATTAAAGACATTATTATGTCAAAATTTTCATTGGAAAAGTTAGAAGTGTAGAGGGAGTAGAATGAAAAAGCACGATTAAGAAGATTATTGTATAATCCAGATGATGCATCATAAAAATGAATCTTGTTAGGGAATTCAATAAACCAAATAATTGACATTACAATTGTCAGATGGCACTAGATTTTGCCTCTCTATGTCAGACTCAGAACAATAAAGTCTTTCCTGCAGGCAACTAGCGCCATACCTTTATAAGATGTCATTAATATGTGTTAATAAGACAAAGATGTCATTGGAAAGGCTAGTAGTGTGGAGTAAAGAATAAAAGATTTCCTATTGGAAGATTAATGCAAATAAGGGAGGGGAGAAAGGTTTGCCAATTTTTATGCAATAGTGTGAGTACAAGCAAGTATATAATTATTGTTACTCCTTGTTTTCAATGTGAGACTGTCCCTTAGGCATTTTAAATACATGTCATATATTAAAAACTTGTGATGGGACCACCTTTGCTATTCTAATGATGATAATAATACAATTTATAAATAATAGATCTATGAATTTTTAACCGACTTCAAAAAAAGGAGTGTTCTCAATGTGACCGTATATTTTTTATTTTTTTTATGTTTCTTAGACGATTTCTTCGCCATTTATGAACCAATTTTGATTATTATTTTTTTGTATTAATGTTTTAAGAATAACCATAAAAGCTCAGTGGGTAGAACACCTCTTATTGTGCAGACAATGAGGGTTTAAACCCCAGGTCTGGTCTAAAGTCATGTGTGGTTAATTTATCTAGTGTTATTCTAGTATTTACTTAGTTTTGGCATAGAATAGCACAAATGTTTGCCATCGCCATTCACACCCATGATTAATTTGAATGTTTTTGGTCATGAAAACCTCATGTGGGGATTATTACTAGTAATTAAAGAACAAATAAAGGAATGAAAAATTTTGACACAGGCGGGAATCAAACCCGCAACCTCGTGCGTATACCCGAGGTTGCGGGTTCGATTCCCGCCTGTGTTGAAATTTTTCTTTCCTTTATTTATTCTTTAATTATTACCCATGATTAATTTTACTTGTGACTTTAAAAAAGACTAATTGGTATAGGGTCAGGCTCAGGATTCGAATCCATGCATACCTGCATGATGGGCAGGTTTTCTGCCCACTGAGTTATCACAGTTGTTTCATAATATAAAACCTAATCAGATATCATGGGCACATTCTCTTATTCTAAACATCTATTCCTGACAACATCTGTGGCGGAGTGTCTAGGTGACTAGCTTCTTTGTCTGGAGGTTGTGGGTTCGATCCCCGCTGAGAGCAACATTTGTGTTGATGAGCATAAATGGTTGTTTCTTTGTCTTGGATGTAATTTATAATATTAAATATATTGTTAAGTTAGTATATACAAGTTTAACTTAGTTTTATATATATATATATTATTCCTACAATTCCAAGGGTTACAAACTGCATTATAATATATTATTATATACATTAATATGATCAAAATGCTATCTTACTGATGTTTCCTTAGATGGAGTATTTTTGTCTGCAATTTTCACAATTTCCTTCTGATTATCTGTAGTGGAATCGCTGTAATTTGATGAAGATTTGCGATGATGACGTTCCTTCCTCACTATGTCACTGGCTCCCTCATCTGCACTCTCAAAACCCTCACTTTCACTCTGAGACATGATGTTAATGCTTTTTCGAGTTATGTTATGTTATCAATAATATCTATCACTTGTAACGATATTAAATAGAAAAATCTCTTGATTTTTGCGACGTGTTTTTATTGATGTTGTGTTGTCATATGATATGTCAATGTCAATGTCAGTGACAGTCAGTATTGTATTGTCAGTGTCAGTTAAAAGTTGACATTGTCATTTGTCTTTTACTGAAATTTTAATATGTTGGCTTTCTATCTACAAATTACTCACCAGTATCTTAAAAAGATTAATAATAAGCATAATAATAAAGCATAAACGTTCACGCCGAATATCCCCGAAGGGGTTGGCAGAGGTACTAATACTTTACACCAGGTGACAAAGTCACGTGATGTTCAGAGTACCCACGTTTTGCATGGACAGTGTACTCACGTGATAGGGGGCAAGCCTATCGCCGAAAGATTAATACTCGCATAATATCGTGTTATTTCAAATATCGGTTGCCTACTCTTTTCGAAAACCCCGACCAACTGTCTCGCTCGCCTACATACTTGCGTGGCGCGTGGCACATAGGACTCTCAGTGATTTATATGTTTAAGGAATACGTATTAAGAGGATAGTCTTTTTTTTTTGTTTACCGGAGGGGAAATCCTTATAGGATCCCCCGCTCGAGAGAGCGACGGGGGTATGTCGGACTTTTACCGACTAAAACCCCTCCGGTTCGGTGCTGCTGGCCTTGCGGCCTGTGCGGCGTCACCATAACTTTGTTTGCCTGGCGGCTGAAGGCCGCCCTGGCGGTGAAAAGGAGTGTACCTAAGGTAAGTCGGATAGAGAGGATAGAGTCTTGTCATGTCACCAACTTTTATATGTCGACTTTGTCAGCTAAGTGGTCTTGTTTTTATTGAGGATTAGCATAGCCTCTAAAGTCTGTCTGCAGCCAGGCACACTTGACTACCTGTTTGTGCTCTCTTGGTAATACTACCAATTTCCCAAGGAGCTAGTTAAATTGTACAGGTATTTTGTATTGGGGGTAAAACACAGTCGTCATTATCTGTCTCGTCACCCAAGTCTTCCCTGTGTTTTTTTACTGAAATGTTTATAATATTATTCATATCACTCACTTAATTTAGCATTTTATGAGACTCATAGCTTATACCACAAGTGAATTCACTAACTACTGAATTTACAATTGAGGAAAGGACGTACTGTCAGAATTTGTTACGCTGGTTCTTTATGAAAATTTTGTGGCTTTGCGACGCGTTCTGCTTGGAACTCAGTGTTATGTTGGCCCAGGTTTTTGGGGATATTTATGTTAAACAACGACGAGCCTACTCCCGATCATTTCAAGAAAGCCATCTCATTCTATCCGTTATCGTGTCGATAAATTAGTGCTCGTGCTTGCCCTTCTATAACGTCATTTGCCGTTCAGAAGTATTCGTACCTCTGCCACCTCTTCATGGTTACAAGGCGTCAACGTTTGATGTTTAGTTTGTGTTTAAGTCCATGGAGTGAATGCCAGCCGCGTACCCTGATTGGCCTCCAATCCATCAGTGTTCACAAATATATCCTCTGTGCCTGAGAAGAGAAGTATTGTGTATCTTAATTTAGCTTAACTCGTTAGATGCCGTGTACTGCCGGCTTAGAATGTCACTACCCCTTTCTACCCACGAAAATCGTAAGTGGCGACTAATCGAATGGGGCTTTTTAAAGTGGTTTTTGGGCGATGCGATTGGAGACCCATCACAAATGATACTATATTTCTATCATCTTCTCCCCTATCAACTTCCAAATGTGGCTCAGGAGTTTCTAGCTCTGAAGCTCTGGCTACCCTTTTTGGGATTTATTGGCGTGAGTATTATTGATGTGTAGTGCCGGCTTAGAATAGCACTACCCCATTTCTTCCGGTGGGTGTACGTAAGAGGCGACTAACGGTATTGGGGCTTTTCAGGGATTTTTGAGCGATGCGGTTGGAGACCCATCACCAGCAACCTTTATTTTACATTTTTTTACCCACGCAACTTCCAAAAGTGGCTGAGGAATTTCTAACTCCTTAGCTCGGGCTACCCCTTCTAGGGATTTACAGCCGTGAGTATATGTATGTATGAATGTAGTATATGTATGTATGTACTTATATCTTTAAATATAATCGTTATGTATCACACGGGGCTGCAACTAAGGGCTGGTGTTTGATAGCCTGTCAATCAATTTCTGCATGAATGAACCTGTAGTGTCTGCTAAGTTCTCTGTGCAGTTTTACAGCTCAAACAGCTGCCTGCTGCTGTAAAGAGTATCTGCATAGAATAGCACTAACCCATATTAAACCGCGGGTGTCGTGTGCTTTTTAAGGGATTTTTGAGCGATACGGTTAGATACTCTTCACCGATTATGACCGAAAAAGAAAGTCTTTTCATCTTGTCTTAAAGACTCAAACGTTCACGCTGAATATTCCCGAAGGGGCTGCCAGAGGTACTAATACTTCTGAACATCACGTGACTATGTCACCTGGTGTGTTCAGAGTACCCACGTTTTTGCTTGGAAAATGTGCTCACGTGATAGGGGGCAGGCATTCCGCCGTTTTGTACGAATACACTGTCACATGACTAAGTACAACTTAGACATGTGGGTTTCCTCACGATGTTTTCCCTCACCGTTTTGTCTAGGTCATTATGGGCTGTTGATTATTGTATTTAGCCAATATGCAATGTACGAGCTGGGATACTGGATTTTACTGCCGAGTTCTTTTAAAGGACCTCATTTGCATTGAAAAAGAATAGTTTTGATAGAATTCACCTACATTTGGAGGAACGTTGACATGGATTGTGCAAATGCAACGGTGCAAATAGAGAGGTAAGATGAAAATAAAAATGATCAGGAGATATATATAGCCAATGTGTAATGTAAAAAAGGTAGGTGTTTGAACTGTGTAGAAACTGAAGTGGCATTCGGCAGGGCCCATTGCACACAGAACCGTGGAATAGCGGCCACATACCGGCGCTGACGCAGCTCACACAAGGTGGACTGATGACATGTTGAAGGTAGCGGTAGGCTTATTCCGTTTATCCACCCTAAAAAATCCTCCCTAAGTCGGATATTCGGAAACGCATGTCCTTCTAGCCACCCTGAACGGGGTGGATATCCGGAATGCTTATAATATGGTTCTTCCGATTTTCTACCCTGCCTACGTACAATCATTTACAGAAAAAAGACCCTAAGTTTGTAAGATATTTTTATTCAAACTGTAAGTAAGAAAGTAGGTATGTTTATCTTAAGTATTCTAATGTTCACGATGTTCCTTGGACCCATTTTGTGTTGTGTATGTTTCTGTAAATTACTGTACTTGGGGAAAAAAATCGGAAGAACCATATTATATGCATTCCGGATAGCCACCCCGTTCAGGGTAGATAGATGGACATGCGTTTCCGAATATCCGACTTAGGGAGGATTTTTTAGGGTGGATAAACGGAATAAGCCGGCAGGTATTGATGAGGGCAGCACAGGACCTATCATTAAACATTTCTTTGGGGAAGCCTATGTCCAGCAATGGACGTCTATTGGCTGGTGATGTTGTATGAATTGGTCTCAAAGACTTCGTTTTTGCCATGATAAGAGGAAATACCAATACCGACCTTTGAGCTCTGGCACATCTGGTTTTAGCTGGCTGCAAGGGATAAGAGTTTGATATTGGTAATGAGCGACTGTCATTGATAGTACAAAATATAGAGCTTGACCGTATATCTCTGGTCCATTGTAAAAGTTTCGTAAAGATTAAACCAATCAAAATCATAAATGAGAAATGAGAGCTAAGTTCAATAGTCAGTCCTGAAATTTATTTATAAGTAACAGAAGTATAGTTATAAGTAAGTATCTTCTTCTAACATAAGATGATGTATTGTAGCCTAAGGTCTGATTTTGAAAGATCTAATCATTGAATCAAAAACTTGAAGCTTAAAGATATACATATATACATAAACTCACGGCTTTCCTAGGAAGGGTAAACAGAGCTAAACAATTAGGAATTCCTGTCACTTTTGGAAGTTAAGTTGGGAAATGATGGTAAAATAAAGGTTGATGGCGATGGGTCTCTCACCGCATCGCCAAAATTTTTTTTTAAAAGTCCTAATACCCTTAGTTGCCTCTTACGTAGACCGACGGGAAGTAACGGGGTAGTGATATTCTAAGTCGTCACTACACAGCTATCGACCAAACTGCGACTATCATCAGCAAATCAAAGAAACGTGGTGAACTTGCCAATCATGTTGCTGCTGAATCTTTCAAAATCTAAAAGCTTAAAGATCTTCCAAAATAATAATAATAATAATAATAATAATAAAACTCTTTATTGCACATTACAAAATAAAAACAACAATTACAAAAAAGATCGGTATAAAAGCCAAAGTACAACTGGCGGTCTTATCACTAAGAGCGATCTCTTCCAGACAACCCATACAGTAAAAACGTAAAAAAGTACAAAATACAGTGAAAGGTTTCAAAGATATGATATCTCCGCGTCTTGTTCCTCGTTGCACTGGATATATGGGTTAGTGAGGGGGTAGTAGGGATATGAGTCTTGGATTCGGAACGATACATACATATACTGACGGCCATAAATCCCGAAGAGGGGTAGCCTGAGCTTCAGAGCTAGATACCACTAAACTACATTTGGAAGTTGATAGGGGACAAAAGGGTGGAAATAAAGTATCATTTGTGATGGCTCTCCAACCGCATCGCCCAAAAACCACTTAAAAACTTACGACACCCGTGCGTAGAAAGAGGTAGTGACTTTCTGAGTCGGCACGGCAATCCTTACACATCCTATCTTTACATAAAATCAAAAGACTTTTCATTGATTTTTGCTGTGTAGTGTCGGCTTAGAATAGCACTACCCCATTTCTTCCGGTGGGTGTACGTACGAGGCGACTAAAGGTATTGGGGGCTTTAAAGGGATTTTTGGGCGATGCAGTTGGAAACCCATCACCAAGGACCTTTATTTCACCATCTATTCCCCACGCAACTTCCAAAAGTGGCTGAGGAATTTTTAATTCCTTAGCTCTGGCTAGCCCTTTTAGGGATTTATAGCCGTGAGTATATGTATGTACTTTTCATTGAATATGCAACCCTAAAAAAAAACCTAAAAGTAATCCTGCGAAGCGGTGACCAGAGTTTAAGAATCAGCAACTCTTCAGTCACTTCAGCTGCTGACATAGTAAGAGGCTGAAACAAATGGAAAAGATAGTAAGTGCGCTTCCAACCAAATCTTGCCCAATGAACAAAAAGAATCGAGATATCAGTGGTAGTCTAGTTCTTTAGAATACATACATATTATCAAAATCAATATTAGAAATTCTTCTGCCATTTTTCGTAATTGAGTGGGAAAACAATGTAAAATAAAGGTTTTTAGTGATGAGATGAGTCTTTAACCGCATCGTCCAATAACCTGTTAGAACGCCCCTATATTAAGGTCGCCTCTTACGACACTGTGAAGTGTTGGCTTAGAATAGCATGGTTCATCATTAGAATATAACGTGATATTTTGTTTCTTTACTTCGATGGGCCAGTACACCCATTTGATAGGGACAAGCCTTTAACGAGATGTTCACATCGTTTCAACCACGTTTCAACCCTAAAAAATATGTTTAATAAAACTTCAAGTGTACACTGTATGAATTCATCAAAAATAATATGCGCATAGTTTCCATTAAATAGTGCATAAATAAACAGAGCTTAATTTTAAATTAGCGAAACGTCTTATCTTTTCTAATGAATATGCTTGTTTGAAAAACCCAATTGGTTGTATATATTTTGAGTTAGAAGCTATTTTAACCGCTCGTTTTAGTATTGATTGAATTGACCAAGAAAAGAATGCAAAACAGTATGTGGGATAGCAGTTATTTGGTGAATATTATCATGTTTACTGATAACGTGGCCACAGTTTGTTTTGTCGTGTCAGTTGACGACGCGAGCTTGCGTCGATCGGTTGTCCACGGAAATTCCGCGCGAGACGTTTTACTGCGGAACCACTTTCGAGCGCTCGCGTACGCGCTGCATTCCATCGTGGAGGCCCTTTGCCGCCATTGGCTGAGCGCGCGTGACGTCACCTCTCGTAATGAGGTATTCAACATGGCCGTGTAGCTAGATCGTGAGTGTGCTTCGTTTAACGTTTTGAATGGATTTAATCAGTGAAATATGCCAAGGAGAAGAAACGGTGAGATACCCTTACCCGATGGATGGGATTTCGCGAGAGACTTTGACGGAAAACTGTATTTTATTGACCACAACAATCGGAAAACGACGTGGATCGACCCGCGAGACAGGTAAGTTTTCCGAGGAGGTGGTAACCCGTGAGGGCCCCCTTGTCAAAACTAGACATTCCAATGCTATTTCCTATTAGTTTCGTCCTGTTTTCTTATCATATATCCAATAATATTGCTGTATAATGTTCGAACGAATGTATCTAAAATTGTGAAATGATAAAGTCACTCAGAAAGTGGAATTGTACGTGAAAAACAAACGGTTGAGCGCTGCGATGGTGCTGCGCCCTGCTAGAAAATATGCGAATCGAGTTCGATTTCACACGACATTCCACAATTGAGTGACAACAAATGAGTTGAACACAAATTATGGTTATCATTTGTTATCCTTTGGTATGTGTATTGTGACTTTTATAGTTATTTGTTATCGTAAATAGAAATTATTTAGTACGCAGCTTTTGGGTGCAATTAACGGGGACATAGAACTGGTTCATAGTAAATGTTAATGTTGGTTGTCCAACTGGTGTGGAAATAATTTCAAGTGGCGTGTGTGTTAGGCGAAACTACTGATTATTCGTAGTATGCCGTTTAAAAATCATATCACAAGTTCATTAAGCAATACGGTGGTTCTCAGTATGGGTTGCGTTGCGTAGTGCTAACATAATAAGATCGTTATATGTGTATGTAGTATGTAGTGTGCGTAGTGTGTTGCGATGCACGATGGTGCGGTGGGAGATGGAATGCAATGTATAGCCAAGTTGTATAGTGTGAATGACAGGCCTTAGAATGCGGCCCAAGCCTGCGGCAATTGTCCCTCCTTTCTAAAGCGAGTCGAGCGTCGGGCGTAGGCCCCTCTCCGTTCGTGCTGCAGGTGTACACTTCTATAACCCTTATAATACCGATCATGTCTCTAGCCGTATCTATTTACCATATATTCTCTCTTAAATGTTACACCTGCGTGTTAAGTTCAACATTGTTATGAGAATAGCAACCCTAAAATAGCATTCACCTGTCTTATTGTCCGTTAAAGTGCTGAACTCCCGTTTTAAAGCGATAAAACGGAGCCTACAAAAATAATTTGCTGGGACTACCAAGTAAACCATGCACTAAGTCATCAAAGTTTTCAGAGCAATGACACGACAATAAAACGTCTGCAGCACAGGAAACATAAATTAATATTTTTATTGAACATTTTCGGCACACTGCATTCCAAACGATTCGACGAGTCGCTGGGCCCAATCGTTTTATTACTGGAAGACGTGGTCAATATTTATAGCATTTAATACACAACGTACAGTGTTACTCAAAATTACAACGTTTGCGATGAGTTTGGATTTGTATGGAGGCACCAAATCGCCTACTTAAGATCCATACATCTTTGAAATTGACCTACAACAGTACTTCGAGGCGGACGTCAGTCGACATCCACTTGTGCAAAACGTGCACACAATAAACCGAGCCACTAAGCCAATTTAATAACGCTAAAAATAACCCGGCTATGTCTCCAGCGCATATGACGCTATTAACCTTATACGTGGAAGCTAAACCCAACAAAATATCCTTGCAGCTAATGCTAGGTATAAATGAATTAGGTGATTAATATTAAAGCTTGTCATATAGTTCCTCACATTTATTGTAATTCATGTAACCTTTGCCACAGCGTTAACAAAATTAGCAGAAATTTTCAAGATCTGAAACATGTGAGGTCCAATCCTCATAGGATCATCCCAATTTTAAAATTGTGAAATAGGGCATGTCCACGAAATGACATTCGAAAGCTGTATTTTTTTTTGCCCAACAAGGCTCTTAATTATTCATAGTTGACTCATAATAAACTTGACGATTGGTAACGCATCTGAAATTTAAAAATGAAAAAGCCAAAATGAATGAGTTTGAAATTTTTGCCTGGGATACATATAGCATATTTGAAATGCAGTCCTTCGCTGCCTCAGTATGGCAATATGCGTGCGAATTACAAAGTTGCGGTTTTCACAGTGCATTTTTCAAATAACGCGTGAATGGCAAAAGTGTTCACAAAAAGTTAAGCAAAAAACCGTCGATGTTGTATTGGCGTTGATCATCGACGCGTTGTAAACTGCGGGAAAACTGATTGTTAAGTCTGGAAGCTTCATAAAGATAACGTTGCATCAATTAATGAGCGAATGGGAAACTTATACCTGTATTTGTCGACTTTTATTGCTTTAATTGAATCAATGGAATGCTGGCTTACCGTGTCCGTACATTGTATCGATTCGCATACCGACGGTCTGCATTCACGTTGCTACCTTAAATAATTCTAGGTTGTGAGTGAAACTGACATCGAATACCCTGGTTAACAATGCATATTTTGCCTAATGCTTAGGTGTGCCTATGCCCATAATGAGAAGCTGAAAGTAGCAAAACGTAAAGTATCAATTTAACACATCAACAGCAATTGTGAAACTACATTTGTGGAAACAACAGAAACTATAAGAATAAGACTTTCTATCAGAATTACTGTTCGTTCAGATAAGTTGCTTAAATCGACCCAAGTGTGTCTGCTCAAAAGTTGTTGCTCGATCTTCCCACGCACTATACTTCTTGAAGCGTGACGTCGAAGTGGCCGGCTTACTCGTATATGGGGATTCTTGGGCTATAACAATGAAGGCGCAAATAACTAGTGTAGCAATTACGAACTCATGCAGTCCTGTGTAGAGAGATCTGTAACATTGAGTGTTAAATACGAGTCTGTTCTAAATGCAAATGTTTGTTAGTAACAGAGCAGTGGGGAGCGGCAACACTAGGCGCGGCGCGTGGCTGAACGCGAAACAGCGCGTACACCATTGTTTATACATCGCATTCCTTTTAGATAAAGGTGTCCTTGGCGATTTTATGCGCTGCGCGTAGACGCACATCAGGCTTATGTACTTACACAATTATTCGTTTACTATTTACTCAAACATTTCTTGCAGAGAAACGTAGGATATTGTAAAGTGTCGGCTTAGAATGTCACTACTTCTTTCTATCCATGGGTGTCGTAAGAGTCGACTAAGGGTATGGCACTTTTTTAATTGGGTTTTGGGCGATGCGGTTGGAGACCCATCACCAATCATACTTTATTTCTACCATTTTGCCCCTATCAACTTCCAAATGTGGCTGAGGACTTACTAGGTCTGAAGCTCTGGTTACCCTTTTTTTGGGATTTATGGCCGTGAGTATATGTATGTTGTAAGAAAAAAGGTGTACCTACTTATTTATTAACAAATCGTAATTGTTTCGTTTCTGAATTAATTTGGTACGAAAAGTAAGCTTGTAAAACTATTATAAAAAACACTTGGAAAACCGGGACATTTACATATTTGTTCTGTTGAGTTCAAGAACAGTTCAAGTCTCAAAATGGTAAAGATTGAATAAAAGCGCGTTAGTATGTTTGCTTTCCGTAAAAGGAGTGTTGATAAATCGTTGATAGTCGCCTGTCATACATAAATATAAAACTATTTGCTTGATTTGCATAAGACTGTTTGATTACCGTGTCTGCATGAGATGGCAAGACGACCGAAGCGGCGATCCTCGACTAAGAATGTCGCCTTTTTCATTGCTAATAACTTTTGTAAAATTTATGTGGTCATTATAGTTCTCTATTGCCTCGGATAAAAACTTTACGGCTAGATATCAATTAGGAATAGGTGCCATGCCATGTTAATGTGATTGGCGTTTTGTTCTACTAATGTGACACCTCAACATTCTGTTTGCCTTTTGGGGAAATGTTTGGTGATCAACTAAGTAAAAAGATTTCTACAGTCATTAATAAAATCGCAAAAATGACTGCTCAATATTTTTGAGCACCTTATATGGTTACTGGAGGCGAACAGGCACAAATCCTTGGTTTACAATAAATTGCAGCATTTGAGTGGGCGATTCGTGTTTTGAATTCCATTGCTGACAATAACATATATAAAAAAAACTGTATTGAAATAAAATTATGATTCGATTTGATAATTTCCTCATCAGCAGTATCATGTTTGAGCTCAACACTCAATCGTTCACGAGGAATTTACCCGAAGGGGTTGGCAGATGTACTAATACCAATTGAAAAGACCGATTGCTCGAAAAGCGGTGTTCTACCCACTGAGCTATCACGTCTTCACATGTTTGAGCATATGCTGAATAATGGAAAGTTTTGTTTCATGTGAATTAGACACTTTCCTGGTATAGGTTTGGCTTAAGGAATATGATACCACAGTTCCATTCATTTGAAGATATTTGTATTGCATAAACAGTTGATTGTTTGAGAACATTTTTCGGTTCACCTCTTGTGGAATAGTCATAATACCGTGAACGATTATTTAAACATCTTTACATTTTTAAACTTCGTAGAGAAACTGTAAAGTAAACTGACATTCAAACTCTTAATTTGTACTTTTTGTGTAGTCAAACTAATTGAAGTATCTAAGAATTATTGACTATTGATGTCCATATAAGAACATATAACTTACTATTTCTCGTTCAGTTCAGTTCTATGCTGTTGTATTTTGTAACCTTCCACATAAATCGAAATCTGGTCTAGAGTTGAAACTAGTTAATTTCCTCCGAAGCAATGGACTTGCCTAATATCTGGAATACTCTCATCAATTACAAACGTCAGTGAATGTATAACATTATAATCAACGGCAAGCGCAACCGATTTGCTGCAAGGCAATATCTATTAAGAAATTCCAAAATAGATCTCGTGAAGTGATATCTTACGATTGTTCGCAATTCGTCATTCTCGGGACATTATTAAGAGTGGCGGTCGTGTTATCGAGACCCGGCTTCGAGTCGTGACATCCATGATATTGTGTAGCACGCGCCAGCTGCCGTGACGAAGTCGCCAGGAATGTGACGTGATTCGGCGTAGCCAGTACGAGCGACCTTTTAACTAGATTTAGCGTGGAAAAAACAGCCATCTCTTTCGCACTTACTTAGTATCGTATACTGACATCTCATTCTAACCGATATCGTGACGATAAAATAGCGCTCATGCTTGGTCTCCAGAAGGAAACCCTATATTGCTGGTGTTTATGCAACGAGCTCTGCCCGTCCGTCACTTCGACAGATCGCATTCACCAGATCAATTCGACTGTTGAAAATCAACGCACATGCCGCAACCAAAGTGCATTGAGTGAAACAGATTAGTCTGTCAACTGCTGTATTCACATACATACATTATACTCACGCCATTTGGGTAGGCAGAGACTATCGATCGCCACCTTGTACGATCCTGACAAACCTCTCTAGCTTCGTTTACATCCATCAATCTTCTCATACATGCTCATTTATCATTTACTCTGTTATAGAAAAGCTGTTGTATGAAGTGTAAAGTAAGACGAACTGAAGACCTTGGTCTAAAGGCTGTGTCTCTACGCTGTTTGTCAGTTCAGTTCACACCAGGTTTGGAATGCCGTTTGTCAATGATATTAATGTAAGCTAGTGACGTCAGACCCACTGATATAAGTATGCAGTATAAATCAACGAAAGAAGAATTGAGCGATATTATCTGAACGGAACTGATAAATAAATACCACTTTCCATCAATTAACCTACAGTAATTTAAGTGTAAGTTACCTGTAATAATCATATACATGACGCAATTCGTGAGAAATGCTTCGGGTCAACTAATAGCCTTTTAAAAGTCATGTATTTACACTGCCACGGTTGAACGATTTGTATTTAGATCATCATCGTCTTTTTTAACAGAAACATTGATGATGTTATAAGATAGGAATGTGAGACAATTCCAAGAAGAATTCAAGAATATAAATCATGAGATGGTTTGTCAAAAATGTAAACGACTGTTATTCACTATGTACTCTAATATTATCATTATCCTTTACCGTGTCTACTGACACAGATTCGAGTGACAGATTATATTACTCCTGACTGCGTACAACTAAAACAAAGTAGGGCATTGCCCTCTCCAGTATTAGGGTCGGAGTGTTAAAAATTACATTGATTTCGTCGATTACTCCGAAATCAGCCTAAGGGAATGTGCATTAAAGAGGCCATCCGGATTAAAATATTCCCTGGATGATATTTTTAGATCTTTTAGAGGTGTGCGTGTCTGCCGGCCGATAAGTGTGAGACAGCGTGGCACCGAATTCGATAAACGGAACTCCTCTTTGTTGTCCCAATTTTTGGGAGAATAGCAACCTTCCTTCAGAAATACATGGTCTATATAGGTATATTGTTCCTTAATACAATGGACGTTGTTGTTGTCCTCCGTTGTATTTTTTATGTTAGTCTAAAGATTATTTGTTACATTTATTTGTTAGCGTCTATTTTTGTCCTTTAAAGTTCAAATTCCCGAGGGCTACTAACGAATGGTAAACTTGTTCTTTGAAATTGTTGTGTACTTATCAGGAAAAGCTTAAAGAAAAATGTATTCCAAAGCGGGCGGCAACCTTCGCGGATCTATTTGTGGCAGTACGTTGGCCTTCTGCCGCGCTCTTTCCAATGCTGGGCTGGTCATCACGGGGAACAACGAATCTCACCAAGATAATGACACACACTTTTACAAAATATAAACAATATCAAAATAGCTGAGCCAAGAACGTTTGCGATATTAAAAAGTTCCACGTTGTATTTATACTACAATATTTTACTGGACTGTTGACCTAAAGCATTTAAAACACAACAGCGACATTTTTATCACATTAGCCCAGTCAAAAAATTTTATTTCATTAGCCGGAATGTGTGATTAATGTCAGAGATAACATATCAAAGAAAATCGCAATCTTTGGAATGTGGCCTTCCAGTTAGAAATAAATAAAAAAACGCAAATAGCGAGTACGAAGAGTTTGTGTCACGGATGGTTTACACGGATAAGCTGTCTTTATAATGTTATTCACTGGGACACGATTTGTTATTAAAATTCAGTCGCGACCGAGTTTGGAATAAAAATTTTGAAGCTATCCGTAGGCGTTCGTATGTGAAGGTGTGTGGATGTGTGCGTCTCGGGATTCCGTGACACGGGTCACTGTTTCCAAGAACTCAACTCGTCTTGACGTCCCGCTGACAGGACTGGTTTTGCTGTTCCACCACAACGCCATAACATTTATCTCGTCTTGTCTCTTTCCCTCTCACACATTCCTAGAGCCTATCTATCCCTGTTTCGTGATGTTGCATTGGATCCACGCACGCGTTTCCCCCTCGAGTGATCATGTTTTGAAATGGACGCCCGTGTATTCAGTAGCCGCCTCAGAGGTAAATGATTGCCCATTAAAGGATTAACACCAAGAAAACCGTATCTCTTTTTTGCTCAAGTCTTCGGTCAAAAAATAATGAAAGTAAATATTGAATGCGAACTGTTTCGTTAACTTTCACCTACCTGCGAGGCATATTCATTAAATGAGAATTAATGTCATAAAAAGACAGGGTCAAGGTATAAGTTACAGCGTCGGACACGACAATTTTTATTCGCGCTCGCATACCTAACTTAATATTAACTCGACCAATTAACAAGGGAATCCTATTTAATAAGCGACTACCGTATAAATGGTGTATTAAAATCGCAAGTATGGCAGAGGTGTACCGTTAAGAGGACGTGCAAGTGAACCGGTTACTTTTTCGATTTCGTCACCATAGGAAATGTGGTGGCTGGTTTTTGTGGTTTCGCGATGTAGAATGGAAGAAGCGGTGCATGAATCATGACAGTACCTTGAGGCAAGTGGAGCAGGTCATCAATGTCAACTTAGTCGCTTATCGAATAAACTAAGTGCCCCAGATGACAAGGTGTTAAATTAAAACATTTTAAAATACCTTTGCCTTTTCAAACATTGGTGTGGCATGTTGAATTATGTTCTGCTAATTTAAAGCCTAATGATGTAACATATACAGTTTCTTAGATGTATACTGTATAGACTTAATAAGTCATGTTTTTCCATTAGTGAAATAAATAAAATAATTTGTATTAATTTGCCGTGTTGTGTCGGCTTAGAATAACACTACCCCATTCCTACCCGTGGGTGATCGTAAGCGACTAAGGGTATAGGGGCTTTTTAAGTGATTTTGGGCGATGTGGTTGGAGACGCGACACCAAAAACATTTATTTAAACCATCTTCTCCTTATCCCTAACCAACTTCGAAGTGGCTGAGGAATTTCTCATTTCAAAGCTCTTGTTTATATATGTATAAAATTAATATAATTAAAAGCGTTATTAAGAGATTTCGATGCCGAGACCTAAACCATTTTGAGATAATTGGTAAACCTAAATTAACTAGTAATAAAATACAATCTCTTTTTGATCACAAACTAAAACACAAATAATCGATTCTGCAGTTATTTCAAGATGTGGATAGAAAATACAATTATTGTAAAGTGTTTGCTACGAAACAATTTTTATCTACTTAATGTTTTTATTCATAATCTTGCTTTGACTAAATTATCTAATTATCTTTTCAAATGGAAAATTTGTCTAAACATATTCATTTTCCAATATCGAATAATCACTGACAGTGTATGTATGAAAAGTTGTATAAATTTTAATTAACCGCGATATAGACGTAAAAATTGTGGTTTTTAAAGTTATTCTGGAATGAATGGAGACCCATCACCAACGACCGTTATTTTTTCTATCTTTTCACCACTCAAATTCCAAAAGTGACTTTAAGTATCTCTAATTCTAAAGCTCTGGCTCCCTTTCCTTTGGTATTTATAGGCTTGAGTATATGCGTAAATATTAAGGTAACTACAACGATAAAATCGAAGGAACAAATCCGATCTAGAGATTTACGTCGTCCCACAAATATATGAAATTCAGTGCCAAATAGTTGACACTTCACGAAGAGCTACATTAATAAAGGTTTTTCACTTATCCAGTCCCTACACCCTTAATGGGGCATAGCAATAAATAAAATTTAACTGTATTTAATCTTTATTTCAATAATGTTAAGGTTGAAATTTTGGTGGGAAGTACCTTTTGCCCGATTAAGGCTTAACCAAGTTTTCCTATACATAAAAACCGATAACCCCGATATCAAAATCAGGACGTACTGTACTTGTAAAGATGTAGGAGTGATGGGAACGATTGAATTGAACTTTAATAAACCATACCAATCATTAAAGCTGAACAACAATGCTATATGAAATCTAGTTGAATACATCGACTACCTCATTACTGCAACTATAATTACAGTAAAGGAGTACTGGTGCGCAAGTGTTGAACGTTTTAAAGAAATTTTAGTTTAGCCTTATGAAAGTCTGTTCTTAGCGGAATGAGAATCTTATTTATAAGCACGAAAAATTAAAAACAACGTTTGCAAAAACTGAAAAACACGCTTTTGAATTACATTTAACGAAAAAGTTCAACGAAAAATCATGAAAAACCGTAGGTTGCTCGAAAGACGAATTCTCATGATTTGCACCTTATATTGGGAATATTTTTTACTCTTTAGTTAAATGTGTGTGTTAAAACGGCGATAGGCCTGCCCCCTATCACGTGAGTACACTGTCCATGCAAAACGTGGGTACTCTGAACACCAGGTGACAAAGTCACGTGATGTTCAGAAGTATTAGTACCTCTGCCAACCCCTTCGGGGATATTCGGCGTGAACGTTTATGTTATGTTATGTTATTAAATGTGCTTTAAAAGTGTGTTTTTCAGTTTTATTAAACTATATTTATTTTACTATATATCGATTGCCTGATTCTTGTTTCTTCCAAATCGAACTTATTTTTGCATCGTTTTTTTATCCATTTATTTGCGTAAGATTTGAACCTATTCTTGTTACATATTCTATTAACTTATCATATATATTTACGTTTCTTTTCAATAATGTATATAGGATATTAACATTTCTTTTCAATAATGCATAAAATTTTGTTTCAGATATACAAAGCCCCAGTCTTTTGCTGATTGCATCGGCAATGAGCTGCCGCTGGGTTGGGAGGAGGCCTACGATCCTCAGATCGGGCCTTACTACATCAACCATGTCAATCGTAAGTGTTAATTGATCTATCCGATATAGATAGGATATACTTAAGAGCTTATTCCATTTGTCTGAATGAAGACGTCTGAGAGCCACAGAATCTGAATTCAGACTAGTGGAATAACGTTCAGAATGCTAGGATTCTGAAAAGTAGACAAATTTGTGTAGTGGAATAACAAGCGTCTGCGGCAGTAACGTCGAAGGACGTCTGAATTCAGAAACGACAAAGTGTAATGGAATAAGCTCTTAAGGTTGGTATTTTGTCTGGAATATCACTTTTAGCGATAAGAGAGCCAATTGTACTTTACTAAGAAATGTTTTTTTTTAATGTGTTTGATGTGCAGTTAAGAGTTTTTCTATTCTATTATACTCAACCTTTGCCCCGTTAAGGCGGTCTTTAGCTGCCCAGCACACATAAAGTCATGGTGATAGCCGCACAGGCTACAGGGCCAGCAGCAACCGATCCTTTCGAAAAAAAAGTACAAATTGTTTTTTTTTATATATATTTTGGAACGTTTAAGTTATTGGCTAGAAAAAATAATCGCTTTAGGTATATGAACGAACTAGAATACTAAATTGATGAAAAGCAAGCAAGTTTTGAAGCCAACAAGTTGACTTTAGATTTGACAATGCACGGAAGCAATATATATAGAAATGCTTTTCAAAAATAATGGGCTTATCTTGACTAGTTTTGTATATGCATCGTACTAGCCGGGCAGCAGGCTAGTACGAGCGGTGTTTAAACTAGTTATCGAGTGGGATAAAGCAGCCATCTCTTACGCACTTACTTAGTATCGTATACTACCATCTCATTCTAACCGTTATGTGTCGATATAAGAGCGCTCCTGCTTGCCCTTCTGGTTCTCTGGATTTGAGTTTTTTTTTATACAAAACATTACATAATGCAGCTTTTTGATACAGTACTTAAATGGCAAAACTTAGAACCAGTCGCTAAAGTTGGAAGCCAACTAAAGTGGGAAGTAAGTCGTAGTAGTTCTTCCTTTTCCGGCTCACCCTACGTCCGCTGTTTGATTTCTATTGCTTTTAAATTTATTTTTGATATCATTGGATACTTAAACTAACAGTTAAAATAGTTATCGCTTTTTTTAAGATTTTAGCTTATCGCTCGGTTATTCAAATCCAATGTTTTTGGATATCTATCTTTTACTGACTCAAACAAGTATTGGGCTTGCACCATGTAATATACCTAAACCATACAAGTATATACCTGAAGTTCATATTCGTTGCAATCGTTTTTTTTGCATATACATACATACATACATATACTCACGGCTATAAATCCCTAAAAGGGGTAGCCAGAGCTAAGGAATTAGAAATTCCCCAGCCACTTTTGGAAAGTTGAGTGGGGAAAAGATGGTGAAATAAAGGTTGTTGGTGATGGGTCTCCAACCGCATCGCCCAAAAATCCAATAAAAAGCCCCAATACCCTTAGTCGCCTCTTACGACACCCGTGGGTAGAAAGGGGTAGCGACATTCTAAGCCGGCACTACACGGCGATACATTATTAATATAATACATTATACATGCTGTTATAAATATGTTTGCCCTCCAAACTTAGTGCTTTGTTATTTTAGGAACGCATTTAACTTAAGACGCTCTATCCTTGGCTACCCTTTTTAAAACAGTTCCCAAAAAAGATAAATCCATTGCTAAATTTCAAACATAATTTTCACAACAATGTGATGCAAACTCATTTCTGAATAATCAACAACTACATCGATTTAGGGTGGTAAGCTAAAATGTTTGTTTTTTTAACACCGAATGTTTAACTAATAAAAATATATTTAACAATTCAGATCAGTCATGCATCGGTAGTGAAGAGTTTGATAAAATTCCATTCGCTTTCATTACAACTCATTCATAGTATCGAATGCAAACTAGGAAAGATAAAGAGTGCAATGTGTGACTAATTCATTCAATCTTTTTGCAATGTCTACGTCTACTTACACTATCTACGTGTTTAGTCGATCTCGAGAAAATTAGAGGTGTGATTTCAATAGCTTATCTATGTTTTTAGTAATACCAGATATTTTCACCTAGTTAATTTTTTGATTAATTAGCCGTGTAGTTTCGGCTTAGAATAGCACTACCCCATTTCTTCCGGTGGGTGTACGTAAGAGGCGACTAACGGTATTGGGGATTTTAAAGGATTTTTGGGCGATGCGTTATGAGACCCATCACCAACAACCTTTATTTTACCATCTTTTCCCCACTAAAATTTCCAAAAGTGGCTAAGGATTTTAGCTAAGCTACCCCTTCTAGGGATCTATAGCCGTGAGTATATGTATGTATGTATGTTAATTTTCTGAATATTCTAGGCTAAGAAATGTTAATTGGAACGAATAAGCTTAACACGGTACAATGTAGTGTGCTATAAATACATAATATTCTTACTAAGTTTAGTGAAATACATCTAACGAAAAAATGCTTTTCAACTTGCCTCTCCTCATTATTTTAACTCATCTTTAAATAAAAGATGACAAGAATGAAATAATAGTGTGTATTGTACATTAAATGTATTTTTTAAACTGTAAAAGTATATCACTATGTTTTACATTGTATGCAATATGTCGTTTTCTAAAAAAGTGTAGTTATCAAAATCCAAATAAAATATATGTGGTCAAGCGACAAATTGCAACATTGTAGTCCAAGAAATAATTCGAAACAACAAACATCTTTCAATGTAACAATGATTTGTTGATTACAAAACGGACTCTCATTTATATCGCGACGTGTCGAGTGAAAAATGCTCCACGCGGGGGGTTCTTGTAGGCCCCTAGTCGTTTTAGTTAAAGCCAGTTAAAGGACATGAATTATGGAAAAGTACTCTAGGCCTTTTTGCGGAGATCCGGTAAAGCGAGCCAGGTTATCAATGGAATGTATACAAATAGTTTATTTACGCAAATGTTTTGTTCCTTCAGTGTATCGAATATGAATTTATAATCAATGAGAGCGTAGGACGAACAGTTGGGTTTATCTAGAACGGTGATTATTAACTTAAACTGCAATGTCCTGCAAACTGCATGTCAGTATGTTTTGAGCGAATCAGTGTATTCTTAATATTTTATTCGACGTCTAAGTGACAAATATGAAACATACATACACTCATGGCCATAAATCCCAAAAAGGGGTAGCCAGAGCTTCAGAGCTAGAAACGCTTCAGCCACAATATGGTAAAATAAAGTATCATTGGTGATTGGTCTCCAACCGCATCGCCGAAAAATCACTTTAAAAAATCCCTATACCCTTAGTCGCCTTTACGGTACCCGTGGGTAGAAAGGGGTAGTGACATTCGAAGCCGGCAACACGGTAAATATACAAATATAAACCTATTCCTATATTTCGACTCTGTACTTCTCTTAAAAAGTTCTAGGAGTTAGTTCTGAAATATTTCCTTACAAATACAGCTACTCAACTTCCAAAAGTGGCTGAGGAATTTATAATTCCTTGGCTCTGGCTACCACTTCTAGGGAATTATAGCCATGAGTATATGTTTGTATATATGTAAATACATCTAGTATTATATACTTACTTACTTATACTTAACCGTGATAGCCCAGTGGGTAGAACACTTGGTTATCGTGCAAGCGACTAGTGTTCGAATCCTGGGTCAGGCCTACACCAATTTGTCTTTTCTAAAGACATATGTGTGGTTAATTTATCATGGTTGTTAACGGTGAGGGAAAACATCGTGAGGAAACCCACATGGCTGAGTTGTACTTAGTCATGTGACAGTGTATTCGTACAAAACGGCGATAGGCCTGCCCCCTATCACGTGAGTACACTGTCCATGCAAAACGTGGGTACTCTGAACACCAGGTGACAAAGTCACGTGATGTTCAGAAGTATTAGTACCTCTGCCAACCCCTTCGGGGATATTCGGCGTGAACGTTTATGTTATGTTATGTATACTCGCGGCTGTAAATCCCTATAAGGGGTAGCCAGAGCTAAGGAATTAAAAATTCCTCAGCCACTTTTGGAAATGTGAGTGGGGAAAAGATGGTAAAATAAAGGTTATTGGTGATTGGTCTCCCACCACATCGCCCAAAAATCCCTTAAAAGCCCTAATACCGTTAGCCTCTTACGTACACCCACCGGAAGAAATGGGGTAGTGCTATTCTAAGCCGACACCACACAGCATCTAGTATTATATCGAAGTAAAAATAATTGGTTGTGTTGAACCGAGTGCATGTAAAAACTATGTGTGTGTCAAAGAAAGGTACACGTGTGAACAGCCGCTAACGGTGAACGCAGAGGCGGCGTACAAACATTTTCACACGACACGCACAAACATTTCGATGCATTATTTATAGGGTACCCGCAGCTTTTCTAACATTTTCTCAGTTTTTTCCTTTTCTATCTAGAGTATTCTGGGATTCTAACATGGATAATATGGATATGTTTCAGGATTATTTATTTCTTAAGACTATATTTACATACATTCATATACTCACGGCTATGAATCCCTTAACGGGGTAGCCAGAGCTTTGGAATGAAAAATTCCTCAGCCACTTTTGGAAGTTGATTGGGAAAAGATGGTTATAATAAATGTTTTTGGTGACAGGTCTCCAACCACATCGCCCAAAAATCACTTAAAAAGCCCCCTATACCCTTAGTCGCCTCTTAAGATCACCCACGGGTAGAAATGGAGTAGTGTTATTCTAAGCCGACACTACACGGCAAATATTTACATGTAACTTTAATACTATTCTAGCCGTGTAGTGCCGGCTTAGAATGTCACTACCCCTTTCTACCCACGGGTGTCGTAAGAGGCGACTAAGGGTATTGGTCTTTTTCAAGTGGTTTTTTGGGCGATGCGGTTGGAGACCCATCACTAACGATATATTTTTTCTATCATCTCCCCTATGCACTTTCTAAAGTGGCTGAGGAGTTTCTAGCTCCAAAGCTTTAGCTACCCCTTCTTGGGATTTATGGCCGTGAGTATATGTATGTATGTTTAATACTAGAAATATTTTTTTAATTTTAGATGATTCCACTGATGTTGCAGTGGAATTAAATCTAAAACACAAGAATTTTAATCTTCACCTAAGAAAGCAACATTTAGAAAGGCTAGTAAAGCTAGTTCTCGGAGATATTAACTTAGTTAAGAGCGATAAACGTGGGGTCATTAAAATAAGCATTGATTGTAATAATTCATTCATAATGGCATCCTAGGACTCCGAGCAGTATGAGGTAATAGCTGCCCCCATTAACTTGCGAGTGGTAATTGCCAAACAGCATAGCTAGTACGACAGACCTTTTAAATTGATATCACGTGGAATGAAACAGCCATCTCTTACGCACTCACTTAGTATCGTATACTGCCATCTCATTCTAACCGATATAGTGACGATAAAATAGCGTGCTACGCCTCCAGAAGACAAGCACGAGCGCAATTTTATCGACACGATTACGGTTAGAACGAGATGGCAGTATGTGATACTAAGTAAGTGCGTAAGAGATGGCTCCTTTATCCCACGCGATAACTAGTTTAAACACCGCTCGTACTAGCCGGGCAGAAGGTCTACTATTCACGCCGAGAACGATAACTTGCATACGTATCTCTTCTACCCGTATTAACATTTATTTCTGTCTCGCTCGCACTTAACGAATATTCGGATTTTGATATGTACAGACAATATTAACATTGGCGATTTCTAGTCGATGAAACCAACAATGCCGGGTAGTGCCGGCTTAGAATGTCGCTACCCCTTTCTACCCACGGGTGTCGTAAGAGGTGACTAAGGGTATTGGGGCTTTTTATTGGATTTTTGGGCGATGCGGTTGGAGACCCATCACCAAAAACCTTTATTTTTACTATCTTTTCCCCACTCAACTTCCAAAAGTGGCTGAGGGATTTATAATTTCTTAGCTCTGGTTACCCCTGCTAGGGAAATATAGCCGTGAGTATATGTATGTATGTATGTATGAATCCAACAACAACTACGGAGGTATCGTTGCATTCATCGATAATTACCATGTATACTCACTCATCAAAAATTACAAAATCCGAATATTCGTTTTGTGGGAGCGAGATAGAAATACATCTTAATAGGGGAAAGAAGAGATAAGTATGCTTATTATCGTTATCGATGTGAATAGTATACACTCAGTATGCACACGGCATCAAGCGTGCTCACTATTGTCGCAACATTGTTTTTCAACTGAAAATGTAACTGATATTGTAGTTTAATAGCTATTTTAACACTAAAGGTGCTTTAAAGTCTAGCTGACCAGACGTATGTTTTATGGAACGAATATAATGCTTGGCACAAAATGAAATAGATGTTCTCAGAATACATCTTCTTCTAGTATATAAAATTCTCGTGTCACAATGTTTGTTTCCGTACTCCTCCGAAACGGCTTTACCGATTTTAACCAAATTTTGCATGCATATTCAGTAGGTCTGAGAATCGGCTAACATCTACTTTTCATACCCCTTAGTGTTAAGGGTCGTCCACCCTTAACATTTTTTTATAGAAACGCCTAAAGTTCGGCATAAGCAAATTTACAGTACGAAGTTTATCGGGTCAGTTAGTTATCTTTATATACGACGTCCGATAATTTATTCAATATTAATGTTAACAATGCACTGTTAAATCTATATCTAGTCTAAAATACATTAACAATTTAATTTGACTTATATTGCTTTTGCAGCTTATAGGGCTCTTAGGAACATTGAAGAGAAATATAACAGTTTGAAATGATTCGGTCGTAACTACTGGAAAATAGCGTTCTAGATTTTGCTAATCTCTTGAACTATTGGAAGCTGTTAGGTCAGAAAATAGTTATCAGCTCCATTAGAGTATAAACGAAGAAAACAGTTTATTAGCTCTGAAAGTAGACAATAAAACCAGATAAATAAAGCGTGAAATTAGAAAGCAAACGATCATAATGCTTCCATTTACGATACATTTTTAATTGCAACTAATAATCCTTTAACCCGTTTAATGATTGGAGTAATATACCCGAGATGCTATCAAAAGATATACAACCTTCGACCAAACAATAAAACCTCAAGAAGAATTAGATCCGTATTCCTAGTTAAAGATTCGGAATGTAGATAGGGTTTGATATCTTTCGCAGTGATGCTGCGGGTACCATAAAGTATCCAGCTTCAGATTTACTGCTAAGATGTTCAGATACAGTGGGTCATTCGTTTCTACTAATTAGTGGTTTAATTCATGTGTTGTCTCCCGAGTGTATGGTCCCATAAGTTTGCCTGGTAAAGCTAACTTGCATTAAACGGTGACTATGCCTAGCTGGCATAGAGTTTGGAAAGATAACCTAAGGTTCTTTTATTTGGTTAAATCTATATTTTATGTAACTTTTTATTGTTGAGGAATTTGGTATTGCTGTGTAGTGTCGGCTTAGAATAGCACTACCCCATTTCTTCCGGTGGGTGTACGTAAGAGGCGATTTTTGGGCGATGCGGTTGGAGATCCATCACCAACAACCTTTATTTCCCCACACAACTTCCAAAAGTGGCTGAGGAATTTTTAATTCCTTAGCTCTGGCTACCCCTTCTTGGGATTTATAGCCGTGAGTATATGTATGTATGTATGGTATTGTTGAGGAATTTGGTATAAGTGTTGATGTTGTATATAGTGTGTAAGTGATGTTGTTCTAAGTCGTTCGGATTAGTTGAAGGTAAATGGACAAGTCATTAATTTTTTCGATATACTTCCATCCAATGCATTTTCAGTTGCACTTAGGAAATGCTTAATTTGATTAGTTTCAAGTCTACAATACATACATACATACATATACTCAAGCTGTTAGTTCCCATTGGGCTAGGCAGAGGTTTTTTATACATGCTCTTTTATTTTTCATATTTCGAACCTACCTTTTTGAGCACACTCTCTATTTGGTCCAAATATGTCGTCGGAGGTCGTCTTTTCCTAACATTAAATTTAGTCTATAATCATGTGCTATATTCATTACTTGTCTGTTACATATTTTTCTGTTACATTGTAGGAAAATTCTTGCCACCTTCTTTAACTATAATTTCGGGTGCGTTATCCCTGAAAATAAACATTAACTCATGCAGATCCAACCTCATCCAATCTGTTACAATAATAAAGGGCATATCTAGTAACTGGATAGTGCTGTGTGAAGTTGTTAATTACCGACATGCAAATTCCGGAATGCTGCTCGGGTTCGGAGTAGTCTTGCGGTGTTTTACGCATGTAGATGCGACGATAAGGGTAACCGGTGTAGGCAGAAACGCAGAAATTTTGATATGCAAATGTGTCATCAAGGATAGGATTTTGAACAGGGTAAATCGGGAGTCAAACAGGCGTACATATATATACTCACGGCCATAGATCCCAAAAAGGGGTAACCAGAGCTTTATAACCAGAAGCTCCTCAGCCATATTTGGAAGTTGATAGGGACAAGATGGTAGAAATAAAGTATCGTTGGTGATGGGTCTCTAAAAGCATAGCTTAATACCACTTAAAAAAGCCCCATACCTTATGAAATATCAAACTGCTTTTGTTGATTTGATTTTGCTTTGAATTTAACTTATATTTTTGTTGGCACTCAATGCTTTAAATTTTCTTGTTTTGTCAATACGTAGTTGAAACAGTGAAAAAATAACATCGTCTATTTATATTATAGAGATACTCAAACCATATAAAGTCTAAAATTACTTAGTAATATTATCTCTTCTTCTATATATTTAGTGACATACCAAAAATATCCAAAAAAACTGCTTACTTAATACATAGATGTATAATTTATAAACTCTACTGTACAAGCAAAAAGTGTACCCACCACCTGGTGGTGCCATCGTCACATAATTTATAGAAGTAGTAGTACTTCTGCCAATCCCTTCGGGCATGTGCGGCGTGAACGTTTGAGTTTATAAAATCATAGCGAACCAGGTTCCACAGTCACACCACTACATCATGATAGGCAGAATGTGCCAATTATCGCCAATTTGTATGGCTGAACGAAGGTCATCCAATAATTAATCTTTATTCTGCTTGCTGCATCATCATTCTGATTGTTTAAAAACGATCATCATTAATTGAATGTCTGTTACGCTTGAAGGTGGACCCAACTTCAGCCAGCCAAACTCTTGTTATTATTCAGCTTTTAAAAGAAAAGAGATTTATATGATTTATATACACAAATATTTGCTGTGTAGTGTCGGCTTAGAATAGCACTACCCCTTTTCTTCCGGTGGGTGTACGTTAGAGGCGACTAACGGTATTGGGGCTTTTTAAGGGATTTTTGGCGATGCGGTTGGAGACCCATCACCAACAACCTTTATTTTACCATCTTTTCCCCACGCAACTTCCAAAAGTGGCTGAGGAATTTCTAATTCGTTAGCTCTGGCTACCCCTTCTAGGGATTTATAGCCGTGAGTGTATGTATGTATGTATGTAAAATTATGTATAGTTAGGATGGATGACAGTAAATTTGTAAAAGAGATTTATAGAACCAATGTGGATGGTAATGTCAGTAGAGGACGACCTCGGAAGAAACATTTGGACCATCTAGCGAGTGTGCTCAAAAAGACAGGCTTACGAAGTATAAAGAAAAAAGTATATATGAGAAGATTGATGGATGTAAACGAAGAGAGGCTTGTCAGGATCGTACAAAGTGATGATAATCTCTGCCTACCCCGATGAGACCTGAAAGTTACTTAAATTAATCAAAAACAGTTTAGAAAAAACAAGTGTATATTTTAAAATACTCATCATTCTGTTGCTAAATGTTGCATATTTTTCTAATGAGTCATTATCGATTATGTTGCTATCTGTAGCTGGTAGTTTTTATCAATTTATATTGAAGGTCTCATTAATGAAATAGCGCTAATTTATATTTCATCATTTGCAAAATTGTTCTTATTCTCTTAATAAATGTAAAGAGATGTGATTGATGTTTCTGCATGTTGCATATGAAACGAAACGGCTACATAAATTTTCAGAAGGCTTTTTCTTGCACTTTTCCTTAATTTAAAATACTTCAATGACAGAACCGTCCTCAAAAACTTTTGTTCTTTTCCCCACTCAACTTCCAAGTGTAACTGAGGATTTTTCTTTACTGTAGCTCTGTCTAGCCCGTTTAGAGGTACGTAGCCGTGAGTATGTATGTTTAATTAAAGAAAATCCTCTTTTTTCATCATTTACTTAATTAAAACATAAACTAAGCAGAGTTATTATTTTTGCATTTAAAAACACCAGTTCAAATTGTTGAACAAGCGGCCGTGTATTTCCGCGTGGCATGGTATGCGGTGCGCATGCGCGAAGGATAGCCATTGCGCATACGACTTTCTACTATACAATTTTTTTATAACATTTATATTCCTCATGCGTGATTAAATACATACATGATGTAACATACATACATACATATACTCACGGCTATAAATCCCTAGAAGGGGTAGCCAGAGCTAAGGAACTAGAAGTTCCTCAGCCACTTTTAGAAAGTTCAGTGGCGAAAAGATGGCAAAATAAAGGATGTTGGTGATGGGTCTCCAACCGCATCGCCCAATAATCCCTTAAAAGCCCCAATACCGTTAGTCGCCTCTTACGAACACCCACCGGCAGAAATAGGGTAGTGTTATTCTAAGCCGACATGATATAACGTGACGTTGTTTCTAGGATCTCGGACTTATAAGAAAAATAGATCAAATGTCAAATAATTTCAAGCCAACGGAGTCATTTCAAGGACAAAACAAAGAACACTTTAGGGCAATAAACATTTATATTCATCATCACGCTTAAATACATACATGACATGGTAACGTCACTTTGTTTCTAGGATCTCGGACTTGTAAGAAAACTAGGACAAATGGCAAATATAGTTTTAAGCGAACGGAAAACATTTTAGGGCAAAAAAAGCTACACTTTAGGGCATAAAACATTTGTATTCATCATGCGTGATGTAATACATGCAAGATATGGCATCGTGACTTTATTTTGGAAAAGATGGTAATAATAAATAAATGTTTTTGGTGACGGGTCTCCAACCACATAAAATCACTTAAGAAGCCCCTATACCTTTAATCGCCTCTTACGACCACCCACGGGTAGAAATTGGGTAGTGTTATTCTAAGCCGACACTACACGGCAATTTTTTTATTAATAATAATTGATTTCTATTCCAGAGCTGACGCAGCTTGAAGACCCTCGGCTGGAATGGCTGAGCATCCAGGAGGCGATGCTTCGGGATTACTTGCATACAGCTCAGGAGGCTTTAGAAGTAAGTGGTTTATTAATTAAACCTTTATAAGGCACAGTTATGATAAAAAAAATATCGTATTTCAGTTCTATTTGAAGGTAGGTAAGGTTGAAATTATGGTGGCCACTGCCTTATATAGGTTAAACGGTTTAATTTATTTTTTATGTAGATAAAACTAAAAATTATGTCGCGAGTATTTTTCGCGGAGTGTAACATTTATTTATCTAATAATGCCTGATGACAGACAAACAGCTTATATTCCATACAAAAACTTGATTAAACATTCCTATCTCTATTAAAATTTTAATACACATAAAATAAACTCAAAGGGCACAAAACTATTCTGTTTTCAAGTCACATTTCAACTACCGAACATCGTATAAAAAAACCTTCGAAAACATTAAATGTGAACCAGTAACATTTAGAACCGAACGAAAGTAGATAGTATGATCTGAAATTAATGATCAAATCAGAATTCCTATCTGCCCAGCTAATACGAGCGACTTTTAAACTAGATATCGCGTGCATAAAACAGCCATCTCTTTCACACTTACTTAGTATCGTATATTTTCATCTCATTCTAACCGTATATCGTGACGATAAAATAGCGCTTGTGCTGGACGGCCATCCACGGGTCTCCCAAGGCATAATCAAGTTGGTTATCTTGAGTGGCTACTGAGAAAATTCGATAATGGATTTTGATCACACTGAAGTGATTGACGGGATTTTAAGATTAAAATGTTATCATCTTATTATACATCGCGCCTTGGAGGAATAAGGTATAGATTATATCAATTTATTGATATCTACTCTTACTTCCTCAATTATTTCATTAACTTGGTCTTTTAAAACAGTTAATGGTGTGAAATTCGTGTATTTCATTTCACAAAATGATCTTGCGGATTTATCGTATGATTTTAAAATTATTTACGTAAATAATACAATCATAAAATCTAAGGGATAGAATAGCACTACCCCATTTCTACCCGTGGGTAATCATAAGAGGCGACTTGAAAATAGAAACTCTGACTACCCCTTCTAGGGATTTATAGCCGTGAGTATATGTATATATATATATATATATATATATATATAATAGTGCATTCTCTGTTTTTTTAAATACGGTGTAGGTTGCACAGTCTTATATTAATGTGATTAATATAACCAAATAATGCTGACTGTCGAGTAACAACAATGATAGACATATTAGAATTTACCATTGACCTTAAAATATTGAAGTAGTTGTAATACTTCATTTTATAAGTATTATTTTATATCCTTAGAAAATATCATTGGATTTCTCCACAACTTTGATAAGTATTGCAGTAAGATACATTCATACATATACTCACGGCTATGAATCCCTAAAAGGTGTAGCCAGAGCTTCAGAATCAGAAAATTCTTCAGCCTCTTTTAGATGTTAAGAAGGTGAAATATTGTAATATAAATATTTTGGTGACGGGTCTCCGTATCGCCTAAGAACCACTTAAAAAGTCCCGATACCCTTAGTCGCCTCTTACGATCACGCATGGGAAGAAATGGGGTAGTGCTATTCTGAGCTGACACTACACTGTAGTAGGGTAGTGAATAATTGTGTTACGAGTAACAGTGCTATATTTAAATCATTAGCTTGTGTGACGAAATATGATTTACCGACATCTTAATGATGATACACAACATATAAACCGTTAAAGTCCCAAACCTGGTACGATTTATCGCCATCATGATTGCAGTCATGTACATGCGTGTTCCAATTTAACAATTACTGCATGATAAGCGGAGTGGTATCTGTTCCTAATCATTATCTCGGCTTTATTACATTCCATTGCTATCGCCTACCGTGGGAGATTCCAAGTAGAGTATAAGTACGCTTATAACGGTTGGCAGAGACATGTCAGGTCATGTCATGACATTTGCAGTCTTTAGTTTTTTTATTTTGTCAGTACTGTCATTATTAAAATGTGATGGAAAGTAAGTTTAGTAATTTAAAATACGTTGTTGTATGAAATTGATGACATGAATGTATAATATTCCTTAGTAGGATTACACTATTTAGATGTGTGCAAATTCAGACTATTTGTAGTTACAATGTTTCCCCGAGTGTTTGTCACTAGAAAGGCTTCCTTGTAAACGATATCATTTCTGTTCTGTCTGTATGTTTTATTTCTTGTAATGTTGTTGAAGTTTTACAACATGGAGTATTTAATTTAAATTCAAGTAGTTTATACACGAAAAGCTTTCATTTTTATTATAGTGGTATAACGAACAAAAGCTCTGCTTAACTTTAACACAGTACAATTTTTAAGATATATGTATACCGTTACCGTTTGGCATACAAATAGAAACTAACATAATACATTTCATATGTTCACGGCTATAAATCCCAAAAAGGAGTAGTCAAAGCTTCAGAATTAGATATTGTAGAGGTTTAGTGCAGAATTATTTAAATTTATTCCAATTGAGACATAACTAAGTATTTATTTGATTAAGGAATCTTAATCACTTAAGGGCTTCGTCTATGCCTTAGCGTATCGAATACACAGGTACTACTATCGTAACACCTTTCTTCTTTTTACCGACTTAGAATGAATGTTGAAGTAATTAACAATAATTTGAGTATCATTTAGTAAGTTTCACTCATATCTCTCGTAAGAATACCATCTGTAAGCCAGAATGTTAAACGGAGGACGTGCTAATATGATGCACTAGCATAGGATTAGATCTTGTTTCATCCCATTCCCACGATATCATTACACCACTTGAATATTTAATACCTTGTCCGACATGTTCAACGACAATTCTGCTCAAATATTTCACAAAAATAGACCTGTAATTATGGTTTTAACAAAAGTTATAGGGGTAATTGTATTGTGGGTTACCGCAGAGTATAATTTTATTATCGCTATGTTATATTGATTATGTATTACAAGTGTACCGTGTAATGCCGGCTTACAATGCCGCTACCCCTTTCTACCGATGGGTATCGTAAGAGGCGACTAACGGTATTGGGGCTTTTAAGGGATTATTGGGCGATGCGGTTGGAGACCCATCACCAACAACCTTTATTTTACCATCGTTTCCCCACTCAACTTTCCAAAGGTGGCTGAGGAATTTCTCATTCCTTAGCTCTGGCTACCCCATCTAGGAATTTATAGCCGTGAGTATATGTATGTACTACGTATGTATGTATGTATGTACGACTAGTGTTCAAATCCTGGGTCGGGCCTACACCAATTTGTCTTTTCTAAAGACATATGTGTGGTTAATTTATCATGGTTGTTAACGGTGAGGGAAAACGTCGTGAGGAAACCCACATGGCTGAGTTGTACTTAGTCATGTGACAGTGTATTCGTACAAAACGGCGATAGGCCTGCCCCCTATCACGTGAGTACAATGTCCATGCAAAACGTGGGTACTCTGAACACCAGGTGACAAAGTCACGTGATGTTCAGAAGTATTAGTACCTCTGCCAACCCCTTCGGGGATATTCGGCGTGAACGTTTATGTTTATGTTATGTTATATGTATGTGTGTATGTTTAAACAAAAGAATAACCTTTGCAACCTGTCTTGAACCTTCTGGGTTTTTTGATTTCAGTCAATTAAAAGTAATAGAGAGGCTTAACGTCACTGTAATCCGTCAAATGATATGAAACAAAAGAATCTTATTAATAAATTAAAATAAGCAAGCGATAGCTTCAACTTAAACTCAAAAAACATTACGAGAGCATAATAAAAGTATAGCTTTGTAATTATTAAAAAAACAATAGTAATAGTCAACGCCGCCCCGGAAGAATTAAATTCCTAGCCGATACTACACCGTCAACAGGAATAAAGTGTGATAACAAAGTATCAAATAAGGCTGTATGCTAACCCGTGTAAGAATTCCAAGTTGATTCACAAAGGTGGCCGCCACGTACGTGAATACAAGGTACACTTCGTGACCGGTCGAGTTCAATTGTCCGACTTCCGTCTCTATACAAAATATCATCCGAACAACGTGATATGATTACATTAACCAAAAAGGGTAAAGTAAAAATGGTCTATTGTCGAAATAGAAATAGTGTTAATGTAGCAGTTTTCTTTAACGCAATATTGTCATCTGGCTAGGTCTAGTCCAACTAGGTATGTAAAGGGTTATATACTCGAAAATCTGTTATGATCTAATGTATAAAATTCTCGTGTCACAATGTTTTTCTCCGTACACCTCCGAAACGGTTTTACCGATTTTAACCAAATTTTGCATGCATATTCAGTAGGTCTGAGAATCGGCTAACATCTATTTTTCATACCCCTAAGTGTTAATGGTTGTCCACCCTTAACACTTTTTTATAAAAATGCCGAAAGTTCGGCATTAGCATATTTTCAGTACGAAGTCTGCTGTGTAGTGTCGGCTTAGAATAACACTACCCCATTTCTTCCGGTGGGTGTACGTAAGAGGCGACTAACGGTATTGGGGATTTAAGGGATTTTGGGCGATGCGGTTGGAGACCCATCACCAATAACCTTTATTTTGCCATCTTTTCCCCACTCAACTTTCCAAAAGTGGCCGAGGAACTTCTAGTTCCTTAGCTCTGGCTACCCCTTCTAGGGATTTATAGCCGTGAGTATATGTATGTATGTATGTAAGTCTGTCGGGTCAGCTAGTATAAGTATAAAATAATCGTCTTTTCCTGCTTCGACTGTTAACAGCAGTTGGTTATTCCTTGGATTCGATGGCCTGAAAGAGCCTAGAACATTTATTAAGCCAAAGTAAATGCTTTATTCTGCTTATATTTTGATAAGTTTACAGAAAATATGACAAAATGTGTCACAATTAAATTATGCTTGTCGATAAAACGAGGTGTGATAAGAAAATTGCAAAAGTATAATCATGATATGACGTCAATTACATATCGTTTATTTATATGTTAATGCCCCAGAGGTCATATTGTAAGTAGTTATACGTTAATCTTCTTCTAATCAATTTTTAAACATACATATACTCACTCTATTATTGCCATTGGGTAGGCAGAGACTATCGCCACTTCGTACAATGCAGGCATACTTTTAACCCTTTAACCAGTATAGAAAAATATAAAATTAATTGCATTTGAGCACTATTTGAAGGTAGATAAGGTTTAAATTATGGTGGCAACTATTTTGCCTCTACTGGTCAAAGAGTTAAGTTTTTTAACCGCTCAAATTAAGTTTATTATTGCTGTAATGCAAATAATTGCTTAAATAACAATTAATATTCTTTTTTACTAACAGTTACTAATCTCTTAAAAAAGTTTTGAAAATCTAAGAATAAAAACTAACATGTTGGTAAGGTAAGCTGTGTAGTGTCGGCTTAGAATAGCACTACCCCATTTCTTACGGTGGGTGTACGTAAAAGGCGACTAACGGTATTGGGGCTTTTAAGGGATTTTTGGGCGATGCGGTTGGAGACTGGCACAAACAACCTTTACTTTACCATCTTTTCCCTACTCAACTTTCCAAAAGTGGCTGAGGAATTTATAATTCCTTATCTCTGGCTACCCCTTCTTGGGATTTATAGCCGTGAGTATAAGTATGTTGGTAAGGATTTGTAATTCAATCATCCGCATACCATTTTACCATGATCGTCTCGTCTCTTTTATTCATTAAAGCCTTTGACTGTCTGGTACAGAAGAGTAGTTATAACAGTATGAATATGATATCAGTGTCAATAGCTAATGTCATATCAAAGTCAAGTAATAATTGGTATAGAATGTATAGATGCTGTTATTATTTCTTGTTTTTTGCATTCCTTATTCCATTCCAATTCCATTACTGTTGCTTTAATAATAAATTACTTAGTGACATTAGTTTTAAAATGAACTAAATCATACATAAATATAATCACGGCTATAAACCCCAGATTGGGGTAGCCAGAGCTTAAGAGCTAGAAACTTCTCAGCCACATTTGGAACTTGATAGGGGACATGCTAGAAATAAAATATCGTTACGACTCCCGTGGGTAGAAAAAGGTAGTGCTATTCTAAGCCGACACTACACAACTTATTATTACATAACTTATTGTTAATTTACATAGTTTATTATACAAATGTACAAATACTATTTTTATAGTTTTTAATAGTGAAACTTGTGTGTAAAATCGTTTCAATGTTTTCTAATTGAGATCGAATTAGAAACCACGTTATTGAATAATGCAAAACAGTAATCACGGTTACCAATACGCACCAATTTGTTTGGAAATGTACTTTTAATCATTCGATGCGTGCGCGCATATTTTTCATAATAACCGGAAACGCGCGCTTCAATCGTTATTATATTGTTCCCTTTAGTTTTTTGTACTCATGTTATCGATCTATAGATTTCGAATAGGGCTTGATCGTTTCTTACCTTCTGTCTTAAAGGTAACTCATTGTAATCGTATTTATAAATGTAACATAACATAAACGTTCACGCCGAATATCCCCGAAGGGGTTGGCAGAGGTACTAATACTTCTGAACATCACGTGACTTAGTCACCCGGTGTCCAGAGTACCCACGTTTTGCATGAACAGTGTACTCACGTGATAGGGGGCAGGCCTATCGCCGTTTTGTACGAATACACTGTCACGTGACTAAGTACAACTCAGCCATGTGGGTTTCCTCATGATGTTTTCCCTCACCGTTAACAACCATGATAAATTAACCACACATATGTCTTTATAAAAGACAAATTGGTGTAGGCCCGACCCGGGATTTGAACACTAGTCGCTTACACGTTAACCGGTGTTCTACCCATTGAGCTATCACGTCGTTTATTTATAAATGTGTACATAACTTTTCATACATATTTTATTATATTTTCATATTCGCCGTTTAATTAGTACACAATATTAGAAATCATTATGCTATTGACCTATTTTGACTTTATGTTGATTTATCTTTCTTCGTTACTTAAAATAAAGAGGCAAGAATTTTCAATAAGTTTTTTGCTGTATAATAAATATATTCTGAAACTAATCATCCTACTATCTTTAGAAGTAACATATATCATGATATTATATCATGTATCACGCTTTGTTTAATAAGGGGTAAGCGGTGATTGAGAATGCTGAGAATTTGAGAATACAAAATAATACGGGTACGTGTGAGCAGGACGGTCATAGAACAAGTTTGGAAATATTCGCAATGTTGCGTATAATGATGACGACACCGATATCAAATTATCTTAATCGTAACCATAATATTATAAACTTTTTCCCTATTCACGGAATACATTCCGGATAGCTTCCAATCCGACATTTTATTAGTGTTACGTGGCTCAATCGGCGTATAAGACTGCGTTCTTCGTAAAGACGATTCTCAGAATAGATGAAGAATGCTCTAGCTATTCGCCTCAAAGGAAAATTAAGGAAGACAGTACTCACGATATAATGCAGTCGCATAAAGTCCCATTACTGTCCATGAGAAATATTTAGAATGAATTCCAGTATAGAAATGCTATTAACCTTGAACTTTGTAGTGAAATCGCAAATTGTGGCTTGTCATTCGGATAAAATAAGATTGTTTCGGTATAATAAATTTAAGTTAATCAAAATAGTAATGATAAATATCTGGGTTAGGAAAACATTATATTTATGTCTTAGTCAACTAATATTGTACATAAGATTACCATTGAAATTTCACCCTAAATAAACAGTTTTCAATCACAGTAATATTCAATATTCTCAGGGAATATACTACGTGATTAAAACAGAAATTCTTGTGATAAGGTTACCGTGGCATCTTCAATCATTTACAATTTTATGCTTACTGAGGAAAACTATTTTCTGTGATCTAAGAAACACGTCAGATCGTTTCTGTATCTAACTTAAGTTCTCTATTCTTCTTATGATTGAAAACTAGCTCGAAAAACTTGACAAAACCAGACCATATAGGAATCTTGAAAAAACTAGTAATATATTCTTAAAAGGCTCACAGTCAAAAATCTTGTAGCTATTATGTATAGTCAAGCTCTCAATAAGCCCTAATTTTATAAACTACACCTTATTTAGTAAATGTAGGTATCAAATACATATACCTCCTCAGCCACATCTGAAAATAGGCGTGCTTACATAACTTCAATAAAAGAAGCCAAAACGAAACAAAAAGCAGACACAAGATTGTCGACAATGCAAACGTGTTAGCCATTATAAATTCTATAGCTTATCTCCTCGAGTATTAAAGTTGCACGGTAGCGAACGCCGACGTGAAGGCATGACGGAGCGATTGTGCATACATCGGACCTCCAGTACCTCCTTTAAACACTCCGGCCGGGTCGTGCAGGAGACACTACGCAAGCTAGATTACTTTGTACACGTATTCGAATGCTCTTGGAGCATCCAGCAAATAGAAAGTTATGTTTGCGAACGCCAGATGCGGCGCCGTTTCAGATTTATTTGCAATTGCAATGCATATATTGCTTTGCTTTGCAATTTCGTTTGTGTGTTCACTGTTAGTTTTAAAATGAACGACTGCGTAAGGCTTGATATGTGGGTTGTTATTTTAAATTTGATACCTATTTTTGAATCTGTCTAAATGAGGGACCTAATTACACACATAAATATACTCACGCCATGATATCCGATTGGGGTAGGCAGAGACTATTGATCGCCACTTAGTACGATCCTGGCAAAACTCTCTTATCTCGTTTAAATCCATCAATCTTTTCATACATGACGCCTGCCTTTTTGAGCGCACTCTCTGTAGAGACCTCTAATAATTGTTTTAAAATAAATAAAATATGATTATTTTGTTTGTCCTTTAAGTTTGTAAGTATGTGTATCAAGAATAATGTTGACACGATCAGTCATTAACAGACAAAAAAGAAAAAGAAGGCCTCTTCTGCATTTCAGTTTCTCAACCAACTGCAAACATACTTTATTTTCTGCGAGATTAGAATCATTTTGGACTAAAACTATACAAATATTCATATTACAAACAAAACGCAAGTTTCAATCATAAAAGTCAAACAAAACTTATTTATGATTAATAAAATAAAGCATGCGTATTTCGTTTTTTTAAGGAGAATGAAGCCTAGATGAAGGATTCTGAGAAACGAGATATGCGTGCGCCCAGTCGTAACCCGAGGGCTAGGTAGCGGTACATAATGATCGGTATTAATTTATTGGGAATCGGATTAAGTAGCCATATTCTTGATGGATTATAGTTGTAGGGCTAATTCGATGGGCTGGAAATTATGGAACACAATTTGATGCTGGTAAAATTATGAAGATTTGCCGCTGAGCTTGGAATTACTAATTTGATCTTGCGCGGCTGTTGATTGAAAGATATCATTGAATGACGCTGATTTGGCATTATGTTTTTTTTTTATTTTTCTTTACGAAGCTAAAACTTTATTTTTTTGTAGACGGGGGTGCGTTGCAACTTCAGAATTCATTTGCGACATAATTTAAATAGGTACTCATAGACGACATGATAGTCCAGTGGGTAGAACACCCGCCCGAAAACAGAAGGGCGTGAGTTCCAATCCTAGGTAGGTCCTACACCAATTTGTCTTTTCTAAAGTCAAATGTGTGGTTAATTTATCATGGTTGTTAACGGTGAGGGAAAACATCGTGAGGAAACCCACATGGCTGAGTTGTACTTAGTCATGTGACAGTGTATTCGTACAAAACGGCGATAGGCCTGCCCCCTATCACGTGAGTACACTGTCTAAGCAAAACGTGGGTACCTTCTCTGGACACTAGATGGCGCTGCCATGTGAGTTCAGAAGTATTGGTACCTCTGCCAACCCCTTCGGGGATAAACGGCGTGAACTTTTATGTTATGTTTATGTTATGTACTCAAAGTGAAAAACTGTTCATTTCCCTTTTTTTATGAAATACTAGTGGATCGGCCCAGCTCCGCACGGGTAGCGCAGTTTTAAAAACATCTAAGGTTTCTTCAATCACTGCTCAAGATTTATGAAATTTAGCGCCTTGCCTTGATTACAATTTGTAGCACTTCAGAATATTGTAACTTTGTGATTTTGAAAGCGCTTTTATGAACGGTTCTGTATATCTGAACAAAAGGCTAATTTTCAGGTTGAGTTGGTAGAGTTGAAGTTGAGTAAAATGCTATGAAATATTTAAAAACAATCTAAAAAAGAAACAATGTAGGATGAAACTACTGGCGCCATCTAGTATGTTATATGCAAGTTAGTAAGGATTTGGTTTTGGTCTATTTTATTTCATTGTATAACTTTAGTGTTTCTGTACCGATTTCTATGATTCTTTTTTGATTGAATAGGTAATAATATTATCGTTTTTAAATTAAGGGTGAGTGAGAGTATAATAAACGTGAAAGCAAACATATATCATCAGAATGCTCCGAACTGTCAAGCTATCAGGAGTAACACGTGTTATTGTGAGTTAAACATAAGAGATAGGCATATGCTGTTGTGGGATACAACGGACGCGACGGAAGCTTAAAAAATGGAGTTACTTCTCCCGTCTTCCCAAAATTTCCCAAAATTCCCCTTTACTACTCTGCCGCAAAGTATACTATAACCTGCCTAGGAGTATCAAGAATAATTGTACCAAGTTTCGTTAAAATCCGTCGAGTAGTTTTTGTTTCCATAAGGAACATACAAACCGACAGACAGACAGACAGACAGACAGACAGACAAAAATTTTACTGATTGCATTTTTGGCATCAGTATCGATCACTAATCAACCCCTAATAGTTATTTTGAAATTATATTTCATGTACAGAATTGACCTCTCTACAGATTTATTATAAGTATAGATTATTATTATATACTAGTGGATCGTCCCAGCTTCGCACGGGTAGCGTTGTTTTCTTAAATATCTGAGGTTTCTTTCTTCAGTCACTGCTCAAGCATTGTGAAATTCAGCGTAATGTTTTCAATTTATTAAATTTATAGCACTCCCTTAACAGTGTAGTTTGGTGATTTTGAATGCGCTTTAATGAACGGTTCAGTATTTCCGTTTAATAGCAAATTTTGGAATAAAACGCCATGAAGTATTTAGAACAATCAAGAAAATAGTCATTACGTTATGAAGGATGCAACTACTGGCGCCATCTAGTATGTTATATGTAAATTAGTAAAGATTTGGTTTCGATCACGGGCGCGATGGCTTATTTTATATATAATTTCGGTGTTTCTCTACCGATTTCTATGATTCTTTTTTTATTGAATAGGTAATAATGTTACCTTTTTTAGTGGAGTGAGAGGTTTACAAACGTAAGAGTTAACAAATATAATCAGGATGTTCCGAACTGCTAAGCTATCAGGAATTACACGTGTTATTGTGAGTCAACCATAAAAGATAGACATATACTGTTGAGGATTTTTTTTTAGATAATTTTATGAAGAATATTTCCGTCACACATGATTTCTATGTAAGTTTAACCATTAAGGCTGCACACGCGACGGAAGCTTAAAAAATGGAGTAACTTCTCCCGTTTTCCCCAAATTTCCCAAAATTCCCCTTTACTACTCTGCTGGAAAGTATACAAAAACCTGCGCAGGAGTAAGAAGAATAATTGTACCAAGTTTTGTTAAAATCTGTCGAGTAGTTTTTGTTTCCATAAGGAACATACAAACCGACAGACAGACAGACAGACAGACAGACAGACAGACAGACAGACAGACAGACAAAAATTTTACTGATTGCATTTTTGGCATCAGTATCGATCCCTAATCACCACCTGATAGTTATTTTGAAAATATATTTCATGTACAGAATTGACCTCTCTACAGATTTATTATAAGTATAGATGAACTATAAGTTTAACCAAAGTTCCCCGTTTAAGTTCCAAAAGTGGCTGAGAAATTATTATTCTGAACCTCTGGCTACCTTTTTTAGGGATGCATAGCCGTGATTTCGTTAAATACAGCAAAGTATTACATAAATACATACATATACTCACGGCTATAAATCCCTTAACGGGGTAGCCAGAGCTTTGGAATGGGAAATTCCTCAACCACTTTTGGAAGTTGATGGAGGAAAAGATGGTAATAATCAATGTTTTTGGTGACGGGTCTCCAACCACATCGCCCAAAAATCACTTAAAAAGCCCCTACCTCGCCTCTTACGATCACCCACTGGTAGAAATGGGGTAGTGTTATTCCAAGCCGGCACTACACGGCACAACAACAAGGTATTCTTACACTTAAACCACTTGTTCAAGTTTCATTAATCTAGATCATCTTTCAATGGATCAAAATGTTTACATTAGGGCACAGTTTGAAAGGTACATCTTTAATAGGCCTGGGGTTTGTTTCGTGGAAGGTTTTATACCCTGAGCTCCATCTAACGCTGATTCCGAGAACTGTTATGTCGTGCGCGTGCAGAATAGCCAATATCACATCGCTCTTCTTGCGATCAATTTACATTGCACTGTCAGTATTTTGTTTTTTTTTATCAGTCAGGACAATCGTCAAAATCTACTGTCAGCTAAATCTCTGAATTTGCGTTGGGGTTACAGACCTGATGATTGCAAGATGTCATCTGATCTAGAATTTCACCGTGAAATCATGATGTCATCATGCCATATTTAGCTCATTGTTTGTTTTAGACTGATAAAGTATCAGCTATCGCGTTTATTGCATAGTCCATAGAATGCGTTCCTTTATTCGTAGGTCTATACAATTTTGCCGGCTAAGAATTTCACTACCCCTTTCTACTGATGGATATCGTAAGAGGTGACTAAGGGTATGGGGGTTTTTAAAGTATGATTCGGTTGAAGACCCATCACCAACGACACTTTATCTGTACCATTTTCTTCCCTATCTACTTCCAAATGTGTATCTGAACAGTTTCTCTGAAGCACTGGCTACCCTTTTATGGGATTTATAGCCGTGAGTAAATATATGTATGTACTATTTTTCAGCGTTATTTTTGAAACTTTACAACGTATAATTATTGTGATATTTATGGCCAACAAACTGACTAATTCATATTTAATTGCATATCCAGAAACAACCATTTTTTAGATACCAAGTGTCGATTCAAATACATCTTAAATCGTATCGGATGGGTAGTGGGTAATTTGTTGTATTTTGATTCCTTCCAGTGTGATGTTCGGTAATTGCTGGTTGTGGAATGGAAGCTGCGATTACTGGCTGACCCAGGGATCTTCTGGGAACGTTGGGTTACGTGATTACTGGTCTTGCCTCTGTCCTCTTTATACCTGCTTTTGTTTGTTTTCTGACGCAGGAATTCTAATTTCGGGTTCATTATACTCCATTTAGATGGCATGACATCATCGAAAGCATGTATTTGATGAAGGTAATTTGACCATTTTGGTGCGTTCAGTTGCGCAACGGTTTTGGGGCGACGATCGATGACTGGTCTCTGATTTGGTATATCACAATAGCTTTTGAATGCCCGATATGGTTTGTTAATTGATATATACAATGGACATTTGATGACACTAACATTTTGGTTGGAATGCCGTTCTTGTAACTGTGGAGTGCAGTTACGTGTGTAATGAAGATATAATACCACACATTCCTTAACTCTTTACAGGTTATTTAGGCCGATAATTTAGTAAAAAGAGTTAAAAGATTAACGATTCATAAGTTAAAGAAAACTTACTTTACTTAAGAAATCATATGTATAAAAATCATATAATTATTAACTCACACTTTGCAATACATACTTGTATACTTGAAAATGATGTAATGAAAATATTACTTGTTATTACAATGTCTTAAAAGGAAGGGAAAGGAACCATTGTATATATCCATCATACATAACAAAAAGGATCTGCCTTATTTACATCATATTATCCCCCCAAAAAGCATAACTTACTTCGCCCTTTCTCCTGTATTTAAAATGCTCCACCAAGCAATACAGGGATAGCATGTCAGAAGCCTTACTTGCGTACTTATACTCACGCCTTATTCGCTTTGTGCAGACAGAGACTATCAAATCTATTTTGCCACTTAAGTCATGACTTGGAAGTTACTCGGAAGCTAGTTTGATGAGTTAATATGTTTGACTTCGATCAACGATTTAGGATACCAAATTAATTGGATAGAGTCTTTTTTATGTCTACTGAGATAAATGAACGCTTTTTAAAACTTTCAGTACCTTATATTGCACAAGGAATTAAAATGAAACTCAGTGTAAAAAACAGTTGGGATAAAGTTCCGAGAAGATCTGATTGCCGTCATTACCACGATGCTAAGATGATAACAGATGTTAGTATATCAAGAAGGCGATTTCCTTACCAAAATAAAAGAGTCGTGTATTTTGTGAAAGCGGTAATTATGAGAGGTGATCACGATATGATCAGTTTCGACGGACGTGATGGGGGACATTCTGATGATTATTTATATCACTGTTGGCGTTTCTGCGAATCAAGTTGAGGTTTTGAAATGTTTAAAAAATATAATTTATACATATTTAAAATTTTTAATAGTTTCAACAAAAAAATACTGTCAAAAGTTTGTCTAAAGTAATATTAATTGCCTATGAAAAAAAAGAAATAAGAAGAAGGAATTTTATTTTAATCCTTTTAATTTTTTATCATCACCATAACCGCAAAAAGTATGATAAAAGTGACTTCCTATAACCCTACCTGCATTACAAAGAAATCAGTATTCCCAGATGCACACTAACAAAATATTAAAATTACGAGAAACAAAACAAAAACTGCGCTCTTTGTCAAAGTATCAATGTAGCAAAACTTGAACAAAAGAAAATTTAAAACTTATCTTTACGAGCTGCCATTAAATGAGGTATACTCGAGACCATCATTATACTAAATTCAAAATGAAGCAAAGTGTACGTAAGTGTTAGTTATGATCTGACTTCCAAGTTACGCGGAGCAAAAGCACGCAAAAAATATCTTTGAAAGAATCGCCGGAGGCTTTCGCTGTCCCACTAAACCTGCCCGGCTAGTACGAGCGGTGTTTAAACTAGTTATCGCGTGGAATAAAGCAGCCATCTCTTACGCACTTACTTAGTATCGTATACTGCCATCTCATTCTAACCGTTATCGTATCGATAAAATAGCGCTCGTGCTTGCCCTTCTGTATGAGAACAACCCAACATTGCAAACAGAAATAACTGATGATTAGATTGTTAATTATACTTTAGATGTATTTTGAAGTTATCTAACTTTGTTACGTATTTGTTGATTTTGAATCTAATCGATTTAAAGGTAAAATAAGCAACAAATTGATGTTTAGGAACTACTGAAATTCAGTATGGGGCTTTTTTAAGTGGTTTTTGGGCGATGCGGCTGGAGACCAATCATCAATACTTTATTTCTACCATCTTGTCTCCTATCAACTTCCAAATGTGGCTGAAGAGTTGCTAGCTCTGAAGCTCTGGCTATCCTTTTGGGATTAATGGCCGTGAGTATATGTATGTATGTTTAAACAGTATAAACCTTTACCATCGAGCATTCTGCTTTTAAAAAAAACCTATAAAATGATAGAAAGACAGTTTTAAAATATTAGATTATTTAGCTATTGTTAAACAAAATAAAAAAACCATGTATGAGAAGAATGATAAATGTGGCAGAAGCAAGAGAGATTTGTCAGTATCGTACAAAGTGGCGATCGCTGCCTACCCCAATGGGAACAACGGGCGTGAGTAAAAGTAAGTATACATACACTCTCGCTCCTAAATCCCAAAAAGGGGTAGCCAGAGCTTCAGAGCTAGAAACTCCTCAGGAACATTTGGAAGTTGATAGGGGAGAAGATAGTAATAATAAAGTAAGTAATAAGTAAGTACATACATACATACATATACTATAAATCCCTAGATGGGGTAGCCAGAGCTAAGGAATTGAAAATTCCTCAGCCACTTTTGGAAAGTTAACTGGGGAAAAGATGGTAAAATAAAGTTTGTTGGCGATAGGTCTCCAACCTCATCGCCCAAAAATCCCTTAAAAGCCCCAACACCGTTAGTCGCCTCTAACGTACACCCACCGGCAGAAATGGGGTAGTGTTATTCTAAGCCGACACTACACAGCAATAAGTAAGTATAGTCGGCAAAATAATCTAAATCATAGCATATTGGCTGATGTCACGCACGGCCGATGGTTTAGAAAAGGAAGTTGGCGTGTTAAGAAACGCCTTGAAATCATTCCATTTACGTCATCAGCCGCCATTAATTATAACAACTGAAAGTAAACAAAGAAATGCGCGGTGCTGAGTGATTCGGTTTGGTAACATATTCACAGAATACGGTGGTTTATTCTATTACTGTTCTTTCATCAATTTCAACACAACACACATATATACATGCTTACGGCTATAAGTCCCTAAAAAGGGTAGCCACAGCTTCAAAGCTGGATACTCCTCAGCAACATTTGGAAGATAAGTGTAGATACATACATACATATACGCAGGGCTATAAATCCCTAAAAAGGGTAGCCAGAGCTGAGAAATTAGAAATTTCTTAGCCACTTTTGGAAGTTGAGTGGGGAAAAGATGGTAGAATAAAGGTTGTTGGTGATGGGTCTCCAACCGCATCGCCCAAAAATCCCTTAAAAAGCCCCAATACCGTTAGTCGCCTCTTACGTACACCCACCGGAGGTAATGGGGTAGTGCTATTCTAAGCCGACACTACACAGCTTAAGTGTAGAAAATATTGTAAAATAAAGTTTCTTGGTGATAGGTCTCCGAACGCATCGCCCAAAAACTATTTAAAAAAGCCAATACCCTTAGTCGCCTCTTACTGCACGCTTGGCTAGAAAGAGGGTAGTGAAATTCTAAGGTCGCGTGTATAACTACGTTCAAATCATTCGATTTACGTCACCACCCGACATTCATTATAACAACTATTTATTTATTTATTTAATTAATACGTACACAAACAGCATTATAACAAACATTTCCTTTTTTACAAAAATTTAGATTCGGCTCTGTTACAATGCCAAAAATAGTGCACACAACATTATTGGTTATTATCGTTGGTAATTTTGTTCTTCTTAAATAATATTATTATCAAAGCTACTCAAAACAATTACAAATAGTATAAATATAAGTAAAACTCCAAAGAATTACACCAAATTAATAATAATTACAAAATTAAATAAAGTACAATTAAATTAAATTAAAATTAATATAATATGATTCAATAAAATTAGCAATAAAGTAAAATTGAATAAAAAAATATTATAAAAAAATATATTGTTGCATTATATTAATTAATTTGTAGATTTAATCAATTGCCTACATTTCTTTCTAAAATTCAGTAATGAGTCGTGATAGACGTCTGAGTAAACAGAGAGTAAACAGAGAAATGCGCACCGCTGACTGATTCGGTTTGCTAACATATTCATAGGATACGGTATTTTATCCTAATGAATGATGAAAGAACAAATTTCATCAACTTCAACACAGCTTAAAAATCATACATATACATACGGCTATAAATTCCTAGAAGAGGTAGCCAGAGCTAGAAAATGTCTGCTACCACATGGTCCAAAAACCACTTAAAAAAGCCCCCATACCCTTAGTTGTCTCCTACTACACCCGTGTGGGTAGAGAGAGGCAGTGATATTCTAAGCCAGCACTACACAGCAAATAACATGGTTTTAATTAACTACATACATACATATACTCACGACTGTAAATCCCTAGAAAGGGTAGCCAGAGCTAAGGAATTAGAAATTCCTCAGCCACTTTTGGAAATTGAGTGGGGAAAAGATGGTAAAGTGAAGGTTGTTGGTGATGGGTCTCCAACCGCATCGCCCAAAAATCCCTTAAAAGCCCCAATACCGTTAGTCGCCTCTTACGTACACCCACCGGAAGAAATGGGGTAGTGCTATTCTAAGCCGACACTACACAGCAACTAGTATAAATATAAACTGTCTATACAGCCATGTTAGTACGAATGTAGCAACCACATTTAAAATACCTCAGTTTTAATTTGTACAGCTCGATAAAGACGTAAGAATATCCGTTTTAATTACATCTTTTACGAAGAGGCTTATAAAATGTAAAGAATTACTAGGTGCAGTATAAATACTTGTCATAATAAATAACTGCGCTGGCTTCTGTGGTTCGACTTAACTACTTGAAGCAAGAATACAACTTTGTTTGTGATATATATTTTTACCTCTGATTGTAGTGTAGCTAATAACTTGCTTTTCGACCCGTGGTTATAGCGAAATAATATACATACATACACTCACGGCTATAAATCCCTAGATGGGGCAGCCAGAGCTAAGGAATGAGAAATTCCTCAGCCACTTTTGGAAAGTTAAGTGGGAAAAAGATGGTATAATAAAGGTTGTTGGTGATGGGTCTCCAACCGCATCGCCCAAAAATCCCTTTAAAGCCGTTTATCCCTTTATACCGTTAGTCGCCTCTTACGTACACCCGCCACAAGAATTGGGGTAGTGCTATTCTAAGCCGACACTACACAGCACAAATAAAGAGAAATAATATCTAAAGTATATAATCGCTGTGTAGTGTCGGCTTAGCATAGCACAACCCCGTTTCTTCCATTGGGTGTACGTAAGAGGCGACTAAGAGTATTGAGGCTTTTTAATGGATTTTTGGGTGATGCTGGTGGAGACTATCATTTCCCTACTTAACTTTCAAAAGCGGCAGAGGAATTTCTAATTCCTTAGCTCTGGCTACCCCTTACCCTTAGTTGCGTCTTACGACACCCGTGTGTAGAAAGGGGTAGTGAAATTTTAAGCCGGCACTTGCAACATAATAAACTGCTAAATTGTGTAACCTTGGTGATTGTATTTCTATTTCAAATGCACATATTTCTCTGAGTGTAGACACAGATAATATAATAGGGAAGCAAGAGAGGTTTGTCAAGATCGTACTAAGTGGCGATCGATAGTCTCTGCCTACCCCAATGGGAATAATGGGCGTGAGCATAAGTAAGTAACTAAGATAACATAATAATGTGTAGGGCAGCCGTATGCCCGTATCAGTTGATGAATGTTTCATAAATGTTGTAATTCGACTTACAAATTTTTAGTAGTTTCTGGTTTTCTCGAAGCTGTTTTATACTAGACGAGAATTCTAATGAAAAAATCATTCTGTCTCTTTCTACGACGTAGTAACTTTACTATGGTGGGGTAGACAGATATATTTCTTAGTTTTTTGTACATTAAGTATGATTAATTGCCATGTAGAAAATAGTAAAAAGTGTTTATACAGCGTTTTTGCTGTGTAGTGTCGGCTTAGAATAGAACTACCCCGTTTCTTCCCGTAGGTGTACATAAGAGGCGACTAAGGCTATTGAAGCATTTTTCATCGATTTTTGGGCGATTCAGTTGTAGACCCATCACATAATATTACCATCTTTTGCCCACTTAACTTCCGAAAATGGCTGAGAGACTTCTAATTTCTTAGCTCTGGTCACCATTTTTAGAGATTTAATAGCCGTGAGTACATGGATGTATGGTTTCATTCCTAAAATGGTTTCTCAGGAATCTTGTTAAGATATTAAATAAAATTCCCAATCAATGTAGGTCTACGTAAGTGTGTAGGTGTATGTATGTTAAAACTTCAATAATAAGAAGTTTCTCTGATAAAACCAGGCAAGTTATTATTGACCTCTTTTAACAATATAAATACCGGAAGAAGTTAATTTTGCTGTCAAATTAATTTCTTGGCACTTCTGAGTACGGTTCGCGGTTGTATATTTTTAATCAATATTAATACGTATGCCTATAGTTACAGCCATGATTATATTAATGTGTACCCAGTTTCTATTTTTATTATTATTATTTTTTTAATCGTAATAATTATACATACATATTCTCACGCCGTTAGTTCCCATTGGGGTAGGCAGAGACTATCGATCGCCACTTCGTACGATCCTGGCAAACCTCTCTGGCTTCGTTTACATCCATCAATCTTTTCATACATGCTCTTTTATTCTTCATACTGCGGACACCTGCCTTTCTATTTTTATTTTTTTATTTTTAATCGTAATAATTATATAAACTTAAAAAAATATAAAACATAAATTACAGGTTGTTGGTGATGGGTCTCCATATATATAACCCAAAAACCACTTAAAAAGCCTTATATCATTAGTCGTCTCTTATGACAGCCCTGAGTAGAAAGGGGTAGTAACATTCTAAGCCGGCACTACACGGCAATGTGTAAAAATGTGTATTTTTATCCTAACTTTACTTCATTCGCTCATCTCTCTATTTAAAGTGACATATATTTTCCAAAGGTTGTCTGGAAGAGATCGCTTTTAGCGATAAGACCGCCAATTGTACCTCACTGTAAACTGTTTGATCATATTATTACTTTTGTAAATTTGTGTTTGATGTGCAATAAAGAGTTATTATATTCTATTCTATTCTATATTTGGAATGCGAAGCGTGTTTTGCTAAGTTTACTCACTTGAATACTTTACCTAAAAATAACACTAGAAAACGGAAGACCTGTTACATTATCGAATAATAATATGATTTCAATAATCTGGATGTGTTTTTAGTTATTATAATATATGCTTAATTTTTTTCCTTTTTTTGTGGTGATCAATTTAAATTGAGTCGATTTCTATAAAATATATAAAACAAATGGTTCAATGGCAGCAAATAACCTAATATACATACATACATACATATACTCACGGCTAAAGATCCCTAGAAGGGGTAGTCAGAGCTTAGGAATTCGAAATTCCTCAGCCACTTTTGGAAGTTGCGTGGGGAAAAGATGGTGGAATAAAGGTTGTTGGTGATGGGTCTCCAACCGCATCGCCCAGAAATCCCCTAAAAGCCCCAATACCGTTAGTCGCCTCTTACGTACACCCACCGGCAGAAATGGGGTAGTGTTATTTTAAGCCGACACTACACAGCATAATTTAAATCAATTTAAATTGAGTCGATTTCTATAAAATATACAAAACAAATGGTTCAATGGCAGCAAATAACCTAATATATTTATGATAATATATCGTGTTTCGTTGGTAATATTTTTATAATGGTACCGTTTTGCGAGTAGTAGACCTCCTTTGGAATTTTTATCACCGTTTGGGACAAGCGTGGGCTTTTTGGAATGTTTCGCGTTCGGGCCAATTTTGGAAGATATCTCTAAGTTATATCGATATTAAATCAGTTTTGTAGCATGCTGTTAAATATAAAATATTTATTTTTGGTTGGGTTATCTCCAAGAAAAATATTTGAAAAGTAATTCGATATATAAGTATCATGGAATTGTATATCTATGGATAACGACTATGGTTTGTAGCGAAGAAGTATTACGAAGAAATAAGTATTAAACTCTATTAGTGCCTTTGGCAACTCCTTTTGGAATAGTTCAATGTATAAGCTGTATAATATTTTATTAAAGCTACAAGATTTTTGGGATTTTTGGACGATGCGGTTGGAGACCCATCACCAACAACCTTTATTTCACCATCTTTTCCCCACACAACTTCAAAAAGTGGCTAAGGAATTTCTGATTCCTTAGCTCTGGCCTCCTTCTCTAGGGATTTATAGCTGTGTATATGTATATGTAAGAAATATAAATGAAAAATAGTGCCCGTATTGTATAGCAGATGAATCAAAAGCTACATACTTTAATTTAGAAACGTGTGTATGTCAAATGTCAGTATTATAATACAAATGTCTCGAGTTGTGTCCGTCCGTCAACATCAAACATAGAAAAGGTTGTACGACATGGTTCATTGGGATACACCATTCTATGACTTTAGAATTCACTATCTATGATCAGAAGATAGGGTTGTCACCTTTCTGACATTTAATACTTTTGTCATAAGTAGAAATTTCAACTTCCAAATGTAGCCGAGGAGCTGTGAAGCTCTGGCTAACCCTTTTTGAGATTTATGGCCGTGAGTATCTATGTAAGTAGATATGCTATCCCTCAGTAAAAAAATAATTGTTAGGTTATGCGATACAGTGAAAAATAGAGTGATTCGTAAAGTAAGAAACGGTAAGATGTGAAAGATGATATTTAAAACAAAATGGGTAGGGGTATGTTAAAATGGTTTGGCACACAGAGAGATAGATGAAAGTAAATTTTAAAAGTGCATATGGTAATGTTAGCAGAGGCCAACCACATTCTCATTATTCTCATTCTCTGGAAACTAGATGGCGCTTGCCATGTGAGTTCAGGAGTATTGGTACCTCTGCCAACCCCTTCGGGGATAAACGGCGTGAACGTTTATGCCAACCACATAAGTATTTGACTTGTGAAGAAATAAAGGGGCACGTGTAAGAAGAAGATGAATGTAAATGGAACTTATATGTTTATGTATGCATATTTTCACGCCATTAGTTCCCATTGGGGTAGGCAGAGAGAGACTATCGATTGTCACTTGGTACGATCTCGGGAAATCTCTATGTTGTCATTCATCCACATTACCATTCAAATTGGCTCTACAAATCTTTTTCACCAATTTACTATCATCCATCCTCTCTATGTACCACAGTCACCACAAAGATAAAATTCATTTGCACATGTAAATCTATTGTGAAAATTGACCAATAGATTCTTCTCTATGACAAAATTATTGGTTTGTCCCGTATATCCATGTACAAATAACAAAACGATGTGATTCGTGAAAGGTGTGGTGTAAAAGATGATATTGTAAGTAAGATAGAAAAAGGAATGTTGAGATGGTTTGGGCACATCGAGAGGACGGATTATAGGAAATTGGTAAAAGGTATCTATAGAGCTAATGTGGAAGGTAATGTTAGTAGAGGACGGCTACGAAAGACACACTTGGACCAAGTTGAAAGTGTGCTCAAAAAGGCAGGCGTCCGAAGTATGAAGAATAAAAGAGCATGTATGAAAAGATTGATGGATGTAGACGAAGCAAGAGAGGTTTGCCAGGATCGTACGAAGTGGCGATCGATAGTCTCTGCCTATCCCGATGGGAAATAACGGCGTGAGTATATGTATATGTATGTATGTAAATAACAAAAGTGCGCCAACCCTACAGCATGCTCTGAGGAATGCCACGAAAACTAACAGTGACCCTGCTGACCCGGCCCGTTCGCCCGTATCACTTTTTATGACAATCGCATTTTAAACGGCTTGTCAAACGCCTTTATGTTTTATCGCGATAGCTACACAATATTGTGACTGGCTGTAATAAAAATCAACTGTTAATGTGGAATTCTAGAATGGTCCTAGTGTGAAGATGATTAGATGATTTGTTGGTTTTATATTGGATTAGTTATTGTGTCAATCGCTACAACCCCAGCTTACGAGATAGAGAGCATTTAGAAAGAAAGAAAGTATTTATTTATAACCTAAATTTATTCATTTCAACATAAATACTACTTATTAAACTAACCCAGCTTCGTAAACTTGGTTTCATTACAAACTTACTTCACAAATCAAGTCTTGATTTAGAGCATTTTTGTATTTTTTTACGAACGCTAATGTCAAAATATATTTTATCAAAGACTTTTTCTTCATCTCGAGATATCCTGCAAATGATCATCTCATTTATTTTCCTAAACTCAATTCATATCATAACAATAGTCTGGTATCAATGACTTTAACTGACTTCTCGCTATTAAAATGGAATCAAAGACCATGATTAAAACACGAGAAACGCGTACTTAGAACCGAAGAATAAGGAAGCTCGGATAAAAGCAATATCTGTATATCAGGTTACAGTAATTAATGATCTGTCGAAGCTACCGCATTATTTTGGTTGTTATCGCTCCCCGCAGTATCGATCACATTTTTCTTTGCCACAACGCCAGCTATGCCCAACTCCATTACCATAAGTTTGCGCCCACGAAAAATATGCATTTCTGATTAAAAGCTAAATGTTTAATGCTACCGCCTCCGTAAGCGGGATTGTGCTGGTATTTTTAAAATTCCTTCCTCGAATTTCTTCGGAGATAACGCTCTCCGTGCTATCGGGATTCCTGCGCAGACGGCTCCATTTTACTGTGATGCCATGTGACTAATTTGTGAGGAATTCTGTTCAAAATTAAATACGAGAAACGTCCTCACAATGGCCAACCGAATCGTGTTATGGAATATATTGTGATCCGAACGACTCGTGTGTAATTTGTCAGACAATCTTGTTAACATCTCGCCCTGCAATTAGTTATAAATGCAGCACTTATATTTTTCAACTGTTGGACGGCGGGACAGATGCAATAATTATTGAAACGCATAATAAGTGGCGGGGGTGTGGCTGCTGGTGAATTCCTCGTAAAACGAGAACCCTATCTCAGCGCATATCTCCTAAGGCCAGATGCCAGCAAACTTTGGCTCCGACATTTATACTGTACGCCATAAAACATCGCGCAAAGAACGGTAGCTCGACGGCTATCTCATTACCACACTCATTAACATTTCTTTAGAATACCGTTCGGTGATCAATTCTCTCTTGTCATAACTAACGTCTTTAATAAAAATCACAGATTCATTCCGAACGATGTAACTTATTTTTGGTATCCGAAAACGACGAAGTCCGTATCTAAAGTTGATGCACTCAATCGCATTAAGCGTGCTATTGAAAAGGGTTTTAAATACAAAATCCGACAGTTGGTCACCTCATGCGTAATACAGAAGCGAAGGACCCGCTCACAAAGTATGTAAATGCTTAAAATGAAATACCGCCTCGTACACCCACCCTCATATTCGTGTTCGAGATTCTTGTGTAATATTAATAAATGCTTTCGAGTCGAAGATAGGCCGGGCGCTGGAATGCAACTGGCTCGGCCCGGAGCGATATTTCTTTTTCATCTTCGTAACGTGTCCTTTGTCGAATGCTTCATCAAATAGAATTATACGGCTTTGTTTTGAGACGTGTGGTTCGAAGGACGCGTTTGCGACGTCCTAGACCTCGCTCGACGACCTCAGGGCTCGTGCGCGCTTATTGTTCTCGCCAAGGTTTATGTTACATTTCGTCATAAAACGCCCTTACGACGTAACATGAGATTATTTTCATTTCGCTAACAATGCGACGGGGCGACTGCACTGGTCGCGTGCGTTTTCATGACCTCTCGCAAGGTCTTGGAAACTATGCAGTTGTTTTGTTACCCCATCGCTGTTTCTAACAATTTTCCTAGTACGCGTTTTTGATTTACTACATCCACATAAAATTTATGATTCGAAAAACCGACGATTTCTTATCAGTATATGATATTAACTTTAAAGATTCACAGGAACTTCTATGAAGAGTACAGTAGTCCGGTAGAATTTAAATGGCTCAAAAACAGGTTTCAGTACTCGCCTATGATCCAATATAATGTCGTCCAAATAAATAGCAGGTGACATTACAAAGTAGTAGCTACATACTTGGCCATTCGGCAAAAAACAACACAGTCTTATTGGTGGGTACAGGAACGCGACTGGAGTGCGATGACACGAAATTGTTTTGGTCATTTTTTTCTTCACATTGGTCGGTTGGCCGCATCTGGGCAAGGCATGCACGCACGTGTGCAATGAAGAAAACACCTCAAATACTTTGCGCGTTTTATGATCGGATGAAACTTCAGTAAAAAGAGCCATATGTTGGTGCTTCGTCGAGGGAATGTGGAATCGACGTTGTGTATTCATTACGTTGAATGTCGATTCGTCTGTCGGTTGAAACTTAACTTATACTACATATTTTCACCAACATTGGCTGCCTTTTATTTAATTAAAATTATTTTGAGAACTATATGGTTAAATAAATGGAAGGAATAAGGTTGTACATGCGTAATTTTACAAAGTATTACATCTACTTTACTCTCGTAAAGAATGTAAGATTTTGCATTATTTATATACTATATTTTCTGCTTATCATATTAATCTTTAAAAATCAAATTGGAGCCCTCGTTATAATACTGTCAGAAATAAATAAAGATTTCAAAGTCAAGATCAAATGATAAGAATAAAAGTACGTGTGCACGTATAAATGTTTTCATTAGCTTAATTAAAATACAGTGAATAACATCACCACAGAATATATTAAAATCAAGATTGATTATAAAAGAAAAATTTTCAATTGCCTACTTATTTAAAATCTATTCAAAATTTGCCAACAACTTAAAATTCTATTTCAAATTTGACTTAACGTTCGTTTGCTTTCTTTTTTATATTTACGTACAAACTTTTTGTACGCCGATCGACCATTTAATATCAAAAAGATGAAGAACGTTAAACCTCATTAACCTAGATAACATACAATGGAGATTCCCATTTGGTCCGGTTGTCGTTGTCAGATTATTTAATAATATCTGGGCACGAGAATTCCCGGAATCTTTACTCTCATCCCTCACACAATAGGATCCATAATTTTTTTCTCAAATTCTCACGAGTTTGTTCGCCTAGCCTTCGTTTTTTTACGTCGCATTCCAGACATGTTTACTCTTGAAGGTCGCAGGTAGATAGAGGTATAAAAACTTAAGACGAAGGGCTCTTCCCTATGCTCTTTCGTTGCATCTTGCATTTTCACAAATAGGATTACGTCGAGTTAAAATATATCTATGTTGTGATACTTTGGAGTATCGCTGTTTGGTTTCCAATAACATGATAACCATCATATTGCCATTGATATACAAATACGACTTGGTGAAATGTCATTTTTGAAGAGGATGTAATACTTTATTTTAAATAAAATAAAAAGAGCGTTTATTTACTAGAAACAAGAGTAAATGGGGTGGTAGGTTTTATTACAATTTGTTCATCTTGTTTCACATTGCAGCGTGTAAATATCAAATAATGTTAAGTACTAGACGAACTCTACTAACAATCAAGCAAAATTTTCATCTGTTGAGATTCTAAAGCCAGGCATTCTTTTCACCTTATGTTGATAAAAATTAGAAACGAAACTGGCAGAAACAAATATGCATTAATACGAGTAGATTCACTCGAAGAACATACATACATACATATACTCACGGCTATATTTCCCTTGAAGGGGTAACCAGAGCTAAGTAATTATAAATTCCTCAGCCACTTTTGGAAGTGGGGAAGAGTGGGGAAAAGATGGTAAAAATAACGGCTTTTGGTGATGGGTCTCCAACCGCATCGCCCAAAAATCCAATAAAAAGCCCCAATACCCTTAGTTGCCTCTTACGACACCCGTGGGTAGAAAGGGGTAGCGACATTCTTAGCCGGCACTACATGGCACCATCATCGAATAATCTAAAATGCGTAAAATAATTTAAGTTATCTTGACGTAATAAGGCATGTCTTGAAATATTTGTTGTCTAGACGCTGATGATGACAGTGATAGATGCAACTATAGGTCGTTATTATCTCCCCAGCATCTTTGTAAGGACTGACTGTTCTTTCACTGATACCTTCATTGCTGTAAAAACATTTTATGGAATTCATTATCAAGCAGACAAGAATTCTTTAAGAAGCTTAAGTTGCTCATTGGATTTTGACCATGATTGATTCAACAAACTGGCGAGATTAATTGGAATTAACTTAATTGAATTAAGTCACGTGTTTGATACGTGCTGCGATATAAAATATACAAATTAAAGTCGTTAAGAGACGTTCCGAATAGTTTGAATAAAATTACTACTGGTACTAAACATAAGATCTTGAATGATGTCTCTAGATAAATAACTTGAGGATTTCGGATGGTAGTTAGAAGCTAATGAAGCAAACGAAATAAATTAAGGTAAAAGTGCACCAAAGTTATTCTGGAATCGTTCAAAGTTGCGTTTAAGGTGAGTGGAGCGAGTGTCATATGTGCGCGTGCGCAAGTCTGTGTCAAATTCCGAGATCGTAACACCAGAAGCAGTCGCCTCCAATAATATGACCATAAAAAACGAGCACTCCAAAAGCCCACGTCTCTCCCCCCGCTCGTCTTCCCTTCCCCTCTCACATCTTACCTTCTGTCCTTTTCTTTTTATATATTTTTTAAACCATAATTGTCTGTAACGCTAGAAGGCGGCATTTAGGTTTGGTTTATTATGAATAATATACGATACGACGCATTCGTCGTTTTCATTGTATTCCGAGTGTGATGGATGGCCGGACCAGCAATCCAATTTTCGTTATCAAAAAAAGGTGAGTACGGAGTTGCTACCGGTTTTTATGTTGCATCTATCTCGATTATGTAATAATGTACTACGTGATACCATACAACAGAGTAAAGGCTAGCGCTATTTCGACTTTTACCATAACGTATCGATGGCCAAGCGTGTAGGAGTGCGGTTTTCAGATTGAGACACTAAGGTTCGAATCCTAGCATGGTACCACAGGCGGTGCGCTTTTATAGTCACAAGACCTACTAAGAACATGCTATATTAACTATTCGATCGCCATTTTCAGATAATTCTTTCCGTAAGAATTTTCTCCGGTGATCAAGTTACATTTTTATCAATTTTTTTACTTAGAAACCAACAAAGGTAAAATACGATAATGATAACTGATTTTGTCTTATAAATCATTTAACAGTAAATAGTCTGTACATGGTAAAATGAACTCTTATTATTAAAATTTAAAAAAGGCAAATATTCAATCGTTTTCGACATCAACAATGGTACAATATTAAATCAAGTAAAAGAAGATATTAATTTTATATATTGTTCCAAGTTATAGTTAAATTTAAGGCAAACAAGATGAACCAAACATGGTAACCAAGTTTATTTGACGTGAAAGCCTCGTTCTATTTTCTCCAAAAACTCTCTCAGACCTGACATCTCTAAAATTCCCAAGTATTAATAATAAAAGTATCAAGTTTCCCATACAACAAACTAACATTAAAATAAGACCACAAATTCATCTTCACATTACATACTAAAAACAGAGTAAGAGTTTTCTTTAGTTTTGCATCTGACTCGATTAGATCTCACTAAATGCCGGCTCTATTATATTCTTAACCGTGAAGGTTGGAGGCGTGAGGCATTCATGGAATTTTAATCGTATCCAAGCCTCTGGCCGATGCGCTCCGGCTGACCGACAAAAAGCAATAAAAATGAGAAAAAAATAAAAACAGTACAACACCTAACTCGATACGAAACAGGTTCAAATTTTGGTTGGCCGCCATTAACTGGCGTCCTTGGCTTTTAGACCTTTGTTTTCATCCATCAAATTTGGGCTTCGAGATAAAATTGGTTTACGAATGAAATAAGAGCAAAATGTTATAGGTAGGAATGGTTTATTCACCTGACTTCCTCATACTTTTTAAATAGAGAAATACTTATGGTATTTGGAAGTGTATTTCAAAAAGAATAAGAGTATTTTACAGATGAGTACATGATCCCAAATTGGACTTAGTTTGAATGGAATTGTTTCTGTGCTACAGTATGTTTACTAGGCAAGTGAATAATAGGTATATCCTGTTTTATATTTAAGAATTTAAATTATTTTTTAAATATGAAGGAAAAGGAAACACGGCTGGCTGAGAGTCGTGTAGAGATAGCAATCCAGATAGCCCAACAAGAAGAAAAAGCAGTAACATTAGTTCCGCAGCAAAGCCTTATACGTTAGAGCGAGATAAATATATCCAAAACTTCAGTGAAACTGAGCGAGAGAGAGATACAACGTGCAACTGGTCCAGGGAAGCAGATGTGCTCCAAAAGAAACCCTCCCGGCTCTGAGTAATGAAAGAAAAATAATTCTCGAAACAAAAAAAAACGTAAACAAAACGTACCTCGATCAAGCTTTTCAAAATAATGTTCGGATCATAAAATTGTATGAATCTCGTTAATACGAGATTATTGCATTGATATTAGCGCTGCGGTAATTTTGCATCGTGAAAATAGTAAAAAAGAGAGGACTCGAGATGTTCCGCCTGTATCAAGATCTTCTCAACGGCTCGGAATTCGTGTAGGGAAAAAATTAACCAACTATTTTCCGTACATTCTCTTCTGAGGAATGTAGGCGAGCGGCCAAATTACTCGGTACAAACATCATGCCTTGTTAAAACTTCACAGAAAAAGTATACTCTATAAACAGTCAGTACGCTTTGTGAATTCATGCTTCGTTCCTCGATCTTTTACACTTTGTATTTTGTGGCTGAATTTAAACACCAAAATTTGAGAGAACAAAAACTTTGTTTCTTTTTATTTCGACTGATGCTGTTTGTGATATGTTTATTAACAAAATATTTCCTGCAGAACAAAAAGTAAATTGAACGTTGTAGGAATGTTCCAACAAGCATAAGAAAGCGTTGTTGCTATCAACTAGTGTGGCTACATATTAATGATTTCTCTCTATGTATGGTACGAGATGTATCATTGAATAAACCTATTTCGTAACCAAGCAAGTATGATCGAAGGTTTTCTTCAACGTTTGACGTACATACATAATACCTACAACAAAAAATAAACGTATTCTTTGGTTTCTCGTTCTGATTTACTTTCACGAACGTGAGAAGCATAGTTACTGCATTGAAGATAAACAGGATCGAATAAAAAATGAACTTAATTTGAAACCTAACATAAAATTACAATGTTAAAACCATGGTGAAATATTTTTTACCCAGCTATTCCATCGCGTTAGTATTCAACATTATTATACACCGCGGAGATAAAACCCGTGTTTCTAGTTTAGAATTCATTGGTTCTCTCATTACGTCATCACATGATACTCTTCAAAACCATAATCTATTTGTTGGAGCTGCTACAAAATTACAACTCGTTATTTTGAGTTAATTTTTGTGATCGTTCTGAGAAAACGCATTAATAATTCATTGCGCTGGCCTGTTTTTCTAAACAATACGATGTACTGAATCATTGAGATGCGGTTGAATGGAGCCAGTTCGAGTCTGCGCAGGACAGGATTGCAAATGCATGCAAGAAATTCCGGGACAAAAATGCTCGACTCTACCTGCGGCCCCTGCGTGTTCCACCCTTTGTCAGCGACATCGCATTCCGTCATCAAGCGCGTAAATTGATTACGTGGAAAATGTAAGAAAATCGCTCGCAAACCACGTGAGACTTGTGCCGGTCTAAAAACGCGGCGGCAGCGGCACCCGCTCGGGATCAAACGCGTCTCCCGAGAAATTACCGGCTTTTTGCATTCCGCAGACACCGCGACAATTCACTTTTTCCTAGCAAAATGAGGAGTTAGAAACAGACAATTTATTACTTCTAATATTCCAGTTTCTTTATTATAATTGTTCGTTAAGAGGTTTAAGCTCCCGCTATAGTACGATATGCGAAGATTTATTGATTCGGCTAATACTTCAATTTATTGGTAAGAAATTTGAATATCTGTAATTTGGTCGATAAGGAAGCGGTGACCGCGGGCCGTTACGACCGTTCGTCGCGTAGCACCTCGCGGGTTTCGATGAAATTATTATAACAGATGTTCGCGGGTCCAGAGGCGGGAGCGGGCGGCCCTTCGCCCGGAGAGATCGACCTCCGAAATGCGCCTGAGATGGCATTCTTTCGGCGGCCCGGGCGCATTCCACCGCGCGCCATCCAGCGTCCGCTCAGTCGACGCGCGCCCTTTGGGGGTTTAACATGTGTCCGTCAGCGCGCGAGCACGCGATGTGGAATCCGGCGAACTGCGCCGAGCACGTGGTGTCCGAGTACGGGGTCCGGGTATGCTCGAATTCACGTACCCCGCCCGGACTGCGCGTCCGGACCGCCCCCGAACCCCAGTACCAAAACCTCGACGAGCTGCGGAAGCGGCCCGAGTACGCTAACTTGGACGAGATCAGTCGCGAGTTCGGTTATCGTTTGTGCCCCGAAGGTCAGAACTTGGAGGATGAGGCTATCTATGAGAATATACTGTCTGTGCGAAGGATTCGTTCTGCTGAAGTGCGATTAGTGCCAATGTCGGAAGTGCCGTTCTATGAAGGTCAAGGTTACATCGCTACGCAGGTGTTGAGTCGCAGCGGGACGTTCCCGCAGTGCCCGCCGCAAACCTGGAGCCGCCTGCAGCAGGCCTGCCGGCACACCGGCTCCCTCAAACATTTCTCTGTAAATACTATATACTAACAACACTTACACTATGCTAGTCTAAACACGTCATTGAATTTCGGCAATGTACCGTATTATCTGACGATATGACCAAAGTAATTACCTAGATATATTTTTTACTCGCATTCCATGTAGAGTTTTTGCTTAACGATTCACGTTCAGCGCAAAAAAGCCGTCTCGGAATTTGGATGTAATGATTATGCTCAGTATATTTTTGGGTATGAACATGATGGATGATAAATATCCAAGCCAAGCCTAAACAACTTTTGACCCGTCTTGATGTTGCAAGCCGATTTATGTCCAATATTCCTTTAAAAAAGGTAAAATTTTTAATATCGTTGACGCAATATTTTACGATCGCGAACGCAGCATGTTTTAGTAACATTTTGAACTGCAAATAAATATTATCAGTGAAGGCATATAAAATCGTGAATTGATGTTAATGGATTTATAGGATTAAACAATTTTATAGCTTTTGAAATTGTCTGCATTGTATCTTAAAGTGACTGCAGTGTTATAAAACACGCTATCCTTTTTTTAAATCAAATAATTTACTTACAATGAATTGTTCAAGCGGATCATTTTAAAACCCTTGTAGGATGGAGGTTTATAAATAGCAGTTTTATTTTATTGTAATCTAACTTTAATTTATTTTGTCCGCAGGCAAAAAAGGAAATGTACGATGTCAAAAAGCAGAGATTATGTATAGCGCAAGACGAATATAAACAATTGAATAATGCACTGTCTACACTTGGTGCTTCCCGAACTAGCTGTAAGTACTATTTATTTTAAAAGTCAGGACCGTCCGATTAATCCTATAATCTTATTATTTTTTTGCCTTTTATATGAACATAAATTAAGTTTGATGGTTAACCGTACAAATAACGCTTACGATCTTCCTTCTGTAAATTAAAATTACTCGAAATTTGGCTATCAGGTCAGAAAATATGTTGTTATTGTTATAATTAGCAGTTGTAAATTATTTTCGTACAAACAGTTACAATTAAAATTCTTACAGACAACACTATTAAGATGCGCTATTTGCATAGTTAATATTATAATGAGATGCGAATACCAGAGCAAACCACTGAAAGAATAAAATTGTCGATATAATTTGCCGTAATTTAGACAAGTCGGAATGCCTCGGATTTTTAAGTTATTATCCAGAGCGGTGAAGACCGGTTGGGCCCTAGCTTCGGGCAAAATCACTTTTAGTACTTGTTTCATTTTGAGGCATGCGACTCTCGGTAGCCTAACCGGTCATTCTTAAACAAATACACATTGTCCGCTTCTTTTAGCCTTTTTTATTTCTCTGTCTATATTGTTATCTTAATTTATTATCAATAGCCGTATCAAGTTTATTTCTTTTTGTTTCGTTTTTAAATCGATGTTACCTACCAACCTTTTACGGTTTTGGTGAGATTTTAATCAAAATGTATGCCCTGCGGTTGTTTTATAATAGTTTTGTGTTGGTAAAGAACGTTTCTTTTTTTAATAGTGAAAGCAATTTGTGTAGAAAAGCGATCGATGAAATAGTGTACAGGAAATGATTTGTTTAGTAGTTTTTGGTAAAATTACTTTTCCTATTAAGGAGAAGCCTCTTTTTTTCTATAAAGGAATTCGTGACCTTAACATATTGAAGATCCTAAAGATGTCCTTACATTATCGGTCGAGATCACACGTTCACCTCGCTCGGCACTAAGTAAATATTTTCGCATTCTTCCTTTCCTCTTGTCGCCGGGGCGCCGCAAAACTGTTTGTTACACCAACACTAACTGTTCATAAATTGTTCGCAAGAAATTACCCAGACATAAATTATAGTCACAATTGCTATGATTAACTTTTTTAGCATTTTCTGTACTCTATAAATGTTTACGATCCGTGTTTTATTTAGAGTATGGTAGGCTTTTAATATTCAGGCTTGAATGAAGCTGGTGGATTCGTGTGCATATGACCCTGAGTTTTTCTGGAGAAGTCTATGTTCACCTTTGGACAAATATTGGCAGACTGATAATGATAGCCTATCAAACGTCAGTCAAATATCTTTTGGTCTTTGTTATAAGGTTTCTTGTGTTTTTGTATTGACAGTGTGTTCTTCAACAACGTCAGTAACGACAACCTCTACTACCTCTCGACATGATCCCGACCAGCTTCGATCCGAGGTCTCCCAAGCAAGAGGAAGAGTGGCGAGGTTACGGAAAGAACTAAGGCAGGCGAGGGCGGAAGTTGCTTGCGCTCGTAGAGGTGTCGATACGCTGGCCGAGTAAGTTGGCATTCTCATAATTTATGTTTAGTATATTAATCGTTAAGCCATCCACTAGTAGAGGCATGTTTTTTTTGTATTTGACCGCTAATCAGAGGTTAGTAAGGTTAAAACATGTGACAACTATTTTGCGTCTACTGGTTTAGTTTAACCAGTTGATTTAAAAACCAAACTAATTGTCAAATCATTTTCAGGGTCGAACAAAAACTGAGCGCACAACAAGCTTGTTATAATATAACTGAAGCCCAAGCGATAATGACCGAATTAAAAAACATACAAAAATCTTTAACTTCCGGAGAAAAAGAAAGGGCAGATTTAATGCAATCCTTAGCTAAACTAAAAGATGATCTCACCAGGCTTCAACTTGGTGATGCGTCTCCAGACTTATCTACTTTAAGTTTACCACAAGAAAAACTAAGCACAGCATCTCAAACTGATTTGTGCGCAGATTTGGTACCTATAGGAACTAGATTAGCAGAAATGGCGCGGGTTCGCCTTCAATACGATGAAGCTAGAAAACGAATACAACAAATTCAGCAGCAACTTGCCGATTTAGAAGACAAAGTTCAGCCGGGACAAGCTGAATCCGATAAAGATAGATTACTATTGTTCCAAGAAAAGGAGCAGCTATTAAGAGAACTCCGAAGTATAACTCCGCGAACAAAATCAAAACAGGAGATGACAGACATACAATTAGAATGTAAAAGATTAGAGCAAGACTTGAAGAATGCTTTTGAGATGTCCAACAAATGTATAGCTGATAGATTAAGGTTACATGAAGAGAAGCAACTTTTGTTGCAGCAATTGAAAGATGCTTTATCTTCTATGACGACGTTAGAGGGTCAATTGAAGACTTTATCAGCAAGTACACTGTCAGTGTCAAGTAGTTCTAGCTTAGGATCACTTTCTACAGCGAGTAGTAAAGGGTCATTAAGCTCTAGCATTAGTTTTACGGATATCTACGGTGGACCACAAATAGCGAATACCTTACAATCGGATAAACCTATCGATATGGTTGATCTTCATAAAAGGGTTGAAAGGTGAGTTTTTTAAGCGTTTTTATAAGTTAAGTTAATAATATTAGTAGTTATTAGAAGTGCGGTTCTGTACCTTACCATACCATTCCGTCCGTTCATTTACGAATATTTCTAGTAATGATGTAACGTGTCATGTAAATTATGTCATAACTTCAAACAGAATAAAGTCTATTTCAATTAATTAGTGCTTACATAAGTTCATTAAGGAGGAAGTTTTTATTACTTTTTGTTTTTGCATTGATATTGAAGTTTTCATCTTATGATAAAATCTTCGAATTTTTACTTTATCTTAATATACGAATGTAAATTTCCAGGTTACTTCGCGGGTCTAGTTACAATGCTGACATAGCAACTCCTGGCGCAAGCAGTTCCCCATCACAGCCATCTTTGTCTCCAAGAAGTAGTTTATCATCAGCATCACCGCCACCGCCACCTCCTTCCTACAACCAGGTTTGTCTTATCTTTCTATTAATAATTGTCTACTTTTTCCACTTGCAGAAAAACTAAAGCGTTCCGCAAGCGAGAGGACACAATAGACCAATGCGATCAATTGAGTTTGGAATATGCCAAAATAATTTTCATGTGTCATTATTACGTACAAACATGTCTTTATTATTCAAGAACATATCATATAACATTAGACAAAAGCACCTTACAACTAACTTAAAACTAAAAATAATTTAACAATAAAATTAAACAAATATAATAAAAAAAAGGTCAATTAAACAAACCGCTCCGAGACATTTCCGACCCAAAGGTCCCCATTACGCTGGCAGCGTTACCCCGCTGAACAGCTAGGGAGATCCTCTGCATCAAAAATGCCCCAGAACGGTAGTCCCAGCCACGGTTCCTCAGGCGACGACCTATCTCTTTTATAAAAGATTTCCCCTCCAAACCCCAAACTCCGGTAGTTTCTACAGCGAGAGGCACAAAGAAAAAAGAAGACATAAGCTGACTATATTTAGAAAGCTTATGTCTTGCAGCCGTTTCAGCAGCAGCCCCCGGAGCTGCAGAGGTAGATCCTACATGGGAAGGTGCAAATGTGCAGACGCAAGTGGCATCTTTTAAAATCAGACTTTTCAAACAACTAATTTTTATTATCATATTTTAGTTCTAACCTCGTTAAAAGAAAGTTTTTATATATTTAGTGTTTGTATTTTCTGGGTCTCATTAATGATGCTATTCCTATTATCAACTCAAGTTTGTAATATTCATATTTAACAAACACAAACTACAAACGATTGTAAAATTAAAGAAAATATGACAATAGTTTGCAAACACTTTTACTCCATCAAAACATATTAGTCTTCATTAATTTGGGTACCATTGAAACTGTGTAAAAGTAACTGTCAGTTATCATAAATTGCTGCTGGCGTATAGTGATGCCTTATTAAACTTGTATTATACCGATGTCGAGTAAATTTTACTTTCTAAAGGTTATGCGGTCGGGTCAAGTGTAGGAGGAAACGATAAGATTTGAGCATCGAGTACTACAATATTTTCTATTGTTTTAGTCTCTGTGTATACGTTTTAGGATTGGAAAGTAGTCTTGAACTTGAATATTGAATTATAAACTGTGTTAGCAGAATATTTTAAACTAAGTAATTTTTCTGAATATTAACTCGTAACATACATACATATACTCACGGCTGTAAATCCCTAAAAGGGGTAGCCAAAGCCTTGGAAAAAAAATGAAAAACCTTAGCCACTTAAATTCGTAACCTTATTTTTTTGAAATCATGAATGTTCTTTCTTACTGAGAAAATCTCATGAATACGTGAGTCTGACAACGTAGCAGGATGTAATTAGATTTTATTATGATATTTTTGTTCCTAGGTTGAAAAACAGCGGCGGCAACAACGAGAGTTAGAAGAAAAATTAGCTGAAATGCGAATAGGTGTCGCCACTGGACTCAATGAAATTACTGGACTAGCTACAAGTAAGTTTCAATTAAATTCAATATGTTTTTATTCTAAGTATTTGCCGTTATTTAATAGAGGTTTGCCAAGTGGCGATCGATAGTCTCTGCCTACCCCAATGGGAACTAACGGCGCGAGAACATGTATGTATGTTAAGAGATAAATTGTTTTTTTTCTTCGATTTCTGCTCCCTTTATATGCATACAAAAGTTTTAAACCATTATTCAATATATAATATTTGGTGAAATTATTTTTATTGCATCTTCACCATTAGAAAAGTGCTGAGATATCAATATATGCATCTTGCTAATTTCTTCAATGTTGTGTGTACCTGCAGTTAGATGATATCAGTCACAATAAAAGAAGCTACCGCCATCAAACACAAACATCACGGCTATAAATCCCTAGAAGGGGTTGCCAGAGCTAAGAAATTAGAAATTCCTCAGCCACTTTTGGAAAGTTGTGTGTTGAAATGATGGTAAAATAAAGGTTGTTGTTGATGGGTCTCCAACCGCATCGTCTAAAAATACCTTAAAAGCCGTAAGTCGCCTCTTACGTACACCCACCAGAAGAAATGGGGTAGTGCTATTCTAAGCCGACACTACACAGCACCCACCATTGCGCCTAGATAAAAAGAAACTGTTTTACACAGCGCTTTCCTTAGTAAGCAAAAAAACTTACGTCATACTGAGGTGTATCTTATAAGGTCTGTTTTATATATACCGAGGATGCAAACATTAAATTTATTTTATTTAATTTCAGTACCCGTTCAACTTCAAGGCCCTGGGCGACCTTGCGAGCCCCTGTCACCTATTTCTGAAACCCCACCACCGCCTTTATCACCTAGAACACCTTCTTCTAGTGGTAAGAATATTATTTTATTTTATATACTGACCTGCCCGGCTAGTACGAGCGGCGTTTAAACTAATTATCGCGGGGGATCAAGCAGCCATCTCTTACGCTCTTACTTAGTATCGTATACTGCCATCTCGTTCTAACCGTTATCGTGTCGATAGAATGGCGCTCGTGCTTGCCCTTCTGTAGATATATCATGTCCACCTTTATCTTCCTACCTACCTACCTAGTATCTTGATAAGAAAACCACATTAGTGAATGCTCTGTACTATTAAAAAGTTTGTATTAGGATAAAGTTTTCAATAGTTTCTTCTAAAGAGCTTCTCGTCGTCGTCGATTCTTTACAAAACATTTAGTAATTTGACGTTGATATGTTTTAAAACTCAATAATGGTTTTACTCATAAATAAAAGATGTTATTAAAGGAAAGAAAAATTTCGACACTGGCGGGGTTCGGAAATTTTTCTTTCCTTTAATAACATCTTTTATTTATGAGTAATAATCCCCACATGAGGAATTCATGTCAAAAAACATTAAATTCAATAATGGTTTTTTGTATTTACGAATACTATTATTTTGGGAAAGATGGTATTTGTAAATGTTTTTGGTGACGGGTCTCTAACCACATCTCCCAAAAAACACTTAAAAAGCCCCTATACCCTTAGTCGCCTCTTACGATCACCCACGGGTAGACATGGGGTAGTGTTATTCTAAGCCGACACTACACGGCAAACATTTATTAATACCATCTTTTCCCAAATCAACTTCCAAAAGTGGCTGAGGAATTTCTCATTCCAATGCTCTGACTGAGCCGTGAGTATATGTATGTATGTATGAATACTATTATATCCTGTATGGTTTCCCCTAACTTTTGAATATAGTTAAGACGAATCATCATAACACCTATATATAACATATGGTAGTAATAAGTAATAATAGTCTCTGCCTACCCCAATGGGAACTAATGGCGTGAGTATATGTATGTATGTATGTAACATATGTATGAGTTGCTATAGATTTTGGTTATTGGTCAAGAATATGGTCAATTTTAATATGCCCATGTTCTGATAATTTCAGGTACAAATACCAGATCTGTGTCCGCAGCTGTCAGTGATGAATCAGTTGCTGGTGACTCAGGAGTATTTGAGGCGGCTCAGGGGGGCGCTGATGCAGGTTTAACTGGTATGTGAACTATTCATACGTATTAATCACTTATTTTAAGTAATGAATAATTTGGCTACCTACCTTTTCTCATAGCTTTAAAGCTTAAAGGGGTAGCTAGGAAGCCACTATAGCTAATTTCTCAAAAAATCTTAAGGAGCTACTAATATATAAATGCTATTATAGTCTAAGTGAATATCTCAATGATAAATTATAATTACTTCGTCCTCTCCTCTAATTGCTGTGCCCAACAGGATCCACAATGCTGTAACATAATTACATACTTACCATCTAAGAAAACCATTGTGGAACGCAATAAATCTATTGAGTATAGCTATTGGTTGATTGGGGAGGATATAGTAAGAATATAATATTGTTGGTGATTGGTCTCCACTCCAGCCAAATTTCCAACCATCACTTCAATTGCCTCTCACGGCACTCACGACAAGAAATCGAATAGTGCTACTTTAAGTTGATTTTAGATTGTCTAAGTTTACATTTTACTCTTGAAGGGCTTATAATAACATTCTTTGTTCATCTTTACAGTTAATAGTGCTCAAATCGAGATCAAACTTCGGTATTGCCCAGAAGAAACCGCTTTAGAAATTGGAATTCTGCGGGCGAGAAATCTGCACGCGCTTTTCATTGACGTCGGAACTGAACTGTAAGTTTAAAAGCAAATAATTTCTTTACAAAACTGTGGATATTCTTTTATTACTCATTATTTGCAGCGGCAACATATTTTTTCATACAGAATGCCGCAAAATTCACCAAGTACGATTTTGGCAATTTTTTCTAGCTTTGTCTACATTTATCAATACATACATGACCTTTTATCCTTTCTTTTTGAGTAGATTCTCTCTTTGATCTAAATGTGTCCTCCATGGTCGTCTGGATCTATCCCTGTGGGGATTTTAATACGTTGAGATTAACAAGTCTTACATTTCATAGTACGGTAAACAGCGTGCTAGTCCTAGGTGGCAGTTGCAGCCGCATGTTCCATTAATATTTCTCAAGTTCCTTATATACTATACTACCAAATATTACTCTTACTAACAAGCCATTTATTCCTCAGCACGGTAAAAGACGCACTAGTCCTAGGCGGCGGTTACAGGCGCGCGTTCCGTTCCACGGCAGCGTCTCTCCGCTTTTTTCTGTTGCTGTGTTATGTGTTCATGGACATCTATTCCCCATTTCTCTTCCTACTTGTCACGTCTAAGTTACTAATAAAACTCATTTATTCCTTAGCACGGTAGCGTCGTGGCGTGATTCCGCTTTTTTCTGTTACTGTGTTATGTGTTCATGGACATGCTTCTATTCCCCCTTCCACTTTCTACTTGTCACGTTTAAGTTACTAAAAAAACTCATTTATTCCTTAGAACCGTAAAAGGCGCTCTAGTCCTAGGCGGCGGGTGCGGGCGCGCGTTCCGTTCCACGGCAGCGTCGTGGCGCGGCGGGGCGGTCTCTTCCCCGTCCGCCTTTTTCTGTTTCTGTGTTATGTGTTGATAGACATGTCTCTATTCCCCCTTTCTCTTTCTCTTAGATACCACCAACCCTACCTACTTGTCACGTTTAAGTTACTAACAATACATTTTTATTCCTTAGAAC